>ONZH01004099.1:0-600000 GCA_900303285.1 Rhinella marina
ACATAGCATCATAAATCAGTATAATGCTATGTAACCCTTACAGTTCTGGAATGTATTGGATAACACTGACATAATGCTGTCACTGTTATACAATACATTCCAGAACTGTAAGGGTTACATAGCATCATAAATCAGTATAATGCAATGTGACCCCAGCAGTGCCGGGAGTTCAGGTCAGGAGCTGCCATGTGTGACCCACACTCGTCTACAAGGGGCCTTACACAGGCTGAGAATCACACAGATTATCACTAACGAGTGTTCATAGTAGCGCTCGTTAGCGATGATTGGACAGTTTAAACGTACCGCTGATTAGCCGATAAACAAGAGAAACGCTTGTTCACCAGGTAATCCGATCGTTTGTTTTCACACGCAAAAATGATAGTTTACCAGCAGCAGATCTGTTCGCAAAACAACGAGTCAGTATGGGGAAGAGCGATGGCATTAGCGATCACTACTCCCCATACTGTGGAGGAGATCGCTGCATGTAAATCAGGCCGTCTCCTCAGCCAGCGATCAGCAGATAGTCGGGAAGGAACGCCTCCTGCTGTAATATTGTCTTGTGTAAAGGGATCTTTAGGGCCCATTCAGAAGGCCGTATTATTGTGAGTCCGCATTAATGCAGACCCGCAATACTACGGCTGCCGCCCGGCGTGTGTTCCGCAACGCTGCGGAACACACGCCGGGCGCCCCATTCAAAATGCCTATACTTGTCCGCTGTTGCGGACAAGTATAGGACATGCTTTATCTTTTTATGCCAAGCGGCTGCCCACTCCCATATAGGTGAATATTGCGGAATAGATGCGGCCCCTTACTGTCAATGTTATATATGTCTACCAGGCCGGTCAGAGCACCACACTGTATGGTGGATATGATCCAAATACCAGAGACAAAATTAAAATATATTACATGTATATTAACTAGAGACCCCCACGTATTATAGACGGCGCACATATAAGATCTGAATTACAGGGAGGCACCAAATCTAAAAGACATGTCTGATTAGTCAGTGTCCTGGAAAGTCCTTCATCTCTACAAGACAGGGGCCATTCCTGCATTATGGGGCAGTGTAGATAAATTCGGCAGACAGAGGAGTCTTGCTTGTCCACCCGGTATCACTAGGGGCACGTTACAGATGCGATGGCGCCAGAATACGAGGCTGCTTGTCTCCACGGAGGGTCCAAACTATGTTAGGTGCCAGTGGATCTCTTTCCTGCAAAGAGTACAAATATTAAATGGAGGTTACAGCGTATCCGAGTGTGCAGCACAATAGTCATTCATTATTCATATGTCATAAGACTGCAGAAAAATAATCCATGACACTTTTGAATATTTTATTGTGGCGCCCCCTGGTGTTCTTTTCATTTCATTCTCAGGATATCCACCTAATGTGTACGGAGGGCTTTATGTAAGCCAACAGAGAAATTCAATACAAATTGGATTATTTTCCTGCACTGAGCACAGAGACTTCTGCAGAAATCTCCACAAAAAAAAAAAAAAAAAAAATGCTGTGTGAGAATACACCTTTAGGGTACAGCCACAAATATTTTTTTTTGGAGGAGGATTTGCGGCAGATCTGCCTGGAGGATTTTCAGCCAAATGCCAGAAGTAAACCCAACAGGATAGAGAAACATAAATGGTTCATTTATATTTCCAATTCCTTTTGAATCCACTTTGGCTAAAAAAAAAAAAACAAAAAAAACTGGTGTGGCTGTACCCTTAAAGAAGAACTCCTGACAAAAATTTTATTCCATGTCCTGCTAGAAATGCACATGATATAATCTGTACTGAATGTCATTCTCTTACCGGTGTCTGAATTTTTGACTTATATCATCCTGAAGTTTCTTATCTGTGTCATGTGACCAGCAATTAGACCCACCAACTCACACAGACTTGTGTGGACAGGAAGTCTAAGGCCCTGATTTATCACACTTCACTCCAGAATTCTGTCTTCAAAAAGTCGCACGACAGGGCTTTTGCGACTTTTTTGCGCATTTTTTTGCGACTTTTTGCATGTGTACACCACTCACTCCAGTTTGTAATATGGGTGGAAAAGTGGGTGTGGTTAGCCATGTTAATGAGTTTCACTCCAGATTTATCATTGCGACTTTTTAAAAAAAGTCGCAAAATAGTCGCAATCTCACTCCAGGAGGAGGGTGGAGTAGGAAAAGTGGGAGTAGCTTCTCTAGACAGAAGTGTTAGTTTTAAGGACAAGCCACATTTATCAAACAACCTGTGACGTTTGATAAATGTGGCAGAAAGTACTCCAACATAGACTGAAGCAAAACTGACTTCAAATATTTTCCTAATGATAAATTCCCCCCTAATTCTCTATGTATTCCTATGAGACTGAAAGTGAGGCTCCCATAGGAATGAATAGAGCAGTTACTGGCTTCCTGTCCTGGGTCAGTTGGAGGTCAGGGAGTTGGTCACATGACCCAGCTACAATAAGAAGAGAGGTTTTTACTCACAGAAACAGTCACTGATAAGAAAATGACATTCACTACAGATTATATCATGCACCTTTCTAACAGGTCAGAGAATAAAATTTTTTGCAGGAGTTCTTCTTTAAGAAAGATTGTCCAAACCCAAAAATGAGTGAATGTTGGAAAGCTGCATACAGTGAATAAAAAAAAAAACAAAAACGTATGTAAGTCCCTCTGTCCCAGTGCCGAGGCTCATTACCCACTGGTGCTGGTTCCCAGAATGAATGGCTGCAGTGGTGGGTCAGAAACCTCTTTGAAAAGGGTCACTCAGTTTTAGTAAAATTTTTGATGTGTCAGAGATCAGTGGGGGGTCTGAGTGCCTGAGACTCCCATCCGTCGGTAGAACCACATATTGCTCTCTCCTTACTGCAGAGGACGGAATCGAGACAGACTTTCTACTGAACATCTCCTGCTGCGAGAGGAGAGAGCGCAAAATATATGCAAACGTCTCATTTTAGCAACCGGTGGGAGTCTAAGCACTCATCAAAGCTTTTAACATGGCTCTATGATAGACACCTCATGCATATGACCCTATCCTTTGTGTTCCGCAAACCACAGATCTGCTGTCCGAATTTTTTGCGGACAACAAAGAAATTAATGGGTCCGTGTGCATTTATGATGTAGAGAACGTTAATACAAGGCACTTCCTAATGTATTGTGATTGTCCATATTGTCTCCTTTGCTGGCTGGATTCATTTTTCCATCACATCATACACGGCGCATGGATTGCAGGGTGGTCGTAACCCCTGGAACTGAACAGTGTGTAATGTGATGGAAAAAAAAATGAATCCAGCCAGCAAAGGAGGCAATATGGACAATCACAATACATTAGTAAGTGCCTCGTATTAACTTTCTCTACATGATAAATGCAACTTACTGAAGTGAGACATCCCCTTTAACACAAAAAGAAACCTTTATGGCCTCAAACATGAAGTGAACTAAGCATCATACATATACAGTACAGACCAAAAGTTTGGACACACCTTCTCATTCAAAAGGTTTTCTGTATTTTCATGACTATGAAAATTGTAGATTCACACTGAAGGCATCAAAACTATGAAGTAACACATGTGGAATTATATACTTAACAAAAAAGTGTGAAACAGCTGAAATTATGTCTTATATTCTAGGTTCTTCAAAGTAGCCACCTTTTGCTTTGATTACTGCTTTGCACACTCTTGGCATTCTCTTGATGAGCTTCAAGAGGTAGTCACCTGAAATGGTTTTCACTTCACAGGTGTGTCCTGTCAGGTTTAATAAGTGGGATTTCTTGCCTTATAAATGGGGTTGGGACCATGAGTTGTGTTGGGCAGAAGTCAGGTGGATACACAGCTGATAGTCCTACTGAATAGACTGTTAGAATTTGTATTATGGCAAGAAAAAAAGCAGCTAAGTAAAGAAAAACGAGTGGCCATCATTACTTTAAGAAATGAAGGTCAGTCAGTCCGAAAAATTGGGAAAACTTTGAAAGTGTCCCCAAGTGCAGTCGCAAAAACCATCAAGCGCTACAAAGAAACTGGCTGACATGAGGGACCGCCCCAGGAAAGAAAGACCAAGAGTCACCTCTGCTGCGGAGGATAAGTTCATCCGAGTCACCAGCCTCAGAAATCACAGGTTAAACAGCAGCTCAGATTAGAGACGCAGGTCAATGCCACACAGAGTTCTAGCAGCAGACACATCTCTACAACAACTGTTAGGAGTAGACTGTGTGCAGCAGGCCCCTTCATGGTGGAAACCACTGCTAAGGACAGGCAACAAGCAGAAGAGACTTGTTTGGGCTTAAAGAACACAAGGAATGGACATTAGACCAGTGGAAATCTGTGCTTTGGTCTGATGAGTCCAAATTTGAGATCTTTGGTTCCAAAATACCGTGTTTTTTGTGCGACGCAGAAAAGGTGAACGGATGGACTCTACATGCCTGGTTCCCACCATGAAGCCATGGAGGAGGAGGTGTGATGGTGTGGGGGTGCTTTGCTGGTGACACTGTTGGGGATTTATACTGAACCAGCATGGCTACCACAGCATCTTGCTTCCATCCGGTTTGCATTTAGTTGGACCATCATTTATTTATCAACCGGACAATGACCGCAAACACACCTCCAGGCTGTGTAAGGGCTATTTGACCAAGAAGGTGAGTGATGGGGTGCTACGCCAGATGACCTGGCCTCCACAGTCACCAGACCTGAACCCATTCGAGATGGTTTGGGGTGAGCTGGACCGCAGAGTGAAGGCAAAAGGGCCAACAAGTGCTAAGCATCTCTGGGAAACTCCTTCAAGACTGTTGGAATACCCATTTCAGGTGACTACCTCTTGAAGCTCATCAAGAGAATGCCAAGAGTGTGCAAAGCAGTAATCAAAGCAAAAGGTGGCTACTTTGAAGAACCTAGAATATAAGACATATTTTCAGTTGTTTCACACTTTTTTGTTAAGGATATAATTCCACATGTGTTAATTCATAGTTTTGATGCCTTCAGTGTGAATCTACAATTATCATAGTCATGAAAATACAGAAAACTCTTTGAATGAGAAGGTGTGTCCAAAGTTTTGGTCTGTACTGTATGTATTACTAAAACCTCAGATGTTGCTTTTAGCAGAAAGCTGCAGCTGGTTGACATGAGCGTCTGGGACATGAGCTTAGGCAGGACATTTCTAATCACTGATTTCCTGCACGGATATCAGTTCTCTCCCCTCCGCAGGGTGTACAATATCAAGTTGTCCACTGTATGAGCAATCAAATCAGAACTGACCGATTCTACATACCATGCACACTTACACCCTAGAACAGGGATCAGCAAACCTCCGGCACTACAGCTGTTGCAAAACTACAAACTCCCAGCATGCCCTAATGGCTGTAGGCTGACCAGGCATGCTGGGAGTTGTAGTTTGCAACAGCTGGAGGGCCGCAGGTTGGGCATCCCTGCCCTATAAGATGTAGCTGCGAGACACGAGAGCGGTTCTAGATCAGAGAAATAGAAACGGCTAATTCCTACCGTCAAGAACTAAACATTTTCTTTAGTTTGCTTAGGAATCCCTCCTTGTTTTCCCCTGCCTGCTCAGCCTCAGGCCTCTCCTCATCAGCTGCAGAGCTCTGCCGTGCACTGCCTAGTGGGCACAAACAGTAAACAGGCGTCAGACCCTCAGCATCCCCGACCACATCCTCCCATCATAAGTCACGAATAAAACTGCGCATATATCAGGAAAGTGCCCCACATCTGTAAAGCTATGTGTGCGCAAGCCTGGTAGCATGCAAACAAGCAAAAACTAGGAAGCAATGCACGATTAGTAAGGTCTTAGGGTTGATTCAGATGACTGATCGGCTCAGGCAACACAACCTGTATGTCGGATGCATCTCCCCTGGCCCGAGCTAACTGTGTCATACAGATTTAGGCTAGGGCTACACGGTGAAATGTCGTGCAGCTTCTTGTTGCTGAAAAGTCACGCAACATTTTTTGTAATGATTGTCAATGGTGTCGCACAAAAATCCAACTTGGATGGATTTTTTTGCAAATGTCGCAGAGCGACATCATTGACTATAGTTACAAAAAAAGAAAAAATGTTGAGACTTTTCAGCCACACATGTCGCCGTGTAGCCCTGGCCTTATGGTGCCGTCAGTTCCTATCTGATGGTGGGTCTAATGTACTGTACTCATCATCATAGAACTGACTACACCATAAATCTCTATGACGCAGTCAGCTGGGGTCACGGGAGCCATGGTTGGTCTGGCCGACCCACGGGGCCTAATCAAACCATGGCTCCCTTGACCTCAACTTACTGCATCATACATTTTATGGTGCAGTCAGTTCCAAGGGCAATAAAATCAAAGCCAACTGAGAAGATGCAGAGAAACCACTTATGGAATAATTATCTATGGACGTGGAGAAGTATATGACAGGTAATAGCATGAGACTAGTGGCGTGACAAAACTCTGATTATTAGTATTTGGAAAATAATTTGCAACGTTTTGCCCTTCTTGCCACTTTTTTCCCCCCAACAACAACTATTTGCAGGAAGTCCCAGAGTGGTGAATGGAGAGAGCCAAGATTTGGCGGTCACTTCTCTGTTCTGGGCAGTGTGCAATGGGGCTCCTTTCCTGAGACAGAAGCGGGTCCCAGAGGTGGGACCTGCACCTGATACACATTAAGGGCCCGTGTGTGAATGCGTCTGCATGTAGTCCGTAATTTTACGGAATAGATGCGGAACCATTAATTTCAATGGGCAGCATTAGATCGCGGAGAGCCGCGGCTCCGTGAAAAAAGATAGAACATGTCCTATTCTTTTCCGCAATTGCGGACAAGAATAGGCATTTTGTATGCGGTGCCAGCCACGTGTGTTCCGCAAATTGCGGAACACACACTGGCCGACATCTGTGTTTTTGCAGATCCGCAACAACACGGCTGTCTGAACGGCACCTTATGGCATATCCTTTAGATATGCTATAAACGTCCAGATGGTACAAGTCTCTTTAAAAGTACCTGCACAAAGGGCGGATTTTTGTGCCACAAAATGCAGGTTTTGTGCATTTCACATCAAAAGGGATGAAATGTGTGGTGATAATTCAGAGCTTTAGATATTGGAACCATGAGATCTGCTCAGATTATGGCTCTCACGTACCTGCAGTTGTGTTGGTGATGCCATTTACCGTGCCTTCTACATCCGTTTCTTCTTCAGCAAAGCTCAGCATCAGCGCCCGCTGCCGGTCGGTCAGTTGCCTAGAGCAAAGCAGAGAAAGTGAAGTGAATGGTCCGAGATCCAAAGTGTCGGGAGCGTCCAAAGCACTCTCCAATCCACTCACCGAGGAACTTTAAGCTTAATGTGTATGTAGTGGTCTCCGAAGCCATAACTGCTCACTCGTGCTATGCCTTTGCCGCTGATTCTGATACTCTGATCTGCCTGTGTGCCAGGGGGTATCTGAGACGCACAGAAATTACGGATCAGACAGGTAGACAATATCAAAATATCAATATAATATACAAATAAAACAATAAAAGAAAATTAATAATAAATGTATACTATAAATAATATATGTTAAAAAAGTAATACAGGAATAATAAGAAAAGTAAAATAAAAATAAATTATAATCAGAATAAAATAAATGTTATAAATAATATTAAACTATTCACCGCCACATTGATGGGTTCATACAGTCCTTGTGCCCGGGCAGAACCACCCAGGATGGCTTGAGCAATAGAAACATGCAGATCTGAATGGATATCGGCTCCGTCACGTCTGAATATAGGACTCTTCTGCACCTGGAACACAAATTACACATTATTAATATTGCCTAACTAACCCTATAACACAAAATGTTGTCTGTGTTTGATGTGAGAATGCAGGAGAATTAAGATATTGTATTTAACACTTTATATAGTGGCCTCTAATGCTTTGTACATTTCCACTACTCAAAGCAAAGTGAGAATACACCAGATCTATCTGACGCAAGACTGTGCAACATCTGCTACAAGGTGTGACACACTGCCCTCTGCTGCTCAGAAGTCAGAATTGCATCCAATGTGTTGCAACATTCAGATGTTGTTGACTTATCCAAAAGAAGGGTCATCAGTGAAAATGTCTTGTAAAACCCCTTTAAACATCTTGGCCAAATCCTCCAATAGCTAAAATAAAAATAATGTTATACTCGCCCGTTTCCAGCGTCATTCTCTGTGGCGCCCGTTTGGTCCTACGGTGCTGCTCATGTACAATCTGCAGTAGCCATGTGCCGGTATATAGCACATGACCGCTGCAGTCTGTAAAGAAGCAGGGGCAGGACGACTGGTCTGGCGGCACAGATGGGGTAAATATAACATTTTATTTTAAACCCTTTAGGAGCTTGTCAAAGTTTTTTTTTTATTATCTCAGACAACCTTAAAGCAACAAGATGGAGAACGGTACCAACCCTAAATGTAATGAAGATTTCCTTCTTGCCCACTGGCATTCTCACAGTCTGCCCATCTTCCACACCTGTTGCAGAAAATAATTATATACATTAATGATTTCCTAAATAAGTAGAAAAAAAAACCCTTTTCTTATTAGGTCACATGGACATCTTAAAGGGGTTTTCCAGGAGTTAATTTCTGATGACCTATCCTCAGGATAGGTCATCAGTATCTGATCGGTGGGGGTCCGACACCTGGGACACCGGACGATCAGCTGTTTGAGAAGGTATCGGCTCTCCTGTGAGCACCGCTACCTTCTCCTCACTCACCAAGCACAGCGCCGTACATTGTATAGTGGCCATGCTTGGTATTGCGCTCAGCCTCATTCACTTGAATGGGGCTGAGCCGCTCCTAGAACACGTGACCGATGAACGTGACGTCACTGGCCTAGGAAAAGCTAAGAGAAGGACGCGGCACTCACGGAAGCACCAATGCCTTCTCAAACAGCTGATTGGCGGGGGTCCCGGGTGTCAGATCCCCAATGATCAGTAGTTAACTCCCAGAAAACTTACCGGAAAATCTAGAAGATATTGCCTAGCCTGTGCAATCTACAAGATACTGTACAACTGAACTAATTAAAAGGATTCCCCACCTGTATCTGCAGAACAGAATATAATGGAAGTGACCAGGTAGCTTTAGGAGGAGATGGACACAGGTGGACCGCCCCTTTAATATAGTACAGAACGAGGTGCTGTCTTACCAGCAGGGACCGGCACGGTCACAGACTTCTTCTGCTTCGTCTGTCCACTGCCCCGGCAGGAGAGACATGGATTTGTCATAGTTGTACCCCTCCCACCGCAACGCCGACATGTCGATCGCATGACAAAGGGACCCGTGTTTATGGTCTCCTGCAAAAGGTGGACATTCGTCTCAAACATATGACACGATATCAAATGTGTAAACTTTAAAGACAGCATTAAAGGGGTTTTATTTACTGAAGTGACGATCCAGTGGCTTTTGATCTTTGGGACCCCCAGTGAGCCTGAGAATGAAGGGGCCAAACTGGGTCGATCAGTGGCCCCATTCACTTAAAGGTAAGTGTTGCTGCAGTTTCCCTGCACAGCTGGATGGTGAGGAGTGGCACTGTGCGGGGAAAGATTGCAGAGTGGCTGCAGCACTGAATCAATGCCGTGGCCCCTTCATTCGCAGGATCATTAAGGATCCCACAAGGAGCTCCAGCAATCAAAGTGACGCTTTATATGGATTGATACGCCCCCTTAAGGGTCATACTTGACACAATATAGACAGTGCCAACAACAACCTGCAGAGAAAACCTTCCCACCTACCACATTCCGACTTACCATGCCAGTGCCATTACAGTAGTGACAGTGCTGAAGTTTTGTGCCGGGTTCATTGCCCTTCCCGTGGCACCTCTCACACGTGTCTGTGATGCTAAAAGACATCTCCTTGTTCACTCCCTTGGCCGCCTGATTAAATGTGAGGTCCATGATGTACTGCAGGGAGCAAGAGGAGAATCAGACTTATGTCTCTAAAGTCCCCACCAGACAGTTTTTATAGATTCCCATTTACAAGGCACTAGGAAAGGGATCAGCAACCTTCAGCGCTCCAGCTGCTGTGAAACTACAACTCCCAGCATGCACATTTGGCTGTTATTATAGCTCCCATAAAAGTAAGAGGAGGATTCTGGGAGTGGTAGTTTCAGAACAGCTGGAGGTTGCTGATCTCTGCACTAGAAGCTGGATGGGCGCTCACCTCTTGTGGCTGGTCGAAGATATTATTAAAGTCACCGAAGGGTGACCCCGAGAACTCCCCAAATATCCTGCGGAACAATTCTTCCGGATCAACAGTGGGGCCACCTCTCCAGTACTGTTGGCCACCTCCTCCGGCCCCTGCTGCAAAATCAGCGGTGCCGTATGCATCGTACTGCTTCCTTTTCACTTCATCGCTGAGAACCTGGCGACAAAACATTAGAAGTAGAAAAATGTACAAACTGCATTTTGATTAAAGCTCTTCAGCTGAACGTTCTTCCTTAAAGGGGTATTCCCAACTTGGACAATGGGGGCATGTCACTAAGATATGTCCCCATTGTCTGATAGGTGCAGGTCCCACCGCTGGGACCCGCACCTATATTGATAATGGAGCGGGGAGCGCTGCGCCTGGAGGACCCCAGGTTTCCCGGGGTCTGGCCACCACTAGGCACAGCTCCCATAGAAATGAATGGGAGAGCACAGCGCATGCGCGGCCACCACTCCCATTCATTTCTATGTCATATATATTCTATGCCAATGGAAATAGCCAAGCTATTTTTGGCGACCCCATAGAAATGAATGGAGGGCGGCTGCACATGCATATTCATTTCCCCGCTCCGTTCTCGATATAGTTGGGACCCGCACCTATCAGACAATGGGGGCATATCCTAGCGATATGCCCCCATTGTCTAAGATGGGACTAATCCTTTAAAGGGGCTGTTCCTGGACTACAATAGCGAGGACCTATGCTTAGGACAGATCATGACTATCATATTGGTGGGGTGCCTAACACCCTGCTCCCCCACCAACGACCTTTTAGCCGGAGCCGCAACCTAAGGAACGAACACATTGTCCAGAGCTGGAAGCAGACGACTCCATATACTGTGTACTGGCTGTGCCGGATCACTAGAAGGCAGCTCCCCCTCCACTCAGACTACAGGCCCGCTATGTGAATTTTTATAAAACCCCGCTGTGATTTTTTTTTTTTTTAAAGTATATGGACAGAAATTTCCAAAATACGCTAGTGGTGCTGCAGCTCGTCCTCTTCAGGGCACGGCATCACTTACCTCGTAGGCTTCAGCCAGTTGAGAGAACTTCTCCTTGGCCTGAGGATCCTCTTTGTTGGTGTCTGGATGGTATTTTTTGGCCAGCTAAAGCACCAGAGATACACATCACGTTTATAAGAGACACTAATAGGGCATATAATATCATGCAGAACAGATATAACACCGATAGACACCGGTCCACCCTGAAGTCCATGTAAAATGACAGCGATAAGGTTGAGACCCGGAAAAAGGGAACACAGACTTTCTATTAGGCATGGTTATTTCAATCCAATGAGGGAGATGAGGGGCTGCCAGACACCCCTTCTGTCCACAGTATAAGCCAGCTAATAATTCAGCCTCTCCAAATCATAGATATCAGATTGTCTGCAGCCAGCCACAGCTGGTGGGTGTCTGTGTACCATTTGGATTTTTTTTTTTTTTTTAAGAATAGGCCATCAGTATCTGATCAGTGGAGGTCCGACGCATGGGCCGCTGCCGATCAGCTGTTTGAGAAGATACCAGGACTCACAGTAGCGTTGCAGCCTTCTGTCAGCTCTCCAAGCACAGCGCCCTCCATAGTACAGTGGCTGTGTTTAGTATTGCAGCTCAGCTCCATTCACTTCAATGGGGCAGAGCTGCACCTGGGCCACGTGACCAATGAACGTGACATCACATGGCCTAGGGAAAGCTGCAAGAAGGCTGCAGAGTTACTGTGAGCCCTGGTGCCTTCTCAAACAGCTGATCGGTGGGGGTGCTGCGTGTTGGACCCCCACCGATCAGATACTGATGATCTGTCCTGAGGATAGGTCATCAGTTAAAGGGGTATTCCCATCTTAGATAATGGGGGCATATCGCTAGGATATGCCCCCATTGTCTGATAGGTGCGGGTCCCACCGCACCGGGTAGCCCCCCGAAGTGAAGGAGGGCGCACTGCGCATGTGCAGCCACCCTCCATTCATTTCTATGGGGCCACTGAAAACAACTGAGTGCTGGCACGGCTATTTCCATCGCCTACATAGAAATGAATGGGGAGCGGTGGCCGCGCATGCGCAGTGCACTCCCATTCATTTCTATGAGCGCACCGTTCTCGACAGGGCTGTGGAGTCGGAGTCGTGGAGTCGGAGTCGGTCACCATTTTGGTGGAGTCGGAGTCGGTATAAAATGGACCGACTCCGACTCCTAAAATATATAATGAATTTAGTTCAGTGCTGAATATATTTTTATAAGAATTTGTGAAAATGATAAAATGTCCTATAAATGTCTGTTCTATTCCTGATCTCAGGATTTAGGCTTTTAGTTGAGATGACTGTGTGCTGCCCTTTATGTCCAGTGCATGTTCTCTCTGCTTTATGTTTCCTCTGAGCTCATGTTTGGAGAGGTTAGCTGCTTTCATGGCTTCTATCTGCTGATGTAAAACACCTAGAGCCTTATGTATGAAAACTGTCTAGATGTAGAAGTTTCTTTGTTGTCCATAGCAACCAATCAGAGCTCCCCTTTCATTTCATATAGTGCTCTGGAGAAATGAAAGGGGAGCTCTGATTGGTTGCTATGGGCAACTAAAAAGTTTTAGACCTAGACAGTTTTCATACATCAGGCCCAGAGGCGTAGCTACTGGGGGGGGGGGTCAGGGGAGGCGATGCTCCGGGCCCAATACTTCTGGGGGGCCCAGCAGGGATGGCCTTAGTACAATCAGGCGAATACAAGTGAGCGCTTCCATTATGGAGTCTGATGGGGGCACATTAAGCCGATCTGAGGTCTGATGGGGGTACATTCTGCTGATCTGAGGTCTGATGGGGGCACATTACGCTGATCTGAGGTCTGATGGGGGCACATTCTGCTGATCTGAGGTCTGATGGGGGCACATTCTGCTGATCTGAGGTCTGATGGGGGCACATTCTGCTGATCTGAGGTCTGATGGGGGCACATTCTGCTGATCTGAGGTCTGATGGGGGCACATTCTGCTGATCTGAGGTCTGATGGGGGCACATTCTGCTGATCTGAGGTCTGATGGGGGCACATTCTGCTGATCTGAGGTCTGATGGGGGCACATTCTGCTGATCTGAGGTCTGATGGGGGCACATTCTGCTGATCTGAGGTCTGATGGGGGCACATTCTGCTGATCTGAGGTCTGATGGGGGCACATTAAGCCTATCTGAGGTCTGATGGGGGCACATTAAGCCGATCTGAGGTCTGATGGGGGCACATTAAGCCGATCTGAGGTCTGATGGGGGCAGATTAAGCCGATCTGAGGTCTGATGGGGGCAGATTAAGCCGATCTGAGGTCTGATGGGGGAACATTCTGCTGATCTGAGGTCTGATGGGGGCACATTCTATTGATCTGAGGTCTGATGGGGGTACATTCTGCTGATCTGAGGTCTGATGGGGGCACATTCAGCTGATCTGAGGTCTGATGGGGGCACATTCTGCTGATCTGAGGTCTGATGGGGGCACAATACACTAATCTGAGGTCTGATGGGCGCACATTCTGCTGATCTGAGGTCTGATGGGGGCACATTCTGCTGATCTGAGGTCTGATGGGGGCACATTCTGCTGATCTGAGGTCTGATGGGGGCACATTCTGCTGATCTGAGGTCTGATGGGGGCACATTCTGCTGATCTGAGGTCTGATGGGGGCAAGGGACTGTTAGTTTAGTGATGTAAAAGCTGGGGACAGATTTCCTTTAACATAGGAGTCCCCTTTTTTACTCCTATTACTCCTATATTTTACTGCATTATATGGTAGAGTATTTAGAGTAGGGTATGTAGAAAGTCTATTGTACTGTACTTAACAGCATAGATGATCAGCAGTTTATATAGTCATCTTGCTAATACAGTATTATAACCACAACTAGTAGTATGTGCCTGTGAAGTTGGAAACGTGCGTTTGGGAAGCCAATAAGTGGGGGGCCCACTCAAGTATGTTTCGCCCCCCCCATGTGCTGAACCTCTAGCTACACCTCTGATCAGGCCCTTAGTGAGCTGTACCCAGAGAAGCCTGATAGATTACAAACTGTTTTTGTCATGACTTATCTGTACTATTGATTTTATGCAAATTTGTTTAAAGTTATCACTTAAACATGCTCCATGTATGAGGGAGTAGGAGTCGGAGTCGGGAGTCGGAGTCGGGCTGAGGGGAAATTGAGGAGTCGGAGTCGGAGTTGGAGCTTTGGCTTACCGACTCCACAGCCCTGGTTCTCGATAAGGTGCAGGTCCCAGAGGTGGGACCCGCACCTATTAGACAATGGGGGCATATCCTAGCGATATGCTCCCATTGTCTAAGATGGGAATACCCCTTTAAAGGGGTTATCCAAGGCTGGAAATGGACCCCCATACGCCCGGGCCCCTCACACTGATTCTATTTACCTGGCTCTCTGCGTGGCCGCAGCTGCTTCTCTCTGTTTGCAGATGAAACATCCGGCGTCGGGAGGAGCAGCCAATGGCAGGCGGTGACAGGAACGAGCCTCCCTAGCATCACCGCCTGCCATTGGCTGCTCCCCCGACACCAAATATTTTCATTTGCGTACAGGGAGAAGCAGCTGCGGCAGTGCGGGGACCAGGAGTGGCACAGGGAGACGGGTAAGTAGAATCAGTATGAGGGACCATTTTCATCCTTTGATAACCCCTTTAAAGGGTTTCTGTCACCAGTTTTTTCGGTATGAATCAGGCTGACATTAGAGATGTGCTAATGTCACCTGATTCCAAATATATATCTGTTTTATTTACTGGTGCCCCCATTTTTATATAAAATGAACTTTTATGTTATGCTAATAAGGCTCCTAGGTGCAAGGGGCATTACCCCTGCTCCTAGAGACTCTGTTGATTGACAGGACCAGGCAGAGAAGAAACACTCCATTCACCATAGCTTTTAAGGACCTTCAATGATGTCATGACCATGTGATCAGTCACATGGTTTAGGAGGAGACAGGCTGTTTGCGTGATCCTAACCATGTGACTGATCACATGGTCATGACATCATTGAAGGTCCTTAAAAGCTATGGTGAATGGAGTGTTTCTTCTCTGCCTGGTCCTGTCAATCAACAGAGCCTCTAGGAGCAGGGGTAATGCCCCTTGCACCTAGAGGCCTTATTAGCATAAAATAAAAGTTCATTTTATATAAAAATGGGGGCACCAGTAAATAAAACAGATATATATTTGGAATCAGGTGACATTAGCACATCTCTAATGTCAGCCTGATTCATACCGAAAAAACTGGTGACAGAAACCCTTTAAATCATCTCAGAAAACCCTTTTAAAAGTAGACCAGTCACCGCTCCCTCCTGCGTCATATAACAATTCTGCAGTTCCTCTTTTATTGCTCCTGAACATGTATAAATAAAATGTCCACCGGGTGTTATCATTCCCATTGCCAATAGGGAGAGTTCCTAGACACTGTTTGAGCAATGCTGGAAGTGTCAGGCTGTGTAGGGATACATCCTACTAAAAAAAAAAGGCATGGCAGTGTCTAGCAGTTAATTTGTTCACACACTTCCAGGAGGAATAATAGAGAAGCGGTAAAATGCAGAGGTCTAAGAAAAGATGATCCAGCAGGGCTATTTCATGGGGAATACCAGAGCAGACGTGTCAGGAGAGGTGACAGACAGGTGTACGCTGGTAGGGCAGAAGTAATCGGGGACGGGAGGTCTCTATAGGTAATGCTCGGTCAGCGGCCTGTTTGCCAATTTCACAAGAAAGAAAAACATTGACTAATCAATGTATAAAGTGATCCAACATCAAAAGGAGCTGGGGGCGTCAGTACTGGGTCCATGGTGCAATCGGGTCACGAGGAGACACGTCTGGTCGGATCATGGGGGTCAGTCAGCCCACCTGGTAATAGGCCTTCTTGATTTCTTTCTGGCTCGCGTTCCTCGGGACCCCCAAGACCTGGTAAAAATCTGTCTTGTTCAAAACGGATGAACTGGTGTGAAACTGGGAGACGCGTCCTAAGAAGGCTGCAAAGACAGGAGGAACTGGGCGTTATGGGATGGAAACAAGATCCATGATCAAGTCCACAGAGGCTCTCCAGCTGCTGTGAAACTACAACTCCCAGCATGCGCACTTACTCAGCTCTTTTTGTACCTCCCACAGAGGTAAAAGGAAGATACTGGGAGCTGTAGTTTCATAGCAGCTGGAGGTTACTGATCCTTGTTCTAGAATCACTTAAAGGGTTCCTCTCACTTCAGCAAGTGGCATTTACCATGTAGAGGAAGTTAATACCAGGCACTTACTAATGTATTGTGATTGTCCATTTTGCTTCCTTTGCTGGCTGGATTCATTTTCCCATCACATTATACACTGCTCATTTCCATGGTTACAGACCACCCTGCAATCCATCAGTGGTGGTCGTGCTTGCACAATATAGGAAAAAGCACCAGCCTATATGCACTCCTATGGTCCCGGCCACCAGAGAGGCTGACGCTTTTTCCTATAGTGTACAAGCACGACCACCACTGATGGACTGCAGGGTGGTCGTAACCATGGAAACAAGCAGTGCATAATGTGATGGAAAAATGGATCCAGCCAGCAAAGGAAGCAATATGGAGAATCACATTACATTAGTAAGTGCCTTGTATTAACTTCCTCTACATGATAAATGTAGATAAACCCTATCAATAGGGTATTATACTATAAATACTTTTCATATCCGATCCAGGAGATGGGTGATCAGCGGCTGATCAGTGGGGAACTGACGGCTGATCATATGAATGGAGCGGCGGTCAAGCAAGAGCATTCACAAGCCATACAAATACCGGAGACAGCCGAGAGCTGCAGCCGTCCATAGACTTTGGACAGAGTGGCAGCATGCATGGGGTCATAGGACCGATCGCCTCACCTGGCCTCATTGGTGGTGCACCCCTGCTGCTTGCTGTCATTAAAGGGGTTGTCCAGGATGTATAATCCTCAAGTTCTGATCGGTAGGGGTCTGACACCCCATATCCCTGCCGATTAACCATTCCTGAGCAGCTCTGGCGAGGAACTACACAGATCTGTCCACTGTGTCGTGGACAGAGCTGGTTACCATTCACTTCAGTGGGAGCAGCAGCCAGGACACAATGGATGGAGCTGTAGTTATGGCCATGGCCGATCCGGAGGATTGGTCCTCTAAATGAAAATCCTGGACAAGCCCTTTAAATGGGACGATCACGTGATGCATGCACAAATTTGCAGCTCATTATTATACAGTGAGGCTGAATTCATTGTCTGCAAGCAGAGATCGTGAACTGATACTGAGTATATTTGAAAATTTGAGAGTTACTTGCAATGCAGTGAATTTACAGGAATTGCACATGTACACAGCACCCATGAAAAATGATGACCCTTGAACTTTATATGTTACATGGGACCTGCTGCTATAGAACTGCAAGGCCATGAAGCCTCTACTGACATGCTGGGATTTGTGGTTCTACATAAGTACGACCGCTACAGCCCTCCCAGTACTCCAGAGAAGCATAACCTTGAGTGTCCAGCACACATGGGAAGCAGAGGCCGGCTACCAGGTCCCTCCAGCACTCACCTCCTGCGGGTGCCCGGGTTACTGCCGCCCTCACAGCCAGAAGCAGAGCTCCTTCACCCCGAGGCCATCTCTGAACCCCGGAGAACAGCGGTCCCCGAGCTCCAGATACTGCGACTGAGAGCCAACGCGAGGAGCAGCGAGCCGCCATCTTGCCGGGGAACTTTCTCCACCGCGCATGCGTCCTGGGCGCCGCTCGAGCAGAATGTCATTCGGACACCGGAAACGCGCTCTGTTGCTCCACTCAAAAGCCAGGACTTCATCTAAGTTCGGAGCCGGTGGCCGCCATCTTTGTACTCCCCATTCTGTAGTTTTCTAGAAAGTTGCGTCTTTCATTGGTGGTCCGTCGGTTCCTTATATATACTATTTTATAGTCAGTGTAAATTAGACTTTGAGCCAGGGATTATAATCTAGCAAATTTTAGTACAGGAAAGGCTTAGTACTAGTTTATCATATATATATATATATATATATATATATATATATACATACCTAGATTGCACATCCTTGTGTCTTGGCAGTTGGTAAATTAGGGACAAGTAGACCCCCACCCCCTATACTCTACAGGAATGGTACATCAGCCCTGCCCAAGATAGCCCGAATTTGCACGGACTGTCTCTAAAAATTGGGAATAGTCTCTGGCAAATATGAACAAGATGACGGCATATTTGGCACAGGAGGACGTGATATTGCCTCCTAGTTTATTGGAAATTTAGGCTTATTTCACACTGCGTTTCAAATGCCCCCGTGCTTTCCATGGGGGAATACCTGAAAATGGTATTAAACGTATACCGTGATGGGTACAATCAGAGCCCAATTAATTCACCTTTGGACTCCATTTGACTGGCTTTCCGTTAGTTTGCAGTTTTTTTTTTGCCTTGTAAAACAACGTACTAGATCCCACTTTTCTGTCTGGCGAAAAATACGGAAACGAGTGGAAAGCAGGTCAAATGGAGGTGGAAGGTGAATCATTTGGAATCCGTTTGCCTTGTTGAAGTAATGTACCCATAGCGGTATACATTCAAAGACCGATTTTTGATATTCAGACGTAAGCGGGGGCTTTGTGATCTGGACCTTGCTGTGTTGCATCTGACCCGGGGTTCACTATGAAGGAACCATTATGGGTGACAAATTGGAGCATATAGAAATTGCACTGTGGACCCACATTGCATCCACTAGATCAGGGATCAGCAACCTCCGGCACTCCAGCTGTGGTGAAACTACCACTCCCAGCATGCACACTTGCTTGACTGTTGTCAAAATTCCCATAGAAGTGAATGGAGCATGCTAGGAGTTGTAGTTTCATCACAGTGTCAGAGGTTGCTGATCCCTGCCCTGGATCCTGCTTTTTATATACAATTATGGCCTATAGATGTGATAGCTAGGGAGCTTCCATGATTATCCTGAATGGTGCACTCTCGCTCTGGAGGACAGTGCAACCATGTATTACCACCAATTGCTGTGGGTGATGTGCACTAGTTAGCACTGACATGGTTATGATGAAGAAAGCCGCCGGTCAGTTCCATGTCCTTACTTATTTCAACCTACGTGTGTGAATGAGACCTTAGATTACAGAAAAATCTCCCCATCTGCCTTAAAGGGGTATTCTCATCTTGTACAATGGGGGCATATCGTTAGGATAGGCCCCCATTGTCTTATAGGTGCAGATCCCACCGCTGGGACCCGCACCAATATCGAGATTGGAGGGGGAAGCGCTGTGCCTGGAGGACCCCAGGTTTCCGGGGGTCCGGCCACCACCAGGGGCAGCTCCCCCGCAGCGCTCATAGGAATGGATGGGAGCTCACCCATTCATTTCTATGGAGCCGACGGAAATAGCCGAGCCAGTGCTCTGCTATTTTTGGCGGCCCCATAGAAGTGAATGGAGGTACCCTCCTGTACTTTAGGGGTTCCGGTTTCGATATAGGTGCAGGTCCCAGGGGTGGGACCTGCACCTATAAGATAATGGGGGCATATCCTAGCGATATTCCCCCTTGTACAAGATGAGAATACCATTTATAGATGAACAGTGCCACCAAGTGGCCATAACGATAGTTGGCATTAGCCGAGACTGTCACCTATTCTATGGATTATCAATGTTTGCTTTGGTAAGAAGGTTCACACGCTACAAGTTTAATCTTCAAAGTAAATAATTGATCGCTGTCATCTTATATACAGCTTGTTTTGTTAAAACTAAGTTGTAAAGAGAGGAGAGAATTTACGCACCCACTGTCTTATTAAAGGGTTAATGCTAAAGGTCCTTCTACATGAGTGATGATTAACAATCAAGTTGATCAGCGCTTGCTAGGTGCCTTTGAATGTTGCAATCACTGTACTGTATGGGGATGAATGATCGTTAGTATGATCATTCATCCCAGTACAGTTTACATATTCTCAGCAGCACATCCCCTATTTGCATGGGTAGAGGTGCTGCCAACAAACTGTCATTTTGATGGCCACATACAGGGGCGGACTGGCAACTTAAAGTGGCCGTGGGATAAAATTAAAAGTGACCCCAATGTTGTAGGTGGGCTCACATTGAAAAAAGGCAGGGCAACACGTAGATGGGGCAAAATACAAGTTGTCAGGGTCAGTAATACCACAGCGCAGCACAAAATACCTCCCCAGAAGCTGCCCCACTGTGGTGGCCATCGATAGCTGCCACGTTGTGTCCTCCTTGACTTGTCTCTAACATGGATATGGAGCAGGGGGCTTAGGAGGTGAGATGTGGGCCACAGCACCAAGCCAGCCCTACCCTCAGCATGCTGCCTGGACTTCCTCTTACTCTATAGTCCCCCCAGTTGTATGTACCTCTCCAGCGATAGTGAGGGGGACACGCGGCGCAGTATGGGCATCGGCCCATCAGGAAAATTACCTGTAGGGTCTATGGCCAGTCCGCCCCTGCCCACATAAAAGATGTGATCAATGCATGCTCGTTTATTGGCTGATGGATATGTTTACATGTGGAAAATAATCATGAACGAGGGGTTGCATAAAATATTCTACCTTTTTCAAATCAGCCCCTGGATCTGAATACTTTAGTAATTGCATGTGATTAAAAATGTAGTATAGCCACTGAGTTATTCAATAAAATGTATGTGTATAGCGCCACCTGCTGTTTGTTCCTTTGCTTACTTCGCCTGCTGGAAATAAATCTAGCAGAGCAATTGGAGCAAGGAAATGTTAAATACCATAGAAATCCTGGAAAACCAAGGCATCGGCGCAAGAATTTTGCTAATGCAATCAACGGAAGGAGCCCAGCAGTTGCAACCCATGAGATGCATGACAGAGTGAAGAGGTCCCTCTCTGCTGATGGGTAATCATGACCATTGGTGGCCTCAAATATGGGCAAAACGTGAATCAGTAAATATGTATTTGGCAATTTATGACTATCTCATAGACAATGAATGAAGAGGTAGTGTGCATGTTTGACGTGCTGCTCATTTCATTGGGGGAAACAGCAGAAAAAGCCTCACGAATCACATACTTATCCCCTATCCTGTGGGAAAATCTCTGTAAGGCCTTATTCACATGACAGTGTTTTGGTCGGTGATTTCCTTCAGTGATTGTGAGCCAAAACCAGGTTTGGAGCCTCCACAGACATAAGATGTAAGGGAAAGATCTGCTCCTGTTCTGTGTTTAGAGCCGCACCTGGTTTTGGCTCAACAATCACTGATGGAAATCATTGACCAAAACACTGACGTGTGAATAAGGCCTAAATGGGATCCTGAGAACCAGCAACCCCTTTTCATATGGGTTTGTAGGTGTTAAAAAAACTAACCAATCACTGGTTCCCCAGTTTTTTTTCCAACTCTTTCACCCAGCATATAAAGAAGTACCTGGTCTCGGAGAACCCCTTTAAAACCAATGACAGGGTTCCGCAGAGATGTGGCCACAAGCAGCATGTCACTGCCACTGGTGGTGGTGGCGGCCATACACACGCACCACCAGATGTATAAAGTGTAGGGACTGGAGCGCCATGTAGCAGGTAAACATGAATCTTCAGTTTCGGCAGACATTTGCTTATAAAATTATAACTGGAAAACCCCTTTAAAGGGCATCTGTCAGCAGTTTTGTACCTATAACACTGGCTGACCTGTTACATGTGCACTTGACAGCTGAAGACATCTGTGTTGGTCCCATGTTCATATGTGTCCGCATTGCAGAGAAAAATGATGTTTTAATATATGCAAATGAGCCTCTAGGAGCAACGGGGGCGTTGTCATTACACCTAGAGGCTCTGCTCCCTCTGCGCTTTGATTGACAGGGCCAGGTGTGATGACATTTTCACTGCCCGGTCCTGTCAATCAAAGTGCAGAAGGCGCGGCAGTTGCAGAGAGGGCAGAGCGTCTAGGTGTAATGACAACGCCCCCATTGCTCCTAGAGACTCATTTGCATATATTAAAACTTCATTTTTCTCAGCAATGCGGACACATGTGATCATGGGACCAACACAGATGTCTTCAGCTGCCAAGTGCACATGTAACAGGTCAGCCAGTGTCATAGGTACAAAACTGCTGACAGATGCCCTTTAAGACTTCATTCACATGGGTGCTGAAGGCTCTGTCAGGGGACCCCAAAACATATTCCGTGAGAAACGCTGGACAAAATAGTGCAGCCTGCTACGCTTTTTTGTCCGATAAAATGATGGACCCCATGATGACGTCAACCCTTCGGACATCACTGTAGTCGGCCGCCGATAGTGTTGGCCATGTGAAGGATCCGTTTTTAGCTTTTATTTAATTTTTCTTCTCCTATGAAGGAAAAAAAGAACATAAATACCCGTTGGAGATGTGAATACAGCGAACTAAGGTACAAGTGACTTCAGCGTCACCACCAAATGCTGTTGCGGACAAACACATTAGTGAAAACGCGTATCGCCTTCGCCTTTCCATCACCTTCCTCATTAGCTAAATACACCTTCATTTCAGATGTAAGCATTTTTTTTTATGCAAAACTCTCACCAGGACATCATCTCACTACAAATCCCCCAGACCACTGTGTCTCAACCAACTTTATATAGATAAAGGGTCTATTTACAGTAAAATACGTTTAATTGTAAAAAAAAAAACCTACAGAAACTGACACCATACAGCCACATGGACAGACATCCCCAGAGGATGACAGATGAGCTGTCAGACGGGAGCAGACAGGAGCAATGGATTGCTGATCTCATCGCTGGCCGCTGTCTCAGGGGCTGGGAGGGACTCCAGGGAGTGGAGAGAGTGCGAAAGGAAGAGCCAGAGAGAGAGCCCATCTGATTGAAACAACAACGAGACAGCCCATCTCAGGGACTGAGAGACAGTCCACCTCAGGCTGTGACAGTCACTAGAAGGCAGGCTTCCTCTCGGCTCCATCATGAACCGCTTCAAGACCTCCAAATATAAGAACTGCATCCCCAAGATCCCTAAGAAGGAGGTAAGACGTGAAGATGACAGGGACCTGCAACCTGTAGCTCCTCAGCCCTCGTGGAACTACAACTCCCAGCATGCAGCACTTCCAGAGCCCACAAATTGCACTGACTGAGTGCACTGACTGAAAGGGTTAATGCACGGGTAGTATCTGTATCAGGAGTAGGAGTGCTGTGGTTATTGCGAGGGGCACACGCAGGGTTAACCTGTGCACCATGTACAGTAGGAGGGTGTGCACGGGGTGAGGTCACTAATTACACCGCCATGTAGCGAGCACGGTTACATGTACCTGCAAGACCTGCCCGGGGGCGCTCATTCGGCTGTGCACTCTCAGTTATCCGCACCTACCCTTTGGACAGGCGCGGTGCTGATCTCAGCTCTTGTGCACTGACGGGAACCTGTCTGCCGATCAGGGACCATTCCTCTAAGGGCTCAGGCACATGAGCGTGTGCAGTCAGTGCCCGTGCTGTGGACCGTAATTTGCGGTCCACAATGCAAGGACACTGACCATGGGGCCACCGGATTCGGATCACGGACCCATTCATTGGTATAGGGTCCGCGATCCGCATCCGATGGTTCACACCGCAAAAAAGTAGTGGTTCCGTGATGTTCCGATCCGTGCCTCCGCTCCGCATCTCCCGGATTGCCGACCCATTGAAGTGAATGCGTCCGCGATCCGTGATGCAGGCTGCACACGGCCGGTGCCCGTGTATTGCGGACCCGGTGTATGCAGGCCGCAATACGGGCACGGGCTGGCACCGGTTGTGTGCATGAGCCCTAAAGAGGGGTTTACGTGTCTGGGGGGCGTCAAATTCGGTCCTTGAGTATTAATTATTGGGGGCGTGCAAGTCCATATATGGGATACATGAGGTCCATAGAGCGCAATGCGTGCATTACATTCCTGCGGCAGTATGGAACACGTAACACTGCGGATTCTGCGGAGCGGTAAAGCATGCAGAAAATCCGCAGCGTTTACAGTAACAGCGAAGAGGATGAGATTGTAAAAAAAAATCTCATTCTCACACTGCGAAAAAAAACCTAAAAAACAAAAACCGCATGAAGCGACCTGCGGGTTTGGAGCTTAATTCCTCCGTGTTTTCTTTTAGGCTACATGCATACGATCGTGCTGTGTTTTGCGAATCCGCAAAATACGGATGCGCCCGCGTGGGCTCCGCAATTTACCAAATGGGCCGCCCATAATAGAAATGCCTATTCTTGTCTGAAAAACGGACAAAATAGGACAAGATCTATTTTTTTTTTTGTGGGGCTACAGAACGGAGCAACGGATGCGGACAGCACACAGTGCGCTGTCTGCATCTTTTGCGGACCCCTTGAAGTGAATGGGTCCGCATCTGAGCCACATGACCAAACAATGATTGTGTGAATGAGGCCTTATACTCCACCACGGATTTCACCCTTTATCATGTACAGGGTGAAATCCGTGGCGAAGCCACTGCAAAATCATTGTCAAATCCGCAGTGGAAATTCCTTCCTATTGATCTGCTGTAGATTCTCCAGAGCGGATGTGTCTGAAATCCGCCCCTTCAAAAAACAACTGAAGTGGGCTGGGGTTGGCGGCGGCGGCGGCGGCGTTGCTGCAAGAGTCGCAGCGGGTCTTCCAGTCCGTTCAACCTTTGCATAAATTAATTGGCTGCGGACTTGCAGCGCAAGTCACTTTATGCTGCTATTTCTTTCCCCGCGGAGTATGGATGAGGTTTATTAAATTGCTTCTGGTGTTAAAAGTGTTAAAAGCAATCCGGCAGGCTGTTTCGGCAGAGTTTTGCGGATCCGTCGTAGCCAAGTAGTGGCGCTCCCCCCCCCCCCCCCCCCCCGCCGGACCCTATAAACTATAATGGGATCTGGTGGAAATCCAGCTGTTTCCCAGTATAAGGGCTCATGCACACAAACTTATTTTCTTTCCGTTCCATTTTTTTTTTTTTGCGGAACCATTCATTTCAATGAGTCCGCAAAAAAACGGAAGTTCCTCCGTATGTCCGTATTTCCATTCCGCAAAAAAATGGAACATATCTAATTATTCTCCACATTACGGACAAGGATAGGACTGTTCTATTAGGGGCCAGTTGTTCCGTTCCACAAAATACGGAATGCACACGGACGTCGTCCGTATTTTTGAAGGATCCGTTTTTTTGCGAGCCCTAAATGCCAGGATTAAGCTGAACAAAAAAATTGCTGCACACGACAGCCAGTTCCCATTAGGCCTCATGCACACAACCGTATGTATTTTGCGGTCCGAAAAAAACGTATCCTTCAAAAATACGGACGACGTCCATGTGCATTCCGTATTTTGTGGAAAGGAACAGCTGGCCCCTAATAGAACAGTCCTATGCGGACAATAATAGGACATGTTCTATTTCTTTGCGGAACGAGAATACGGACATACGGAAACGGAATGCACACGGGGTAACTTCCGTTTTTTTTTTGAGGACTCATTTAAATGAATGGTTCTGTATACGGTCCGTGAAAAAAACACCCATGTGGCGGGGCCGTTTTCAGCAGCTCAGCTGCATATTTTCTTTTATATTCCACTGTCTCTAGGTTTTTACGTATCTCCAGGGCGATTGCGTAATTCTGATAATCCATCACTTCCTCTGTTTCATTCCTTTCAGCTGTTTTTGCTACCGTTATACAAAAAAAGAAGTAGAAAAAATGCCGTATAATCAAAAGGAAAAAAAAAGGAAAAATGAGGACAGCGAAGCTCTAAAAATATGCGGCTGCCAGTCACTGGAGCGGTATTGTGTGTAGCCAGGAGCTTGGCACGGAGTCCGCCCACACTGAGCTGCTGGATGTGGAGACCTTCTGTCATCGCTGGCAGCTCAGCATTACTGGGGGAGCTGCAGATCTTGACATTTCCGGTGTCTTCTTTCTACCGGTATGTCATAAGACTCTCATTTCCTCCTGCATTTCCTGAGCTGCAGATCACCTTCTTCTAGATACCCGGGCAGAGCTGATGGCATGCGTATACGGCATAGTGTAGTCATGGCACTGCCCAGGTCGCCAGAGATGACATAGGGTGTAATATGGCGGATGTCGCAGTCTACTGTGCCATACTGTACCCCTGTGTGCCTCTAATTTCATGCCATATTTCGTCAGACCCTGTGTAGTATTTTTCTCTATTAGCATTGCTTACCATGTGGCAGCACACATAGTACCTACAACTACATAATATGTGTACTGCTATATAGGCTTCATGTACTCAGACATAAAGGCTTACCATATGGCGGCACACACAGTACCTACAACTACATAATATGGCGGTGAAGGGACTCTGTGTGCTGCCATATAGGCTTCATGTACACATGCATGAAGGCTTACCATATGACGGCACACACAGTACCTACAACTACATAATATGGCGGTGAAGGGACTCTGTGTGCTGCCATATAGGCTTCATGTACACATGCATGAAGGCTTACCATATGGCGGCACACACAGTACCTACAAGTAAATAGTATGGAGATGTAAGGACTCTGTGTGCTGCCATATAGGCTCCATGTACTCAGACATAAAGGCTTACCATATGGCGGCACACACAGTACCTACAACTACATAGCATGGTCCTGTAGGGACTCTGTGCTGCCATATAGGCTCCACGTACACCGGTTTAAAGGCTTACCATATGGCGGCACACCTAGTACCTACAACTACATAATATGGAGCTGTAGGGACTGTGTGTGCTGCCATATAGGCTCCATGTACACAGGTTTAAAGGCTTACCATATGGCGGCACACATAGTACCTACAACTACATAATATGGAGCTGTAGGGACTGTGTGTGCTGCCATATAGGCTCCATGTACACAGACATAAAGGCTAACCATGTGGCGGCACACTCAGTTCCTTCAACTACATAGTACGGAGCCATAGGAACTCTGTGTGTTGCCATATAGGCTCCATGTACCCAGGTTTAAAAGCTTACCATGTGGCGGTACACACAGTACCTACAACTACATACATGCATGCTAGGGTAGGCCGAGTGTGCGGTGTTCTCAGGAGGAAGAGGGGAGTCACCTGCTGCCGGGCACCTTAAGTGGTCGCTCATCATTTTGGAAACTAAACGGATTGGTCATATTGAAATCCAGCATGCCTTTCCCTGTCCTCAGCAGTCCCTGCAAGTCAGATCGCCCCCGTATCCGTCCAGTTCTGCTAAGATCATCAGGTTTGGTCAACATTCATGTAATTTTTTTTGCCTCTTGTATTACGACGGTTTCCAATGCCTCCATGTGCTGTGCGCTCGGTCGGCAGGGAACCTACGTGAATGCGTTTCATCCGTGGAAAGTTTCGTCAGGCGGGGAGGCTGCTGACACACATGGGGCTGGTTTTCATTTACTAAATCACTGCCGTGACCTAAAAATCCAAATGGAAGGGTTTTTTTTGCTTTGGAGCAGCAGTCAATCAGAATTTCATGTGTCTCAAGTCTCCCTGCTGCCCGGTCTGTGTAGCATGCTGGGAGTTGTAGTTTGACAACAGCGTCAGAGTGTCAGAGGGTGCTGGCCACTAAAGAAGATGCACACAGGACCTCCCGACAGCAAAGGGTTGGACATGTTGGATTTCAACATGTTTTTAGGGAAATACAGTAAGCTGTTATTAGAGATGTCTGGCAGCCCACTCAAAACACATGCATGCTTGGTCGATCCAAGCATGGATATGCATGGGGGGAAGGGGAGAGAGAACTATTGGCTGTCATGCTTGGACAGGGAAGGGCCTCAAATAATACCTGTCCTCTATACGTACCTTATATCTCGCCTTTCTCTTTCTAGGTTTGGATTGCTGACATCGGAGGTGTCGCGACCACTTCCAGTGGGGACAACATCAAATGTGGACGTAGCCGCATCGTGTATAACACAGACAGCCCAGGTACCTCATTTCTGCATTAGACGTGGCAGCATTGGAAATCTTTCTAAAGTTTCCTGAATCGGGAAAATGTTGACCTAGACCTCTTTTCTTAAAGGGATTGTCTAGGATTTAAATATTGATGATCTGTCTTTAGGATAGGTCATCAGTATCTCATGGGTGGGGGTCTGACCTCCGGCACCGCTGCTGTTTGGCTGTTTGAAGAGGCCATGGTGCTTGGGTGAGGGCTGAGGCCTCTTTCTCGGCCTGTGAAGTCATGTCCATCGGTCACATGGTCTTCCTGAAGCTCAGTTCCATTAATGTAACTGAGCTGCAGTACCGAGCACAGCCACTACACTAGGGCTGAAACAATTACTTGATTGAATCGAGTAATTCGACATGAAAAAATCCTCGATGCAAATTTTTTGCATCAAGGATTCGTTTGTGTGACCATGGAGCGTGAGTGAAGCACTTGCTATTACTCACACTCCGTGGTCACCCGCCGGCCCGCACCGCGCCGCACTTTCCTCCTGATTCATCGTCAGGACATAGTGCATGTAATAGTGCACTGGGGGGGCAGCTGGTGGCACTGAGGGGGCAGCTGGTGGCACTGGGGGGGGGCAGCTGGTGGCACTGCGGGCAGCTGATGGCACTAGGGGAAAGCCTGATGGTATGGGGGGCATCTGGTGGCACTGGGGGCAAGTTGGTGGCACTAGGGGGGGAGTGATAGCACTGGATGGAAGTTGATGACACTGGGGGATGGGCAGCTGATGGCACTGGGGGGAAGCTGGTTGCACTGAGAGGGCAGCTGATGGCACTGGATAGAAGCTGATGGCACTAGGGGGAGCCTGATGGCCTGATGGCATGGGGGAAGCTGATGGCACTGAGGGGGAAGCTGATGGCACTGGTGGGCAGCCGATGGCACTGAGGGGGCAGCTGCTGGCACTGAGGGGGCAGCTGCTGGCACTGAGGGGCAGCTGCTGGCACTGAGGGGGCAGCTGATGGCACTGGGTGGAAGCTGATGGCACTAGGGGGGAGCCTGATGGCTTGGGGAACCTGATGGCACTGGGGGCAGCTGATGGCACTAGGGGGGAGCCTGATGGCTTGGGGAACCTGATGGCACTGGGGGCAGCTGATGGCACTAGGGGGGAGCCTGATGATTTGGGGAACCTGATGGCACTGGGGGCAGCTGATGGCACTACGGGGGAGCCTGATGGCATGGGGGGGCTGATGAGTTTTTATGAAGAAAAACGTTCTTTTAATTAGTTTTTTGTTATTAGAGTACTCTATTAATTATTGAATTAATCGATGGAATACTCGATTACAAAAATAGTTGCTAGCTGCAGCCCTACACTACACAATGTACGGTGCTGCGCTTGGAATACATCGTGTAAGAAGTGGGACCAGATATTAATGACCTGTCCTGAGGATAGGTCTTCAGTATTTAAATCCTGGAGATCCCCTTTAATTCAGACGTGTAAATTAAAGTTCAAATCACGATAATTTGGCTCAAACTTTTTGCACCTATTTAATTCCAACCCTATGTGTGATTTATTTTCAGGGGTGTTGGGGATTACCTCCCTAGAAGTCGGGCAAGGAGAGAAGAGGACCTTTTCCCGGCTGCATTGTCACTCGGGTGCGTAGTAGGTAGAGATAAACTAAATGTAATTTAATATAATGGGGGGCCGCTGCCAAACCGCCTCATATATCTTTATAGCAGTCAGAGCTCCCCTGCTTAGACACCAAAGAGTTAAAGGGTCACTATTTTTTTAAAAAAACCCTTTGATTTGTGATAGAGGTTTTAAAAAAAAAAGGTTAGATCGTTGGGGTCTGAGCCCTGAGACCCCCCAACAGCACCAATCCTTAAAACGAGTGGAGAGAAGCACACATGTCACGCTCTGTCTCCTCTCTGCTGAGGACAGAATCAAGACGGGCTAATAGACGTCTCGTGCAGCGAGGAGAGAGAGCGCAATTCTCTCCTCTCATTCTAGAGATTGGTGGGAGTTCTAAACTTTCGATATGTCTCTATGACATATCAAAAGTTTTATGAAAACTTAGTGACCCTTTAAATGATAAAATACTGTCTGTCTGCAGCTGCCACTAGGGGGAGCTAACTGTATACAGATTTACACATCTCCCACTGAGTGAAGGAGATAAGAGCTTCATGACCCATACTGACAGGGGCACAAGGTGATTTTCTGTCTGACCCCTGTGGTAGGTTTTATATTAAAAATTATATATTTTCAGTGTCTAAAAATATGAATGAATGTTAAAGAATAAATGCGTTATTTAACCTCAGTGTTAGGCCTTGTTCACACGTCAGTTATTTGATCAGTTATTGTGAGCCAAAACCAGGTACGGGTCAAAAACACAGAACAGAAGAAAATCTTTCCATTTGTGTAGCCTCCACTCCTGGTTTTGGCTCACAATAAGGCCCCATTCAGACGACCGCAATATTGCGGAATAGATGCGACCCCATTCACCTCTATGTTCAGTTATTTAAATACAGTAATCCTTGCATCTTTTTGTTTGGCAGTACATGGGGCTTTATTTTTAGGTTCTTTTTATTTTTATATTTTTTCTTTTTTAATACCTAAAAAGGTATAAATTTGAAAAAAAATATGTAAAAAATTTTTACAAAAAGAAAAAACAAGCATAAAATACAAATAAGGGTTAAAAAATAGTCACACGGAACTGTCGCCATAGCCACCCCATTCACACGAAACTACACACCGTATATACCGGTATATATTATGCTATATATCAAGATGACCGATACAAATTAGGGAATCCATTTTAATAATTTATTTTGGTGTCACTTTACACATTTAAAGAATACGGAGCTATAATTAGAAAAAATATCTATATCTTTGTCCAAAACTAAAACAGAAATACAGTATTTCTCTAACAAACATATTAATAAACAGACATGTAGTAGCTCAACAAATAAAAAATTAGGGCTCTGTGCTAAATCATAAAAAACAGCTGATCAATAAGGGGTTAAGGAATTAATTTGTATGCAAATTATTTGTAACCTGATGCTGAAAATCCCTACCGGTTATGTTCGGTGCACCCCACACAGTGATTCATTCCTGTTCATTTTGTTGCCATAGATACAGCGGGGGGAGCATTTAAATGTAGACCATTTTTTGGACTAGATGGCGAGTACGGTGCCTTATTTTTGCATGTTTCCATGTAGCTGTGACTTAAAGAGGACCTCTCACCTCTCCTGACATGTCTGTTTTAATAGCCTCATGCATTCCCCATGTAATAACCATCCTGGAACATCTATTCTTATGTCTCTATGTTGTGCCATTCCTTTATTATTTCTACTAGAAGTTATGAATGAATTGCTAGCAGTCTGCAGTAAGGGTACAGAGGGGCGGTAACAAGTTGGGGGTGTGTCCCGGCACATACTCGCTCTATCCAATCAGTGCTGCCATTTTCAGACTGTGCAGGGACACCCCCCACAACTGGTTACCTCCCCTCTGTACCCTTACTGCAGACTGCTAGCAATCCATTCATAACTTCTAGTAGAAATAATAAAGGAATGGCACAACATAGAGACATAAGAATAGATGTTCCAGAATTGTTATTACATGGGGAATGCATGAAGCTATTAACCACCTAACTGTTTTGCTCCGGCAGTGGGAAAAGTAGCTAACTGGAAGGGGGAGGGCTGCTTTAGATGTTGATATTTCCTGAATGGTATCTAGACACACGCTGGTCTTGTTTGAAAGCAGACATTCCAAGCTTTCAGACGATACCAGAATGACAGCAATGTGTTCAGTACAGGGGAGGATATCACTGATAGAAATCTGGATGCTGTGAATGCAGCTGAATGTGAAAGTAAAAACAGGTTTTACCCGCAATTATTCCCGACTCGATTTCTAACAGTGATTTCTCCTCTGTTGCTTGGACTTCAGCTCTCATTTTGGTCTTGTATGAAATCCTGGAATGCCAGCTTTCAAACAAGACCAGTTGCATGTTCAGGAGATAGCAGCATCTAAAACAGCCCTCCTTCCTCCAGTTAGCTACCTTTTCCCACTGGCTGAGCTGGACTCGGGCAAAACAGTTAGCTGGTTAAAACAATCGTGTCAGGAGTGGTGAAAGGTCCCCTTTAAAGGGGTTGTCTCATTACGACAAGTTTGCAGGATCGGTGGCTGCATTTAGGGGAAAATGGGCTCCTGTTCTGCTGATCGGCGGGGGCCCCAGTGGTCAGACCCTGCAGATCGGGCCCTCACCCCTAGTTTTTCAGTTGTATATTAGCCTTTAATCCTGCAATGTCTCTTTTGGCTTGTACGTGTACCCTGTGAATGGTACAGCGCTGCGGAATATGGAGACGCTATATAAATAAAAATTATTATTGTTATTTATCCCATATTATGTGGATAGGGGATACCTTGTCCTAATAGGACAACCCCTTTAAAGACTGTGGGCACCTTTTAGGGAGCAGTTTTTTGTTATTATGTTCTACTTATTTCGAGCTAAAAGTATATTTTTCCAATCGTTCAACGAACAAAAATGTGACCCTTTTTTTTTTTTTTGGTTTTTAGTTTCACTGCAGATGCTTCTTTTTCTCAGCGAATCCGTCACTGGATTCTGTAGACCAGGAATGCCCAACCTGCGGCCCTCCAGCGGTTGCAAAACTACAACTCCCAGCATGCCCGGGCAGCCTACAGATATCAGGGCATGTTGGGAGTTGTAGTTTTGCAACAGCTGGAGGGCCGCAGGTTGGGCATCCCTGCTGTGGATCTTAGCTCTAGTTTCCTGACAGGTCATAAACACTCAGTGAAGCTAAATTCTTTTCAGTTTCACGAGTGTTTATGAATGGATAGGAAAGTAGAGATAAGAGCTACAGACTGAGCTGTCAGACCAGATTCACCAGGAATAAGGAACAGTCCAGCAGTGGAAGAACTGGTAAAAACATTTTAAAAAACAGATGTTTTTTTTTTGCCAAAATAAGTAGAACGTAATCATTAAAAAAAAAAAAAACTTTCCCAAAAGGTGTTCATAACCTTTAACATATTTCATTTTGAAAGGTGTGGTATTTTTTTTTTGCAGACATTCCCCCAAACTTATTAAAGGGTTATTCCAGTTGCGAGAAATTATTCTCTAGCCACAGGATGGGAGATAACCATTATCAACGGTAGGACCCCCACCTACACGAGAAGGTCAACCCTGTATCTCTCAGGGTTTGGGCATGCGCATTGCCACTCCATTCATCTCTATGAGAGTTCTGGAAATAGCAGAGCACTGTACTCAGCTACAGGCACTACAGCACTCAGCTATTCCCGGGCCTTCTATAGAAATTAATGGACTGCCAGTGGACGTGCCCGACCGACCAGTCACTCTGTTTATTTCGGGGAGGCCCAGAGTGATATTGGGGTCCCTGTTCTCATGATCGGTCCAGGCCCCAGCACTGGGAGCCGCTCTAATCTAATAGTTATCCCATATCCTGTGGATAGGGAATAACTTCTCACAACCGGAATACACCTTTAAAGAAGACCTCCCGCAAAAAAATTTATTCCATGTCCTGCTAGAAATGTACATGATGTAATCTGTAGTGAATGTCATTTTCTTACCAGTGTCTATATTTGTGAGTTATATCTTTCTGATTTTTCTCATCTGTGTCATGTGACCAGGGATCAGACCCACCAACTCACACAGCACCTTATGTGTGGACAGGAAGTCTATTTCTCTATGCATTCCTATGGGAGCCTCACTCTGAGTCTCATAGGAATGAATAGAGAAGTAAATGGCTTCCTGTCCTGGGTCAGTTGGAGGTCAGGGAGTTGGTCACATGACCCAGCTACAATTAGAAGAGAGGGGATAACTCACAAATACAGTCTCTGATGAGAAGATTACATTCACTATAGATTATATCATGCACCTTTCTAACAGGTCAGACAATACATTTTTTTGTGGGAGTTCTTCTTTAAGCTTCTGGTTGGGTGTGGTTTTTCATTCATCGCTTTATTTTAGATTTCTTATTTGACTGCCATCTACATCTCACTTTTTTTTTCTGTCTCTTCCTCAGACGTGGTGGCAGATTTTTCATTTTCACCATTTGATGACAATCTCCTGGCCACTGGATCTTCAGACCAGTCTGTGAGTGGTAACATCATGACACCATGATCCCCTGCGTATGGTTTTAGAGCAGTGGCAGGTCTTCTAGAGCAGGGATCAGCAACCTTCGGCACTATAGCTGCTGTGAAACTACAACCCCCAGCATGCACAATTGCTTGACTGTTCTTGTAACTCCCATAGAAGTGAAAGGAGGATACTGGGAGTTGTAGTTTCAGAACGGCTGGAGTGTCGGAGGTTGCTGATCCCTGTTCTAGAAGATTATACAATTCATATAGGGGGTTTTCTGGATATTTCAAGTGGTTCTCCAATTTTAATTGAAGGGTTCAATTGAGTGAGGCTAAAATACAATACCATAGAGGGCCCGGGCCCTAAAGTGATGCTGTTTCTGGAAAAATTAAAAAGGAAAACTTTTTTATTCTAATCTCGGACAATCCTTTTAATGAGACCACATTCTACTCTTCGTGTCAAACACTATGTTAATACTTATGTAAGTCCAAAGTCTGAGCCAGATAGTGATCCCCCTTAACCCACACGTGGTAATTGAGTTTGGCAAAAACCAGGTAGGACATAAATATGTATTTAAAGGGGTTTTCTGGGATTGTACCACTGATGACTTATCCTCAGGATAGGTCATCAGTATCTGATCAGTGGGGGTCCGACACCCGGGACCCCCGCTGATCAGCTGTTTGAGAAGCTACCGGTGCTCCTGTGAGCGCCGCTACCTTCTCCCTGCTCACCAAGCACAGCGCCGTACATTGTATAGTGGTTGTGCTTGGTGTCGCGCTCAGCCTTGTTTACTTGAATGGGGCTGAGCCACTCCTAGGCCATGTGACCGATGAACGTGACGTCACTGGCCTAGGAAAAGCTAAGAGGAGGTCACGGCGCTCACGGGAGTGCCGGTGCCTTCTGAAACAGCTGATCGGCAGGGGTCCCGGGTGACAGACCCCCACCGATCAGATACTGATCACCTGTCCTGAGAATAGGTCATCAGTAGGACAATCCCAGAAAACCCCTTTAAAAAAAGTGTCTGGTGTTAAAATCGTCTTTGAGTTTATAGAGGGGGGTTCTCTGTTCAGGTTCCCCATCTCTTGGAGGGGAGCATACACAATAGCGTCTCTCTCTCTTCTCAGCCTGCCTCTGATCTCCCTGCCCCAGCCCCTGCCTTCTTATATGTACTGTGTATTAGATATTTTATTGAACAACCATGATAATAAATTTCCTTCCTATCTGTCATGCTGTCAGTGCTGATTGCTTCAGTGCCGCTCTCCTTTTTTTCGCCTGGCGTGTCTCTGAACAGTGCCGCAGCCGTCTGTGTCATCGTTGTGGCTGCTGTTCTTCCCCCTCTGCCCGCACTCATTAACTCACCACGGAAGTGCTGGACAAATAGAGGAGGACAGCGCTGATTTCTGCAACACCTGTTCTCTATCTGCCCGGCTCTTACTACCTACCTGAGAAAGTTGAAGAGATCAGTGCTGCAGTGCTCACTAACTAAGAAGGGATGGACCTGGCAGAAAGAGGCAGGGAGACCAGAGGCAGGCTGAGAAGCCTCCCATATATGTTACACATGGCTGTCTTTGTGTTCAGTAGTAGAAAGCTGAAGATGGATTCTCCTTAGCAATGCTCAGTTTATGGAGACCCTTTACAGGCCGTTTTCTAAAAGTACACATATTTCCCTAATAAAGGGTATTACAAAAATACTTCACATGACTGTCCTTGCACATTAATAAAAAAAAAAAAAGGAGAAGCAACATTATACTTGAATGATTTGTGTACAACACTGTAATAAAGGGCAAATACTTTCTTTCGGCAGCTCCTTATCTGTCTCTACCATCAAGAGAACAGAATGTGAATTTTTTCAGGTCTGACCTTCTAATACACCTGTTTATTAACTTTGTACAGTTTAAAGATCTCTGCTTGCTGCTGGTGAATGGAGGCTAGAGGCTTATAGGGCATCTGTCAGCAGTTTTGTACCTATAACACTGGCTGACCTGTTACATGTGCGCTTGGCAGCTGAAGACATCTGTGTTGGTCCCATGTTCATATGTGCCCGCATTGCTGAGAAAAATGAGGTTTTAATATATGCAAATGAGCCTCTAGGAGCAACGGGGGCGTTACCATTACACCTAGAGGCTCCGCTCTCTCTGCAACTGCCGCTTCCTCTGCACTTTGATTGACAGGACCAGACAGGGAAAATATCATCCTGTCCCTGTCAATCAAAGTGCAGAAGGTGCAGCAGTTGCAGAGAGAGCAGAGCCTCTAGGTGTAATGGTAACGCCCCCATTGCTCCTAGAGGCTCATTTGCATATATTAAAGCATAATTTTCTTAGCAATGCGGGCACATATGAACATGGGGCCAACACAGATGCCTTCAGCTGCCAAGTGCACATGTAACAGGTCAGCCAGTGTCATAGGTACTAGAGACTCTGCTCTTTCTGCATGGCATGATGACATTTACACTGCCTGGCCCTGTCAATTAAAGTATTTTTTTATTTAGAGAGAACGCGGCAGTTGTAGAGAGAGCAGAGCCGCTAGGTGTAACGGCAACGCCCCCATTGCTCCTAGAGGCTTATTTGAATATATAAAAACCTAATTTTTCTCAGCAATGTGGACACATATGAACATGGGACCAACACAGATGCCTTCAGCTGCCAAGTGCACATGTAACAGGTCAGCCAGTGTCATAGGTACAAATCTGCTGACAGATGCCCTTTAAAACATATCCTGATGATATATGCACACAGATACCAAGCATTTTACAAGTAAGGCTCTGTTGCACGGTAACAAGCTGTCCATCCGTACGATCAGAGTAGGTTTTCAGTAACTGGTTGTAAATAAGAGTGTCTCCATTCACTGAAAGCAAGCAGAGATCTTGAAAATTGAGAGAAAGCACTTTACAAAACTGCAAAAAAAACAATAACAAAAAAAAAAAACTTTTATTTGCTGGATTGTGAACAGTTGTTGTACTAGTCTTCTTTATTTGTTTCGTAGGTAAAATTGTGGCGTGTGACAGAGTCCGATGACGCGGGGGACCCTACAGCCACTCTCTCAGTGAAAGGTGGTCCCGTGAAAGCTCTGCAGTTCCACCCTTCGGCCGATGCTCTGCTAGTTTCTGCAGCTGGCAGATCCGCACAGGTCTGGGATCTCTCCAGGAGCGCTGCCCTCGCAGGTAAGAGCGGATACGGCTACATGGCGGCTTGTCGCAGTATCATTACTCCTAATGATAGGAAATCTGGTCGTGCTGCAACCTCCAAGTTGACGTGACAGTCCACAGAAATCCAAACCCGCTGGATATCTGCGCGACCACATTCACTGTCATCGGGTGTGACTGGCAGAGCGACATTTGCTCCACAATTCTCTGTAGGTAGCCGTGGACCAAATTTCCATAAAAGTTTATATTTGACAAAAGATTTACTTACTAATAAAGAGTAAGATATTGATGGCCTAACCTATATCAGATCATCAGGGGGCTCAACACACCGACGGTGATTTTATAGCGGAAGCGGCGCTTGCATGAGCGACAGCTGATCGTCGGGGGTGCAGGGAGTTGAATCCCCACCATTCACATATTGATGACCTGTCCAGAGGACAGACCTTCAGTGTCAAAATCACAGACAACTGCTTTAATCCGGTAACCAACCAAATATGTTTTATGTGCAGAAAACCTGAGTACTAAGAGGAGACCAGACAGGCTTTTTTCTGCTTTCAACAGGATCTTATGGGTATACTATAAGGCCTCTTTCTCACGAGCGTCACGGATTAGGTCCGGATGCGTTCAGGGTGCGTTCAGTGAAACTCGCACCATTTTGCAAGCAAGTTCAGTCAGTTTTGTCTGCAATTGCGTTCAGTTGTTCAGTTTTTTCGCGTGGGTGCAATGCGTTTTGATGCGTTTTTCACAAGCATGATAAAAAACTGAAGGTTTACAAACAACATCTCTTAGCAACCATCAGTGAAAAACGCATTACATCCGCACTTGCTTGCGGATGCAATGCGTTTTTCACTGAAGCCTCATTCACTTCTATGGAGCCAGGGCTGCGTGAAAAACGCAGAATATAGAACATGCTGGGATTTTCACACAATGCAGAACTGATGCGTGAAAAAAAACGCTCCTGTACACAGACCCATTGAAATGAATGGGTCAGGATTAAGTGCGGGTGCTGTGTGTTCACGTCACGCATTGCACAGGGGCCTAAATGTCTGCTCTGAGCGTTACCCAACACTGGGGCCGCTACTAAATGGCAGAACAAGAGGCCTGTGTCCCTCGTTACTCCTCTAAGACTACTTTGACACTAGCGTTTCTATTTTCCGTTTTTGAGATCCGTCATAGGGTCGCCATACATGGAAAAAACAGCTTCCATTTTGTCCCCATTCATTGTCAATAGGGACAAAACGTAACTGAACAGAACTGAGCGCTCTAAAATGCATTCCGTTCCGTTTGGTTGCGTTATCATACCACAAGCTGCGGTTTTCTTTCTGACATGGGATGCGGAGCAAGACGGATCAGTCATGACCCACAATGCAAGTCAATGGGGACAGATCTGTTTTCTCTGACACAATAGAAAACGGATCCGTCCCCCTTTGACTTTCAATGGAGTTCATCACGGATCCGTCTTGGCTATGTTAGAGATAATACAACCGGATCCGTTCATGACAGATGCAGACGGTTGTATTATCAGTAACGGAAGCGTTTTTGCTGAACCCTGCCCGGATCCAACAAAAACACTAGTGTGAAAGCAGCCTAAAACGAGGGGAGGGCTGCACATGTCTTCAATGAAGTGAGCTGTGCTATTTTACACATTGTCCTGAGGCTGCAATACCAGACACAGTCTATTGGCCAAGAGTGGCGCTGTTTTCAGGAAAAAAACAAAAACAAGACCCTTCTTTGTAAGACTGCATCAGGAAAGAACATTCCTTTACAAAGCAAGTTTGCTTTACACTGTGGAATTCTGCCTTTGTAGGACCTCAGCAATTAGTACCGGTGCCTCGGCTTTGATTCCACTCGGAAGCTAATATTTTTTTGGTTTCCGTAGGCGCTCAGGTTTCCTATCACATTCCTGGAGCAGGCTGCTTGGCTAACTGGTTTCCTATAAGCCTGTTCCAAGTACGTTTGCCTGTTTATATTTCTGTGGCCGGAAGCTAGATTGTAAGCTCCTCTTTATAGGAACAGATCGGGGGAAATATTACAGTACAAAATCTCTTAAAGGGGTTGTTCAGAATTTCCTCAGGGTAGGCTATCGATATCAGATTGGTGGAGGTCTGACACCCGCACCCCTACTGAAACTACACAGCTCCGTCTGTTGTGTAGTGGCTGTTCTTGGTATTGCAGCTCAGTCCTATTCACTTGAATAGAACTGAGCCGCAAATAGGTCATGTGACCAATGATTGTGATGTCAGAGGTTGAGGAAGAGGCCGTGGGACTCACCTGAGCGCTGTGGGTGCGTTCAGTGCTGACAGCTGGACTCCCACCAATCAGATGTTGCTGATGTGTCCTGAGGATAGGCCATTAGCAGTTAAAAGGTTATTCCCATCTTAGACAATGGGGGCATATTGCTAGGAAATGTGTCCATTGTCTGATTGTCTATATCCAGAACGGAGCACCAGAAGTGAAGGAGGGCGCATCCGCCCTCCATTAATTTCTATGGGGCCGGAGAAAATAGTGGAGCGATGGCTCAGCTATTTCCGTCAGCTAAATAGAAATGAACGGAAGCGGTGGCCGCGCATGTGCGGTGCGCTCCCATTCATTTCTATGGGAGCAGTGAGGAGCTGCGCTTGGTGGCGGCTGAAGCCCGGGATACCCGGGGTCCTCCAGGCGCATCCGTTCTCGATATAGGATGCGGGTCCCAGACGTGGTACCTGCACCTATAAGACAATGGGGGCATATCCTAGCGATATGTCCCTATTGTCTGTGATGAGAAGACCCCTTTAAGTCCTGGAAGACCCCTTTAAGTCGATATGGTTCTGTTTTGTTCTGTATTGATTTACAACTTTTTGTTGTTTTTTTTACAACCGTTTTGTGTGCAGTCTAGAAGCAGTCTATAATTTTCTGTCATCTCTGTGTAGCTCTGGATGATCATGGAGACCTGGTGCAGAGCATATGCTGGAGTCAAGATGGTATCCTGATTGGGACGTCTTCTAAGGTGAGAAGCATAGGGCACTTTATTATCTGAACGGATTCTGCAGAATTATTTACTTCCACTTATAGCACTAGGAGTTTTCTGATCAAATCTCCATCTTTATCTCGGTCAGAAACAATTCTCTTCTTACCATGGAGACACCTTATGTACGGTCACCTTAAAGGGGTTGTCTGGTTTCAAGAGGAAACCAGCCAACTCAGGGGATCGATCTGTAATATGAAATAGATCAGGGATGCCCAACCTGCGGCCCTCCAGCTGTTACAAAACTACAACTCCCAGCATGCCTGGCCATCCTACAGCTATTAGGGCATGCTGGGAGTTCTAGTGTTGCAACAGCTGGAGGGCCGCAGGTTGAGCATCCCTGGAATAGATGATTAGCCGGCAGGGCTCTGTTTTCGCAATGGCTTCTTCAGTGCACCACTGAAGCCAGTGATTGGATGCAGCAGAGGAATACAGTGCCCTGCAGTGCAGGATCTGTCAGTAAAAGAGGTTATCTGAAACTATAAACTTTCACCACACATATGCCGGGCCCCTCACTTGGAATATACTTACCTTGCTCCCTGCGCCGCTCCTGGTCCCCACACCGCTGCTGCTGCTTTCCCCCCTGCGCTGGGGGGGAAGAGCAGCCAATGGCAGGCGGGGATGAGCCTCCCTAGCGTCATGCTAGGGAGGCTCATCCCCGTCCCCACCTGCCGTTGGCTGATAGGTGCGGGTCCCGCCTCGTATAGGTGCTGGTCCCACCTCTTCAAAATAAAGCCCTCGGCAACCCTCCATTCATTTCTACGGGACCACCAAAAGTAGTCAATAGCTGGCTCGGCTATTTCCGTGAGCCCCATAGAAGTGAATGGAACATACATTCAGATTTTTGCACAAAGCCCCGATTCCCCTGCATAGATGTAAATATAGAAGATAACATGCCGGCTACCTGCAGCCACCACTAGAGGGAGCTCACTGCAGTTTTGATCATTTCTGCAGATCACTGGTGCTGCAAGATCACAGACCTTTGTATCTGTTGTCTGCACATTGTAATTTTTGAAAACCTATGGGCTTTTGGCTGCATTTTGTATTGCAATTTTCAATATGTGATTCCGGTTTCTGAGGTAAGTTCTTGTGGAATAGCAAAGTACAAAAAAAACCCCCACATTTAAATACAGTGCGGTTTCCAAAGCAGTCACGTTTTTCTCTATGTCATGTTGTATAATTGTATTTTATTTTCTTTGCATTCTCCATGGCATTAGAGATGAGCGAATCATCCAAAATTTGCTTCGCTGAATATTCGTCGAAGTTTTCACAAGATTTGAAAGAATACGAATCTATTCGACGAAGCTGCGTACAAATAATACGTTATTACGTGGTGTTTTGCAAACATTTGCACAGTAATAACGAACGTACACTTGTTAAAGGTACGCAACTTATGTGAACACGTACGCATGAGCGTACAAAAGTGCATACGAATCCTTAGCGTACTATTGTTTTTTCCCAGTTCTGAGGGGGGCGTATCTACACTTTCCCGCTCTTGCAGGGGCGGAACGTCATTTTCCCGCCGTACGCAGAATGCGTTTCATACGTATCTTATGTATAGTTAGCGGTCAAATTTTTGCGTACGTTTACGAATAATAGGAAGCGAATCCGACAAAACTCGGATTCGCTTTGAAGAAGAAAATTTCCAAGATTCGATACGAATCTACGAAGCGGCGAATAGATTCACTCATCTCTACATGGCATAAAACTGCAAAGTGTGAACACAGCCTATAGGTGCAATTACTCTTTAAGGGCTCATGCACACTAATGTATTTTTTGTCCGTCTGCGGAACCATTTATTTCATTAGGGCTGCAAAAAAAAACCCAAAAACCAAAATGACTCAGTCTGCATTCTGTATCCGTATCTCCGCAAGTCCGTTCCGCAAAAAAAATAGAACATGACCTATTCTAGTCCGTTTTGCGGACAAGGACAGGCATTGGGTAAAGGAACCACACAAAAAAAAAAAAAAAATGTAACACGAATGACACTCGGATGTTCTCCCTTTTTTTTTTTTGCGGATCCGTGTTTTGTGGATCACAAATTACATACGGTTGTGTGCATGAGCCCCAAATGAGTTTTCCCATTACCAACATTTTTCACCTATCCATACCTATCTGATTACTGGGGGGTCCAACTGGTGGGTTGCTTGACGTGCATACGAGGTAATGCGCATACATGACCACCGCGCCATTCGCCATTTATATGACAGCGTAGGATAGTACAGTGCTTAGGATAGTCCTACACCTGAGTTAAAGCAGCGGAACAGCCTGCCGGAGTTCACCGTATCCGGCCTGGCTGGATACTGCCATTCACCGCCAGACCCCATTGACTATAATGGAACCTGGCTGGGATCCGTCCAGTTCCTGGCGTGAGCGCTGGGTTTCGGCTGGACAAAAAACAATGCGTCCGCTGTGTTGTCTCTGTGATCCTATGCCTGCGGTCTCATCCTGTGGCAGCACCGGAACACATCCGGTTTCTTGCATGAGCGCTAGTTCTCAGCTGGACAAAAACCAGTCCGTGCACCAGTTTTTTTCCGGTTGAAACCTGGCGCTCATGCTGGACACTGGACGTATCCCCGCCGGCTTCTATTGTAGTCAATGGGATCTGGCGGTATACTCCAGAACAGCCTTCCGGATAGCTTTAATACAGGTGTGGAACTAGCCTCAGCGTTGAAGTGACGTTAATGTGTGGCCACTGCTTCATTCACCCCGGGGACTCCCAGCAGACCGGCCCCCAGCAGTCATTTAGGTGGATAGGTGAGAAGTTTTGTTAATTGGAAAACCCCCTTTAAATTCTAGTCTACGTTCAGGTAATGTCCTGTAGGTGGCGCTCTTAGAATACTGAACTGTATTCCTTGTCCTAATTTAACATTTCTTCTAATACATTACTTATGTTTTGAAATCTCAATTAAATCCTCGTGCCTATTGTGAGTGTACATCTATATTAACTTTATTTTTTGGGCAGATGTTTCACTTTAAATAAAACTTTCAAAAATGTATACTTTTGGGGAATAAATGCAATTAAAAGGGTTTTCCAGGATTTATTAATAAAGCTTTTGATGCTTAAAATGTGCAAAAAAACAAACAAAACCAAAATTGTACACGATGCTGTCGTATTGCGCCCCATGATCATGGGTCGCTGCGTGACCCGACACCATCATGGACGAAACAGCGATTCCATCGACATCATTGTGGACGTATACATGACGTTTTTTAAAATATTTTATCATTAAGATTGCTCATCTGATACTTTCAGGACAAGAGGCTGAGAATTTTTGATGTCCGGAAAAGCACAGGAGCCTGTCAGGTATTTGCCTTACATTTTCATGGAGCTGATGGGGGAGGGTGGGGGCAATGTGATAATGGTCCTGGATATCTGCGTTTAGGGTTTACGGCACGGCATGTCACTACATTAAGTGCCTCTGGAATCTGTCAGCAAGTGATTACAGGTTAGTACATCCCATAAACAAATGGCCCCCATAGATAAGATTCACCCGGCGTGTCACAGCAGGAGATAAGGGCCATTCATGTAAGAGCTCTCTGGAAATCACTGCCATTTCATTCTCCTCCTTTGATATCTGATACCCCTGTGTACATTGCTATTGTTACTACACATCTGTAGTGTTACTCTAACTGTCTCTGTGATCCCAGGCCTGCGGTCTCATCTTGTGCCATCTATGAGATGAGCGTAACAAGTAAATATGAGCCCCCACTGGAGGTCTAGACTCTACTAGGACCGGCATGGGCAGAAAAGTCGTTACGAACATAAAAGACATTTGGTTATCCCAGTGCAGAGGTAATAAACACAGTGATATCACTGTACAGAGATAATAAACACAGTGATATCACTGTACAGAGATAATAAACACAGTGATGTCACAGCACAGAGATAATAAACACAGTGATGTCACAGTACAGGGATAATAAACACAGTGATGTCACAGCACAGGGATAATAAACACTGTGATGTCACAGTACAGGGATAATAAACACAGTGATGTCACAGTACAGAGATAATAAACACAGTGATGTCACAGTACAGGGATAATAACCACAGTGATGTCACAGTACAGGGATAATAAACACAGTGATGTCACAGTACAGGGATAATAAACACTGTGATGTCACAGCACAGAGATAATAAACACAGTGATGTCACAGTACAGGGATAATAAACCAGTGATGTCACAGTACAGGGATAATAAACACATTGATGTCACAGTAGGATAAAACAACCACAGAGATAATAAACACAGTGATGTCACACAGGGATAATAAACACAGTGATGCCACAACACAGGGATAACAAACACAGTGATGTCACAGTAAAGGGATAATAAACACAGTGATGTCACAGTAAAGGGATAATAAACACAGTGATGTCACAGTAAAGGGATAATAAACACAGTGATGTCACAGTACAGAGATAATAAACAAAGTGATGTCACAGTACAGGGATAATAAACACAGTGATGTCACAGTACAGGGATAATAAACACAGTGATGTCACAGTACAGGGATAATAAATACAGTGATGTCACAGTACAGGGATAATAAATACAGTGATGTCACAGTACAGGGATAATAAACACATTGATGTCACAGTACAGGGATAATAAACACAGTGATGTCACAACACAGGGATAATAAACACAGTGATGTCACAGTACAGGGATAATAAACACAGTGATGTCACAGTACAGGGATAATAAACACAGTGATGTCACAGTACAGGGGTAATAAACACTGTGATGTCACAGTACAGGGGTAATAAACACAGCGATGTCACAGTACAGGGATAATAAACACAGAGATGTCACAGTACAGGGATAATAAACACAGTGATGTCACAGTACAGAGATAATAAACACAGTGATGTCACAGTACAGGGATAATAAACACAGTGATGTCACAGTACAGGGATAATAAACACAGTGATGTCACAGTACAGAGGTAATAAACACAGTGATGTCACAATACAGGGATAATAAACACAGTGATGTCACAGTACAGGGATAATAAACACATTGATGTCACAGTACAGAGATAATAAACACAGTGATATCACAGTACAGAGATAAACACAGTGATGTCACAGTACAGGGATAATAAACACAGTGATGTCACAGTACAGGGATAATAAACACAGTGATGTCACAGTAGAGGGATAATAAACACAGTGATGTCACAGTACAGGGATAATAAACACAGTGATGTCACAGTACAGGGATAATAAACACAGTGATATCACAGTACAGAGATAATAAACACAGCGATGTCACAGTACAGAGATAATAAACACAGTGATGTCACAGTACAGGGATAATAAACACAGTGATGTCACAGTACAGGGATAATAAACACAGTGATGTCACAGTACAGGGATAATAAACACAGTGATGTCACAGTACAGGGATAATAAACACAGTGATGTCACAGTACAGAGATAATAAACACAGTGATATCACAGTACAGAGATAATAAACACAGTGATGTCACAGTACAGGGATAATAAACACAGTGATGTCACAGTACAGGGATAATAAATACACTGATGTCACAGTACAGAGATAATAAACACAGCGATGTCACAGTACAAGGATAATAAACACAGTGATGTCACAGTACAGGGATAATAAACACAGTGATGTCACAGTACAGGGATAATAACCACAGTGATGTCACAGTACAGAGATAATAAACACAGTGATATCACAGTACAGAGATAATAAACACAGTGATGTCACAGTACAGGGATAATAAACACAGTGATGTCACAGTACAGGGATAATAAATACACTGATGTCACAGTACAGAGATAATAAACACAGTGATGTCACAGTACAAGGATAATAAACACAGTGATGTCACAGTACAGGGATAATAAACACAGTGATGTCACAGTACAGGGATAATAAACACAGTGATGTCACAGTACAGGGATAATAAATATACTGATGTCACAGTACAGAGATAATGTATGTCTCAATTTCTTCCTCAGTCCTCGGTTCTTCTGTAAATCCCTCCAGTATTCCATGACGACAAGTGTAATTTGGGGACAAGTTGTGTTTTGTATTAATGAGTGCAGGAATTCTGAGGATTTTTTCTTCTGGTTAATGATCCATTACTGCATGGAAAATGGGCCAAAGTTTCAAGAACGGATCCCAAGGCATTGAAGTACAAAAACCTTCTAATATGATAATTAAAAGCAGCGCTCATTAATATCGGTCACAAAAACATTAACGTCTAATGCGATAATGAAAAGCAGAGAGCGTGATGTAAGTTCACAACCTGATATTTTGCGGCATCCCAGGATTTGCTTGGTGGATAGGAACAGCCATAGTTAGGCTTAGGGCTCATGCACACAAACGCTCCAATGCACGAGGACCGTCCATGTGTCCGCCAGCTGCGGACGCGGACCCATTCACTTGAATAGGGTCTACGATATCCGACGGCCAGAGTTGCATGCAATACCTTTTTCGCCGTGCGGGGGCATGGACAGAAGACTCCTTTTTCGACTTTAACACCTATGCAGAGGGGGAAACAAAGTGCGGCATAAAAGGCTGATCTTTGTAAATGATCCCCAAAGTGTGCGGGGGTCCCCTGTACCCTACTGTACATGTCACTTGTTAGAAGGCAATAATAGGGAGCAGAATTGATTTTGGTCATCCACCAAGAGGGAGAAGAGACCTCCTAGAACTCGCCACCGGATCCTTAGTTTAGATAGGAGGTGACTGTGTATGTACCACTGTTCTGCTTGTTGGTAGAGGACCCCTTTAAAACACTACAGGGGTGCACCTAGCCTTTCTGCTTCCTGAGGAGAAAACTGAAATGGCGCCCCCCCCATGCCAATTTCTCAAACTAACCCCTTTGCCACAATAAAGCTCACATTGCCAAGGCCCTTCCACTGCCCCCCTCTTGCCCCTACCTGGTGCTGCCTGAGGCGATCGCCTCACCTGACCTCATTGGTGGTGCACCCCTGGTGCCCCAAGTTGACTGAATGATGTTCATAATTTAATGCTAGTTAAGGGGGTTGTCGGGGTGTTTAATATTGATGCCCTATCCTCAGGACTGGGGTCCGACACACGTCGTGCCCACAGCATGCTGTTGACGGGGCCACGGTGCTCTGGTGAGTGCCATGACCTCCTAAGCACAGCGCCGTCTTGTGGATTTTGGCTATTCTTGGTATTGCAGCTCAGCGCCATTCACTTGAATGTGACTGAGCTGCGCCTAGGCCACGTGACTGATGAACGCGACATCACTGACCTCACCAAAGCACCATGGTCTCTTCAAACGGATGATCAGCAGTGGTGCCAGGAGTCTGACCCCCTCCGATCTGAGATTGATGACCTGTTCTGAGGATAAGTCACCAGTATTAAACACCCAGACAACCCCTTTAATGATAAATTTACAATAATATATATAATATCCCAGTTATTTCAGTGTATTCTGCTGGTGACATCTATTTACAACCTCCAGAGGGCGCTCTTTATATATAAACTGCATAGTTTATTCTTTTCTCTTACTTTCCCTACAAGTCTATGCGATTTTCCAGCACTGTAATAATTTCGTGATTCATGATTTTCATGGTCATGATTTACTATACAGTCCGGTCATAAAAGTCCAATATACGACGTGACGAAAGAGGATTTTTGGTACAATTTTCCTTTAGGGCTCTTTCGCATGATGTCAGGATCTTTTCAGAGAAAAACGAATGGTTTTGCAGGCAAGTTCAGTCCGTTTTTTCTTTTTTTGTGATTACATTCAGTGTATGTGTTTTTCCATCCGGATCGCATGCGTTTTTCATGCACGTGAAAAAAAAAACAAAAACGGAAGAATAACAATCTACATCAGTAAAAAATGCATTGCATCCGGATGCCTTCCGTTTTTCACGCAAGCCCCATTCTCTTTTATGGGGCTACTTGGAGAACACACGAACATGCCGCGTTTTTTCCTGAATGCAAAAATGACGCAAGAAAATTGAAATGAATGGGTCAGGATTCAGTCCGGACGCTATGTGGTCGCTGCACGCATTGCAACCGGACGGAAAACTCGCTAGTGTGAAAGAGGCCTTAGGATACGACCACACGGCGCCTTCAATACCACACGGCCATTAACAATGAAGACCGCCTATACCAGGGATGCCCAACCTGCGGCCCTCCAGCTGTTGTAAAACTACAACTCCCATCATGCCCTGCTGTAGGTTGTCTGGGCATGCTGGGAATTGTAGTCTTGCAACAGCTGGAGGGCCACAGGTTGGGCATCTCTGGTCTATAGGGTGTGGTCTTCATTAGTTAAAGAAGAACTCCCACAAAACTTTTTATTCTCTGACCTGTTAGAAAGGTCCATGATATAATCTGTAGTGAATGTCATCTTCTTATCAGAGAATGTAATTGTGATTAATAACCTCTCTTCTTATTGTAGCTGGGTCATGTGACCAACTCCCTGACCTCCAACTGACCCAGGACAGGAAGCCAGTCACTGCTCTATTCATTCCTATGAGACTCAGAGTGAGGCTCGCATAGGAATGCATAGAGAATTAGACTTCCTGTCCACACATAAGTCTCTGTGTGAGTTGGTGGGTCTAATTCCTAGTCACATGACACTGATAAGAAACTTCAGGATGATATAAGTCAAAAATACAGACACTGGTAAGAAAATGACATTCAGTACAGATTACATCATGTACATTTCTAGCAAGGACATGGAATAACATTTTTGCGGGAGTTCTTCTTTAAAGAACAGGCAGCTGCGGCCTAATTGGCTGCGTGGTTATTGGGCGTGCCCCTAGCGGCTCAGGATGGCACCGCGTGGTCCTACTGAGGGCGGCATTACATTAGGACTTATGTAGCCTGCGGCTTCTCTGTGGTTACGGAGCCGCATTGCAGGGAACAATAGGGAGAACATACAACCACCGTGCAGATGGATTCATACCTAGTGCTGCACTGCAGCGATGCTAACCACTGAGCCGCCCTATAGTGCACTTGCCAGTTTTTCATACATGCTGATACATGTAGTTCCCCCGTCACTTGAGCACTTTGGCCTCTTGTAGAATACATCACCTGTCTACTGCAAGGGATCTCATGGACCAAAAAATTCCCGGGCACCTCATGGTCAATGAGTTCCTTGGCACAGTTTTAAGTGCCACATGTGAGAGGATAAAATGGGCAGCCTCATCCCAGAGTGTGTGGGTGAATTGGCCGCAGAAACTGCTTCCAGATGTTGCAGGGCGTCCTAGCATCCCTCATCACTCGGGGCGGGCGAGAGGGAGGAGGAGAGAAATTCTTTCCTTCAGCATCATAAAATTCCTGCTAACCTCCTCTCCCTCTCTGTCCAAATACACTCAATTTCCTCTTTCTTGATGGAATGGTCTGCAGGTCGGGGTAATTTGCACAGGCGTAGAGCTGGAGGAGGAGGGAGGGGGGAAGCGGATTTGCAGATCTTGCAGTTTATTACCAAGGTGTAGGGGGGAATGGGGGATCTGTTGTTTATTTGCTTTTATGAAGTTTTTTTTTTTGCACATGTTGAGGATTATAGTTCTGCTCTGTGACCGCCAATGAGGGGTTAACGCCACGATCGGCTCGTTCTTCTAACCATAAGCGCTGGAATGCTCTGCAGATCTGGCTTTGAAGAACGGGTTTAATTTCAGTATATTCTTCTGCTGGCGCAAAAAACGCTTCAGCACATGTTCTCTATTAAGTATTAAAACCAGGCTTCTCATGAGAAAACCATCAGCGTCCCCCCCCCCCCTCACAGGAGCTTGTGTGCCCTCCTTATAGAAAGGAACAAAGACCTGCTGTGTGCACCTAATATACAGGATAATGCCTCCATACTACCCCACACACTGGTGTCTTCATCTAATATAACACAGTATTATAACACAGACCTCTACTAATACACAGACATCAGGACAGGGACCTCTCCTCCTCCTAATACACAGACATAAGGACACGGACCTCTCCTCCTCCTAATACACAGACATCAGGACAGGGATCTCTCCTCCTCCTAATACACAGACATAAGGACACGGACCTCTCCTCCTCCTAATACACAGACATCAGGACGGGACCTCTCCTCCTCCTAATACACAGACATCAGGACAGGGACCTCTCCTCCTCCTAATACAACAGACATCAGGACAAGGGACCTCTCCTCCTCCTAATACACAGACATCAGGACACGGACTTCTCCTCCTCCTAATACACAGACATCAGGACAAGGACCTCTCCTCCTCCTAATACACAGACATCAGGACAGGGACCTCTCCTCCTCCTAATACACAACATCAGGACACAGACCTCTCCTCCTCCTAATACACAGACATCAGGACAGGGACCTCTCCTCCTCCTAATACACAGACATCAGGGACAGGGACCTCTCCTCCTCCTAATACACAGACATCAGGACAGGGACCTCTCCTCCTCCTAATACACAGACATCAGGACATGGACCTGTCCTCCTCCTAATACACAGACATCAGGACACGGACCTCTCCTCCTAATACACAGACATCAGTACACGGACCTCTCCTCCTCCTAATACACAGACATCAGGACACGGACATCTCCTCCTCCTAATACACAGACATCAGGACACAGACCTCTCCTCCTCTAATACACAGGACATCAGGACACGGACCTCTCCTCCTCCTAATACACAGACATCAGGACACAGACCTCTCCTCCTCCTAATACACAGACATCAGGACACGGACCTCTCCTCCTCCTAATACACAGACATCAGGACAGGGACCTCTCCTCCTCCTAATACACAGACATCAGGACAGGACCTCTCCTCCTCCTAATACACAGACATCAGGACACAGACCTCTCCTCTTCCTAATACACAGACATCAGGACACAGACCTCTCCTCCTCCCTAATACACAGACATCAGGACACAGACCTCTCCTCCTTCCTAATACACAGACATCAGGACATGGACCTGTCCTCCTCCTAATACACAGACATCAGGACACGGACCTCTCCTCCTAATACACAGACATCAGTACACGGACCTCTCCTCCTCCTAATACACAGACATCAGGACACGGACATCTCCTCCTCCTAATACACAGACATCAGGACACAGACCTCTCCTCCTCCTAATACACAGACATCAGGACACGGACCTCTCCTCCTCCTAAACACAGACATCGGACAGGACCTCTCCTCCTCCTAATACACAGACATCAGGACAGGGACCTCTCCTCCTCCTAATACACAGACATCAGGACAGGGACCTCTCCTCCTCCTAATACACAGACATCAGGACAGGGACCTCTCCTCCTCCTAATACACAGACATCAGGACACGGACCTCTCCTCCTAATATTTGGTATATAATCACTTCCATGACCCGGCTAGGTGGGGGTATCAGAGGGTCGGTGCTGGGCTCTGGGTTGTATATTCGGTGTCTGCTTCCCCTGGTTTTACTGCTCTGAGTGATTCATCATTTTGCAGTTTTCCTGGAAGATGCAGATCAGTTTCACAATTGTTAACATGAGAAACCAAAACATTCAGTGTCCGTCCCACACAAGTCAATGGAATCCAGTCCCGAATCCTGATTCTTGGAAGCAGTTGGATTGCAACTTGCAACCGTTCCAACTCCCTGCGGTCGATACATCGCATATCGACAGTGGCACTACAACTCCCAGGATACTACCATTTCAATCATTGCAGTCATGTGACAGGACGCTATGAAAACAGTTTGCTTTTGGGTAAAGAGAAATTTTCTCCGTTCCCATTAAGTCTTTGTGCCAGATGCCAAAAAAGTTAGACTCCTGGATTTGCTGCTTTTAGGACATCATATGTTCCTATTTAGCATTTTTTTTTCATTTAAAGGAAACTCCAGCTTGGGGGCAATTTAATTATTACATTGACCACCTGAAGGGAGCGCTGCAGAGGCAATCATTTTCTCCATGAATTCTATCAACCTTACATTAGGGAAATATCAGCACTTTCATACTTGCCAACAATCCGGGACTTTGTACAAAGGGGGGTGTACCCGCACAGTGTGAATATGGCAGCACTGATTGGATACAGTGAGACTGTGCAGGGACACCCCCAACTGGTTATCACCCCTCTGTACCCTTACTGCAGACTGCTAGAAATTCATTCATAACTTCTAGTAGGAATAATAAGGACTGGCACATGGGGAATGCATGAAGCTATTAAAACAGGCATGGAGTGGTGAGAGGTCCTCTATAACCCCCATGTAAAAGGCCCTTAAAGAGGTTGCACCAGATTTAGAAGATAGGGGATAACAAACGGATTGCTAGGGGTCTGACTGCTGTACTGTCACCGATCCCAAACATGGGGGGTCCCGTTCCTCTGATCTGATGGAGCAGCAAATCAGACATGGACCCTTCTTTCGTTTTCTATGCGACGCCCGAAGAGCGGTGAGTTCTGAACTCTTCTATCTTTGCCAGTCCATAATGAATGAATGAAGTGGCAGGGCGCATGTCTGACCTACTGCTCCTTCAAATCAGAGGAAAGGGACCCCCATTCTCGAGATAGGTGGGGTCGGACCCTCAGTTATCTGGTAGTCATCCTCTGAGAATAGGGAATAACTTCTAAACTTGGCACAACCCCTTTAAGCCTTTCCTTGTTGTCCATACCAACCAAGCTTTTTGCAGTTTCGGTAAATGAGGCCCAGCATACAGTGTTTGCCATTCTTACGATAAAACAACTTTATCGAGGGCTAAAGCTGCACAATATGAGCATCTTCCAGACAGTCTAATCCCCTCCGGAGCAGTGCTCACCCTTTCGTACACATTGAAGGAAGACCAGCCGCTCGTTCTTAGTTGTATCAGGGAAGGTATTTGTGGTAGGGGGCTCAGTGACAGTCACAGCTGTGCCCCTGGTTAGCCATTCCCAAGAGTTGGATGTTTGCCTGGGCCTGTCTCTACGGGGTGTCAGCCATGTTAGTTCCCTGTCGTCATGACAACACATTAACCGGAGGAGAATGTTTGAGTAATGGACCCCGGTGTATGTACTGAGCATGGGCTGATCAAACACTCCCCTGATTACTCTCTATGTATTAAGGGATTCTTTTGAGGGGGGTTCCCGGGAGATGAGCGCATATATTCAGAGGCCAGATGTTACAGATAGACGCACCTATCCAAATACGCCTATACCGCGCATTGTCCCTATTGTTGCTGGGACTTCTCACCGTGACAATGGGAATCTGGCGGCGTTTCCAAGATATCTGTGTGGAAGTGCATCTCTGGTAGTCCGTGTCTCTCATGCGTCGCTCCCCCTCTGCCTGCAGGAAGTGTGTGGGATTAGAGGATTTGGGGCCGTGGGAAGTTCGGACGGAGCCGAGGTGGTGGCTATAAATAGTGAGGGTGACATCGTATGGCGGTTTTAACCACTCGCTATATGTCACTGTATGTTTGTATTAATACGTTAGACAGATTAGCATGGTCAGATATTTATTTAACATACGCTGGAGCGCAGACGCATCCACCCGGGGGCGCTCATAGTCGCGTTTAACATGGACAGGATCCCAAAATGATCAACCCAAAAGATCCTCATCCTAAGGGCTCGTTCAGACGACCGGGTGCGGACCCATTCATTTCAATGAGACCGCAAAAGATGTGGACAGCACACCTCGTGCTGTCCGCATCCGTAGTTCCGTTCCGCGGCCTCGCAACAAAGATAGAACATGTCCTATACTTGTCCGCACTCACAGAAAAGAATAGGCATTTCCATCATAGGGACGGCCATGTGCGGTCCGCAAAATGGGGAACGCACGCGGCCCTTGTCCGTGTTTTGCAGATCCACAATTTGCGGACCGCAAAACACTTATGGCCATCTGAATGAGCCCTAAGATTTATCAGTTGTTAAAATTTTTTTTACTCAGTGATATCATTAATCTTGGAGAAAAGCGGCGCCAAATATTTCTCATAGCTGCTTATCTCCCTTCTTATACAAAGAAGCTGGCCCCACACATAGGAAGGAAAACCCGTCTCTCTGCTTCTCGACAGCCATCCCTGGCAGGCTGAGCATGCATGTGTACTGCCACAGGGAGAGGAGGATAAGCAGCTGCACAAGAGATAGATAGATTATGCCGAAATCCAGCATGCCCGATCTCTATTACTGTTGGCAAGCAGTGGCAGGGATATAGCTATGGGGGGTACAGAGATTGCAGTTCCGGCGTTCACCAGATCCGGCATAGCTGGATTCAACAAATCACCGCCGGATCCCTATTGACTATAATGGGATCTGGCGGTGATCCGCTCGCTCTCCGGGTTCTGGCCGGACTAATACTTCTACATGTAGCGGCTGTTGTCCGAATGGCAGATATGCCAGATCAGGCTGCCGGATCATCATGTGAACGCAGCCTTACATCTCTAGACTGCCGGGCTGCCCTGTACATGGGATTTGGCAGCATTTATGTATTTTTAGAGTATTTTTCCATAATTTACCTGGAAATATAAATCCGAGACTTGCTATAGGTTCACCCTGTAAAGGGAATCTGTCAGCAGTTTTGACCATGCTAAAGTGAGTGACAGCACTAGGTAGGGGTGGGTGAGAACTGAAAAAAATGTACCTTTTGTGGCTTTTATTATCAGGAGTTAAGTCTTCTGCGTTGAGCGGCTTTACAGCCCCTCCCCTTTGTTCTGAGTGACAGAAGTACTGGCCTCCTGGTTGGATACTGCAGTTGTCACTTAGAGCGGAGGGGATGGGGTTGTGAAGCAGCTCAGTGCATAGAGCCTTTCACAGTGAAGCTCCGCCTCCTGCAGGAGCAGAACCTGGCAGAATAAACATTCATATTCACACTACTCCTGGTAAAAAAAAAAACTTTTGTGGAGTTGTTTTTTTTTAAGTCTCACTTCAGACATTCAGACACCAATGTTGGAAAGGTGCGGGTCCCAAATCTGGGGCCGCTCCTATTTCCAGAACGGGACCCTCAAAGTGAATAGAGAACAGAGCTGCGCATGCACGGTTGCCCTCCATTCATTTATGTGGGAGTTCTGGCTCTGTTATTTCCGGGAGTACTGTGGAGCGGTGGCTGCATTTGCGCAGTGCATAGACGTGAATGGAGAGCATGCCGTACATGCGCAGTGCACTCTTGTTCACTTTGGGGGCCCCGTTCTAGAGATAGGTGCCGTCCCCACTTCTGGGACTATCTGACTTTGGTGGTATATTGCTAGGAGGTTACAAAACCTCTTTCAGATAGTGTTGCTCTCCCAGCCGCTGCTTAGGGCTGTCAGCAGTTTAGCATGGACGAACTGCTGACAGATTCCCTTTAATGTAAAAACTAGTAAAATCCAGTGCCTTCCTCTGCTGTGTGGGAACCTATACACACGTCCTGTCCTCTTCACTATGGACACATGCTATTCACACATCGGGTATAAATATTTACTTGAAGCCTTCACGCGTTTCGCATCCTGTAGGATGTATATACACAGGTTTATATAGTAGAACGCTGCTCGGAGCTGACAGATGTCCCTGCTCACTACTAAGTGGTGGCGATGCCAGCACGGACCAGTGGCACACTTTAATGCCGAAGACAGCAGGCACACAGCAAATGTAATGCGTTTCAGTCACCGTAGCCTGAACTAGACGGGTCTGGAGATCATATTACAGAAGTGGCAGCGCTACAGCTGGCTCAGTGTGGGGTCACATTGAGTGACAGAACGATTTGTTGCCGCCTAAGGCACACTGACAGGTCCCGTGCTGGCACCGCTCCCCGTCAACAGCTGGCAGCAGGTTACCGCTTGGTGCTTTAAAGGGACATCCATGTACTTCTATCTATGTATGCATATAATACATACACTCCTGAACATTGAAATTGCAGCGCCAAGAAGGAAAAGTGGTGGAATTATGGAAATCACTGAATGGATAGACATGTTAATGAGATGCAAATGATAAAAAATGAAAACAAAATATTAAAAACATCTCGATTTATTCAGTATCGAGTATGAGCGACACTCGCAGAAATACCTGCACTTATACGTCTTGGCTTGCTATCAGTGAGGTTATTAATGGTTGTCTGAGGAATGTTCTGCCACGCTGAATGCACTTGGGCACGCAAATCATCAAGATCAGCTTCATTTGCAATTGCCGTGCAATGACATCCCAGATGTGCTCGATGGTGGCCATGGTAGCACGTTTAGGCCACGCAGGTTGCACACAGTACCACAAGCATGACGCATCCTGGCATTGTCCTGATGAAAAATGGCTCCTGGGTAGAGATGAGCGAACGTGCTCGTAACGAGTACGCATGGGCGCAGGCATCTGGATCCGTCCTCCTCACCCGACGGATCCGGATGCCTGCGCCCATGCGAGCGCAGGGGAGCCGAGCGCTACAGTGCTCGTTACGAGCAGGTTCGCTCATCTCTACTCCTGGGACATTTTTGGAAATGGCCGGACCACTGGTTCCACAACCAAATCAGTGTAGTGCCTACTGTTATTGTACCTGAAATGAGGATTAGAGGGGTCCGGCTACCATACAGGTGAAGGGAACCGATTTTCTGTCGCGGAAAATTCTGCAACAAAATCTGCCTCATGAATCCTGACCCATTCATTTCAATGGGTCTGTGTACATGAGCGTTTTCTTTCACACATCAGTTCTGCGTTGCGTGAGAATCGCAGCACGTTCTTTATTCTGCGTTTTTCACGCAGCCCTGGCCCCATAGAAGTGAATAGGGCTTCAGTGGAAAAACACATTGCATCCGGATGTTGGGATGTAGGAAATGTTGCGTTCAAATTGATTGCACCCGCGCGGGAAAAACTGAAACACTGAACGCAATAGCAGACAAAACTGACTGAACTTGGTTGCGAAATTGCGAAAAAGTTTCACTGAACGCACCCTGAGCCAATCCGTATCGCTCGTGTGAAAGGGGCCTAAGGGTCTTTTACCAATTAAATAATGATATAATTCAAAGATTAAAAAAAAAATCAGTTCTCTTATCATTTTCTGTCTACAACTGCTGTGCTGACTTATGTGTCTCCATGGTAACAGACTACAAACAAACCCTGTGTTGTCAGATTCTGTAATCATACTGTTTTTTATCTGTCCCCTAATTCTTGTTAGTATACGTTTGGTAGGTTAGCAAAAAGTGGGGGGGCCAGATGGATGTCAATGTAACTGCAAGATCAAACTGCACAGGGGTTGGTTATTGTCTGCTACTGTGGAGACACATAGCTCTGCATCGGAGCTGAATACACAAAATATGAGATTTTAATTTTACATGTGTAGGAACCACAGCAGTTGGCAATATTGGTTGTTGACTTTGCTATGCCCAATCTTTCTTAAAGGGGTTGACTAGTTATGGGCTATCTTCAGGATAGACCATCGGTATCTGAATGGAGGTGGTTCGGCACCACCCATCAGCTTTCTAGGGTTTTTTTTTTGTGTTGGAACCACCCAGTTCTGACCATTGTGTAGTATCACTCCCATAGAGGTGAATAGTAATCAGATTCGTCCACTACACCATGGAGGAGGCTGTGTAATTCCAGTGTCGGATATATGGTGGGGGTGCAAGGTGTCACCCCCCCCCCCTGCTGATCAGATACTGATGGTCATCAACAGTAAAATCCTGAATAAGGCTACTTTCACACTAGCGGCAGTCCTGATCCAGCAGGTGACAGGTGCTGCCGGATCCGGACTGCCGCAGGGACATGTGTGGAGCTGGAACCGCGCTCCGGCCCCACACATGTCACACAGTACATACATACACACAGACACACACACATATACACAGACAAATACACATACATACTTACATGCTCCCGGCAGGTCTCCAGAGCGCCGGAGGAGCAGGACGGCTCGCACAGGTGACGATTCCCCACAGCGCCCTCTGCTGGGCGCCTGGTGGAATCGTCATCTGTGCGCGCCATCCTGTTCCTCCTGCGCTCTGAAGACCTGCCGGGGAACATGTAAGTATGAATGTGTATTTGTATGTGTATATGTCTGTGTATGTTTATGTGTATGTCTATGTCTGTATGTGTGCAGGTGACGGATTCGTCATGAACTCCATTGAAAGTCAATGGAGGACGGATTTGTTTACTAGTGTATCACACCAAACGGATCCGTCCCCATTGACTTGCATTGGGGACCATTCCGGATCCGTCTTGGTGCGGATGCCTGGACCGGAGAGCAAACCGCAGCATGTTACGGTTTGCTCTCCGGTCTGAAGACGGAACGGAATGCTTCTAGGAGCATTCCGTTGTCTTCAGTTCAGTTTTGTCCCCATTGACAATGAATGGGGACAAAACTGAAGTGTTTTATTCCAGTATTGAGCCCCTATGACGGAACTCAATACCGGAATTTTAAAACGCTAGTGTGAAAGTAGCCTAACCTACAAAGCCGTGGGATGTGATATATGAACAGACATGATTATTTACTACAGATGAGCGTCTCTTTTATCAGGTTACAGTAACATCTTTGTTTTTCCCAGGACGCCCAGGGACATGACAACAACAAAGATTCCCGTGTGGTCTGGACCAATTCCAACAACCACCTCCTAACATCAGGATTCAACCAGGTAGCGTGCACCCGGAGGATTCACAAATCCACTCTGCCCACTGTCTGTCTCGTCTTTCCTACCTAAAAACCTCGGTGAGAGTGTGGACACGGTCTTATGTTTGACTTTTGGAAAGTTAAAGGGGTTTTCCCGGATTGTACTACTGATGACCTATCCTCAGGATAGGTCATCAGTCTCTGTTCGGTGGGGGTCCGACACCTGGGTCTCCCGCCGATCAGCTGTTTGAGAAGGCACCGGCTCTTCCTTGAGCGCCACTACCTTCTCTTAGCTTTAGCCTAGGCCAGTGACTTCATGCTCACAGGACCTTCTCAAACAGCTGATCGGCCGGGGTCCCGGGTGTCGGACCCCCACCGATCAGATACTGATGACCTATCCTGAGGATAGTTTATCAGTAGTAAAATCCTGGAAAACCCCTTTAAAGGAATTTTCCAAGATTTTTTAACTGATGACCTATACTTTAGATAGGTCATTAGTATCTGATCGGTGGGGGTCTGACACTCAGGACACCCGCCAATCAGCTGTTTGAGAAGGCGCCAGCGCTCGCAGCCGTGCTGCTGCCTTCTCACAGCTTTCCCTAGGCCAATCACGTCACGTTCATCGGTCACATGGCCCAGGCGCAGCTCAGCCCCATTAAAATGAATGGGGCTGACCGCGATATCAAGCACAACCGCTATTCAGTGTATGGAGCTGTGTTTGGTAACCATGGAGAAGGCCGCGGCGCTCACTGGAGCATGGGTGCCTTCTCAAACAGCTCAAAATCGTGGAAAACCCCTTTAAAAAGTCTCATAAAACCCCTTTAAACTCTATTAATACCAGTCACGGGTCACATAAATACTGTTTTGCATCTCATTGACTGCGACCCACCGGTGGAGGCGCCTTCCATGGCCCAATCTGTAACTGTATAACTTTCTTCTCTTTGTCAGTTTTGCATTTTTTTTTTAGTTTCCTCCAGAGCAGCGCTGCCCACATATTTAGCATTTATATGTTACAACTTTGAGCTTTTGGGCCAAAAACTATTAGAAAAAAAGGTTATGTTGTACAATGGAGTCTGTGGGGGTTGTCGTGGATAGTGAGGGACACAGAAAAGCCTTGGACGCCCGCCAGTTGGCCAGCCCTGCCTTGGAAAGACTTTATATTGTAGCTCAGGGAATACCAGTCCTGCTGCATAGCAGTTTACACTCGGTGGTCTGTATCAACAGCATATTAGGAATGAATGAAAAATATTTTACAGGATATGTTTAGCCATGATGTCAATTAAAAACATTTCATTAATTATCTGGTACTTATCCCGAGTTGCAGCCTGTGTTACACTCCAGAGCTGCATTCACAATTCTTCTGGTTGTTATTGGAAACCGTCAACAAGCTTATTGGCAGACACAAGCCCAGTTGAATTGGACAATATTTTTTATACATCATGTTACTTTACAGTGCCTGGTGTAAAGCTTTCTCAAGGAATGCTGGGAGATTTCAGCCCTGAAGCTTGTAGAATTGTAAATCCAGCTCTGGCATCTAACACAAGCAGTAATTGGGGATCAGTATACAATAAGCAAATTAAAGGGATTGTCCCATTTGGCTAGGATATGCCATAAACGTCAGATAGGTATGGGCAGCACGGTGGCTCAGTGGTAAGCACTGGTGCTTTGCAGCACTGGGGTCCTGGGTTTGAATCAGACCAAGGACAACATCTGCATGAAGTTTGTATGTCCTCCCCGCGGGTTTCCTCCGGGTTCTCCGGTTTCCATCCATAACTCCATACTGACTGTAGCCCCATTGGGGACAGCTTGACGCTATTGTCTCTAAAGCGCTGCAGAATATGGTAGTGCTATACAAGTGCATAAAGTAAATAAATAGGTGCGGGTCCCTCCTGTGGGACCTGCTCTTATCCCAAGAACAGGGTCCCTGAAATGGACAGAGAAATGAACACAGCGCAGCGTCCTCTCCATTCACTTGTACGGGACTTTCGAAAATATAACCGAGTGAGTGTACTTAGCTGTTTTTAAAAGCCCCATAGTAGTGAATGAAGGGTGGCTGTCAGGGGCGGACTGGGCCTACAACCTACAGGGACACTTTCCGGTGGCTGAGCTCTTCTCCTTGCCACGTACATGATGACCTGGTGCTCTCAAAATGAATGATGTTTAATGTAGAAATATCAGATTCTTATGCACCAGGCCTCCTAAATTCAACTTTAACGCTGTCCTTAGGACAGTGATACACTTGAATACTTGAATAATGTGGTATTTGGTTCTGCTGGGGCGGTATTTTGCGCTGCACTGTGGTATCTGGTTCTGCAGGGGCCGTACTTTGTGCTGCACTATGGTATCGGGTTCTGCAGGGGCGGTACTTTGTGCTGTACTGTGGTATCGGGTTCTGCAGGGGCGGTACTTTGTGCTGCACTGTGGTATCTGGTTCTGCAGGGGCGGTACTTTGTGCTGTACTACAGAATTGCTGGCTCCGCCTACATGTGTATCCCCTGCCTTTTGTCAGTTTGGACTCTCCTACAACACGGGGTCACATTTAGGTTTCCAGGGCCACTTTAAGTTCCCAGTCCGCTACTAGAGGCTGCTCATGTGCGGTTTGCCTTGCCTTCACCTTGATACCCCTTTGTGGAAGTAGGAGCGGGTCCCAGAGGTGGGTTTCATTGAATTTCAGCATGCTTGATCCTCCTCATTGAAAACATATGTTCACTTGATCAAGCCCAGCATAGATTGTATGGGGGTCGGAGGACTAGCAGTCAGCTGACGGATATCTAAGGGGTTTGGGCAGCTTAAAGGGGTTCTCCGAGGCTGGAAATGTTCCCCCTACTCCTGGGTCTCTCACACTGATTCTACTTACCTGGCTCCCCACTCCCCGCGTTGCTCCTGGTCCCCACACAGTCCTGTGCACTGATGAAAACATCTGGTATCGAGGGGGGGCAAAGGCCGCCAATGGCAGGCGGTGATGGGGACGAGCCTCCATAGAGTCACCCTCGATGCTAGGGAGGCTCGCCCCCGTCACCGCCTGCCACCGGCCGACCCACCCCGGCCCCGTATGTTTTCATCCATGCATGGGGAGAAGCAGCGCCAGCGGTGCCGGGACCAGGAGCGATGCAGGGAGCCAGGTAAGTAGAATCAGGGTGAGGGGCCCCTTTAAGGCACCGCATTGTATTCCCTCTGAACTGATACATGAATTGTTCCTACTCAGTCTTCCTGTGCACTAATCCACTTCTTCCATATATTATGTTAGGTCAGGGAACGGGAGCTGCTGCTTTGGGATCTTCGTAACTTCAGCCGGCCGGTTACCTCCTTCTCGCTGGATGCATCCTCCGGGTAGGAAAACATACGCGCGTTTCTGCTTGTTTTTATTTTCTTTGTCACTGGTTCATACCTGGTGGATACAATGGTTCCTTTGTTGCCGATTCCTCAGCAATTAGCTCTGTCTTCCTCGTGAAGCCTCACCTCGGAGCCACTGTAAAGTGTGTCTTAGAGAACGGCAAAAATTACAGTTCTAGAAGGTGGTACCTACCATAGAGGCATTCCGTATGACTGCTATGGGGTCCATGGAGAGAGGGTCCCAGTCCTGGTTAGTCCTATTCCCTACAGTGTGGTGCGAACCTTCGCAGGACTTCCCTCTCCAGAGGAGCTTCAGGGGTAGGGATTTGGCCCACAGATTATCGCAAGGCTATGGACGGGCACTTTTGTACTGCCTGGCGCCTAGTTTGATCATCGATTTGCTTCTGTCTTCCGTCTATGTCACTGCAGTTCCCTAATATTATCCATTAAAGGGGTTATCCTATGACTAGTGTAAAAAGTGAAAATCAAACATCATATAGTACATGACAATCTCTTTCTAACAAAGCTAGAACCAGCCCTGTACCTCACATGGATCCAGAGATCTCCCCATTTATTGCTCTGCTAGATTTATATCAAGCGGACAGCTCAAGGGAAGTGTCTTTTCTGCTGCAGCTAAGGGGGCGTGTCCATGATCTCCCTATCACAGCTCAGGGGGTGTGTCCATGCTCTCCCTATCACAGCTCAGGGGGTGTGTCCATGCCCTCCCTATCACAGCTCAGGGGGCGTGTCCATGCTCTCCCTATCACAGCTCAGGAGGCGTGTCCATGCTCCACCTATCACAGCTCAGGAGGCAGTTGAAGGATGAATCTGAGCATGTGCGGCCATCTCAGTGAGCAGGTCAAAGAAATAAGAGAAAAACAAACTGCACTTTTTATTGAATAACTCAGTGGCTATGCTAAATTTTTAATTACATGCAATTACAAAAGTATTCAGATTCCAGGGGCTGGTTTTAAAAACTGTAGAATATTTTTCGTGGGACAACCCTTTTAACTTGTAGTTTGATGACCATTCACAGACTACCGACTGCTGTAAATGGGTGATAGACAACAGATAATGCCTATTGTTTTCTGACGGTTCTGGGTCTGTTTTTTTTTTTCCCAAAGGTCGTATGGTTGGCCCTCTTATATATGGCCTTATCAGTCCTCTTTTAGAATTTAAAGGGAAATTCACAGTTAGACCTAGCTCAAGGCCTTGTAGGGCTAGCTCAGCTGAATGTAATGATACCTTTCACTTAGCGATCCATTGCTTCATTCTGGAGATAGAATACTATTAGTCCGTATGCAGATGAGCAGTTAAGTGCACAGAGGGCGGGTCCAAGCCACTCTGTGCCCCCTTGCTTACCCCTCTCCTTCCTGATTGACAGGGACATGTTTAGTCATCTTGCCGGGCTGGTAGAGGAAGCAGGAGAAGCAAGGGTGCACAACGTAGATTGGACACACCCTCGGGGCACTTAACTGCTCATTTGCCTATGGATTAAAAATACTTTATCTCTAGAATGAAGCAACGGATCGTTAAGTGAAAGGTGTCATTGCATTCAGTGTAGCTAGCCTTACAAGGCACTGTGCCTGGTTCAACAATGAATTTCCAGGACCTGAGCCTGGAATAGCGCGAGGAAGCAGTCACATGACTGCAGCCATCTTGCGACCCATGGACGCAAGGGATGCCAGCTTTCTGTGTTTACACAGGGCAGGCAGAGGCCTTCACTGTCATAGCTAGGGTAAAATACAAACTCCATTATGGCTGCATGAATCAAACTTCATTATGTGTAAACTGGCCAACCTCTTTAGCAGTCATTCATAGCAGTGATTTTGTAGCACCACCGTAGGGCAAATTAAAGGGGTTTACCAGGAGTACAATATGGATGACCTGTCCTCAGGATAGGTCATCAATATCAGATCGGTGTAGTCAGACTCCCAGCACCCCACCAATCAGTTGCTTGAGGAGGCTGTAGCGCTCCGGCGGGTGCTGCGGCCTCTTCCTAGGCCACTGATGTCACGTCCATCGGTCACATGTCCTTGGCGCAGATCAGTCCCATTCACGTGAATGCAGTACCAAGCACAGCCACTATACAGTATGTGGCGCTGTGCTTGGTAAGTAGTGAGGAGGCTGCGGCACTCACCAGCCTCTTCAAACAGCTGATCGGCGGGGGTGCCAGGAGTCAGACCCCCACCAATCAGGGGGAAACGCTAATTTTCTTGGTGCAGCGGTCCTACAGAGTCATAGACACTCTTTGCAGCCGCTTTTCAGTCTGACTAATACTTGACAATACTGAACCAGACAGAACTGTGAAATATATCATGGCGTAATTTTTTGTGAAAGTGAAGTTGCTCTGGCGTATGGAATAGAGAGGGAGGAGGAGGGGAGGAATGTGGTTTGCATCTTCTCCATTCAAAAATCCAGAGAAAACATATTTATTGCACGGCCGTGGTGTATTTCATTAAGAGTGAGAACATCCTGAAATAATGGTTAACCTCATTAGAGGCGCTCCTCCAAGTACACGACTTCCTTCAAGAGAGACAGAATGATGGAAGGTTTCAGAGCACGTTCTTCAAGTTGACCCTTCAGGCGCACAAACTACTTGAACCTGACTACAAGTATTTGACCGTGTTTTCTTGTGCAATAATCTGCCCACGCTGCTGGTAACTCGGGCCTTGTTCACACCAGTGCATAGAAATACAGTGGGCAATATGGACGTGGACTCGGAGAAGAAACCTGGACCTACTGTATGTCCCCAACCCTCCAAGACAGAAGTCCCTCCACTCACCATAGCTTAGTGAGACCTATCTGTGCCCTGGTGTGTCCTCTGAGCATAGCAGTCTAGGTATGACTCCCCCAAAAGTGGGGTGTGGAACCTGGGGGCCACACACAAGTCCCTTAGATTATAAGGAGGTACACCCTTCTGCCAAATCTGGGCACCACAGTGACAAGCCTGGATTTGGCACGTCACGGCTGCAGCCAATCACTGTCCCCAGTTGTAGACAGCTGAAGACAGCAGTCATGTGCCCATGTATGTTACCACTGCAGCCAATCACTGTCCTCAGCTGTAGACCACTGAAGACAGCAGTTGGCTGCAGCAGTCATGCGTCATATCCGTGTATGTCACCGCTGCAGCCAATCACTGTCCTCAGCTGTAGACCACTGAAGACAGCAGTTGGCTGCAGCAGTCATGCGTCATATCCGTGTATGTCACCGCTGCAGCCAATCACTGTCCTCAGCTGTAGACCGCTGAAGACAGCAGTTGGCTGCAGCAGTCATGCGTCATATCCGTGTATGTCACCACTGCAGCCAATCACTGTCCTCAGCTGTAGACCACTGAAGACAGCAGTTGGCTGCAGCAGTCATGCGTCATATCCGTGTATGTCACCGCTGCAGCCAATCACTGTCCTCAGCTGTAGACCGCTGAAGACAGCAGTTGGCTGCAGCAGTCATGCGCCATATCCGTATATGTCACCGCTGCAGCAGTCATGTGCGGTATCTTTGTACGTCACGACAATGGCGGTTGTACCGAACTAGCACCACAGAGAAATGCGCAAGAGAAATGGATGAGTACACCATTTTTTTATTTTTTATTTAAAGGGGTTTTCCGGGAGTTAACTACTGATGACCTATCCTCAGGATAGGTCATCAGTATCTGATCGGTGGGGGTCCAACACCCAGGACCCCCGTCGATCAGCTGTTTTGAGAAGGCATTGGAGTTCCCGTGAGCGCCGTGGCCTTCTCTCAGCTTTTCCTAGGCCAGTGACGTCACGTTCATCGGTCACGTGACCTAGGAGGGGCTCAGCCCTATTCAAGTGAATGGGACTGAGCGCAGTACCAAGCACAGCCGCTATACGATGTACCGAGCTGTGCTAGATGAATGGGGAGAAGGTAGCGGTGCTCACAGGAGCGCTCGTACCTTCTCAAACAGCTGATAGACGGGGGTCCCGGGTTTCGGACCCCCCACCGATCAGATACTGATGACCTATCCTGAGGAAAGGTCATCAATAGTAAAATCCTGGAAAACCCCTTTAAAGACATTCTAGGGGTTTTCTGAGATTTTTTCATTATCTTGGACAACCCTTTTAAGAAACGACCCAATGGGAGACCTGGTGAAAGAATGAGCAATTCCATAAAAGCCAATATGGCTGCCAGCGATGACGACTTCCTGTTTCAGCCATTGACAGTAGAAGCACAAACAGCCTACACCCGGTTACTGCCTGGAAGGAGTCAGGAGCGCTCTCTAAGCCTTCTTTTTTTGGCTGTAGCTGCACTTTAAGAACCAGTACGGGTGGTTTCGTCAGGTCCGAAGAAACAATATCCTAAAATGCTTTATAAAGAAGATTAGAAATCAAAAAGTTATTGTGCCGCCGGCAAAACGAGGAAGGAGAGGACAGTTCAGAAGAGATTAAAGTTAGGATTTTTCATTTTTTACCCCCCGTCTGACTGCTTAGAGCAAATGTTTTACGTGAAAAAATGTGAAATATGTGACATTTGAGCGATGTGAATCTACAGCCATATCTCAGATATTTGTAGAGGAGTGACTGTGTTCTGGAAGGAATTAGCAATGAGTAGTATATGTCATGTACCATAAGGATTGGGGGGTACTATATCTCCTTATGGAGAGTGCCTAAAAGGCGTGAGGAGTCTTATAGGCCATTCATGCTCCTCTGGAATTCTGGGAAGAAAGGGATGCAAATGAGCTCTTAGCAAGCTCCGCCTCTAATGCTGCCAGATGTAAGTTAGCTAAGAAAAACAGGGGACATGTAGTGTAATTTCACAAAATGGTCTACTCCTCGCCCCAAAATCTAAAACGACAGACTCTTAGGACGGTTCCACCAGCTCCGCAAAACGCGCTCGTGTAACATGCAGATTTTGCAACGATTCTCCCGTAGATTTCACCCCGCTACATCAAAAAAGGGTGAAAATAAAATCTGCGCCTCAGGTCACTTTCAAGTCCATTGGTTTTCCAGCGTTTACGAAGTGGTGGACTATCCTCATGATAGGCCACCACTAGCTGATTGGTGGGGGTCCAACTCCGATACTACAGCCATGCCCCTATTGACTTTAATGGGTGCAGCGCTGCAGTAACCACCTCCCTCCGCTATACACAGGGGTGCACCTATCCTTTCTGCTGCCTGAGGCGAAAACTGAAACAGCCAAAGTGCCAGTTTCTTAACCTAACCCATTTGCCACAATGAAAGCTCTCATTGCCCGTGTCCCTTCCACTGTCCTCCTCTTGCCCCTACCTGGTGTTGCCTGAGGCGATCGCCTCACCTGGCCTCATTGCTGGTGCACCCCTGGCTACACAGTTGATGCTGCTGTTTAGTTCCTCCAGCGACGGAGCTACCCCTGAACAGCCGACTGGTGAGGTGCTGGGTGTGGGACCCCCGCTGGTCAGCTGGTGAAAGCCTGTCCTCCTTAATAAAGGCCGGACTACCCCTTTAATATACAATAAGGCTGGGGCTACTGGCTGCGACAAAAATCATAGTATAGCAGCCAGCAGTATTGGATTTCTTGTGACTGTCGCTGTCATGTCAATGACGCGGGTGACGCCATTCACTTCTATTAGTCGCAATTAGGGCTCATGCACACGACGGCGGTTCGCAAAAAACGGATCCGCAAAAAACACGGATGGCGTCTGTGTGCATTCAGTATTTTGCGGAACGGAACAGCTGACCTCTAATAGAACAGTCCTATCCTTGTCCGTAATGCGGACAATAACAGGACATGTTCTATTTTTTTTTGCGGAATGGAAATACGGACATACGGAAACGAAATGCACATGGAGTAACTTCCGTTTTTTTTGCAGACCCATTAAAATGAATAGTCACGTATACAGTCCGCAAAAAAAAAAATATCAGAATGGACACGGAAAGAAAATATGTTCGTGTGTATGAGCCCTTAAGATGAGATTGAGTCCTACACCAATATACGTAAGTGGGAAAATCTCATTGAAAGGGCAACGTTACATTAAACTGCAGATAAGCGTCAATAGAGTCCTTGCTTCCAAAAAGAAAAAAAAAGTAAGAACAAAGGGGAGACACAAAATCGCACCTACAGATGGAGCCTGACCTTCAAAACTGCAAAATATTCTGCGAAAGAACAAGCTGCTTTCATGCCAGGGAGGAACGATTCGTGAAATGTGACCCATAGCCATACAGGAGTTTAACAGGCAATAAGCAGCTGTAGCTGGGGGCCACGTCTAGACCTCTGCCGCGTAAATTGGTTTTTAATACCAGAGGTGAAGTGAACGTCTCCAGGCCTGCACCAGCAACGCGTCCATAAGAATATACTGAATTCAATTCTGCGACTCAAAGGCGTATGAGTTTTCCATGATAAAAAAAAAAACAAAAAAAAAAACAACAATTTTTATTCTAGGAGTAGCGCCAGGCTTTTTAATGAGTTTTCTGGTACTGCACCAAACGAATCATGCGGAGCTGCAATACCATAAACGGCCTATGGGCAATGGTGGCGCTGTTTCAGGAAGAAAAAAACAAAACACGCCTTATTTTTCCAGTCCTTGACAATTTGAAGGGTTGTCCCGGTCCCCCTTCTCGTGGGGGGGCCCCAGTGGCTTGATCCCCGTTGATCAGATACATGTGCCTTATGCGGTGTTCGGGGATACGTTGTCTTAACTCAGGAGTAAAGAGATAAAGAAAATCATGATTTCAAGACTTTTCGCCCTTTTTCCACCCATAGGCTTGAGCAGCAGACCTAACTAATCTATTTAAGGCTGACTGGTTGCTAAGGATGCTCTACCAGACATTGATAGGCAGTGTATCCATAGTTAAGTGGTGTATCCATAGCAACTAGGCAGTCTATCCATAGCAGCTAGACTGGCCTGACATGATGTGAACAGAGAGGGTTAAAAAAAACTTGGCATCTGAGACCATGATATTAATCAGATTTTTTTTTATTAATAGGCACAGGACCCGCAGAATGGGGAGATCTCTGGACCCATGTAAGGTACAGGGCCTAGTGATATGCCCCCAATGTCCAAGATGGGACAACCCCTTTAATGGGTTGTCTAGATAGTGAAGGACAAGACAGGTCCTCCAGGAGAGAGCTGTTCCTATGGAGCAGGAAAGCTGTAGCTTTCAGGTATCTGCCACCATTGAACTTTCTAGAGCCATGTCAGGCATGGACGTCTCCTTTTAGCTGTTCCCTCCATCTCCTGTAGGTGTTTAACCCCTCATACGTGGCAAATGTCTTATAGCAAGAAATCAAGACCCGAGCAGTTGGCGCTCCGGCTCCTGGAGCGTTAGGTCATGGCTCTTCGACGCCTGCCCCGGTCTAAAAATGAATTTTTCTCTGTTTATGGAATAGATTTTCATCTCTGGCCCCCTCTTCCCTCTCAACACCACCGCTCCCGTCCTCCCCTGGTCTCCAGGACTGCAGTTTATTTAGCAGGAGCTTAGCCTGCGGCCGATCTCCATAACGACCCTAAAATAAACAGGTCAGCGCCAGGGCCCGAGGCACCCGACTTCTAATCCAGCCGGGGCAGACGCCGCCACTTCAGGGTTTCGACCATGGTGCGGTGTGCAGCCCTCTAAGTATACGTCTGTCCACCACAAAGTGGTGACTAAAGGGGATGTTTGAGGTAAGTGCCCAGCTCTGGCCATGCCGTTTTCCCCCCCTTTTCACCTCACCCTCCATCTCCGTCCCACTGGGACCAAGCTGACCCCATAATTATCCCAGAAATAAAGCTTTCTTACCTCACCCGCCGCCGCCCTCCCCCCTCCCTCCCTCTAATCATACTTCTGGCAGTTCCGAAATGGCTCCCAGATGCTGAGGCTGGTTGACTTAATGAAAGCGATAAATGAACTTATGGCAGAAAAAGTGTATGAAAACTTTTTAACCCTGGGTTTTCCAGCTGGCGTTTGACTTTGCGCCGCTACGTGGACGCCTACCTTGTCGGTACAGGCGCCTGGGAAAGCTGGGTGACCACCAAGATGGCCAAAGCTACAGCTGCGCAAGGTTTTTCGCAGTCAATATTAGGCCCCGTTCACACGACCATATTTTTGACCTGCATCCGATCCGTTCATTTCAATGGGGCCACAAAAAATGCTTCCGTATGTCTGTTCTGCAGCCCCACAAAAAAGATACAACATGTCCTATTCTTAGGCATTGTTAGAATGGGTCCACAAAAAACGGTTGCAACACGGACACCATAATTATTTTTTGCCGACTGCAAAATACGTATGTTCATGTCAATGCACCCTTAATGTTTTTTCTCTTCTGTTTATTGGCGTTGGAATCATTGCATAGGAAATGGACTTGGCGCTTTTCAGCGGTGCAGGAGGAGCGGGTGTATAAGGAGTGAAACGCTCCCTTTAGTATCTTGAAGTGGGAATTTTTTGTTTAATTTTTTTCCAGTTCTGTTTATTTCCTTTGGAATTGTTGCATAGGAAAGGGACGGGACGGCTTTTGGTGATGCTGGAGGAGCAAGTGTATAAGGATTAAAATGCTCCTTTAGCATCTTAAAGAAGTAATTTATTTTTTTTTTTTTTAATTTTTTCAATTGTTTATTTCCTTTGGAATCGATGCGTAGGAAAGGTATGGAACGGTTTTTGGCGGCGCTGTTGGAGCGGGTGTATAAGGAGTAAAACGCTCCTTTAGCATCTTGAAGAACACATTTTTTATTTTTTCCAGTTCTGTTTATTGCCTTTGGAATCGATGTGCAGGAAAGGGACGGGACGGTTTTCGGCGGCGCTGGAGTAGCGGGTGTATAAGGAGTGAAACGGTCCTTTAGCATCTTGCAGGGGGAGGTTTTTTTTTTTTCATTTCTGTTTATTTGCGTAGGAAAGGGATGGGACGGTTTTCAGCAGCGCTGGAGGGGCGGATGTATAAGGAATAAAACGCTCCTTTAGCATTTTGCAGCGGGAATTTTATTTTATTTTTTTCATTTCTGTTTATTGGCGTAGGAAAGGGACAGGGCGGTTTTCGGCAGCGCTAAAGGAGCGGGTGTATGAGAAGTGAAACGCTCCTTTAGCATCTTGAAGAGGGAATTGTATTTATTTTTTTTTTCAATTCTGTTTATTGCCTTTGGAATTGATGCATAGGAAAGGGACGGGACGGCTTTTGGTGATGCTGGAGGAGCGGGTGTATAAGGATTGAAACGCTCCTTTAGCATCTTAAAGCAGTAATTTTTTTATTTTATTTTTTCAATTGTTTATTTCCTTTGGAATCGATGCGTAGGAAAGGTATGGAACGGTTTTTGGCAGGGCTGGAGGGGCAGGTGTATAAGGAGTGAAACGCTCGTTTAGCATCTTGCAGCAGGAATTTTTTATTTTTCTCCAATTCTGTTTATTCCCTTTGAAATCATTGCGTAAGAAAGGGACAGGAAGGTTTTCCGCGGCGCTGGAGGAGCGGGTGTATAAGGAGTAAAACGCTCCTTTAGCATTTTGAAGCGGGAATTTTTTATGCTTTTTTCCATTTCTGTTTATTGGCGTTGGAATCGTTTCATAGGAAAGGGACGGGACGGTTTTTGGCGGCGCTGGAGGAGCGGGTGTATGAGAAGTGAAACGTCCTTTAGCAATCTTGAAGAGGGAATTTATTATTATTTTTTTTCAATTCTGTTTATTGCCTTTGGAATTGATGCATAGGAAAGGGACGGGACGGCTTTTGCGATGCTGGAGGATGCTGAGTTGTAAGCCCCTTTCACACGAGCGGGAGACTCGCATGTCTCCCGCAACGGGGATCTAACAGGGCTGGGACTCCGCACTGACCATGGATCGCATAGCATTATATGCGATGCCCTGTCCGTGCCGAGTCCAGCCCTGTTAGATCCGTTGCGGGCAGACATGCGAGTCTCCTGCTCGTGTGAAAGGGGCCTAAGGAGTTAAAACGCTCCTTTAGCATCTTGCAGCGGATATTTTTTTTTTTTTCATTTCTTGTTTATTGGCGTAGGAAAGGGACCGGGACGGTTTCAGCAGCGCTGGAGGAGCGGTGTTATAAGGAATAAAACGCTCCATTTAGCAGTTTGAGCGGGAAATTTTTTATTTTATTTTTTCAATTGTTTATTTTCCTTTGGAATCGATTGCGTCAGGGAAAGGTATGGAACGCGTTTTTTGGCAGCGCTGGAGGGCGGAGTGCTATAAGGAGTGAAACGTCGTTTGAGCATCTTGCCAGCTGGAAGTTTTTATTTTTTTTCCAATTCTGTTTGTTTCCCTTTGAAATCATTGGCGTAAGAAAGGGACGGGACGGTTTTCGGCGGCACTGGAGGAGCGGGTGTATAAGGAATAAAACGCTCCTTTAGCATCTTTAGAAGAACAAATTTTTTATTTTTTCCAGTTCTGTTTATTGCCTTTGGAATCGATGTGTAGGAAAGGGACGGGACGGTTTTCGGCTGCGCTGGAGGAGCGGGTGTATGAGAAGTGAAAGTTTAATGAGTCAATAAATCTGCAGGTCTCTCGCCGACGAGGGGTTAAATCAAGGCGCACCGCAAGCCCCTGGCATGGGCCCAGGCCGCAGAGAGTTAATAGGAAGGCATAAGAGAGCTTTGTGCGGGATACAATATCCCAGCATGCTTTTCATCAGAGTCTGGTTTTTAATTTGAGGCTAGAAGTTGGCGCAGATTTAAGGGATTGGAAGAGAGACGCGTCCAGAGCGAAAATATTTACACAGCAGCAAATTCCAGCAGGAATCCAGGGGCCGCTGTCTGAGAGCCAAACAAAGGCTCCTTTCTGAGGTCTTGCTCCTCCATATTGTGCTCCTCGCTCACTCCTGTGCATTGTGTGCTGCACTCCGGCCTTTGTCTGTGTGATGGACTACTCACTCTCCCATCATCTGCTACAGGACTAGCACTGTGAACGGAGTCCTTCCACAACTAGCTGATCGCTGGGGGTCCGACCGCTGGGACCCCTGTCGACCCGAGGCAGGCTGTGCGTGTGTCCTGCCGCTCCATTCTCTCACCCCTTTGAAGAGGACCCGTCCCCTCTCCTGACATGTCTGATTTAGTAACTACTTGCCTACTCCCCGTGTAATAACAATTCTGCAGCATCTAGTCTTATGACTCTATGACGGTCCATTCCTCTATTGTTCCTGCTAGCAGTTTGCATTGAAGGTCCAGATGGATGTTACCAGTTGGGGGCGTGTCTCCCTGGACAGTGTGACGCTATCCAATCAGTTCTGACAGTGTCAGACTGTGCGAGCTCCCAGCCCCCTGGTACTGGTAACACTCATCTGGACCTTCATTACAAACTACTATTGAATCATATATTCTCTAGCAGGAATAATAGAGGTATGGCACAACATAGAGTCATAAGATGAGATCCCCCATGTAATAACAGTTTTGGAGCATCTATTCTTATGTTGGGGGGAAGGGGGTGATATCCCTGCAGTCTTATTGCCTTGTAACAGGAATAATAGAGGAAAGGCGCAACATAAGCATTGTTATTAAATGGGGGATGCAAGTAGTTACTAAAACAGAAATGTCAGGAGAGGGGACGGGTCTTCTTAAAGGGGATTTCCTGCTAGCAACAATTATCCCCTGTTCACAAGATAGGGCATGCGTGTCTGATCGCTGGGAGTCCGACCTTTGAGTTCCTCCAGCGATCCAGCGACCCTTTGAGAGTCGTTTGGTGGCGGTGCACATGTGCGACCACCATTTCATTCACTTCTATGGCAGTACTGGAGAAAACTGCTTGGCAGTCCCATAGAAGTGGATAGGGGGTAAGTGCTGTTAGTGAGAAAACCCCTTTAAGGAGGTTCTGTCAGCTCTCCAGACACGAAACAACAATCCTGGAACATCTTTTCTTAGAAATTTGTGTTGTGTCGCTCCTCTGTTATTCTTCCTAGAAATATATGAATACATTAACGGGGTTGTTCCATCTGGACATTTATGGCCTATCCAAAGGGTAGGACATTAATGTCCAGTATGTGCGGGTCCCACCTATCTCTGAATGCAGAAGATGCCGAGTGTGTACCGCTCTGTCTCCATTCTTTGCTATGGGACTTTCAAAAATAGCTGAGTAAGTATTCGGACATTTACGGCCTATTCTGTGGATACACCAGATGGGGCAACCCCTTTAACTACTGGGAGTTACTATTCACCTTGTCAAAATGGTGCACAGTCTGATACTGGACGACATCAAAGCGTGTAGGCACATTAACCAGCTGGTAACTGTATATTCTTAAATTTCTAAGAGGAATAACAGAGGAACGGCACTACATGAGGATAATGAGCCACATAAAGGGGCTTTTTTGTAGTGTTCTTTAATAGGGTCCATATATAATAATAATTATTATTATTATATTTATTTATATAGTGCCATATGTTGATATAGGGGCAGATTTTTTAATTTTTTTTATTTAGGGGTGTCGCACAGACACCTGAACCACCTGAATGCCCATTTTAGAGGCTTAACGTACCGTCATGGATATTTAGCTTGTATATTGTCACTTGTTTTTTTCAGTCAGTCCATCTTTTCTTCAATACTAGGGTCTGACAACCCAATGAGCATTAGATTGTTGGCAAATCTGTTGTCAAAAATCACATTTTTATGGCCAATCTTGGAGAAAATCTTCCCGGGTCTGTGCCCTGAGAATTGAGATGATGGCAGCAATGACAGTCATGGAGTCCACGGTGGAGGCTTGAGTGGCAGGTATCTGCACTCTGTCTGGTGAAGGTGCAGCTCGGTCGCCATGGAAACGTCTCATGGTGGGCACTGTATGTTACGTCCCCTAATAATTGTGCCTGCACACAATACGTACGGAAAAACCGCAGAGTAAGGGCTCATGCACACGACCGTTTGTATTTTGCAGTCCGCAAAAGACGGATCCGCAAAAAATACTGATGACGTCCGCGTGCATTCCGTATTTTGCAGAACGGAACAGCTGGCCCCTAATAGAACAGTCCTATCCTGGTCCGTAATGCGGACAATAATAGGACATGTTCTTTTTCTTTGCGGAATGGAAATACGGAAACGGAATGCACACAGAGTAAGTTCCGTTTTTTTGTTTTTTTTGCAGACCCATTGAAATGAATGGTCCTCCATACGGTCCGCAAAAAAAATGGAACAGACATGGAGAGAAAATACGTTTATGTGCATGAGCCCTAATACAGCACCAGCAAATTGTATGAGATCGGACAAATCTCACGCACACTTTTCTTTTTTCTTAAGTGCGAAAACTGACCTGCGGTGCGGATTTTGAAATCTGCAAAAGCGAGATAAACAGTGCAGATTTATGTGCAAAATGGCTGATTTTGTTGCAGATATGGTGCAGAAACGCATATCAATCCGGGTCGTAAATTATGTGTGTTCACCCGGTTCACTGTTCAGGTGGCCTAAGGCTACTTTCACGTCTGCGTTTTCCTTTCCGGTTTTGAGATCAGACCAGAATGCATCCCGTTCCTGTTTGTTGCGTTCCCATTCCGGAAACAAAACTGCTACAAGCAGCGTTTTTGTGTGCGGCATGGGATCCTAATCAAGACGGCATTAAACACAGTGTAGGTCAATGGTGCTGGATACGTTTTTTTTCCGGACACGGAAAAAAAAAAACGGATCTGGCACCAATTGACTTACAGTGGTTTTAGTGCCTGGTCCGTCTTGTTCATCCGTTCTGAACAGATGCAGACGCGTGTATTATTCAGGATCCAGCAGAGACGCAGATGTGAAAGTAGCCTAAGGCCTCTTCCGCACGTCAGCGAATCACGGACATGGTCTCCACGGACCGCACGCGTATCCATTGGGTTCAATGTGTGTATTCACATGCGTGCACTATTGGCATCAGCGTTCTGTCAATGATTTTCTTGGGCCGTTGACAAGCGGACCAAACATGGATCCTTCACGGACATCTTCACGGATGAACCACTGATGCACAGAGGGGGTAGGAGGTGCAGTTACACTATGGGCCCCCCAGTCTACTGCCTAGGGTCACCCCTGCTCTACTTCTCCTTGGATTATATTAATATACAACCATCGCTGTCTGACCCATTAATCCCCTCTTTGCGCCTCTCTCCCTGTCTGGCTCCTCCTCCTCCTCCTCGGTCACAGCCATGCTTTGCCCCTGCTTCTCTCCCTCACCCCACTGATATTTGGATAATATCTCTCTTCCCCTTCACAGAGAGACCTTTCTTCCCTTGTAATATAACACATCGCCTCAGGATGCACACACCTGCCCCCCCCCTCCTCCGCTCCCTCCACATACGCTCGCCACAGATTAGCCGCAGACCTCCTGCCCAGTTTGCATAATGACTTCCAGACCCCCTCCATCCCCCCACCGCGAACTAGACTCTTGACTCCAGAACTCCTTCCAGTGCCACATAGCTGCAGGTAAAGGGTCTAGAAAATTGTGCTCGCCCTGCAGATGACATTTTATGTATCGTGATCACAGCCCGAGCCATATGCAACAGGGAGAAAATACGCAAGCGCGTTCTGCAGATATTCGTACGTGAAGCGATGATCGCCAGCGTCGGGAGAGCCTGCGCTAACTATACAGAGTGAAGCCATTAACATGATCTGGTAAATGTTACAGGAGGGAACTCATGGCTGTGATAATATACAGGTCTCCAACAGGAAGCGGCCTGACACGGGGATATGCTGCATAATTAACCGCGCGGTGTAATGGATGAGCGCATTAATCCATGGAGTCCAGATCCCACCTTTTTAAAACAAAACAAATCTGTCCCTGCTGGCGTCGGCTACGCTTTTCTGCTAGGGTTGAGGAGTCTTCATACGTCTCCTGTGGGCCCACCTATTGGCCCCCCCTCTATTTAACGTACGCACATGCTTTCCATTGGGGCGGTCGGGTTCTAATGGCTTCAGCAGATGAGGCGATACCTCATTTTTTCCTCTTTAACTTGCTGGAAAAACATTACACTCAGAACTGGCCACGTACCCTTTGGCCAAAAAAAAAAAGGGGGTCGGTATAACTTATGTGGAAGCAGAAATAATGATGACATGTCTGAGACCAGACCAGAAGGTAGACATTAGGCAGCTAGTGACTGACGAGCTTCAGAGAAGAACCTCTAGCCACATGGTGATATATATATATATATATATATATATATATATATATATATATATATATATATATATATATTATTAAGGGAATGAAAACCAGACACTTAAAAAGAATCCATATTTATTACATAGCAGTCAATTATTAACAATCGGCACCACTTTGTCCAGCAATCGGTGCCTTGTACTTAGCCGTCGCCCTAAACTGCTTAACGTTAATGTTCATTTACCCGAAAGAGACCACCCTGGCAGGAATAGGGTGCATGCATTATTTCATAACAGTGTCTCATCTGAGATGATGTTCTGTCCAGTCCGGGTCATATCAGAACCCACGTATGCAGGCTCAAGCCCGTCCAAGCCTTCAGTGCATGGGATCTTCTTGGAGCCCAGCAAAGACCATGTTGTCTACTTGACTTCAGAAACTGGAGGATCCATCGTTTTAGCAACAAGCAGTGTCCGCTTTGCTCACATGCAACTGTTCCCATATAGCACCCATGCTTGTCGCAGTTTACCCCCCCTTCCGTTTTATCTTCTGCCCGAATATTTAGACAGCACTGCTGTCTTCTGGGCAGGTCTTCCGACATGGTCTGGATCTTGGAAATTCCCTTTGTTTGTACCTGGGAGTGTGTACAAGTCCAAAGTTTTTAGAGTCCCGCTTAAAAGTAGGAGTGAGGAAGCCGTCCTGTTGGTGTACCATTATTATTTCCTACTCTTGAAGAGTCCATGAGAGGTTCTTCTGACTCCCAACCTCTTTCATTACTTGTCTGGCTCTCGGATAACTTTTTCAACTCGCCTTTCTCATCTAGGCCTGGTTTTACACCTTCCAGCTCCAGAGGACCTCCATTTTCACACGCGTGCGCTTTTTCCCTTCGTCTCCGTGTATAGCAGACTGCACTTACTATGACCACTAAGAGGAGGATGCCGGCAGCTATGGCAGGCACCAGCACCAACGTTAGACTTCCCTCCCTGGTTTGTGTAATGTGGGCACTGGGTGTTGGAGATTCTCCCGCAGTCTGGGCTTCAGAGCATAATTCAGTCTCTCCACTTCCACCAAGCATCGACCCAAGGCAAATTCTGTAGGTGCTGTTAGCATTCAGTCCTGTCAGTGTGTAGTGTGGGAGTGTCGGAGGCAGCGGGTATGTGTTCGGCCTGTCGTCCGATCCAGAGAGGTTTTGCACGGTCAGCCGTAGCCCCAGTAGATGCTTCTTACTTTGGATATAACTTTGTAGGTCCACCTTCAGTGAGCTACTAGTCCTTTCTAGGACTTGCAGCAGGATTTCTGGCGGCTCAGTAAATTCTGCTGGTGTTAATGATAGCATCTCACAGTACATTCCATAAAATCCTGGTGGACATTCACATTCTACTTCTCCAAGGTGATCCAGATGGCATAACCCACCATTCAAGCAAGTTTGAGGTGGACACTGGTGGTCGTATTGAGTGGGTAGAACAGGTTCCTCCTCTGTTGGGTTGTTCGGTGCTATTGTTGAGGTGGGGGTGGTGGTGGTGGTGGTGGTGGTTGGTGCGTAGGTTGGTTTTGGACTGGTTGTCGTAGATGGGACAACTGTACTGGTAACTGCCAAGGTTGTAGGCACGAAGACTGTTGTTGGTATGGGACATCCAAAGTCCGAATTTTGCAAATTGCGTAAAATTTTTCCTGCGTTTTTGGGAGGGAAGTGGCAACGAGTTTCTTCTGAGCGTTGTAGAGCGACTCCACTGACTCTCAACCATTCAGTTAGCCAGCTTAATAGGCAAACACAGTTAAAAGGGTTTTGGGCCAGACTAACACCACGGAGGCGTGGTGTGGATTGGAAGAGACCCTTTGGCAAACTGCGAAGGCTCATTCTGCTTAGATCTAAGTCTTGTAATCCACTTAGGCCTGAAAAGTCTTCAAGCTGAAGCTGGGATATTGCCACATTGCCAGCTAGGTTGAGTTTGGTCAAGCCCCGTAGACCTGGAGGCACTTTAGTTAACTGATTATCAGATAGGTCCAGGTCATGAAGATTCTTAAGTTCACTTAGCAGATCTGCGGGCACCTCTTTCAAACCAAGACCAGCCAACCGTAAGGTCTCTATGTTTCTTGCATGGAAGACTCCAGGGTGGATGTCAGGGATAGCATTATAACTGAGATCCAGGAGCAGAAGATGAGGTAAGGAGAAGGCGGGAGCCACTACTAATTGGTTTTTGGTCAGTTTGAGTTCAAGTAGATTCTCGAGACCTCTGAAGGCATCTGGATGAATGCTACGAATGTGGTTCTCGCTGAGGTACAGCCTTTCCAGACGACTCAGACCTTGAAACGTTTCTGCCGAGATCTCAGTGATTTGGTTTGACGAAAGGTCCAGGTTGCTGAGGTTGGTCAGCCTTTTGAAGACGCCTCCAGGTAGATTAGACAACTTGTTATGGGCTAGATCTAGGAGTTGCAGGTCCCACAGGCCAGCGAAACTGCTCTCCTCCACTGAGGTGATGCCATTCTCGAAGAGGTATAAAGTAATGGTGTTCGGAGGTATGGTCCGAGGAAAGCTGGGGTCCTTGCGACTCATACAGAAGACTGTAAACGGTTGGTTGCATTGACAGCCGTCCGGGCAGCCTTCAGTAAGGACTGTGTATGCAGCGCTGAGGACAATCCATACCAACTGGAGGTGCATGGTGCAAGTTCTGTAAAAGAAAACAAAAAAATATTAATAAACTGCAACCTGGTAAATTTTTAAGATTTGTATTGGTGCTTTATTTGAGTTGTCTGCTACAAAGTCAATGAATTATGGCCTATACTGTGGGACCGGTTCAAAAGGGTTGGTCCATCTGGGACAGTGATAGCGTATTGCTAGGGTATGTCATCAATATCAGATAGGTGCAGGTCCCACCACTGGGACCTGATCCTATCTAGAGGACGAAGCCCCTGAAGTGAATGGAGAGCAGCCACGCATGTGCAGTGTGCTCTCCATTCTTCGCTACTGGGGTTACGAAAGTAGCAGCCACCTCTCCGTTCACTGCTGTGGGACTGCCAGAAATATTTTGGGAACTCCCATAGCGGTGAACGGGTGGTGACTGCACATGCGGCCCGTTCTGGAGATCACAATACGCCAGAGATATGCCATCAATGTTCAAGATGGCCCAACCCCTTTAACACTAGACCTTTACAGAAGAAGCTAAAGGGGTATTCCACTTTGGACCATCTCCTCCTTTTTGAAGACTGTAAAATGGTCTTCTGCTGGGAGACCTAACGATCAGCTGTGATCTGTGAGGAGACCTGTTAGTAAGTGTTTAGTTTCCCCACAGCGCCACCACAGGAGAAATGAAGCATTACACAGTGTCCATTCAAATCAATGGTTTGTCTGTATAATACAGGACAGGTCCTCCAGGATGAGGAACCTGAAGAAGAACAAAGGACCCCCCCTCCTCCGTCATTTCTCGTTTTTCTAAACCAAAAAAAGGGTTAATGTTCTCTCCTCCAGGCTGGTGCCAGGCTTCATTTTCACCCGCTGCATATTTCCTGGGATGTAATCGTATAAGGTTCCTGCTATGATTGGCAGATTCCAATTACTTGAACCGTTACCACTGAGCATGAAATTATCTGAAAGGGTCCTGGTTAAGGCTTGTGCGGACAGGACGCCGCTGCCTCGTCGTGAATCGGTTAATAATATATCCTGGTATTTGCACCCCTATCATTTAGGTTACATGAACTTTCAACTCCTGCACAAGAAAGGCCTGTGCCTGTCAGGCCATGCCCCATATGTATAAACAGAGCCCCTGCCGGTATGCAGACCCCCCTTCTCTATCTGTCACTTGTAAGACATCGTGTAGATAAAGGGACTGTGTCCTAGGCCACACAGCCTCGCAGCGCAGGACTCCTCGGGGGTCCCAGTCCTAGATACACAGTCTTGTACAGGCGCAGGTCAACGATCGCCTCCGTCCAGGGCGTCGTGTACAGTCAGCTCACACCTCGGTCTTCAGTCACCGCTTATCTTGGCTCCTGTTTACACAGCGTGATTTGTTAGACATGTGTCTTTATTTTTCTTCTGTAGTGTCGCCCTCCACTGACAACCCCCCCGCCCCCCCGCCCCCGGAAAGTGGTCGTAGACGTGAAAACAGCCAGATTGATGACGTTAAAGCCTTAGGGCTCATGCACACAACCGTAGGTATTTTGCAAAACGGATCCGCAAGAAATACGGATGACGTCCGTGTGCATTCCGTATTTTGTGGAACAGCCGGCCCCTAATAGAACAGCACTATCCTTGTCTGTAATGCGGACAATAATAGGACGTGTTCTATTTTTTTGCGGAACGTAAATACAGACATACGCGAACAGAATGCACACGGAGTAACTTCCGTTTTTTTTTACGGATCCATTGAAATGAATGGTTCCTGCAAAAAAAAAAAAAACAGAACGGACACAGAAAGAAAATAAGTTCGTATGCATGAGTCCGTATAAAAAATGGTGTTGTCTGTGGACAGCCTTAGGGCTCCGTTTTTTTTTTTTGTGGACCGTATACGGAACCATTCATTTCAATGGGTCCGCAAAAATAAAAAACAGAAGTTACTCCGTATGCATTCCGTTTTCGTATGTCCGTTCCGCCAAGAAATAGAACATGTCCTGTTAGGCCCCATTCACACGTCCGTATTTTTGCACATCCTGGAAAACGGTCATTTTTTTGCGGATCCGTTGTTCCGCAAAAAACTCAGTTTTTCCAGGACATCCGTTCCGTCTTTCCGTAAAAAACGGAAAGGATGTATCCATATGTCATCCGTTTTTTTGCGGATCCGCAAAAAACGGAAGGATGAATAACTAACATCTTTTTTTTTTTCACCCCTCCTGGAACGGAATCCGCAAATACGGATGACATGCGGATGGCTTTCCGCATATCTTCCGCATTTACGGACGTCCCATAGACTTGTATTGGGCTACGGACCGCAAAATCGGAGGAAAAGTAGGACAGGAGGATTTCTGTTTGCGGACAGTCGGAACGGACACACGGATGCGGACACCACACGGTGTACTGTCCGCATTTTTTCGGGACCCATTGAAATTAATGGATCCGCATCTTATCCGCATAATTGTCCGCAATTGCGGAAACGGATGCGGACAGGATGCGGACACATTATACGGACGTGTGAATGGGGCCTTATTGTCTGCATTACAGACAAGGATAGGACTGTTCTATTAGGAATGCACATGGACGTCATCCGTATTTTTTGCGGATCCATTTTTTTTGCGGACCGCAAAATGCATACGGTCACGTGCATGAGCTCTTACCCTAAGGGGACATTCACATGACCGTATGTAATTTGCAGTCTGCAAAACGCGGATCCACAAAATATAGATGACGTCCATGTTGCATCCGTTTTTTTGGGGTTCCATTGACTTCAATGGGTCAGTGGTCTGCATTTGTGGCGAAGAGTAGGAAATGTTGGACATTGGGGCATACCACTAGGATATGCCCCTAACGTCTGATAGGTAATAGGTACGAGCCCCATATTTGTGACCCGCACCTATACTTACAGAGCCCGCAAGATGCTGGAGGACGCGCCGCGCATGTTTTCCCTATCCGTATGTTCTATTCTTTGACGCAAATGTGGACCATGCACCTATTGAAGTCAATGGGTCCAACAACAACAAAAAAAAACGGACATGTAACATGGACATCATCTGTATTTTGTCGGCCGCAAAATACATATGGTCTCTACTGCCTCAGATTTTTTCGCAAATGGAGATGTAGCAGTGCTGAATTTGTTTTCCCAGGATGGGCTCCCTCCTCAGTTTTGGTATTAAAATATACAGCTGTCAAACGAAACCGTTCTACGACCGCATGATGGCAGCCATATGGGCTGCACTGTCTGCATGTAATGGAGCAGGTTTACCCTCAGCCTTATGAGGAGTGTTCCCAGTTAATAAGCTTAGCTCTGCTACATCTCTTAAAGGGGTTCTCCACTGTTTGGTAGAAGGATCCCTTGACAATAAGTTGATCACCAAGTGATCTCCCTGCTGGGACCTCTAGCGATCAGCTGTAATCTGTGCAGAGACCTGGCAGGAAGTGTTCAGTTTCTCTGCAGCGCCACCACAGGGGGAAATGAAGCATTACACATTGTCCATTCACATCAGTGGGTTGTCTGTGTAATGCAGGACAGGACAAGTCCTCCAGACCGAGACTATCTTTGTAACGGTCCTCCGCGTTCTCTCTAGTTAAGAGATGAGTACCTTGTACAAAGACCCCCCCCCTTCCCCCATTAAATCATAATTCAATAGGATTCAGAATTGACAACCCCTTTAAGGACCATTTACAGGGGCTAATTATCGGAAAAGAACCAGCGATTACCCAATGAAGAGGCTCAGGCATCATTGATGCGGCACCTAAAATCTTAATTTATGGGTAGCAGATCAGAAAAAAGAAGAAAAAAAAAAGCATCTGCCGTGGGAATAAACGATCGCACTAGCTCCTCCGCTGATGAGCAAACATTTACCAGGAGCGCTTTACCATTCAGTATTGTCTTGGCACTATATGGCAGTATTATGTGAGCTCTATGATTCAGCATTGTCTAGTCATTATATGGCGATATTATGTGAGCTCTATGATTCAGCATTGTCTAGTCATTATATGGCGATATTATGTAAGCTCTTTAATTAAATATTATCTTGGCACTATGTGGCGGTATTATGTGAGCTCTATGATTCAGTATTGTCTAGGCACTATATGGTGATATTATGTGAGCTCTATGATACAGCATTGTCTAGGCATTATATGGCGATAATGAGCTCTTTAATTAAATATTATCTTGGCACTATGTGGCGGTATTATGTGAGCTTTATGATTTAGTATTGTCTAGCCACTAAATGGCGATATTATGTGAGCTCTGTGATGCAGTATATGGCGATGTTATGTGAGCTCTGTGATGCAGTATTGTCTAGGCAGTGTATAACGATATCATGTGAGCTCTTTAATTAAATATTGTCTTGGCACTATATGGCGGTATTATGTGAGCTCTATGATTCAGTATTGTCTAGGCAGTGTATGACGATATCATGTGAGCTCTTTAATTCAATATTGTCATGGCAGTATATGGTGGTATTAATACTAAGCAGGGAAGACGTACTTTTGCAAATTCAGTCTCTCTGCATTTTGCAAATTTAGTCCTGCTGTGCTCTGTACAATCCTAAAGTCTCTGTTGCACGCTCACTCCAGCCCCCCCCCCTCCTGTATTAGCAGTGTGCACATAAAATGCTCATCTGAAAAATCTGTGATCCTGTAAATCCCTTTGCGGAACAATGTATGGACCCTGTATTTTATATCCGGACATGGTGGCGGAGTTCCCCTCCGCATGACTACATTTCAGATGAGGAGAGATAGTGTCTGTCTATCCGCGCCTGTACTGACAGAGTTAAGAAGGGGTCAGTAGGAGGCAGGTAATATTGTGAGGAATGTGCAGCTGTGAGAAGGGGGAGACAGAGGTGAGAGAAGGGAATAGAGCAGAATATAAAGAAGCCTAGGAGATGTTGCAGATGGTGGGGAGAGGAGGGGTATGGCGGTAATTGCTGTCCAAAGAGGGGGCAAGGCTGATGTGTCTGGAGAGATGGCGGGGTGGGTGGTGGCATCCTGTCAGGAGTAAAAACTATACACAAAGTACCCTGAAAAGTTGTTTTTTTTCCCTCCGTCTATTAAAGCTTCACGGTATTTAAAGATGGGGTATTTGGGTTCTTTCAAGTTAAAAGGAAAATTGTTGTAAGCGATGTGTCAGACACAATGCTAGTGGTTGCTCTCATCGTGCCGCCAAGTACTGGTAACGCTCCAGGTCGCAGGACTGGGCAAAATTTGCTTTAGATGGGAATATTAGATAAAATAATAAAAGACACATTAATTCCCCCTCCCGTTTTGGCGCTGCTGTTTCCGTGCTTTGTCTACCGGTTGCAGCGATGACATCACGCATCACTGATACTGATGTTTGGTCGCATCATTCAAGTGTCGTGGATGGCAGCTGAATAAATAAAGCAGGTGGTATCTTGCAGTGATGACTTTACGTTAAACAACCCATGCGGTCATGTGTTGTTAAGGTGATGTCATCACTGCAGGATGCCACCTGCTTTATTTATTAGGCTGCAACACGTCACGTGTTGTGGATGTGGCGTCATCACTGCAGCCGAATAAACAAAGCAAGTGACATCCTGATTTGAAGATTTGAGAATAAATAGGCTTAAGGCCCTTTTAGACGGGCCGATTATTCTCCCTGCCCGAGCGCCGATCAGCGATATCGGCGCTCGGGCAGGGAGCCTTTACACGGCCCGACGAATCGAGCGCCGGGCCGCACGAGTGATCGCTGTATCGCTCGTGCGGCCGGGAAGCTCCATACTGTCAGGCGCACATCGCCTGTTTACACAGGGCCGATGTGCGCCCGACAGATTGGATCTTTTGGTTTCTACAAAAGATCCAATCAGCCGACGAACGAGCGTTTTGCTCGTTCGTCGGCTGATTAGGGCCACTTTTTACACGGGCCGATTATCGGCACTAGCGTTCCTAGGAACGATTTTTCGGCCGATAATCGGCCCGTGTAAAAGGACCTTTACTCAGGCTAAGTGATAAAAATATTTACTTAAGTGTGATTAAATATAAGGTAAAACACATTGATGGCATCACGTCAACAACACATGAGCACTGCAGCCAATCGCGATGTACCACCAAAACCAGCATTTGTCCACCTCACTCACGTGTTGTGGACGTGACGTCATCACTGCAAGCGAATAGACAAAGCAGGTGAGATCCTGCAGTGATTTGAAGATTTGAAAATAAATAGGCTTACTGAGGCTAAGTGATAAAAAAAAATTACTAAGTGTGATTTAAATATAAGGTAAAACACAGTGATGACATCACATCAACAACACATGACCACTGCAGCCAATCACGATATACCATCAAGACCACTAATTGGCCGCTTCACTCACGTGTTGTGGATGTGACGTCATCACTGCAGCTGAATAAACAAAGCAGGTTAGATCCTGCAGGGATTTGAACATTTGAGAATAAATAGGCTTACTCAGGCTAAGTGATAAAAAATATTTACTAAGTGTGATTAAATATAAGGTAAAATACAGTGATGACATCACGTCAACAGCACCTGAGCACTGCAGCCAATCATGATGTACCAGTACCAGATTGGCTGCTTGATTCGCGTGACGTGGACGCAACGTCATCACTGCATCCGAGTAAACAAAGCACCAGAGCAGCAGCACTGGAACGACAGTGGGAGTTACCTGGGGAACATAGTGTTTCTTATTATTTTATCCCATTTCCTTCCCTTTTGCCCAATTCTAGTCAGGAAGAGTAGGATGAATTAGGACTAGGGGTGGCCATATACGTACAGAAATGCAGCAAATAAAAGCGGCATAACCACAAAGGGTGAACAACCCTAAACCCTCTATTAAAGGTGCCTTAGATGCCCTTCTGCCCTAGCACACCAGGATCCTGTTATTTTTATGTACCTAGCCTAATCTTATTGACATAGCTGACGTCCATCACAAATTCAAAAAACAAGGTTAATCCTCATTTAACAATAGCAGGCAGAGACGTCAACATTGTTCCCGTACGATCCCCTAGCCAAAAGCTACTGCTGCCTCCCCTGACCTCACCCGTGCTCGACCCGGCAAGCGTCTCTAATTTAAAAGGCTTTTCCCAGATTTAAATTCTCTGGATAGGTCATCAGTATCTGATCGGTGAGGGTCCGACACCCTGGACTCCTGCTGATCCGCTGTTTGAGAAAGCACCGGCGCTCGCAGTAGCTCCACGGCCTTCTCCCTGCTTTTCCTAGGCCGTCAGTCACATGACCTAGGCGCAGCTTAGTCCCATAGAAGTGAATGGGGCTGAGCTGCAATACCAAGCATGGCCACTGTACAATATACGGCGCTGTGCATGGAGAGCTGAGGGAAGGCTGCAGTGCTCCCAGGAGAGGCGGTGCCTTCTCAAACAGCTGATCGGCAGGCGTCTGGGGTGTCGGACCCCGACCAATCAGATGCTGATGGTTTAACCTGACATGTTGGATCCCTTTTTTTCCCCAACATCTGCTATAGGGGATAGAGTGCCCCTTTAGATTTTCATCCAATGCCTCCAATCTTGCTGGGATATCTCCTTCCAGGTTTTAATGGCTGGTATATACCTCTTGAGACTACACTCGCCCTATGCAGTGATGCACAGAGCGATGTGAAACTCCTAATAAAACATCTTTAATTAGTAATGGAGCGTGCAAGCTGGGTGTGCAGGGCTTGGGTGTCATGAAAACTCCAGCACTTAGTCATCCTCCATAGTAATTTTACAACATGAGTTTCACACCAAGAAGAGGATTTCAGACAGAAGAAAACTTCCACACCCCCTAAATACCGCCCTAATACTTTACCCGTCTGTTATACTGTGGATAATCAAGTAACTTCTTCCATATTGGTTAGCCAAGAGGTCACTTATCAGGCATGGCGCTATGTGACAGATTAAGTCTACTTTTTTTTTTTCTAGTAACAGCGCCACCACTGTTCATAGGTTGTGTCTGGTATTGCAGCTTTGCTCAGTTCACTTGCATGTGAACCCACGAACAGCAGTTTGGGTCTTCTTTGACATCCCATTTCCACACCATAATTGGGGTGAGGGTGAGAACAAGCCCCTTTCCCCAGAATATATGTGGCAGACTTTGGGTGCTATTGCTCCCAGTCTTCCATATACAGACATAGTTGAGTTTTGGTAAACCGTTTGAGGTCATCAAGACAAAAGCTTTGAGCGCTGAGACACCCACGATGGCTAGAACGAAGAGAGAGAAGTGCTTCCATATCGCGTGCCCTCTCCTCGCTGCAGCAGACAGACTTAGAAGTCTATGGGCTGGTCTTGGTTCTGTCCCCTGCATCAGGAAGAGAGAGCGCGTTATGTGAGCACTTCTCTCTCCTCCTTCTAGCCATCAGTGGGAGTCTCAGCGCTCAGACCCCCCACCGATGTAAACTTTTCATATGTCTCTATGATATATATCAAAAATTTTACCAAAATTTAGTGACCCTTTAATTACTGTCCGTATGTTACATAAAGCGGGAGGGGTCTGCCAAAGGGGTGCTAAAGGATATGTCAGGATATCCCTCAGGATGACCTATGGGGATATGTATCTCATTGGCGAAGGATAAGCAAGTATTACCACCGCCATATGGTTTCCGATAAGGCCTTGAACAGCTGTATTCCGTAGATTGCCTGTATGCCATCTACCTGGGGGCGTGCCCTTCATAACACAGCCCCTTAGTAATTAAGCAGTGAAGCCTGGGGGCGTGCCCTTTATAACACAGCCCCTTAGTAATTAAGCAGTGAAGCCTTTACAATTGCCATCTTAGGCATTTTTGTTTTTCCTGCCCTTGGGTGTTTTTGGAAAATCTGCATTAGTCGTCTTCTGCAGGTCAGGACATGAGGAGCCTTCTGGTCTGGAGTTAGGCCGTCCATCTGAGGCAGAAGTCACACCTGTTGCAGTCCGCCGAGGGTCTGCGCTGTCACTTTAAGACTGTAGTTACATGCACATCTGTATTGAGGGGGAGTGTCAAGTAGCCAATAGATATGTTAGGAATTTTAGCCGACATGGGGGCTAGAAACCGCTGGGAGGTGAAGGGTTAATGCGGGAACGGTCTAGGGGTCAGTGATCCCGGGGACACTTGTGAGCGTCAGGGCAAAACAAACTTGGGGACAGTGACACTGCGGACGATCATTAAGTTTCCATTTCTCCTTGGCAGGTTCCTAGCTGTGAAGTCTGCAGAGCATCGCGCCTGCAGATTTCCGTGCCAATAGTCTGCACCGGGCTCTGGTTTATACATCACAGCGTAGGACATAGCACCGTGACCCGCAGCGATCACAGCCAAGTATCACACATTCTTAACTTTTAATTTGCGGGGCTTTTCCAGAAAGAAAAATGGCGGCTCATGTCTCAGTGATATCACCGGGAAGCAGATGCCATACTGGTTGTCACCCAGCTTTCCCTGAAACAGATAGAACTCTGTGGTACGATGATGAAGAGCTGCCTTTCCATTTTGCCGCTGATTCAGAATCCAAAATGGCTGCTTCTAGTGTAGATGGGTCCCCCCCCCACACACACACACACACGATAAAAGGCTCTGTTGACATTTGTGTCGGAGGCACTCTTAAAGGGCATCTGTCAGCAGTTTTGTACCTATGACACTGGCTGACCTGTTACATGTGCACTTGGCAGCTGAAGGCATCTGTGTTGGTCCCATGTTCATATGTGCCCTGCATTTCTGAGAAAAATGATGTTTTAATATATGCAAATGAGGCTCTAGGAGCAACGGGGGCGTTGCCGTTACACCTAGAGGCTCAGCTCTCTCTGTAACTGCGGCGCCCTCTGCACCTTGACGGGGCCAGGCAGTGTAAACATCATCACACCTGGTCTTGTCAAAGTGCAGAGGGCGCGGCAGTTGCAGAGCGAGCAGTGCCTCTAGGTGTAATGGCAACGCCCCCGTTGCTCCTAGAGGCTCATTTGCATATATTAAAACATCATTTTTCTCAGCAGTGCAGGCACATATGAACATGGGACCAACACTGATGCCTTCAGCTGCCAAGCGCACATGTAACAGGTCAGCCAGTGTCATAGGTTCAAAACTGCTGACACATTCCCCTTAAAGGGGTATTCTGGTTGTTTCAAGTTGTCCCCCATCCACAGGTCCCAGCGGTAGGACCCCCACCACAGGATAGGAGATAACTTCAACCAACCAGAATACCCCTTTAAGAGTCTAAACTTTAGGGAGAGATTAATGGAGACAAGTCTAAAAGAAAAACTGCCTGTGTAGCCCCTAGCAACCAATCACAATGCAGCTTTCATTTCTTACAGCTGCCTTGAAAAATGATTGGTCGCTCTGGGCAGCAAAGACAGTTTCCATAAGTCTGGCCAGTTTCCATCAGCAAAAATGGAGCTGCGAGCAACGGAAATTAGCGGACCCCTTTGCGGTCTGCCAGGAAGCTGTTACCTGACAGGACGTTGTGACCGCCACAAGCGTAGCCCAAAAGCCAGACATTGTGGGAATGGCGACAGTGTTGGTTGTCACCCAGCTATGCGAGGAACGGATATAATGAAGAATGGCCTGGGTCGTACTGGATCTAGACAAATCACTGTTTCCTCCCCGCAGACCGCAGTTCACATGGACCTGTTTGCTTCTGCATGGGCTTGTATGTCTGCAGAGCATCGCGTGTTCAGAATTCCTGTTCAATAACCAGGAACCTATTTGCGGCACCTATTATGACCCCGGGCTGAATATGTATAATTACAATGTGTGATTTCCAAAGACTTCACTATACAATAGGTATTGTGAGTGAGGTAGCATGCCTTCAGCCTCCCACTCTGTGGCCTCCTCTGAAACGCGTTAGACCTATTGTCAGCTGATGTGGAGACAGGCCGGGCACCATTATTATCTGTGTGTTTTGGCTGTAAAATCACAGCAGCTTAAGATATTAAAGCTTTATGAAGATCTGCCGAGAAGACGCTGCTCCCCCTCAAACGTGTTTTACCACAGTGATGTTCCACTGCTGAGGCTTTGTTTCATTAACACCTTCCTGGCCTCATAGGACTGCAAAGTGCCCGTCATGAAGAAATGGCGCCTTACATGAGGCAGGTTTATGCCTCTTTATACCTATAGACTATAAACCTGCCTCATGTAAGGCGCCATTACTTCACAACGTTATAAGTTATAGCCTCTTCTCTAAAGGTAGAGATGATTGCTGGGGGTCCAGCTCCTTTAAGATTCATTCTGGTGTTATGAGACCCCCTTTAAAGGGGTTGTCCCACAAATAATATTCTACAGTTTTCAAACCAGCACCTTGGATCTAAATACTTTTGTAATTGCATGTAATTAAAAATTTTGTATAGCCAATGAGCTATTCAATAAAATGTATCTGTATAGCGCCACCTGCTGTTTGCTTTTTTTTTCTAATTTTTCTGTCCTGCTCACTGACGCGGACGCACATGCTCAGTTCCATCTTTCAGCTGCAGCAGAAAGGACACGCCCCCAAAGCTGCCGGCTTGAAATAAATCTAGCAGAACGATTGGAGCAATGAATGGGGAGATCTCTGGACCCATGTGAGGTTGTCATGTACTAGACTAAACTATTTTTTACATCAATCGTGGGATAACCCCTCACCATAGATCACCATCGATGACCATACTTACCAACATTGCAATTGGTAAATTTGAGACATTTAAGACTCGCTCCTGGGAAAGCCCTCAAATCTTCCTGAGAACGCCCCCACTTGTGAGCAGGCTTACATAAGCCCCGCCTATTTTCTGTCCTGATCGACCCAAATTTGTCTGATTGTTAGGCTGTGGATGACTATATCTCTGTGCCATGTTCTGATATATACTTCACCGATCCTGAGATAGGGAATGTCATGGACGCCCTGGTGCCAAAACTCTTTCCCCTTCCCACAGCACCAGGGTGAATTTTTACCTGACACTCCGTTTTTTGTTTAGCTAGACTGGTTGCTATGGATATATATAGGGTTGTCAAACCGAGTTTCCCTAGCAACCAGAGATCTCCCCATTCATTGCTACAATTGTTCTGCTGGATTTAATTCAAGCTGGCAGCTCAGGGAGGGGCATGTCCTTTCTTAGGGGGCATGTCCTGTAACGGTCACAGCTTCTAACTAACAGTAGACATGGCTGGTCGTGTCTCTTCTCAAGGGGCATGTCCTTTCTCAGGGGGCATGTCCTGTACCGTCACAGTTTCTAATAGTAGCCGAGGCTGGTGGCAGTTGAAGATGCAACTGAGCATGTGCGGCCACCTCAGCCAGGTGGACAGACGGATGAGGAAAAGAACAAACAGCAGGTGGCGCTATACAGATACATTTTATTGAATAGCTCACTGGCTGTAAAAAATTTTTAACAACAAGCGATTACAAACTTATTCAACTGTAAAATATTTTTCGTGGGACAACCCCTTTAACTCCCAGATCCGTCCTGGTCATGTGATGGTTACAATGCTTTTTTTAATCCACTGGAAGTAAACCTTGAAGGTTCCTACTGACTGACCGCAAGCAGAGGTACTGAACATTTGCTGAGATCAGTATACTCCTTTAAAACGGAAGCGCTCTAAGTCCACTTAAGGTTATCTATAGGGTCAGTGCCGCGGCGGTATACGTGAGATATATAGCAGTTCCTTGTGCCTTTGTAGACCTAGCGGGAAGACTCCTTTACCAAACACCGCAGGGAGTTGCTGCCGGCTCTGAATAACCACTTACAAATGTGAAGCCACGTTTGCTTCATGGCGTGTTTGAAGATGAGAGACATTTGGCAGAAACTGTCGCATGCATTAAGCCACTCATGAAAGCACTGCCGGATCCGTGCCAGAATAAACCGCGGGATGTGAGGAAGCGCTTAATGAAAAAATGTAGTCACCAAAATAAAATCTAAATATTCATCTCTAAGGGGCCCGGCAACCTGCACCTCTCCGGTGCCCATTGAGGTGCCAGCATGTCCGCGTGGTTGGGTATCGGGGGTAAAATCCTATTTTGGAGCTACTGGAAAGATGGGCTTTGCATCTTGGCCTGCTTGTACTTGTAGTTACACGCCCCCTAAGGGGGCGTGGATTAAAGTGTCCTGCGAGTGAGTCTTAAATGTTGGTAAGTATGGTAAAGAGGTGCGGATATGATCTTCAAAGAGCATTTCCCACTAAGATTGTCATCTGGTTTTATGACCAAAATTTAATTCAGTCTATCTGTTTCTGGGAAAGCTGGGTGGTAACCAATATGTCCGTCATTATTTCTCCCTTAGGTATTGGTACAGGGGCCAGGGATGCATATCCAAGTAGAGTTACCAGTCAGGAGTCCGGGAAAGCTGGGTGATAACTAATATGTCCGCCATTATATCTACCTTAGCAATTGGTACAGGGGCCAGGGATGCATAGCCAAAAGGTTTACCAGTCAGGAGTCTGAGAAAGCTGGGTGATAACCAATATGTCCGCTATGACATCTGCCTTAGGTATTGGTACAGGGGCCAGGGATGCATAACCAAGTAGGGTTGCTGGTCAGGAGACTGGGAAAGCTGGGTGATAACCAATATGTCCGCCATGACATCTACCATAGGTATCGATATTGGAGCCAGGAATACTTAACCAAGCAACTTTACTGGTCAGGAGACTGGGAAAGTTGGGTGATATTACCAGTATGCCCACCATATCTCCCTTAGGTGTTGGTACAGGGGCCAGGGATGCATAACCAAGTACAGTTACCGGTCAGGAGTCGGGGAAAGCTGGGTGATAACCTGATGATTGTCGCCCATTTTACTTAAAAATGAACTGAAGATTCTTTGAGAGAACTACAACTCACAGCGTGCTCAGGACATACTGGGAGTTGTAGTTTTACAATAGATACCCGGGGCTTGGTCTAGCTCTCATGCTGTCAGGGAATGATGAGCATTGTAGTTCTGTATTATTGGTGGAGGAGAGCGGTTTGCCTCCAGTGTATTTCTATATTAAGGGGGGCCTCCAACCTCCACTATTCTGGGCAGCACTTCATAGCCCTCCCGCCACACCCAGCCCTTAATTACATCCACTCCCCGCGGTTCAGCCGCAGAGACTGGGATGACGCTCAGCGCTGGCAGCCGTATTATTACACCCACCCCACGTAAAAATAAATAGGGGGGGTCCCGGGGGAGAGAGGAGTCCTAGGGTCTGACCCCTTGCTCGGCTGTTGGAGATTACACTGACTTTTCTGCCTTGACACTGCTACATTGCATGTGTGACCCCCAGTAGTGGCCCTTGGCCTGTTTATGTGAACCCCATTTTGCAGCCTCCTCTGTATGGGGTGAGGCTGCGCCGGTCTGGCTCTGCTACATGCTATGTGTGACATAACACCTAGCGATACTGCATGTTGTTGCGAAGTCGTCCAGTCAGCGGCTGTGCATGATGTGTGCAACTGCCTGACCCGTCACCCTCAGCCGGTTCTTGGCCCTGCCGCAGCCTCTGAGTAATCCTGGGTGTTGGTCCGGACTTATTAACCACCTCTGTCTGTCATTTTCGCTGACTTGCTCCTCTTAAACAGGACCTGTCACCTCTGCTGACATGTCTCTTTTAGTTAACGATTATAATCCGGGTTAAATGACCATTCTGGATCACCTGTTCCTCTATTATTCCTACTAGAAGTTTATTAACTCCAATTATACTCCACTTGGGACCTTAACTAAGGACCCCTATTGACTTCCCGGTCTGGACCCCCCATTTTGAGGAATGTACAAGCTTTAATTTGCCTAATTGGAAACTTTCTTTCCCCAAAATTGATGCCATTTGTTGTGTGGGCAGTTTAGACAATTGTTCCTGTAATGAATCCTGATGAAATCTGAATTAAATAAAAAAAAGTCCCACAGCCAATCTGACAACGATAATTTTCCGTGCAGGCGTAATTGGCCGACAGTCCCAAATTTGCATGGACTGTCCCTAATTTTCAGAGGCAGTCTTGGGCTGGGCTGGAAATGGGTGGGGCTTATGTAAGCCCCACCCACACAGGGACATGGGGAGGTGGCTTAAATGTTCTGAATTTTAATGTAGACGTCAGTAAAAAAAAACAAAAAAATCTGAAAAAAAATAAAAAAATTCTCACTTGGACCATTGGATTTGACCAGCTCTGCTAAAGGAAAAAAAAAGGGGTTCTTCGGAATTAGAATGCGGTGTTCTTTGTAATGAGACCAGTATACCAATTTAGTCCTCTTTCTGAGAGCTGGAGGACCCCTAACTTTACCCCTACGGCTCAAAATTTTGGCCGAAAAGGACGACATTAGGGTAGTAGATTAATCAAAACTAGTGTAAATGAAAACTAGCTCTGTTGCCCATAGCAACCAATCAGATTCCACCTTTCAACTTTCAGAGCTCCTTTGGAAAATGAAAGCTGCAATCTGATTGGTTGCTAGGGGCAACCAAGCCAGCTTTCCTTTACACCAGTCCTCCTTTCCTCCCCCATTGACTGTTTTTCCTAATTATCATGCCAATGACCCATAACCCACAGAAATGAGAGCAGTTGCCTATAGCAACCAATCATCTTCCAGCTTTCACTTCTCAGAGGAAATGAAAGATGCGATTTGATTGGTTGTTCCCTCTGTTGCTTGCACCAGTTTTGATAAATCTCGTCAAATCTGTGAACAGACTGATCCGTCGTGTTGGATCCTGTTAGTCAGTCATATAAATTTTGGTTTGGATTTGGGACCCATAGAATCAGTCATGAAAACTTTTGATTGTCCTTAAAGGGGAAGTCCATCAAAACTTATTGTGGGACAGATTTATCAAACCGGTGTAAAGGAAAACTGGCCTAGTTGCCCCTAGCAACCAATCAGATTCCACCTTTCATTTTCCAAAGGAGATCTGAAAATGAAAGATGAAATCTGATTAGTTGCTATGGGCAATTACGGCAGTGTTCCTTTACACCAGTGAGAGGAGAGCTCTGGGGTAAGAGATAAATGTGACCAAGAAAGGGCGACACTATGGGAAATCAGTTTATACATAGAGCTCTATGTACATGGGACTCCCGTCTATGGATGTACTAGATGAAGGCGCCGTCCTGGGTCCATGTCCTAATTTACAAGGACCAAGCTAATGGAAGACCGCCAAGACATTAACAGTGCTCATTTCAATAAACTTTATTTATAAATCCCGGTAGCCCTTTAGAAAAACAAGGCTGCCAAAAACAGTGCCTCACCTGTCCACAGGTTGTGTGTGGCATTGCAGTTCGGCTGAGTTGAAATAAATGGGACTGAGCTATAATCCAACGTGGACAATGGGGGGAAACACTGTTTTTTGGAAGAAACCAGACATTTTTTCTAATTCTGTACAATCCCTTTAATTATTAGGAACATCTAGGAGTCAAAAAGTAAAAAAACAGACCTCACGACAGACCCCTTAAAACACAGAGAATTGTAGTTAAAGGGGTTGTGCTGGCCGAACATATTGATGACCTATCGTCAGGATAGGTCACCAATATCTGATTGGCGGGGGTGTCGGATCAACTATTGATGACCTATTCTGACGATAGGTCATCGATATGTACGGCCTGCACAACCCCTTTAATGTCTGGTAAATCCATGATATCTTAATGTGAGCTGAAAAAAGGGGACTAGATGGGACGATACAACCATAGACATCACATGGATGGTCCTGGAGAAGACTGTATGGTTGTCAGGAGTCAGAACTGATATCATAATAATGAGAGTGGTAGTAAATTTACTTTTAAAGGGACGGTACGTTTACACCTAGCTACATTTCCTCTGTTATCAGCCATTTACAAAGCGCCTGGTTTTTCCCAGCAGTCCCATTGAGAATAGGGAAAATTTCTACGAATTGGTCATCCGCGTTATCTGTGTACGCCCCCCCATTTACATACATACAGGTGACTGATAATAGCAGCACTTTTATAATCCTTATATTTAGTGTCCCTTTAAGAGGAAGCAGACGCCATTGTAGCTCTGGAGTCTACATTCTCTATTCATTAAGCTGAATATCTTCCACCTAAAGCCCCTGCACCTGGAGAGTCGGCTGTAACCCCAGCGTAGTTGGGGTTAATTCTGCCCATAGTGGCCCCAGGCGCAGATGTGCCGTATATGTACTAATAGAAAGCAGCAGTGCTGTGCAGCGCCAGGCCCCTGCTCTCTATGGACGAGCTTTGTACAGCGTCCAGGCTGCCTCCTCTGCACAGCCGGCTTGCGCTGTGTGTGGGAAGCGCACAGAGGGACCCTCTGTCTGGTGTGTAGGTATGTGCTGCCTCTGTGTACTATTCCACTCCACCGCCATGGTGGATATTTGCATGGGGAACGCTTTAATAATGTGAGGTGTGGAGGACACTAGGTGCAGGTGTAGCAGAGCTTGTCACTTTGGGTTGACATTGCATATCTGGGAGTATATATATATATATATATATATAATGGTAAGTGGCCCCCAACCGAGCGATTGATCGAGGCACTGAATCCAATCCAATCCCAGCAGAACTCACCTATTCACTAAGGTCTACCCTCCTGAGAGTTGTCATCCGCTCACTCCTCTGCTGCCTATTGTACAGCCTGTAGCCATGTTTGTCTAGCCGGGTTTACATACACATTTCTGACCATTCAGACCCATCTTACAGACGAGGAGATTGGTCGTTTACAAGCCCAGATATCCCAATTCCCACCTTCCTCATCATCCTCATCATCCTAAAGCCTTGCCTTTCCCTGTCTTTCCGAGGCTGCTTACATGCTACAATCGTGGCAGATATTTACGCCCGTCGGTTCTCTTTTCTCACAGATTTTTTTGCCCCTCGGATCCCTTTTCTGACAGATTTATCTGCCCGTCGGATCTCTTTTCTGGCAAATTTTTCTACCCGTCGGATCCCTTTTCTGACAGATTTTTCTGCCCGTCGGATCCCTTTTCTGACAGATTTTTCTGCCCATCGGATCCCTTTTCTGGCCATTTTTTCTGCCCATCGGATCCCTTTTCTGGCCATTTTTTCTGCCCGTCGGATCCCTTTTCTGGCCGTTTTTTCTGCCCGTCGGATCCCTTTTCTGGCTGTTTTTTCTGCCCATCGGATCCCTTTTCTGGCAGATTTTTCTGCCCGTCGGATCCCTTTTCTGGCAGATTTTTCTGCCCGTCAGATGCCTTTTCTGGCAGATTTCTCTGCCCGTCGGATCCCATTTATGGCAGATTTTTCCTCCCATCAGATCCTCTTTCTGGCAGATTTTTCCGCCCGGCGGATCTCTTTTCTGCCAGATTTCAATCCTATCAACTGGCTATTTGACGCTATTTGACGCACATCGATTTGGATTGATTGTATATCCGTTCACGTAAAAACACGCCACGGCCTCTCACACGTATTTTTCTATCCGCATTTTTTCCGGATAGCGCACCGACCCATTCATATCTATGGCGCTGTGCACACTTCCATATTTTTATGCGGATCCGTCTGGCCGTTCCTGCAAATGATAGACGTTGTCCTATTCTAGTCCGTACAAGACTGGTCCTTTTTTTTTTTTTTTTTGCGGATGGAATACACATGGCTGTTTGTGGACTGAAATACAGACACGTCTGTGTGCATGGAGCCCATACCAGACCTGCTTGGGTGACATCTGGGGGCGTCATCTCCTCAGATGAAGCCGTCACATCTGCCTCCTGCGTTTACTTAGCACAGTTCCCTCTGTTTACTCTGTACGCTGAATGTACGGGTAGAGACAGTAGGTAAACCTAGCTGTACACATGTGGTAAAATCACGTAATTAGGGAAAAAATAAGATTTGGGCTTTACCGTACGTCCTGGGAATGCGAGCGGCTCCGGGCAACCAAATGACATCCAGATGAGTAAAGTTCTGCAGCTTTTTCCTCCCGTCTGAAGTTTGATCTCCTCCTCCTCCTCCTCCTCACACCTCTGTACAACTTCTCTAAGAAGCCTTTGTCTTCTCAGACTCTTCGCTGCTGCTTCTTCTTTTATTTTTTTCCTCCTTTGCCGTTTTTCTTCTTCTCTCTCTTTTACTCTTTCTCCTGCCCCTTCCCCTTTTTTTTTCCTTTCCTCCAGCCTCTTCACTCTTTCTGGCTGTGGAAGTGATAGTTTAGCTATTCCTATGCTATTTGCCTGGGGCAGGGAAGGCGTTCCCAGGACAGAGGCAGGACTAAAGCTTCTCTCCGGTGCCTCCTAAACCTAACTATTGGCTTGAATGACCTCACCCCCCCCCTCCCTCCTCTTCCAAATCAAAGACCGTCCCACCTCCACCTTTACACTGACCGACCCCCATACCTACAGAGATGCTCATCTGGCATCACTAAACTTTTTCATAACTTTGCACAGTGCGACCTCCACGCGCCAGGCTGCAGGGGAGACACACAGACATTGCTTCACCAGTCAATATCTGGATGGTTTTATCTTATCTCCTAAAACTATCACCCACGGGATGAACTTTAACTAACTGCCATGCCAAATGTAATCCTGAGAGATAGGCTGGGGCGGCTTGTTCCAACCATATCAGATCATTAGGAACGTGGTCATATAAAGTGAGCAGTCAACATCTGTTACATTTGTAAAAATAAATAAATAAACAAAAATCTAATTATATATAAATATGTATATATATATATATATAACTTTCCTGCTGTCAAACATACTTCTCACAGCTGAGGGTTTGCCACCATTGTATCCAGTCTAGACAATGCTCTGCGATACCGGAGTCAAATTCTACCCTTTGCTGTAATGTATCAGGCTGTAAGGCTAGGGCTACACGACGACAGTTGTCGCGCAACATTTTGTCGCACGACAATTTTTATAATGGAAGTCTATGGTGTCGCACTGCGACATGCGACATACTGCGACACGACAGTCGCAAAAAATCCATCCAGGATGGATTTTTCTGCGACTGTCGTGTCGCAGTCGCAGCATGTCGCATGTCGCAGTGCGACACCATAGACTTCCATTATAAAAATTGTCGCGCGACAACTGTCGTCACGTAGTTGTGCACTATGTGTCTGACTTATTGTCGCACGACACATGTCGCCGTGTAGCCCTAGCCTTACAGCCTGATACATTACAGACTTCCACCATAGACGCCGTGTAGCCCTAGCCTAAAGCTCAAAGCACGGATACTGTAACAAACCCTGTAGGACAGGAAGGGGTTTCAGCCTCAGGCACGTTGCCATTCACTGACAGCAAGCAGAGCTCTTGAAAAGGGGCGAGGAGGTGAAATACAAAGTCTATTAGGGTGGCTGCACACAATGTAGATTTAGGGCTCGTTCACACGACCGTATTTTTCTTTCCGTGTCCGTTCCATTCTTTTTTTGCGGACCATATGCGGAACCATTCATTTCAATGGGTCCACAAAAAAAACGTAAAGTCTTCCGTGTGCATTCCGTTTCCGTATGTCCGTATTTCCGCTCCGCAAGATTATTATTATAGAGTCTTGTCCTATTATTGTCCGCATCACGGACAAGCATAATACTGTTCTATTAGGGGCCAGCTGTTCCGTTCCGCAAAATACGGAATGTATGAGGATGTCATCCGTTTTTTTTGAGGATCCGTTTTTTTTCATACGGTCGTGTGCATGAGGCCTTAGGCTACATTCACACCACCGCAGTGTTTTGCGGATCCGCAAAACACGGATACCGGCCCATGTGCGTTCTGCATATTGTGGACCGCATATGGCCGCCGATGTCATAGAAAATGCCTATTGCAAGAATAGGACATGCTCTATATTGTTTGCGGGGCTGCGGAATGTAACTACGGAACGGAATGAATGGGTCCACATCCGTAAATTGCGGTCGTGTGAACGAGCCCTTATGTGCCGAAAATCATCACCCAGTAAAAAAACCACCACACAATTTATTCTGGTTTTTTTTTGTGCAGCTTTTATGCAGTTTTTGGTGCAGGTTTTCCGCAGATCTCACCCCCTCCACTGAAAAAGGTGAAATCTCCATAAAAAAAAAAACGCAACAGTTGACACGCTGCAGATTTCAAAATCCGCACGGCAGGTCAATTACTGCATGTGATCTGCATTGTGTGCAGGCACCCTGAGGCCTCATGTGCACGACCGTACGTGCTTTGTGGTCCACAGGACCTGGAAACAGGCATATAAGAGGAGTGAAAACTACTCCAGTCAGCGCAGGGAATATCAAAGACTGGGGCGTAAAAAGCTGGTCTTTGATAAATGACCCCCATTTAGTTACAAGCTTTGCCTGTAAAAACCCAAATTGCATAAAAAACCACAGCATATCTATTTTACCGCATTTCATCCACCTAGGGCGGTGCCACAATTTTTAGAGAGTTTTTGTCATTTTAGCTGCATTTTTTACAGCCCTTTTCTACAGCTTATTTTTTTGCAGCTGGGTGTTACTTTGGTCTCATGCACACGACAGTGTCCTCCGTACTGCGAACTGCAAACATAGGATCCGCAAAATATGGGTTATTTCCGTGGGCAATCAGCATTTTTGTCACTCCCATCACTAGAAATGGCTATTCTTGTCCACAATACGGACAAGAATAGACCATGTTCTATAATTTGCGAAACGGACATATGGTTACGGACGTGACGTCTATGTGCTGTCTAGTTTTGCGCTACCTGCAAGATCTTTTAGGGAGTGTTTATGCTTTGCATTTAAAGAAGAACTCCCGACAAAAATTTTATTCCATGTCCTGCTAGAAATGTACATGATATAATCTGTAGTGAATGTCATTTTCTTACCAGTGTCTGAATTTTTGACTTCTATCATCCTGAAGTTTCTTATCTGTGTCATGTGACCAGCAATTAGACCCACCAACTCACACAGACACTTGTGTGTGGACAGGAAGTCTAATTCTCTATGTATTCCTATGAGACTGAAAGTGAGGCTCCCATAGGAATGAATAGAGCAGTTACTGGCTTCCTGTCCTGGGTCAGTTGGAGGTCAGGGAGTTGGTCACATGACCCAGCTACAATAAGAAGAGAGGTTATTACTCACAGAAACAGTCACTGATAAGAAAATGACAATCACTACAGATTATATCATGCACCTTTCTAACAGGTCAGAGAATAAAAATGTTTGCGGGAGTTCTTCTTTAAGCTTTTTAGCATGTTCTTTTATGCAGCACGCTCTAGTTATGCTGTTTTATCCAGGTATTTTTCTCACAGGCTTCTCTGTTGGACGTGAAAAGTGATAGGAGTTCAAAGCCTCATGCGCCAAGCCATGGCCCTTTTGTGGACCGCAAACTACGTAACCGCAAAACACAGAGGCAGTCCCTGTGCCGTCCGTTGACTTCAGTGGGTCCGTGGCTTGCATTTGGAGAACATATTCTATCTTTTTGCTAAACAACGTCCACTTGCAGCGCTCACCTTCACTTAAGTCCTCTGGAGCACGAACACAGCCTGGACTCGGCTGTAATATATCCCATGGAAGCGAAGAAAAATGTTTAGCTCCTTAAAGGGGTTATCCCATGACTAATGTAAAAAATGAAAATCAGACATCATATAGGACATGACATCCTCTTTCTAACAAAGCTAGAACCAGCCCTGTACCTCACATGGATCCAGAGATCTCCACATTCATTGCTCTGCTAGATTTATATCAAGCTGACAGCTCAGGGGGAGTGTCTTTTCTGCTGCAGCTTAGGGGGCGTGTCCATGCTCTCCCTATCACAGCTCAGGGGGCATGTCCATGCTCTGCCTATCACAGCTCAGGGGGCGTGTCCATGCTCTGCCTATCACAGTTCAGGAGACAGTTAAAACTGAGCATGTGCGGCCTGCTCAGTGAAACGGTCAAAGAAATAAGAAATTAAGTGGTCCTATACAGATACATATTATTGAATAACTTAGTAGCTATACAAAATTTTTAATGACATGCAATTACAAAAGTATTCAGATCTAGGTGCTGGTTTGAAAACTGTAGAATATTTTACGTGGGACAACCCCTTTAAATAGCAACTTCTTTATTTCAAGTGGTAAAATCCATCAGGAGTACAGTATATGTCTACGCATTTCGGACCCCAGAATTTTGATCCTTACTCATGACCGTCTATCTTTTTGCGGAACTGACATACGGATGCAGAAAGCACACAAATCCTCCGTGTGCTTTCCGCGTCCGTATGTCCATTCTGCAAAACAGGTAGAACTTGTATCCTATACTTGGCCGCAAAATGCGGATGCAACACGGACGTTAGCCATATTTTTCAGATCCGCAATTAGCGGACCACAAAATACACACGGTGTTTGCATGAGGCCCAAGGGTTCGATTAAAAAAAAAAACGCAGTTAAAAACTCTTGTGTTAAAAATTCTGTCGTGAAAAATGCTAAAAACACTAAGAAGCATACAGCGTTGTTTAGAAGGGAAAAAAATGTTCCCCTAAAAAATATGTGTAAGGGAAGCCTTAGGGTATGGGCAGCCGGACTTTTTAGGCTACTTTCACACTTGCGTTGTTGTTTTCTGGTATTGAGTTCTGGCAGAGAATCTAAATACCAGAAAAAAAATCCGTTCAGAATGCATCAGGATGTCTTCCGTTCTGGCAGAATTCCATTTTGTGGCCTGACACAAAACCATTGGACGCTGCGGTTTCCAGTCTGGTCATAAAAACAGAAAAAAATGGATCCGGGACTGAAAACTATAAAAGTCAATGGGTGATAGATCTGTTTTTTTTTAGGCTCCGTTTTTTTAGGCTCCTTGACTTTCAATGTATATAATGATGGATAGGTTTTTTTTTCTGTTTTGATTTCACAGAACCGCATCCTAACGGAACGGATGCATTCTCATGTGCAAAATCAAAACGTATCCGTTTAATTCTGGTATCGAGATCCTCTGCCGGATCTCAGTACCGGAATTAACAACGCAAGTGTGAAAGTAGCCTTAGTTGGTCTGTATTGTTAATGGCCGCTCAGCACCCGAAATATCCCAATGCAGACCACCTGAACAGTGCACTACTCGACCACAGCGCAGCCACCTCTCAGCCACCACACGATCGCTCCGCGTGGTCGTACCCTTAAGCCTCATGCACACGATCGTATGTATTTTGCGGTCTGCAAAAACGGATCCACAAAAAATACAGATGACGTCCGTGTGCATTCCGTATTTTGCGGAACGGAACAGCTGGCCCCTAATAGAACAGTCCTATCCTTATCCGTAATGCGGACAATAATAGGACGTGTTCTATTTTTTTGTGGAACGGAAATACGGACATACGGAAACAGAAAGCACATGGAGTACCATCAGTTTTTTATCCGGACCCATTAAATTGAATGGTTCCGCATACTGTCCGGAAAAAAAAAAAAAACGGAACGGACATGGAAAGAAAATACGTTCGTGTGCATGAGGCCAGGGGCGTAGCTAAAGGCTCATGGGCCCTGGTGCAAGAGTTCAGCTTGGGGCCCCTTTCCTCAGTGCTTTGTGTGTCTTCTTATGCGGCACAAGGGTCTTTGGGCCCCCTCAGGCTCCTGGGCCCGGTAGCGACCGCTACCTCTGCACCCCCTATAGCTACGCCCCTGCATGAGGCCTTAGTGACGCTCTGCCACTGAAACATTGTGAATAAAGTATTTCACATGTAAAAACCACAACTGCCTCAAAAACGGGTGTGACAAGCGCCTCAGAACGCGCGTCTGACGAGGAATATTCGGATATAATAAGTCACTTTGTCTTGAGGTCTCCTATTTTTTTCCAGCTGCTTATATTGGAAAAGAAATACCCAGGACTCGATTGACTAAAGTGAAATTGCAGATTTTCTCCCTGACTTCCGCCAAATCATTTTCCAGTAGGTTTGGCAGAAATCCACAAAGCTCCGCGGAATTTTGTTAATATATCACCTAAAGTATTGACTCGGCCTTAAATCGCTCGCAGTCCTGGACAAATCTATAAAACGACCTGTTTTTCTACTTTAGTCTGAACGTTTGACCATTCGCCACTGGTTTTTAATTTCTCTTTGGATTTTTGGAATTTGTACAAAAATCTTTTTAAGTCTTGTGACTGTAATACAGACATAAAAGGGAGTCTGTCCGCTCATTTTACCCTATTAAATCACTTCCAGCAATGGGTAGTCGACTAAAACAGTTTTCCGAGGACACCGCAATGTCCATGGACGGGAGTCCAGTCAGTAACGTAATTGATGCGATGTGCAAATTGGTTTGCAAGTGTCCAGTGGGCGGTCCTGAGCCCAGCAAGTGCTCAAGCTGTCCTCACTACACCCTGCCTTGTTGCGACCCCCTTGATTGAAAGTTTCAGCACTGCATCGAAGTCTCACGTATGCGCGGTATGATCCTGAGGTCATACATGCACAGTACTTTCATTTCTAAAAGCATCAGTCTGTGTATTGCCCATTGCGACCCTGGAGCTGTCTTTCGCGCCCAAGAGGACGGCGCAGGGCAAGGAGTAGGACTTACCAGGTTTGGGACCGCCCACAGGGCACTTGCAAATTAATTTGCATATTGCATCAAGTGTTATTTTTTGATGATTAGACCTCGGTTCCAGGGACATAAAGGTAGAAGTGTGAGAATGTTTTAATCCACTACAGCAGTCAGGTTATAGTCATGCCTTATATTATACGCCTTAAAGGGGTTGTCTCACTTCAGCAAACCATGTAGAGAAAGCAAATACAAGACACTTACTAATGTATTGTGATTATCCATATTGCCTCCTTTGCTGGCTGGATTCATTTTTCCATCACATCATACACGGCTTGTTTCCAGGGGTTACGGCCACCCAGCAGTCCAGCATCAGTGGTCGTGCTTGTACGCAATAGGAAAAGGCATGGGCCTCCCTGGTGGCCGGGATGGTGGGAGTGAGCATAGGCTGGTGCCTTTTCCTATAGTGTGCAAGCACGACCACCTGGGGTTACAACCACCCTGCAATCCAGCAGCAGCGGTCGTGCTTGCACTCTATAGGAAAAGGCACCGGCCTATGTTCACTCCCACAGTTCAGGCACCTTCTACAAGCACTACCACTGCTGCTTGATAGGACAGGGTGGTTGTAACCATGGAAACGAGCAGTGTATAAGGTGATGGAAATATGAATCCACCCAGCAAAGGAAGCAATATGGATAATCACAATACATTAGTAAGTGCCTTGTATTAACTTTCTCTACATGGTAAATGCAGTTTGCCTAAGTGAGACAACCCCTTTAATGAGGTTTTCGGCAGCTATCACTTGGTGCTTATTTGTGTAAACTGGAATAATGACGACTAAAGTCCATGTCGGCTATAAGCTGGAGTAGAATCCAGGACTGCCGGAGGAGGCATTTAACATATGACGAGGTGGCGCAAGCGAAATCAAGTTTTCCCTGATCCTTAAGATGTTTTTCTTTCTGTGTTTGGCCCTGGTACCCACCTGAGAGTCCCCCTACATACGAATTGTGCTGGACCATGTGTTCCTTTTTGCCATAAACTTAGTTTTCGTAGACGGAGCATTTTTTTTAAGCTTCCCAAATGCTGATTAGCGTTTTTGGTTTTTCAAGGGACATGTCCTAATTTAAAGGGATCTGTTCTCTTGCATAGTCACGTCCTACATTATTTCATACCGGGATGTTACGGGTTAGTCATTCTTCACCCCTCCCTCCTCGCTGGATTATGCTCCTGCCCTGATTGATGCAAAGTTCACTGATTTAGTCGATTAGGTCAGTGTCTCCACCTTTTGGCTTCAGCAGCCTGGAAACTCCGCAGCCATCAATGTGCTATATTTTTCCATCTGGCTGCTGTAGAAAAGATGGGGTAGGAAGATTTCCTACCAGCTCTATACAGACTGTAAGATCTGGACATCATGAGTGGAGGCGTGTGATGTCATCATGTTGTGACATCAGCTGTTGTAGATGATGATGACATCATGAGTGGAGGCGGGTGATGTCATCATGTTGTGACATCAGCTGTTGTAGATGATGACATCATGAGTGGAGGCGTGTGATGTTATCATGTTGTGACATCAGCTGTTGTAGATGATGACATCATGAGTGGAGGCGTGTGATGTCATCATGTCGTGACATCAGCTGTTGTTGTAGATGATGACATAATGAGTGGAGGCGTGTGATGTTATCATGTTGTGACATCAGCTGTTGTAGATGATGACATCATGAGTAGAGGCGTTGTGATGTCAAAATGTTGTGACATCAGCTGTTGTAAATGATGACATCATGAGTGGAGGCGTGTGATGTCATGTTGTGACATCAGCTGTTGTTGTAGAACATGACATCATGAGTGGAGGCGTGTGATGTCATGTGACATCAGCTGTTGTAGATGATGACATCATGAGTGGAGGCATGTGATTCATATACGCTATAGTAATGTACTGTGATGAGGACCTGATTGTCCATGTGGTCAGTATCAGGGTCAGTTCACATGGTGCGGTTAATTCACGACAAACGAAGAACTGATTTACCTGCAGTAACACCAGGATAATGACGGCGATGAGGCTTCCAGGACTGGTTGGTTGAGGAATTAGTCTACCAGTTTGGAGGACGGGGCGGAGGCCACAAGCAAAGCTTTTACTGCAGCAGTTCCTCAGTTCCATCTCACAGATTTATGATGTTTAAGCCAATAAAAGTGGGTGAGCCGCAGGGAGAGGCCGCTCCGCTGCCTGTAAGTCCTGAATGTGGACTGTCAGGATGCTGACACCTCTGGTGTGTGGAGTTGTCATCCCATCAGGTGACCGGTATTATCTGTGTCATCTGCATCGACTTGGGAAAACGACTTTTATGGTAGGGCTCGCGGCAGCTACCGGACGCTAGAGGAGCTCCTATAAATTACATAGGAGGAGGAAGGACCACACCGTGTGGACAACAACAACCATCGTGCACCATGTCCAGTCGCTGTCTGGCCAGAGCCCCTGTAGATTTCATTTCTAAGGCATCAGCATATTCCGCAGCGCTGTACTGAGCTTGTCATCTCCAACATCAGTCCCTGGGGTTCTCCATCTTCTTAGCAAATTTTGGCTCGCCCCCTGGACCTGTGTAGGGAGGCATACATGGCCCTTGTTCATATCTCCATTAGAAGATCGACACAGAGCAGCCTGCCACATCCTTAACTTCACCGCCGGATCCCCATTGACTGTAACTGGCCGTTTTTCGGCGTAAATGGCGGACGAAAACCGTTTCACGCAATATTTTTTTTGTCCTGCCGACAGCTGGCATTTGTGCCGGATCTCCTAAACGGAGACGTGAACGAGACCTTACTTGCTTCTTGCTGCTGGATTCCAGCTCCATTGGTTCTCCACGCTACAGTTCCGGTCACGTGTGACGCTGCAGCGGTGATGTGTCCCCCATGCCGCTAGATGGACATGTCACCCCTGTGGCCAGTCATTGGCTACAGTGGCACATGTGTCCACCTTCTGTGCACCATTCTTGACCGTTTTCTTCAAGTGAAAGGGTCCGGGCGAAAAAAATGGGCATGAACGTTTGCATTTTTCAAGCCTTACCCGATCAGTGGGGATCATTTACATTTTATGTCGGCCGTTGTTTTCCCCCGCCACGCTGGCGTAGAAATCGCCTAATTTATGACGAGGCACAGGCCTTGTCATAAATTTGGACCACCGCCTGCAGTACGTGCGTCTGGAGCAAAAACTACTCCAGCCCCCCCACTGGGCTAGCTTTTAGTCCTCTTTTACACCTTTTTCAGGTGTAAAAGTGCGTAAATTTGAATAAATTTAAGTATTGTCGTACGGACGTTAATACACTTTTTTTAAGCCTAAAACTGGTCACACTTTGTTAATGACCCCCAGTGTGTCTTTAGTGTGACTGATGAAATCGGAGGAAATCTCATGCACACACCGGAAAAAAACGGAAACAACTCTGTGTGCGTTCCGTGTCCACAAAAATAGAATATGTCCGCATTACAGACAAGGATAGGACGGTTCTATTAGGAGCCGGCTTTTCCGTTCCGCAAAATGTCTTGCGGAGCACAAAACATCCAACGGTCGTGTGCATGAGCCCCAAACCCGATTTAAGGAACTCGTCTGAGATGTAGGTCAGCCCCTGAACGTCTGCCTTCTAATTACAGCACGCATTGTTCTACTCCAGCAGAAATTAAATGTATTTCGTCAGGTGCATGCCGATTCTTGCCAAGTATCTAAGTGACATTTCTGGACCGGCAAGACCTGTTCTGTGTGTCGGGGACAGCAGGTGTAACACGTGTATGTCAGTGCGCTGACACATATAACAGGTGTGTGTAGGTGGGGGGGACGATTGCTCATCACAAAAGAAGCAATGAATTATCTGACATGTACAGATAAAAGATCATGTATTCAGAGTCACTGGAGTGCAGATTTCTATACCCATTGCCGTGTCTTATGCTGGGAAAGTCAAGAAAACAAGTTAATAAGTAAAAACGTACTTGTGTCCTACACACAAAGGCGTATTAAAGGTGTAGGAGAAAGAGTAGACTTTGCTTATAGGTGGAGGTGTCTAAGGGGGTCAAGCACACGGCCTGTGCCAGCCCGTGGCCGTATTGCGGCCCTCATACTCCGGGTCCGCAATACACGGGCACCAGCCATGTGCAGCCCGCATCACAGATCGCAGAGCCATTCTCTTAAATTGGTCCGAAATCACGGAGATGCGGAACGGAGGCAGGGATCGGAACACCATAGTGCTTCCGTGGTGTTTCTGGCCGTGCCTCTGTGGACCGTGGGATGTGGATCACGGACCCCATTCAAGTGACAGAGGCTTGTGTGACATGTCTGGAGCGTGGACTCTCATCCTACACAGAGGACTAATGTACTAAATGGATATTTCTACACAGGCCTCAACTGAAGGCAAAGAGAAGGGTGGTTGCCCATGGCAACCAATCAGATTGCTCCTAACACACTGTAAGGTGCCTCAGAAAAATGAAAGCTACGTTGTGCTTCCGTGGTGTTTCTGGCCGTGCCTCCGCACGACGGAGCTCCACCTCCTGTTCAAAGAGCTGATGGACCTGACGATAGGTCATCACTATATATGCTGCCTGTACAACCCCTTAAATTTTCATAAATTCATGCTGTCCTGGTGGGTTTGGGGCGTTCTTGGGAGTGCGGCTTAAAGGGGTATTCCAGTTATCCGTTTGGTAACTGGATAGGTCGGGGGTCCTGCTGCTGGGATCCCCACCGATCATGAGAACTGGGGCCCCATACCCAGAAATAACGGAGCGACCGGTTGCACATGTGCGTTGACGCTCCATTCATTTCTATGGGAATTCCAGAGATACAGTGTTCCAATATCTCAGAAATTCCCATAGAAATTAATGGAGCAGCAGCACGCATGCCTGAACGGCCACTCCATTCATTGCAGGGGGTACGGGGTCCCTGTTCTCATGATCTAATAGTACATAACTTAAAGTAACAAGCATGTACTGTGTATGTTATATCATTTTGGGAAAGCTGGGTGACAACCCCTGGAGTGGTGGCCATACTGGTTGTCATCCAGTTTGCCCAGTAAGGACTCATGTGCACAGCTGTTGCTGTTTTTGCAGTGTCCTGATTTTTTATTTTACCAAGGTAAATCATCTTCTACCGTCCTTCAGGCTTCAGTACAATGAATCACAACAACCTGTTAGATCCCAGGCCATGTGAGGCGTTAGGATTATAGGGAAATGACTATTTTATGTCTGCGATTTTAAGGGAAAAAGGGAAACTGAGACATATGGGAGCCCTACAGCCATAAAGCAATATGCCATTAAAGATGTTTGCTGATGGTCAGGCCTGGAATTTATACAGAGGCTCAGGTGACATGTCTGGAGCGTGGCCTCCCATCCTACACAGAGGACTAATGTACTAAATCGATATTTCTACACAGGCCTCAACTGAAGGCAAAGAGAAAGGTATTTGCCCATGGCAACCAATCAGATCACTCCTAAGATACTGTAAGGTGCCTCAAAAAAATGAGAGCTGCAATTGGATTGGTTGCTATGAGCAACTGCTCCTCTCTGTGCTCTGGCTGTTTATATATGAACACCTCTGTGTACATGTCCCAGCGTGTAGGATGAGAGGCCTACTCTCCAGACACAACACATAAATATTGTAGAAAATCTAAAATGGCGTTTCTACAGATATGTGAAGCGATAGATTTGTTAAAATATTGAGCTGGGGTTAATTCACCATGGATTCCGTGCCAACATGGATATTTCTGTAGGCAGAGACATGTCTGTTCTTTGCCGTGGTTTCCGCAAGCACGCGGTTTAGCGCCATTGAACGGGCCTAAATCTGCGGGTGGATCTGTGCCTTGTACAGCTGAGAAATCTGCGGCAGATATCCATGAGTCAGCCTCAGATTTCTGCTGCAGATTATGGCAATGGAAAATCCACCACACCCAGCGGCGTAGCTAAAGGCTCATGGGCCCTGGTGCAAGAGTTTAGCTTGGGCCCCCCTTCCCTCAGTACTTTGTGTGTCTTCTTATACGGCACAAGGGTCTTTGGGCCCCCTCAGGCTCCTGGGCCCGGTAGCGACTGCTACCTCTGCACCCCCTATAGCTACGCCCCTGCCCCACACCTATGTTCACGTTTGCTTCATGGCCTCCATTCATTGCGGAGATCGGAGACCCCCACCAATCAGCCGTGGTGGTCGGGTGAGTGCCACTGTCTTCTCACAGGTTACCAATCACAGCACCATACATTGTATAGTGGCCGTGTTTGGTATTACAGCCACGGTCCATTCACTTGAATGGGACTAAGCTGCGCCTTGGCTATGTGACCGATGAGCATGATGTCACAGACCTAGTTGATTGATGGGGGTTCTGTGAGTCGAACCCCCACCGAACATATATTGAGGATAGGCCATCAATATCAATATCTCGCACAACCCCTTTAGAAGAGGTAATGCCATGATTGATGTAAAAAGTGAAAATATAATTGAACAGAACATATGGCTGGTGAGAGTTGAAGATTTTAACTGAGCGCGTGCGACAACCTTAGTGAGATGGACAGAGAAATAAGGAAAATAACAAACAACAGGTGGCGCTTTACAGATACACTTTATTGAATAACTCACTGGTTATAGTAAATTTTTAATCACATGCAATTACAAAATTTCTTCAGGTCCAGGCGCTGGTTTGAAAAATGTAGAATATGTTTCATGACACATCCCCTTTAAGGTTAATAGCACTGCAAATACTCAGGGGCAGCCTGTGCATAAAACAGTAAGGAATTAAGGAGGCCGCCATCTTGTTTTTTTTGCCCTTTGTATTGTATTATTTATGCCAGTCTCCTCTTCTCACGGTTTGTTTTCATCCCCTCACGTGTTTTCCCCTACGTTATTCCCTCAGCCGTCCACGTCCTTGTTCCTTTCCCTCCTCTCTCTCACGCCCCCCGCCATACATGAGATATTTCCAGAGATAAATCTCCTCACGAATGTTTGACAGGAGAGAAAGCAAAGATGTGTGAGAGAATTTCTTCTAGGACCTAAAAGGGGGTCATTTGAAAAAGAAAAATGGCCGACTGCCTGACTATAACTTCCCATTCACAAACATTAGCCTAATTAGCCTCCGTCCCCCTTTTTTTCCGTACACATTCGCATTAACGCAGATGTAAACATAAACACCACTTGACAGCCGCTAGGCCTCAGAATGCCGCTGACCACATCTCCATGGCGACCGGCCCACACCACTTCTGTCTGACCGGCCTTGTTTGTTTCCTTTACATGGTATTTGTTTATTGGCCGCGCAACTCTGCATTTACGTTTTTTTTTCCTTGGGATAAATGGACACAGAACAGCACTTGAGAATTTCGTTCAGAATTTTTTTTTTTTTTTTTTTTTTTATTGCTTGTCTTTCTGAGAGAAACTGATTTAAAGTGTTAAGGGATTTCCTGATGGGGAGGATTTTTAATCATTTCGGTCGCTGGCGAGCCTACGTAACGTGGGTGAGTGGTAGGACTGACTTCCCACGGGCCTGTTTTTTTTTTTAAGGGAAGATTTCCCAGCCCTGGGGGGGGGGAGAAGAAAGGAGAAGGAGGGTTATGATTAGAGCAGAGGTAAAGGACGGGGGGGGGGGGGGGCTGAGCGGGGTGACGTTAGGATGGAGAAGAGGCCCAGCAGGAAACCGTCAGGAAGGGTTAACCTCTTCGCTGCTTCAGAAGGAAATCATAGGATCCCCTCTGTGTGACCCCCCAACAGAGCTCCCTGTCCCCACATCCCCTCCGGACTCGCTGACCTCGCTCCACGCCTGTAATAACGCTCAATTAAAATCCGGTTCCCACTAAGTCCCGGCGGTTCACACGCGGCAGATTTGTTGCGACTGAAAATCAGTTTCATTAGTCTAAGGGCTCATGCACCCGAACATATTTTCTTCCCGTGTCCGTTCCGTTTTTTTTTTTTTGCGGACTGTATGCAGAACCATTCATTTCAATGGGTCCGCAAAAAAAACTGAAGTTACTCCGTGTGCTTTCTGTTTCCGTATGTCCGTATTTCCGTTCCGCAAAAAAATAGACCCTGCCCTATTATTGTACGCATTACGGACAAGGATAGGACTGTACTATTAGGGACCAGCGGTTCTGTTCCGCAAAATATGGAATGCACATGGACATCATCCGTATTTTTTGTGGATCCGTTTTTTTGCGGACTGCAAAATACATACGGTCGTGTCCATGAGCCCTAAATGGGAGTATTTTTGCCGTACGCACAAGGATTTCTGCAAGCAGTCGCGTAAATTTCTGCAAGAAATCTGCCGTGTGCGAATTCACCCTTATACTTGGCGTGACCTGAGCAAACATTGTGTCCGAAAGGTGCAAGTGAAATAAGGCTTGGGGCTAGTTCACATGACGTTTTATGGCGCTGTTTTCCGCACCAAAAAATGCCTCCCATTCATTTCACTGGGAGCCAGAGCTTTTTTTACACGCTAAAATGGGAAGCTAAAAAAAAAAACGCGTAAAAACACACCAAAACTGCACAGAAAATCAGCGCAGATTCAGCACTGATTTTTTTCAGCGTGTTTTTAAAATTTGTCTTGTGAACTAGGCCTTAGGGCTCAAGCACACAAGCGCGTGCAGTCAGTGCTCGTGTTGTGGGCCGTAATTTGCAGTCCACACCACACGGACACTGACATTGGGGCCGCAGTATGCGGATCTGCATCCGAGGGTCCGCAGCACAAAAAAGTAGTGCTTCCGTGGTGTTCCGATCCGTGCCTCCACTCCGCATCTCCCGGATTGCAGACCCATTGAAGTGAATGGGTCCGTGATGCGGGGTGCACACGGCCGGCGCCCGCGTGTTGCGGACCCAGCGTATGAAGGCCGCAATACGGGCACGGGCCGGCACCGGCCGTGTGCATGAGCCCTTAGGCTGTGTTTTTGGGTTGTTTGGGCCGTGTTTTTTTGTTTTTTTTTTGTAGGGGGGGGCACTTTTAAAGGGGTTGTTCACCTTTAGTGATCTTTTTCACGGTCCCCACAGCGTGGCCGACCCCGCGGTGGTAATCATACTTACCTGATACCTCATTTGATGCTGGGTCACGTGACCACTACAGCCAATGATTGGTCACAGCTGTGACAAGTCACCTATGTGTCATGTCACGGGGTCACATGAACTCTGCAGCCACTAAAACCGGATGTTGACCTGGGACCTGCAGGGGGATCTGGTAAGTATGATTACGACCGGCGGTGGTGGCCACCGTAATCTGTAGTCACTGAAGGGGAACAACCCCGTTAAAGAACACTCCTGTCAAACTGATACTTTGTGTTATGTCTAGAGCAGGACCGGAGGGGGCGGATCATGACACAGGGGTTCTCTCCTTTGCATCCCTGTGTCATGCCACGCCCCCTGGCTTAAAGGGAATCTGTTAGAAGGAAATTCACTGTTACACTAGGCACAGTGCCTTGTAGGCCTAGCTCAGCTGAATGTAATGACACCTTTCACTTTGCGATCCATTGCTTCGTCCTGGAGAAAAAGTATTTTTAATCCATATGCAAATGACCAGTTAAGTGCACCAAGGGTGGGCCCAAGCCACTCTGTGCGCCATTGCTCCTCCTGCTCTTCTCCTTGATTGACAGGGACAGGTTCCTTCATAGTTATCTCGCCTGGTCCTGTCAATCAATAAGGAGAGGGAGGAAACAGGAGGAGCAAGGGTGCACAGAGTGGCTTGGGCCCGCCCTCGGTGCACTTAACGGCCCTTTGTCTCAATATTGCATTTTTTTTTTCTTTGAGAATTTGCTCCAAAGAAAAGTGTTGCAGTTGCCCATAGCAACCAGATTCCTATAATTTCCCGTGCACTTTGATCACCTTGGTTGCTATGGGTAATTTTACTTTTTCCCCCCATTTTTTGTAGCGCAGACCCTCTTCTCCTCCGTTAGACCCCACTCAGTGATCAGCCCGTTTTCTTGGCTGAGCGGACGTGGTGTCGTAACTGCTGGCAGCTTTTATCGTGTTTCGTAGTAATACTGATAACATTTGGGAGGCCTGTTTTCTGTCCAATAAAGATGAAATTTGGGAGACGCTCGTCCGTCGTGACTGCAGAGGTTTTGTTGTAGCCGAGGAACATTTGCAGGATGCCGGGTGTAGGGGAGTGTGTGACTCCCTCTTCCAAAATTATCTGTGTCCACGAGCCAACATGACACCCAGAACCATTCAGACCATATATAATTATTATTACTGGCGGGGAGCAAGAGATGAGCAAGATGTATCTCCTCTGCCCCCTGGTGGACAAATCATGTAACTGCAAGGCCTGCCTATCCATACTGCTGGTAAGATAGGTGACTGTTTCTTCTTCTCCAGGGGTCTATCATATTTCATCTTCCTATAATTGGGCAGAAAATGGGGGAGGGGGCTGCAGATGCAGGATTTGGAGGTTTACAACTAGTAACCAGATTTCCTTTCTTTCCACAGACTCCTCATCCCTCTCTATGATGTAGATACTGGCCTCCTTATTCTGGCTGCACAGGTAAAAATGGCTGCCTAACCCGGGACACCAAGTGTTTCTGAGAACGTCCTGATGATATCTATTGTGTTCTTACATGCGGTATTATTTTCCACACACAGTGAAGATATATGGATTTGCTTCGGTAGCGTGACCTCAGTAAGAATGAACATTTGCCATTCAGAAGCCTGGAAAAGCTGGGTGACAACCCCTATGGAAGCTGTAATGACAAAAGTCATGGTTGTCACCCAGTTTTTTTTTTCCAGATATAAGAATGGCTGAACAGAAATTTAAAGGGGCATTCCCATCTTAGCTATTTATGGCATATCTATGCTATGTGTCAGATAGATGAGGGTCCCACTTGTCCAGAACAGGGTCCCCCGCCTGGTACAGGCAGAAAGTGGCACTCCTGCTTGGCTAATTCCCATAGCTACATATATGCACCGCCACCTCTCTATTCATTCCTGTCGATACGCCATAAATGTCTAAGATGGAAATACCCCTTTAAAGAGGTTGTCTCACTTCTGCAAATGGCATTTATCATGTAAAACCAGGCAATTACTAATGTATTGTGATTGTCCATATTGCCTACTTTGCTGGTTTGATTCATTTTCCCATTACATTATACACTGCTCTTTTCCGAGGGTTACGACCACCCTTCAATACAGCAGCGGTGGTCGTGCTTACACACTATAGGAAAAGGCCCTGGCTGAGACCACGGGAGTGTGCATAGACCGGTGCTTTTTCCCAAAGTGTGCAAGTGTGACCACCACTGATGGATTGCAGGATGGTCATAACCCCTGGAAACGAGCAATGTATAATGTGATGGGAAAATGAATCACACCAGCAAAGGAAGCAATATGGACATCATTACATTAGTAAGTGCCTTGTATTAACTTCTTCTACACGATAAATGCCATTTGAAGTGAAACAAACCCTTTAAAGGGATTCTCCGGGAATTAAGAAAATGAAAATACTTAAATATTACTTCATTATAAATATATTCCCAAATACCTTTCATTAGTTACAATGGCTTGTTTTGTCTGGGGAGCAATCATTAGGAGAAACAAAATGGCTGCCGTCCTATTAGTACACACAAAACCTGTCCTAATCACACCGGAGGACAAGTTACTTCACAACACTGAGGTAAAGAGCTGCCTCATCCTTCTCTCTGCTCGTCAGGGATTATGATCTTGAATGTAGATGATAAGATCTTTAGCTGAATCTCTGTAGGAATTGAGTTCATGAGCAGATGTGGCTGATGAGCAGCAGCTCTTGTATGCAGTCTCCATTACCACAGTCTGTCCTCTCTGTACTTCCTGTCTCCTCATGAACTCCATTCCTACAGAGATTCAGCTAAAGATCTTATCATCTACATTCAAGATCATAATCCCTGACGAGCAGAGAGGAGGATGAGGCAGCTCTTTACCTCAGTGTTGTGAAGTAACTTGTCTTCTGTGTGATTAGGACAGGTTTTGTGTGCACTAATAGGACGACGGCCATTTTGTTTCTCCTAATGATTGTTCCCCAGACAAAACAAGCCATTATAACTAATGAAAGGTATTTGGGAATATATTTATAATGAAGTAATATTTACGCATTTTCATTTTCTTAATTCCTGGAGTCACAAATAAAACCTTACTTAGCTGATCACAAGGTGTTAGGACCCTAGTCGGTCAGCGGTAATCTACGCAGTAACCTGGCATTAAGTGTTCAAGTCCCCAGCAGCGCCTCCGCAGGAAAAATAAAGCATTACACCATTTACATTGAAATCAGTGAGCTGTCTGTGTTATTTTTGGACATGCCTGGTCCTCCAGAGCGAGCGACGTTCATGTGGTCGCTCTTATTCCCTAAAAAAAATGAGATCCTGAATATTGTGTACGTATGAATTAACCCCTTCATGCCTTCCATCGGCAAACATTGCAGGTTACAATGGTCTGTGAATTCCATTTGCAGGGTGAAGGCACAGCGTACTGTATGGAGGTCGGCACTGAACCCCACTCTCTCGCACAGCGTAAGAAAACGTTCCCTTTATATTTCACAGGTCTAGCTCTATGTGACCGCCCGGCGCTCTAATATGTCACCTCTGTCTCCCGCAGTGTCACAGTGTGTCACGGAGCAGCAGTCTCGCGGCCTGGCTTTGGCCCCCAAGCTGTGCCTTGATGTCCTGGGCTCCGAGGTCCTCCGTCTCCTCCAGCTGACTGACAGGTTCATCATTCCTATCAGCTACACGGTCCCACGCAAGGTACCGGGGGTTATGTGCTGTATCCATTGCCTGTGCTGTATGCACACTTACCTGTGGGGTGTAACGGCATCAGACGTCTGGTCGTCATGGGTTACGACACATATTCCTGATGCTGACACGCTGCAGTATATTGCAGTAGAAATCCCACAGTGTGTTCGGGGTTACATTGATTGATTCTTCAATGTGTCATTTTGCCTAGTAGTGGCCAAATATTTTACACCACCTCCATCCCCAACTCCCCCATGAACATGCATCCCTGGATCAGCTGGGCATGCATGTTATGGGCACAGGGAGACATGGATTGGTTCATACCAGACACCCGCAGCAGTGCTTTTCTCCTAAGAAAGGTCAAATGAAAATCCAACATGCCCGATCTTTATTTCACTAAACCTCCAGCAATCCACTTGTGGTGAAACTACAACTCCCAGCATGCACACCTCCCTTGGCTATTTTTGGAACTCCCATAGAAACGGATGGAGCATGCAAAGTCATACAAACCTGCATGCACCATGTTGTTATATGCTCTCTCCCAATGACAGGTGTTGGGAGAAAGAAGAATCGGGCTGTTGGATTTCAGTCTGCCCGATCCTTTGTTCTCATCGGGGATAAGCCACTGCCAAAGGTTTATCCCCCCCGAGAACATACATACACGTAGCCGAGCCGAGCATGCAAGTATATGATGGAATTGGGAAGAAGATGTATGGGCGCCTTTAGCATCAGCCAATTATAGCTCCTTCTTTATTGAACATACATATTTAAAAGGGGCTAAGGGATAAGCGTCTGACTGCTGGGGGCCCCGCCAATCACAAAAACAGGGGCCATTCGCTTTCCCATTTGAATGGAGTGGCGGTAACACATGTTCAACTCTATGAATGGAGCAACAGCACGCATGCTTCACCGCGACTCCATTCAAACGGTTGAATATCGGGCCCCTGTCCAAGGGATCATCAGGGGCCCCAGCAGTCAGACACTTCTATCCTGTAATGGGAGAACATGTGAACAATGTATTTCAGATATTCTTGTCTTTTTTAACCATTTATGATGATCTCCGTTACACATGTTCGGTCTCTCTCGTTCCCTGTCTTCATGGATTGTGATTTTTGTCTCCCCTCAGCAAGCAGGACAGGAGTTTTCCAGCGACCTGTTTCCAGATACTGCGGGGGCCACTGCGGCCCTCTCATCTCAGAGCTGGTGGGCTGGAGAGAACAAACAGGTGCGTGACAGCAGGAGGTGCCTATGGATCTCTCGTCTTCTTCTGCTGACCCCTTCACTAAAGAGGTCCACAGCGGGGGTCAGCATATAACGGCTGGGGCTATGCAGAAATATAATATTGGTGTCGTGGTAATGCAGACAGTCATGGATGAGGGTTATGCTGGAAACTCTACCTGCAGGGCTTGTCCCATGAAAAATATTCTACAGTTTTCAAACCAGCACCTGGATCTGAATCCTTTTGCAATTGTATGTAATTTAAAATTTAGCATAGCCACTGAGTTATTCTAGAAAATATATCTGTATAGCGCCACCTGCTGTTTGTTTTTCCTCTTATTTCTTTGACCTGCTCACTGAGAAGGCCGCACATGCTCAGTTTCATCCTTCATCTGCCTCCTGAGCTGTGATAGGGAGAGCTGAGACACGCCCCCTTAGCTGTGATAGGGAGAACAAGGACACGCCCCCTTAGCTGCAGCAGAAAAGACACTCCCCTTGAGCTGTCAGCTTGATATAAATCTAGCAGTGCAATGAATGTGGAGATCTCTGGATCCATGTGAGGTACAGGGCTGGTTCTAGCTTTGTTAGGAAGAGATTGTCAAGTACTGTATGATGTCTGATTTTCATTTTTTACATTAGTAATAGAATAACCCCTTTAATACTGGAAAACTGTTCTCACTGCACCAGCAGTACATTAGGCCTTATGCACTCAGCAGTATCCATTTTGCAGTCTGCAAAAAAAACACGGATCCCGGACGTGTGCATGCCGCCATTTTTTTTTTCAAACTCTTCTCGAAATGTCCTATCCTTGTCTGCAAAATACCAAAGAATAGGACTTGTTCTCACTTTTTTTTTTCGGGGCCGCGGAACAGACATACGGATGTGCTGTTTGGATCTTTTGTGGCCCAATTGAAATAAATGGGTCCACATCCGATCCAATTGGAAGTGAACCGAAACTCCGATTGTGTGCATGAGCCCTAAAACATATATACTACACAGAGGAGGTATAACAGGTATACCAGCTGCAGCGCGAATCTTCCCGTAACTATAATAATGTAATAATTACTCTCAGGTTGCAAAGGTCTCATTAAATCCAGCGAGAAGAACCATTTCTACATGTCTCCCAGGCAAAGAGAAAGTGACCAATCACCCAGAACAGAACCTCACTTCTCCTGACCCAAGTGTGAGTATAAGTAATTATATGTCTATCTATCTCATATCTGTCTGTCTTTTATCTATCTATCTATCTATCTATCTATCTATCTATCTATCTATCTATCTATCAATCTATCTATCTCATTATTTATCTATCTCTCATATCTATCTCATATCTATCTATCTATCTATATCTATCTATATCTATCTATATCTATCTATCTATCTATCTATCTATCTATCTATCTATCTATCTATCTATCTATATCTATCTATCTGTCTTTTATCTATCTATCTATTATCTATCTCCTATCTATTTATCTATCTACCTATCTATCTATCTTCTATCTATCTATCTATCTATCTATCTATCTATCTATCTATCTATCTATCTATCTATCTATCTATCTATCTATCTATCTATCTATCTATCTATCTATCTATCTATCTATCTATCTATCTATCTATCTATCTATCTATCTATCTATCTATCTATCTATCTATCTATCTATCTATCTATCTATCTATCTATCTATCTATCTATCTATCTATCTATCTATCTATCTATCTATGTATCTCTCTATCTATCTATCTATCTATCTATCATCTATCTATCTATCTATCTCCTATCTATCTATCTCCTATCTATCTATCTATCTATCTATCTATCTATCTATCTATCTAATCTATCTATCTATCTATCTATCTCCTATCTATCTATCTATCTATCTATCTATCTATCTATTATCTATTATCTATCATCTATCTATCTATCTATCTATCTATCTATCTATCCTATCTATCTAATATCATCTATCTATCTATCTATCTATCTATCTATCTATCTAATCTATCTATCTCCTATCTATCTCCTATCTATCTATCTATCTATCTATCTATTATCTATCATCTATCTATCTATCTATATCATCTATCTATCTAATCTATCTAATCTATCTATCTATCTATCTACCTACTATCTATCTATCATCTATCTATCTATCTATCTATCTATCTATCTATCTACTATCTATCTACTATCTATCTACTATCTATCTACTATCTATCTACTATCTATCTATCTATCTATCTATCTATCTATCTATCTAAGTAGAAAACCGCAGCACCACCAATGCTTGTGCAAATTAAAGGTGTTTTATTTTACCAGAGCAGCGACGTTTCGGTCCACGCTATGGAACCTTTCTCAAGCAGTAATGTGACATTACTGCTTGAGAAAGGTTCCATAGCGTGGACCGAAACGTCGCTGCTCTGGTAAAATAAAACACCTTTAATTTGCACAAGATTGGTGGTGCTGCGGTTTTCCTACTTTTATGAATTGTGACTGTGACCAGGTCCAAATACCGCTGGCACACCATTACTCCTTTTTTTGCATTGCTGTGCTGCTTTCATTATATTTTATATATCTATCTATCTATCTATCCTAATCTAATATTGAATGCACCCATTTCTCCTAGGATGGAAGCGTCCTGTCTTCTCCCTCCAGCTCGGTCACCTCTCCGTCTAGTGGGATTGTGTCCAGCACCAGTCAGCGCTCCCTGCAGAGTATTCTGGGTAAGTGTTGCTCACTCACCTGTGGAAGATGTGTGACTGCTCGGTGATATTGTGCTGATATCTCTGGAGCTGCTAACAGATCTTGTCCACACGTCGTCATGATCAAACATTCGAGAATGAACCCATTTACTCAGTGCTGTGGACTATGGTCCAGGTCTGTAGGGGAGCGTGGACCTGCCGGTGTTCGCAGGGCTGTGAGTCTTGTATACACAGAGCTTATCCAATCACCCAGGTTGACTAAAGGTGCCCATACATATTAGATGAATGTCAACCGAACCCGACAATTTTGGCAGGACAGGTCAACCATCTAATATATATGGTAGTGTCCTGACTCTTCCCCGATGTTGGAGAAAGAAGGGTCGGGCTTGATGAATTTCAACATGCCTGATCATTTCTTCTCAAGGAGATAAGCCACCACCAAAGGCGACTGACAGTGACTTATTCTCCTCATCCTCTCCGAGCCGAGAGTGCATGTGTACAGTATGGGGAATAGCTGACAGCTAGCTCAAGTTTATGGCTTCAAGGTAGCCATAGACATTTCCAAAAACAGAACCGCTCCTGTCTATGGGCTGTCCCTGGTATTGCAACTAAGGGGCTTTAAAATGCATTTTTTTCCCCTGAGCGTCTGCCAAAGTGCCTTGACGCTGCCTATTTATTGTGATTTTGGAGTAAATCTGTGCAATTCTACTAACCTGATTGTGATCCTGATAGGTCCCAGCTCACGACTCCGCCATACCCAGGGCGTGGTGCTCCACCGGGACAATCACATTACTAGCCTGAAAGGTGTGAGCCAGAGCACGCCAGGAGAGAGCGATGGGTTCTGCGTCAATCACCAGCGACTGGCACTGCCACTGGCTGTTGCCGGGGGTCAGGTGGCTGTGTTGGAGGTAGGTGAATGAAATGAATGAGGAAGCATCTTAAAGGGGTTATCTGATTTCTGAACCCCCCTCCATGTTCCGGGCCCCTCACAGGTAATATACTTACCCCACTCCCGGCTGCTGCATCTCCCTGCACACAGATGAAAACATCCAGTGTCTGGGTTTGGGAGCAGCCAATGGCAGGGACGAGCCACCCTAGCGTCATCCGCAATGCTAGGGAGGCTCGTCCCTGTCCCCGCCTGGCAATGACTGCTCCCCCCAACACCAGATGTTTTCATCAGTGTGCAGGAAGAAGCAGCAGTGGTGGTGCGGGGACCAGGAGCGGCCCCGGGAGCGGGGTAAGTATATTACCTGTGAGGGGTCTGGCACATGGAAGGGGGGTTGTTTTTCAGAAATTTGATAACCCCTTTAATATAGACTTCATATTACATATCTGTGGTGTCGTTCTGTAAATGACCACCATTTCAGCTAACTAGGGCCAAAACTCTGTACGAATCAGGGTCGGACTGGACCACCAGAGGATCCTCTGGTGGGCCCAGGCTCTGATACCATAATAGGTCCCAAAGGTCCAAGAAAAAAAAACTGTTTGGTTGCCTTTGGAGCCAATCGCCTGCCTCAAATTATTTATTTGATTTTAAACCTGTTAAACTATATTGATGATATATGATGTTGAACCTCAAGAATCGTTTCCCCTGGTGGGCCCAAGAAACCCCAGTCCAATACTGAGAATTATTCCCCTGCTTAGATGTAGAGTTATATGAAAATTCTGGATGCCTTTAGTCACCACTAGAGGGAGCTTACTGCATTTTATAATGAATCTGCCCAACCTAAAACATAGTAAGGTCCTGAGCTCCCCCTAGTGGTGACTGCAAGCACTCAGAATTTTATTTTAATGGGTTGTCTCTCTTCAGCAAATGGCATTTGTCATGAACATAAAGTTAATACCAGGCACTTACTAATGTATTGTGATTGTCCATATTGCCTCCGTTGCTGGCTTGATTATTTTTTCATCATATTATACACTGCTCGTTTCCAGGGTTATGACCACCCAGCAATCCAGAAGTGGTGACCGTGCTTGCACACTATAGGAAAAGGCACTGACCGAGACCGCGGGAGTGCGCATAGGTCGGCGACTTTTCCTATAGCGTGCAAGCGCGACCACCGCTGCTGGACTGCAGGGTGGTCGTAACCCCTGGATACAAGCAGTGTGTAATGTGAAAAATGAATCAAGACAGCAAAGGAGGCAACATGGAGAATAACAATACATTATTGTGATCGTCCATATTAACTTTCTCTACCATTTGCTGAAGTGAGACTACCCCTTTATTTCCATGTATATGCAGGAGATTTGATGTTTTTGCATCAGAAAATTGAATTCTAGTCCCTATAAAGATATATTAAGAAATGAATCAGAAGATAACGTTGCAGGGACTTCACTGTAGGCATCCAGATGTCTCACAGTTGTTTAATGTGGCAATCCTTATAGGAAAGAGAAAGACTGCTCAGAAATTGTAAAACGTGTTCAGTGTGGAGGGAAAATCAGTCCATCTAAGGACTTCTCAAGGAATAGGTATTCCTAATCTCTTTAGCACCGCATTGATGAGTATTTTGGGGAATCTCACTCCGCATTCTGCACATCCTCACATCCATAACTAATAGGAGGATTATTTGTATACCAGAATAGAAACATGCAAGACAGATTTATTTAGATGTATAAGGCTACTTCAACATCCGTGTTTTTGATGCGTACGGCAGGGATCATCAAAAACGCACCTGTTTGGATAATACAACCGTCTGCATGCGTTATGAACAGATCCGGTTGTATAATCTTTAAAATAGCCATGATGGATCCGCCATTAATACCATTGTAAGTCAGTGGGGGACGGATCTGTTTTCTATTGTGTCAGAGAAAACGGATCCGGCACCATTGACTTACATTGTGTGTCATGCCGGATCCGTCTTGCTCCGCATCCCATGCTGGACAAAAAAAATGCTGGTTCTCTGTCCAGCATGCAACCAGTTAGAACGGAAAGCATTGAACAGATTGCATCTTTACTGTTAGGATATGGTCAAAACACGCTCATCCTGTTGCTAAAATTTCACGGATTTCACCACTTTCACTGTAGCAGGGGTGAAATCCACCATGAACCTACAGCACAGGAGCAAAATGGGAACGTAAAGTGGCCCCGGAAAAAAAGCCTAAAAATGGCCCCAATGTTGCAGGTGGGTCCAAATTGACAGAAGGTGGGGCAACACAAGTATATGGGGCCAATACAAGTTGTCAGTGTCAGCAATACCACAGTGCAGCACAGAATACCATCCCTCAGAAACAAATACCACAGTGCAGCACAGAATACCATCCCTCAGAACCAGATACCACAGTGCAGCACAGAATACCACCCCACAGAACCAGATACCACAGTGCAGCACAGAATACCATCCCTCAGAACCAAATACCACAGTGCAGCACAGAATACCATCCCTCAGAACCAAATACCACAGTGCAGCACAGAATACCATCCCTCAGAACCAAATACCACAGTGCAGCACAGAATACCATCCCTCAGAACCAGATACCACAGTGCAGCACAGAATACCACCCCACAGAACCAGATACCACAGTGCAGCACAGAATACCATCCCTCAGAACCAAATACCACAGTGCAGCACAGAATACCATCCCTCAGAACCAAATACCTCAGCGCAGCAAGAATACCATCCCTCAGAACCAGATACCACAGTGAAGCACAGAATACTACCCCACAGAACCAAATACCACAGTGCAGCACAGAATACCATCCCTCAGAACCAAATACCACAGTGCAGCACAGAATACCATCCCTCAGAACCAAATACCACAGTGCAGCACAGAATACCATCCCTCAGAACCAAATACCTCAGCGCAGCACAGAATACCATCCCTCAGAACCAAATACCACAGTGCAGCACAGAATACCATCCCTCAGAACCAAATACCACAGTGCAGCACAGAATACCATCCCTCAGAACCAAATACCACAGTGCAGCACAGAATACCATCCCACAGAACCAAATACCACAGTGCAGCACAGAATACCATCCCACAGAACCAAATACCACAGTGCAGCACAGAATACCATCCCTCAGAACCAAATACCACAGTGCAGCACAGAATACCATCCCACAGAACCAAGTACCTCCCCAGAAGCCGCTCCTCTGTGGTGCCCATCAATAGCTGCCATGTTCTGTCCTCTTCCAATTGTCTCTAATATGGATATGGAGCAGGGGCTTAGGAGGTGAGATGTGGCCCCCAGCACCAAGCCAACCCTACCTTTAGCATGCTGCCGCGACTTCCTCTAATGATGACCCCTACAGTTCCCCCCGTACTATATTCTCAGCCAGCGGCAGTGAGGAGGGCTCGGTTGGCCCTTTGGGTATTGGACTACCCGGTAAATTCCCTGTGGGGTCTATCGCCAGTCCGCCTGCATGCAGACTTGCTGTGAAATCCGTGGTGGAAACATTCTGCAACATCTGAACATGCCCTAAACATGATAGCACTTAGCATGGTTGGGAAACACTGTCTGTAAAACAGAAACTTTTTGGAGGAAAGGAGAAAGTAATGATAGAGTTTATCTATAGAGAACTGAGTGTAACCTGCAATCATAGGACTGTGTGCACCGTCTATGTATAATTCTACAGAGATCATATGTCTCTTACAGCTGTCTCAGACCGGGCGTCTCCCAGACACTCTGCCCACCGTCCAGAACTCTGTTCCTGTCACGGACCTCACTTGGGACCCGTTCAATCCTCAGCGGCTGGTCACTGGTAGGATGATACTGTTTATACTGTAATTAGGTTCTTTTGATCTGGTTGAGCTTTGATTGCCAGTATCCTCGCTTTTAGATTTCACTTCCCAAAATATGACATTTCAATCATTCATTCACGTTTCAGGAGGGGAGGATGGACGGATACGGATATGGGAGATTCCGCGAGATGGGCTCAAAGAGACCCTGACTGAACCCCAGATTATACTTGCTGGTAAGAAGTTGCATATGCTAGTCAATACTTAAAGCCTCCATACACACTAGATAGCGGTCGGCTGAACGCTCATTTGGCCAACAACTATGGGTGGTCATTTACTATCCAGAAATACGCCTATATTAGGTGTATTTCTGGAGCAGATTGCGTCACAAAGGTTATTTGCGCTGCAATCTGCGGATTTTACCGCCCAGGCCACGTCCACTTTTTTACACCTGGCGCCTGCTTTAGGCATAGAAAATGGTCTAAATGTATGACAGCAAGGGAGCTGGTGTACATTTAGCTTGGCGCTGGATACGCCAAAGTTATATAGAGTCCGGCGCCTCTTCATAACTTTGGCGGATCCACAGCCAGCTATAGGAGTTATTAAGACCCCCTATGACTTCCAATTCCCCCATACACATGCATGCTGGGCTCAGAAGAACAAGCGTGTGTTCTCAAAAGGGAGAGGGGAGTATACCCCTGACGTACTCCTCTGGTGGTGGTTATCTTTCAAAGATTGGCCTGTTCAAATCCAACATGGCTGACCCTTCTTTTCCCCAGGATCTGCAGTTGGGGGAGAGTCAGCCCCCCCATACATATTTAGATGATGAGTTGCTTCCACTAAAAACAGTGGTTTCAGCCAACATTCATCTAATGTATGAGCCCACCTTTAGGCCGCTTTCAGACGAGCAAGTTGCACACTCCATGAGTATAACGGAGCTCCCGTCCTGACCTCCCAGTACTGATGGGATCGCATATCATTATATTGATTTATGATGCTATGTAACTCTTACAGTTCTGCAATGTATCGTACATAATGCTGTCAGTGTTATCCAATACATTCCAAAACTGTAAAGGTCACGTAGCATCATAAATCAATATAATGCTATGCGACCCCGGCAGTGCTGGGAGGTCAGGACAGGAGCTGTTTTATACTCACTGAGTGTGCAACTTGCTCGTCTGAGAACGACCTTACGGTGGGTTTACACGGACCAAAGAGCAGTCAATTATTTCTTCCCGACAATTGACTGCTCGTTCACTAGGGGTGAAGCCCTGCATTTAGACAGCACGATCTGCTGCCCAAAAACGATAATTTGCTTGCCTGCATGTCTCACCTGATGAAGGAGTGTTTCGCTCATTCATCAGGTGAATGGCTGCACCTTCAGAGGGGCAGATTTTCGGGAACGAGCGTTGACAGGAACGTTCGTCCCCTTTAATCATGCCATGTAAACCCGCCATTAGGAGTGATCATCGTACCCCAAATATTCCTAACGGTCTGTTCCCTTCCTTATAATAGATCTTTTCGGGGTTAGAGTTAACACTAACATCCCCTCCCATCAATCCCACTGTTTAGATGGGACCTTGTACTTGTACTAAGTAGCAATGTTAGGGGTCATAGTTGGTTTGTTGGCTCGCACCCTGGGACTGACATAGGAATGAGGTGAACATTCATCATCGGCTGAAAGAATCACAGTGACTGTGGAATGCCCCTGGACCAGCAGGGGCGGCCGGTTCACCCTGTAAGAGGGGCTAACACACCTCCCAATGTCAATACACGCAGAATAGTTTCACTATATGGAAAAAACAAAGGTTTATTCTCAGCACATTTCCACGTTAACCCTTTATTGCGTGCAGGGTGGAAAGGTATGATCACCGACGCCCTCTAGTGAGAGGCTCTGGCATGGCAGACAGGACAGAAGAATGAGCAAAAGTCTATTTAATTCTAAGACAGGGGGGAAATGCCAGATAAATCAGGCTTCGTGGTTTCCAGAATGGTCCTTCACGCAGTAAATTGATCTCCTTATTCCACAGCTCATAACGAGAGGATTTATACTGTGCGATTCCACCCTTGTGCTTCCGATATCCTTGTTTCCTCCTCCTATGATCTTACCCTGAGGGTTTGGAACCTGAAGACTGGAAAAAATGTCCTGACCCTGCAAGGCCACGACGATCAGGTGACTTCTGTTATGCAAAAATCTTATGATCCTGTAATATGCTTTAAAGGGCATCTGTCAGCAGTTTTGTCCCTATGACACTGACTGACCTGTTACATGTGCCCTTGGCAGCTGAAGACATCTGTGTTGGTCCTATCTATCCGCATTGCTGAGAAAAATGATGTTTTAATATATGCAAATGAGCCTCTAGGAGCAACGGGGGCGTTACCATTACACCTAAAAGCTCCACTTTCTGTACAACTGCTGCGCCCTCTGCACTTTGCTTGACAGGGCCTGATGGGATGATGTTTACACTGTCAAAGTGGAGAGAGTGCAGCAGTTGCAGAGAGAGCAGAGCCTCTAGGTGTAATGGTAACGCCCCCGTTGCTCCTAGAGGCTCATTTGCATATATAAAAACATCATTTTTCCCAGCACTGCGGGCACATATGAACATGGGACCAACACAGATGTCTTCAGCTGCAAAGTGCACATGTAACAGGTCAGCCAGTGTCATAGGTACAGAACTGCTGACAGATGCCCTTGAATTATAATTCTAGAAATGATCAGGCTTCCATATATAAGTCTATTGATATATATATATATTCATACAATAGTTAGAAGGGAGACTCCCCAAGAGCAATGAAGTCTATCGACCCTTTATCTTGTACAGATCTTCTCTCTAGCATGGAGTCCAGATGGCAAGTACTTGGCGACTTGTTGCAAAGATCAACGCATTCGTATATATGAGCCACGCGTTTCCACTAAGGCAAAGCAGGTGAGATAGAGGGTGGCCCCAGCATCTCAGCTCACCCATTTCTGACTATAGTATTTGCTTGCTCACACGTGCACCCATTATGTGCCATAATAATCAGGTCACTCTCTTCTCACAGGAGGGTGCTGGACCCGATGGTGCCCGTGGAGCTCGTATTCTCTGGGTGTGTGATGGCAAATATCTACTTGTCTCTGGATTTGACAGGTGAGTGCAGCCTGATCTATCATAGTAATTGTGCATGATCTAGTATAAAAACATAATCATGCAGAATCACTACTAGACATGGACGAGGTGGTGGCGGTAGAATGACCCCGATGTTATTTTTACACAGTCGGAGTGAACGCCAGCTGACTCTGCACAGTACACAGGACTTGTCACTAGGTCCCATTGCTACCATCAGTATTGACGTGTCGCCTGCTACGCTTATTCCCTACTATGACCAAGACACCGGGCTCCTGCTGCTTACTGGAAAGGTAGGTATCTCACATGCACCAGCCAGCCTTGCTCACCTAACAATCAGCTAGGGTAGTATTTTATGATGGACTGTGGTATTTGGCTCTGCTGGGGTGGTATAATGTGCTGCAATATGGTATGCTCCACCGGTCCTGCCTTCTGTCAGTATGGACCTGACTACAAAATAGGGCCACTTTTATTTTTTCTAGGGCCACGTTAAATTCCCTGGTATTAGGAGTAGACTGCCTTCACTACTTTAAAGCCCTGTAGTGACTACTGGGGGAATGTTGGCTACAGGCTTGTGACTTTTAATTCCAGTACTGAGCTAAGGCCGGGTTCACATATTCGCTGTGAACTCCAGCAGTCTGTTCTGGCAGAGGAACAGACTGCCGGAATTCACTGTATGCGGCGTATCGGGCAGATTTTTTGTCTGGCCAAAAGCCGGCATATATGCCGGAAAGCAGTCGGATCCCATTACAGTGAATGGGGATCCTGCAGTGCACGGTGGTATCCGGCTATGCTGGATACAGTTAACTAAGGCAGTCTGTTTCTCCGCCAGTTCAAAGCGCATATGTGAATCACCTTAAAGGGGTCGTCCCACTAAAAATATACTAAAGTTTTCAAACTAGCTCCTGCATCTGAATACTTTTGTAATCGCATGTAATTACAAATTTAGCATAGCCACTGAGTTTTTCAATAAAATGTATCTGTATAGCGCCACCTGCTGTTTTTTTTTTTCTTATTTCTTTGACCTGCTCACTGAGAAGGCCGCACATGCTCAGTTCCATCCTTCAAGTGTCTCCTGAGCTGTGATAGGGAGAGTATGGACACGCCCCCTGAGCTGTGATAGGGAGAGCTGAGACACGCCCCCTTAGCTGAAGCAGAAAAGACACTCCCCTTGAGCTGTCAGCTTGATATAAATCTAGCAGAGCAATGAATGGGGAGATCTCTGGATCCATGTGAGGTACAGGGCTGGTTCTAGCTTTGTTAGAAATAGATTGTCTATAATGTACTATATGATGTCTGATTATCATTTATTACATTAGTCATGGGATAACCCCTTTAAGTATTCTTATCACTAAGATGTACCTTCAGGGGAAGGTCATGGCTGCTGGATAAAAATTCTCCAAATACATTAGACCATCAGTGACTGACAGATCTGTCTGATAGGTGCAGATACCACCTCCAGGGTAGGGTTGTGAGATAGGTGCAGGCCCTGCATCTGTCAGACATTTAAATCACCCCTATATATTAACAATATTAAGTTACCAATACCTGAACGCCTTACTACATGTCAGGAGCACTTACGCCTCCACTTGTCCTGGGACTCCTATGAAGTGAGCTAAGTGCTGGCGTTGCCTTTATCTCCTTTGGTTAAGTGCAGCTTCGCTGATATGTCACGTCCTGCACTGACTACGGACCTTCTAACCGCTTATAGTGCATGTAGCTAGCAGCCATATTGGCTTACTCCCATACACACTTCAAGGTGTTGGAAAACTGTTCTGCTCCATTCCCCCTTGAAATGTAGAATCCAAAGCCAGTGGCAGCATTTAGATAGAAACCTCGAAGGAGCTGTTCCGGGTGTCCGCTCTTCGGACATGTCTGTTTTAACCATAACATTTCTGAATCGTTCTGGGTCGTGCTGTTCCTCTGTTACTCCTCCTGGCAATGTATAAATAAAATGATAACTGTGGGCAACTATTTCCCTGGTCAAAGGGGCTTGTCCATATACACTCCGACACTGTCTAATCTATACTGACATGCAGACTGGGGAATGGTAACACCTTTATTCATATGTTTCCAAGAGGAACAACAGAGGATGCACCATGCTCCAATATTTAATGGGGAATACATGTATTTCGTAAAACAGGATTTCTGACCGGTCATCTTTAAGATCTCCTGGTACTTGAGGGATGCAGTGGATGCTAGGTGCATCCAGGGGCGGACTGGGAACTTAAAGTGGCCCTGGAAATAATAGTGAAAAAATAGTGGCCCCCGTTTTGTAGTCAGATCCAAATTGATGGAAGGCAGGGCCAGCGATACCATATTGTGGCACATTATACCACCCTAACCGAGCCAAATACCACAGTCCATCACAAAATACATCCCCAAAAACTTCCACTGGCCGGCCGTGAGGAGGGTCCAGGCGGCCCCCTGGGCATCGGCCCACCGGGAAATTTCCCTGTAAGGTCTATGGCCATTCCGCCTCTATGGGTGCGTCTCTTCCATGGACTCACATCACACTCTTTTGCTGTTATTTTCCTGCTCTGATGGTGCCGCTATTCTTTTTAGGGTGACACCCGAGTGTTTCTCTATGAGGTGATCTCGGAGTCCCCCTACTTTTTGGAATGTAACAGTTTCATCTCCAGTGAGCCACATAAGGTGAGACCACACGTCATACGATGCAGCCGGCGCCCTGCAGGATGTATATGTGTATAACGTTGATCAGACTACTGTTCTTTTTAACGCCAGGGCTTCCAGTACCTGCGGAAAGTGGATTGCGCGGTGCCCGAGGTGGAGATTCTACGTGCCATTCGCCTATGCTCTAGCTCCGTGGAGCCTGTGGCCTTCCGGGTGCCACGCGTTAAGGTGGGTACTTCCTGTGATTCGGTAGGCAGTGTAAATGAAGAGCTAACGGGACTGTTTCTTTACGTAGAAAGAGTTCTTCCAAGATGATGTGTTCCCTCCAACCCGTGTCACCTGGGAGCCTGCGCTGACAGCCGAAGAATGGCTCAGTGGTAAAGACAAGCAACAGCGAAGCATCAACCTCTGTCCTGATCGCATGATTCCTGGTACGTGCTGCCAATATACACCCATTGTACCTGTCAGCAGAAGTGTCGCCTGAGAACCCAATGTAAAACCTACAACATCACACGCCGTATGGGATCTATACATGCCGTAACACTGAAATGGTCTTCTGTGTCCGCAGTGAGCCAGGCACCTAAGGAGGCCCCAACCAAGAAGTATGTCCCATCATCTGTGTACCTCCAAGAGAAGACGGATGAACAGAAGAAGGAGGAGGTCAGGCCTGCGCCTTTTTCCTTTTACATTGCAGCTCAAGTCTCTGGGTCAATTCACACATGGCAGGTTTTCTGCAGATTTTTACCTGCGGATTTGTGCTGGTGAAATCCGTAGTGGATGAGATTTTTCAAATATTCACAATCTCCTTTCACATGGTGAAATCTGCTGCAAAATTCACTCTAAGGCTAGTTTCACACTAGCGGCAGCATGGATCCGGCGGGTGAAGGGTCCCGCCGGATCCATGCTGCCACAGGTGCACGTGTGGGGCCATTCACTGTAATGGGGGCGGGCCGCGGATCCGGCCGCAGCACGTTAACCCCTGCTGAGAGGCAGCCGGAACGAAAATACAACATGTGTGAAAGTACCCTAACATAGTAACATAGTTTATAAGGCTGAAAAAAGCCCTCTGTCCATCCAGTTCGGCCTGTTTTCCTATAAGTTGATCCAGAGGAAGGCAAAAAACCCCTGTGAGGTAGAAGACAATTTTCCACACTTTAGTCGAAAAAAATTCCTTCCCGACTACAATCAGACATCAGAATAACTCCCTGATCAACGACCCCTCTCTAGTAACTATAACCTGTAATATTATTACCTCCAGAAATACATCCAGGCCCCTCCTGATCTCTTATAGTGAACTTACCATCACCACCTCCTCAGGCAGAGAGTCCATAGTCTCACTGCTCTTACCGTAAAGAATCCTCTTCTATGTTTGTGTACAAACCTTCTTTCCTCCAGACGCAGAGGATGTCCCCTCGTCACAGTCACAGTCCTGGGGATAAATAGATGATGGGAGAGATCTCTGCACTGACCTCTGATATATTTATACATAGTTATTAGATCTCCCCTCAGTCGTCTTTTTTTTTCTAAAGTGAATAACCCTAATTTTGATAATCTTTTCTGGGTCCTGTAGTCCACCCATTCCAGTTATTACTTTAGTTGCCCTCCTCTGAACCCTCTCCAGCTCTGCTATGTCTGCCTTGTTCACAGGAGCCCAGAACTGTACACAGTACTCCATGTGTGGTCTGACTAGTGATTTGTAAAGTGGCAGGACTATGTTCTCATCACGGGCATCTATGCCTCTTTTGATGCAACCCATTATCTTATTGGCCTTGGCAGCAGCTGTCTGACACTGGTTTCTACAGCTTAGTTTGCTGTTCACTAAAACTCCTAGGTCCTTTTCCATGTCAGTGTTACCCAGTGTTTTACCATTTAGTATGTACTGGTGACTTGCATTATTCCTTCCCATGTGCATAACCTTACATTTGTCTGATTTCTGCTACAGATTTTCAGCAAGATCTGTGGTCTACCATATGTACCTTTTGTCTACATGAAGTAGAAGCATTTTTTTTTTTTTTTTTTTGTTATGAACCCATATTCAACAGATTGCATCCCAATCAGTCCATTAGGAACCAGTGATGTCACTGAAGAAGAGGTCATGTAATTTTCACGCCATGCTTTTTTTTTTTTTACATGTGTGTGCAGCCACCGAAACAGCAGCTCTCCTTTCTAGATGCAGATCCAAACAACGTTTATAGCAAGTTTATGATCTAGTGATGACTAACTCACTCGCCTGTCCTTTCTGTATCGCAGCTTCTGAACGCAATGGTGGCAAAACTGGGGAACCGGGATGACCCTCTGCCTCAGGATGCCTTTGAAGGGGTGGATGAGGACGAGTGGGTGAGTGAATAACACCCCATAATGTATACCTTGTCAGCAAATACCCGCCTATTACGGTATATTCCTAACTCACAGAATGGGAAAGCTGTGTTTGATTTAATGGCAACCATTCCTAGTCAGGGCGGGACAAGACTCCTGCGGATCTGGGCTGTGGGTTTGACCGTCCACAGAGACACTTAAATTGTAGGTTCTCCTTTCCTGAACTTACACTTGGATATTCAAGACATTTCCATTGTTGGAATTCGATCCCTTTGCAAGCAGTCAGTGAGGCCTGCTTGTATTGTATCTGTGGCATTGAAGACACAGCGTGTTACCTGTGGCTGTCGCAAATGGTGGCCTGTATGCCGCTGACTATTCTGAAGTATGCAGTCTGTACATGAGTGTTTTTACACCGTGCTGTTTCAATGCCAATTTTGAAGTAATTATCCGGAGTGGGTCATAAAGGGAGAGGGAAATATATAGGAGACGTTCTGTGTCTTCTCCTTTTTGGTTTGGCTTAAAAAAAAAACAGCTTAAAAACTGCATCAGGACGAGACGTAAGGCCGCCCCATACAGTCATAGAGCCGACAGCTATTCCCCTGTGGACTTCTTACTCTTGCTTGGTCATATACCTTAGACTCATAACCCGCCCCATACACCTTACACCTTCGCTATTATTCCCACCCCATCACCCATACACTTACATGCCCGGCTCAGCAGAGGATGCATGTGTTTTCCATAGGGAGAAGAATGGAACAAGCCACTGCTAGACAGTTCTGGCAGCACTTATCTCCCTTGAGAACAATGTCGGCCATACTGAAAACCTCTAACATCTGCCGTCAGGAAAAGTCAGGACACCCCATACACATTCGATGGTCAGCAAATATAAATCTGAAGTGTATGACCATCTTAAGCACCCCAATAGAGAAGGGAAGACAGATAATTCAAAATACCCATGACTTCCCTGTGTCCCGTCAGCATGCAGGAGCTGTTTTATGGCAGCCGGTGTGCTGTGACACAGGGACAATACAAGCGACCTCATTGGGGTCTATAGTTTGCTCTGTATTTTGCAGGGTGTCTATAGGAAATTGGATTTTCCAGCACCCTAATCCATTTAACAGGTCACTCACCCTCATAAAAAGGACTGTTCTGATAATAGGACTAATAGCAGGTGAGGGATAGTTAGGCTGCAGCCATACAGCAGTCTTGGCCTTGACACCTGTCGTGCGACAATAAAATAGAGTGCCGCCATAAAAGTGAACCGTGTATTTTTCTGTAATTCTTGGGTTGCAACAGCTTTCAAATCGCGTGACAAGTGTCACAGTGTAGCCTCAGCCTCAAAGGGGTTGTCTCACCTCGAACATTGGTGGCTCATGGCTAGGATATGCCATCAATGTCCGATAGGTACGGGTCCCACCTCTATCTGACATTGGTGGCATATCCTAGCGATATTCCACCATGGTTCGAGGTGAGACAACCCGTTTAAAGTCCTACAATATAAATCTCATATAGATCGTATTATGTCAGCAATCAGCAACCTCAGGACAGGTCATCATTATCAGATCAGCAGGAGTCCCAATGCCTCCGCCGATCAGCTGTTTCATGGAGCCGACACACTCCACAGAGCCCTGGTGTGCAAAGTCGGTTCCCGGCAGCTTTCCAAGCACATTGTTGTACATAGTACATCGGTTGTGCTTGATATTACAGCTCAGCCACATTCACCTGCAACTAGGCCACGTGAACGATGTATGATGACAATACATGGCCTAGGAAGAGACTGCGGTGCTCAGTGAGTGCCCGGCCTCTTCTAACAGCTGATCGGCGGGGGTCCCGGGTGTCGGATCCTCGCCGATCTGATATTGATGACCTATCCTGAGGATAGGTTATCAATATAAATTCCTTAATAACTCCTTTAAACTGGTTCCAGATGGGATGAGGGGACCCCTTCCACTGTGGAGAGGTGGGACCTGAATCTGTGCTATGGATATGTTTTAAATGTCTATGATGGGAAACCCTTTTAAGGGTTAATAAAGGGGTTATATATCCCGGTCATACATCTCAGTTCAGTCTATACGTGTGCTGTACATCTAGTCTTCCACATGTCAGGCTGAGTTCACATCACCGTTTAGCTTTTCCGTTCTTCTTATCCGTCTAAAAAAAAATGGATCTCAGACAGAAATGGCTCAAACTGATGCCACCTGATGCAACAGGATCTGTGTTTTTTTTTTACAGGATCCTAAAAAAAAACCGGATCCTATGCATAAGGGTCCATTCACAGGTCCGCACATGTCCGGCACTATGATAGAAATGCCTTTTCTTGTCCGTGGCTGCGGACAAGAATAGCACATGTTCTATTTTCTTGCGGGACCGTGGAACGGAAGTGCAGATGCGGACGGCATATGGTGTGCTGTCCGCATGTTTTGTGGCCCCATTAAAAATGAATGGGTCCACACCCGTTCCGCAAAATTGCGGACCCACTTTGCGGACGTGTGAATGGACTCTAACTGATGCAGCAAGATCCTTTTTTACGAGATCCGTTTTTTTTTTCTCTTCTTCTGACGGATCAGAAGAACGGAAAGCTTAAACGGTGATGTGAACCCAGCCTTAGCGTGTTCCTAGTCATACATGTGGCTGCACAGACGCTCTTTGTTCTCCTGACAGGTCTGCATTTTGTCTCTTTCAGGATTAGCGCTGACCTCCGGTAACCCCCAGCCGCCCGCCCAGCCCTCACCTCTCTCCCATCTAACTGGAAATGTCTTGGAGGGCAGCTCCGCTTCTGATACATTCCAATCCCAGGGAAAAATAAACTCAGGCCGATTGTTTACATGCTCGCAGCATTCCTGGCCCACCAGAAAACTGGATCATTGTCTACCGCAAGAGCAGCCCCCCCGGCACACAGGCATCCCCCGACTCCTGGTGCCATTTTTTGAGTACTTGCATAGTGCGCATATGATCTTGAGTATATTGTGATGTTCTAAGCACAGCGGTCACATCCTAATCTGTTTACAATGTGGAAAAAAAAACGCCATTCCCCACTGCATGGGTTTATTCTGGGGACGAGCCAGTGTCGATCAGGGGAACAGGTCTCATGTCTAATGTTTACCTGCCATGTAGAAGCCATATATTTTACTAACACAGGGACCACGTGTGGCACTGCCAAATGTGCCCTGCAGAGCAGGGTCTGCCTTATACTTCTAATAAAACTGTCAAAACTTCAGAGTGTCCGTGTTGTGCTGGTATCTGCTTCAGAGGGATGAGGTGACTGTGAATGTACTGCAGTGCCGAAAGGTCAATGGGATCCTTCAGATGAAAGCTCTGCGTAAGAACACAGATACAGCCATACAGCCAGCAGACAGAAAGCATAAGGGTCAGGCATGATCCTTGTGGGGGGAGACCCCGGGGGTCCTGAAGAGAGATAGGAGCTGCAGATTGGTGTGACAGCAGATACGTGTGTCAGGTATCTATTCATTTGCACATATTCATTATGTTATAGAAAGAGGGAGCGAATAAGATTCTGGTCTGTTTCTGTTAGGGCTCATGCACACAAACATATTTTCTTTCATTGTCCGTTCGTTTTTTTTTTCTTTTTTTGGGGACCATATGCGGAACCATTCATTTCAATGGGTCCGCAAAAAAAAGGAAGGTACTCCATGTACATTCCGTGTCCGTGTGTCCGTCCGTAAAGTGGTAGAACACATCCTATTATTGTCCGCATTACGGACAAGGATAGGACTGTTCTATTAGGGGCTGGCTGTTCCGTTTCGCAAAATACGGAACGCACACGGATGTCATCCATATTTTTTTTGCGGATCCGGTTTTTTTTGCAGAACGCAAAGTACATATGATCGTGTGCATGAGCCCTTAAAGGGTTTATGTCACCAGTTTTTTCGGTATGAATCAGGCTGACATTAGAGATGTGCTAATGTCACCTGATTCCAAATAAATATCTGTTTTATTTACTGGTGCCCCCATTTTTATATAAAATGAACTTTTATTTTATGCTAATAAGGCCTCTAGGTGCAAGGGGCGTTACCTCTGCTCCTAGAGGCTCTGTTGATTGACAGGACCAGGCAGAGAAGAAACACTCCATTCACCATAGCTTGCAAGGACCTTTAATGATGTCATGACCATGTGATCAGTCACATGGTTTAGGAGGAGACAGGCTGTTTGTGTGATCCTAACCATGTGAAAAGCTAAAATAGGGGATACTGCCAGTTTATTGTACTCTGCCCATTCATTGGAAAAGCTGCAGTACCACACGCTGCCAGAAACCTATGGGTGTCACTGTTATTGATAGAACATTAAAGGGGTATTCTCATCTTAGACAATGGGGGCATATCGCTAGGATATGCCCCCATTGTCTTATAGGTGCAGGTCTCACCGCTGGGACTCACACCTATATCCAGAACGGAGCGGGGAGCGCTGCGCCTGGAGGGCCCCGGGTTTCCGGGGGTCCGGCCACCACCAGGCACAGCTCCCCGCTGCGCTCATAGAAATGAATGGGAGCGTAGCGCGCAAGCGCGGCCACCGCTCCCATTCATTGCTATAGGGCCGACGGAAGTAGCCGAGCCAGCGCTCGGCTATTTTCGGCGGCCCCATAGAAATGAATGGAGGGCGGCTGCACATGCGCAGTGCGCCCTCATTCAGTTCGGGAGGTCCGTTCTGGATATAGAATACAGCGGTGGGACCCGCACCTATAAGACAATGGGGGCATATCCTAGAGATATGCCCCCATTGTCTAAAATGAGAATAACCCTTTAAGGGGTAGGGGTACAGGATAACTGCTCAGTGATGTCCTATTTCTTTAATGCAGGGGTGCACAACCAGGGGCCACATGCGGCCCTTGATACCATTTTGTGTGACCCCCAACCATCTGGTAACAGACATGTATGTCTATGTCTTTTGGCTTCTCACATGTATTTCTCATGTATTTATTCCATTAGATGGGAGTTCTGGAACCGTAACTAGACATTACTGGCATATACTGTGTGTTCAATATGCCATAAATACAGTATTTCAGTTGTTAATACCCCTTTAAAAAAAAATTTTGGCCCTCATCATTGGTTTAGTCTGATAATGTGGCCCCAAACCAGAAAACCTTGTGCACCCCTGCTTTAATGCAAAGTGAAGGGTGAGCCCATAGCAACCAATCAGGTAACAGCTTTGTGTTTAAAAAATGATAACCGGAATCTGATTGGTTGATATAGGCTCCACTATTCTAGAAGCAGTGGTAACAGCACCCAATCAGGACACGTCTAGAATCTGATTGGCTACTAGAGGCATCTGCTTCACTTTTCCCTTGCACTCTATGATAAACCCAGCACAACCAATCACATCACCGCTTTCATGTTGAATCTTCACTGGGAAAAATAGAAGCTGAACCCTGATTGGTTGCTAAAGGTAAAACGTGCACTCATTTCTATACACAGTGCCGGTTTCTGTGCAAGCGTTTATCGCGCCCTGCAGTAAGTCAGGGTATGGTAGTGACTAGAATGGAGTTGCTCTTGTATAACCACGTCTGAGCTCCGCCCATCCAGGGCCTGCTTTACATAACTCCCAGAATTCAATTCTCCAGCTGGAACTACAGCTTTCCGAAATGGCGCCGTCACGTGGTCTGTCAACTCGGTCACCTGGTCATGATGTCATTAAGGTCCTTGCGCTGCAGACGGCGTGAGTGCTACGGCCGCGCGTGTAACCTTGACGGCGGCGGAGAGAGAGAGAGATGGTAAGAAACGCAGGAGCCGAGCAGAGCCCTAGTGTGAATGTGTGTGAGCGCCACTATGTGCGCCGTACGCGTCATGTTGTTCTGTATGTGTTGTGTCATGTAGACCTGCCGCCGCCATTTAGACTGCACTACAAGTCCCAGCAGCCCCTGCCAGTGACTCTGTTTAGACAGCAGTGGGCCCCTTAGTTAGAAGTCGGCCGATAATCGCAAGATTTAGGTCGCCTACAGCCCCTTGCTTGAGATTCTCTTTTTTTTCCCAGCCATTGATGGTGATAACTATGTGTATGGACAATCACTCCTATCATCTTAAATATCTGATCATGTGACAATAGAAAAAAAATTGGCCTGATCCCTTAAAGATCGTCTTCCGCATTTATTTTTTATTCGTCCTGCGCACTGTTAGTTATTAAATTTGCAGTCCAGGTTTTTTTTGTGGGATGCCTTCTTTAGGCCTTGGTTGCCATAGCAATGCATTGGCACCCCCGTATTGTGCTATGGGGATGCAATGATGGGATGGCAGAAGTAAACCCCCCCTCCCCGTCTAACCACTTAGATGCCGCCGTTGATATTGATTGCAGCATCTAAGAGGTTAAATGGCCGTACATACAGGGTGCTTTGTGCTGTAAATATACAGAACTTTTGCGCCAACGGGTTAAAGGGAAGCCACCCAGACCCCTGATATCCCTGGGGTAGGTTCGCGGGAATCACTGCAGACGAGATCTATGGTGACCGTGTAATACGGGGAGTCCTTGGGCTTTGGTCATGTATGCGCACTACTGCTCGGCGCCATTTGTGTGATTGCTGGGGGCATCTGCGATCATACATTATTCACCCATCCTCCCCTCCCTCGCTTTTAAATTTCCATTGATTTTAGTCAAAACGTTTTCATATTGATTCTATGTGATTTCCCTCCTGTACAGGCGAAATACTTAGCGCAGATCCTGGTAATGGGGGCGCAGGTCGTGGGCCGGGCGTTTACAAGGGCTCTGCGCCAGGAATTTGCCGGCAAGTGTACAAAATGGGTGTATACTGGGGGGGGGGCTGCGCGGGTGGTAATCCCGCAAGTTCTTCTGACATGGTCTCCCCCATGTGTCGTCATCTAGCAAGCAGAGCAGCCGCGGAGGCGAGAGGCGGACGTGCCGGGAAAGAGTCAGCAGCGGTCAGCAGCTTGTCAGGAATTAGTCTACAGGAGGCCCAGCAGATCCTGAACGTCTCCAAACTGGAACCTGAAGAGATTCAGGCGGTAAGAGCTACACAGAGCGAGCTTGTCAGGTTACAGCAGGGATACTCAACCTGTGGCCGTCCAGCTGTTGTTAAACTACAACTCCCATCATGCCCTGCTGTAGGCTGATAGCTGTAGGCTGTCTGGGCATACTGGGAGTTGTAGTTTTGCAACAGCTGGAGGGCCGCAGGTTGGGCATCCCTGGGTTATGGCATGCACGTTTCCTTTAAAGGGGGATTCTCGCGGTTCGGACAAGAACTTTGAATTTAATAGGGTTTCCAGGACTTGGATATTGATAACCTATCTTGGCGACAGGTCATCAGTATCTATTGCCCCCGAGAACCCTGTTAACTTTTCTCATCACTCTGTTTCTCCGGCTTGGTGCAGTAAGAGTGGTGTGGGTATAGACTACAGTTCCCATCATGCACTACTGATGTCTATTTCCAGTCTGAAGATGAACTACAGGTGGTAGGCTTAAGCAGCAGGCTATCAACATCACCTTTTGGGCCAGTGAATGATTGTGTGGGAAGCTAAGGAAAAGATTGAATCACTATACACTGAGAATTTTTCCTTTGTTCCCCATGCGTTCAATACGAGCCAGCAGACTTAAAGGGGTTATCCAAGAATTAATATTGATGACTTATCCTCAGGATATGTCATCAATATCAGATTGCTGGGGGCCTGGCACCTGGAACCTCCATGATTAGCTGTCAGAAAAGGTTGGGCGCTCTGTGAGCACCGCAGCTTCTTCCTAGTCCATGTGACATCACCGTACATCGGTCACATGGCCTAGCGGCAGCTCAGTTCAATTCACGTGAATGGGGCTGAGCTGTATTGCCAAGCTCAGCTATAGTATAAACTACGTACGGCGCTGTGCTGGAGAGGCCACTGCGCTCACCTGAGCTTTGGATTGGTGCCGGGACCCGGACACCTGCCAGTGTCATAATGATGACCTATCCCGTGGAGGGGGTCATCAATATAATTTCTCAGATAACCCCTTTAACTGTTCCCCCAATATAATGTAAAAATCCCCTCAAAAGACAAGGGGGCACTGCCTCCGCCTGGAGAAGCAAAGGTTCAGACTCCAGGGGCGACAAGCCTTCTTTACTATAAGAACTGTGAATCTGTGGAACAGTCTACAGCAGGAGCTGGTCACAGCAAAGACAGCTGAGGGCTTCAAAACAGGCTTAGATAAGAGAAAAAGAAGGTCACCACATATTAAGAAATGTAGAGTCATGTCTTACGGTTACCAGTCCCCCTCCCCTTCATCACTCCTACCCCCTCCCTTGGTTGAACTTGATGGACATGTGTCTTTTTTCAACCGTATTAACTATGTAACTATGTAACTATGTAATGTTTTATTTCAAATGCAACCTCTTCCAAAAAATGTCCTGCAGGGGGAGCTAGAGACTCCTTTCAGGGTATGATTCAGTCTCTACGTCTGGGGTGATTCCAGTCCTGACATTGTATCTGGGAGGCTTCGTATAAGGCTAGGTTCACGTCTGCGGAGTTTTTCTATTTTTATCTGCTCCGGTACAGGATGAAAATAAAAATAATGGAAAAAAAAAGCGTCGGATCCAGCAACCAATGGCGCAGACAGGCCCTGTTAGGTTTCTTTTACAGCTTCCTTCGTTTTGCCAGAACCTACTCCTCGTAAGGGAACCTCCGCTGCAGATGTGAACCAAGCCTTAATAGGATTGTCAGATTGTAACATTTATCAAACGTATTATAGAAGGTAGATCGATGAGTTTCCAACTACTGATCCCCACAGTGGAGAGGTGGTCACTTCAAGGGTTTAGGCCTCATTCACACAGCAGTCAGTATTTTACCAGTAGCGGATACTGAGCACAATGGAAGAGTTTATAGTCCTCCTCCACGCCTGAATTTTGGTTTTAGACTACAGACCAACTCTGCTATGTGTGAATAAGGCCTGACGTAGTCTTGCAGGGTGCCTGTGGCTACCTCCTGGAGGATATTCCCTATAAGATTAAGCGATGACATCGGCATCGGGAAGCGGCACAAGAGTCTGATCTTGTCTTTCTCCTCTAGAAATACGACCATCTATTCAAAGTGAACGACAAGGCAGCGGGAGGATCCTTCTACCTGCAGTCAAAAGTGAGTGGGATTTATTCAGAATAATTTGGAACTGAAGCAATCTCTGCACACATTAGATAAATGTCAGACAACTCCGGCAGTGGCCAATCAACTAAGGGTCCAGTCACACGTCCGTATTTTTTAATCCGCATCCATTCCTCAAATACGGAATCCAGAATGCGGATCCATTAATTTCAATGACTCTGCAAAAAATGCGGACAGCACTCTGTGTGCTCTCCGCATCCGTGTTTCCGTTCCGTTATGCGGATCCGCATATAAGATAGCGCTTGTCCTACTTTTGCCCGCATTTGGGGGCTGTGGTCCCATTGTAGTCAATGGGTCTGCAAAAAATGCGGATGATATGCGGAATGCATCAATATGTCATCCGCAATTGCGGATCCGTTTCCAGGAAATAGAAAGAAATACCCTACCAACATATATTCCTCCTCCCGTTTTTTTTTTTGCTGAAAAACGGAACGGATGCGGATGTACAATTGGTAAAAATGGAAGGCAAAAAACGGACCGAACATGTGGAAAAGAAAAATACGGAGGCGTGAATGAAGCCTAAGGCTACTTTCACATATGCGGTTTTGCTGTCCAGATTTCAGATCCGGCATGGGATCTCAAAACCACATCGATTTTCTGAATACAACCTCTGTTCAGAACGGATCCGGTTGTATTATATTGAAAATGAACATGCCAGATCATGCACTAAAACCACTGTAAGTCAATGGGCACCAAAAATATCGGTGCCGGATTTGGCATGTTCAGTTTCCTATGCTGCACACAAATTCGCTACCTGCAGCGGTTTTGTATCCGGCATGGGAACGCAACAAACTGGAATGGAATGCATCCTGGTGCACTCCCTTCCGGTTTGTTCATTTGTCCCCATTGACCATGAATTAAGCATTTTCCTCCAGTTTTGAGATGCTCTTCTGCAGATGTGAAAGTAGCCTAATTATTACCTTGTGAACACATGCATGCTCAGCTGGATCCGCCGTGTATATGTATGGGGGGGCTGGGATGTATTCCTAACTTTATCTTGTTCCAGCTTAAGGTGGATTTACACGTCCAGATAATCAGACACAAACATTCCTGCGAATGCTCATTCCTGACAATCTGCTCCTGTAAAGGTGTCGCCGTTCACCCCATGAACGAGCGAAATGCTCATTCATCAGGTGAAACTGTCATTTATGCAGGGACCTAAATTATCGTTTCTGGGCTGCGATCTGCTTTCTCTCTTTTTCTTGCTATGGCTTATTCATACTTTGTCTCTCTTTTTTTTGCTCTTGCTTACTTGCTCTTTTTCTGTTGCTCTATATTGCTTGCTCACTGTTTCTTTTACACCTATTCGCTCACTTTTTTTTTTTTTTTTACTTTTGCTCTGGCTCGCTCCCTTTCTTTTGCTCTGGCTCGCTCCCATTCTTTTGCTCCCGCTTTCTTTCTTTCTTTTGCTCTGGCTCGCTCCCTTTCTTTTGCTCTGGCTCGCTCCCTTTCTTTGCTCTGGCTCGCTCCCTTTCTTTTGCTCTGGCTCGCTCCCTTTCTTTTGCTCTGGCTCGCTCCCTTTCTTTTGCTCTGGCTCGCTCCCTTTCTTTTGCTCTGGCTCGCTCCCTTTCTTTTGCTCTGGCTCGCTCCCTTTCTTTTGCTCCCGCTTTCTTTCTTTCTTTCTTTTGCTCCCGCTTTCTTTCTTTCTTTCTTTTGCTCTGGCTCGCTCCCTTTCTTTCTTTTGCTCTGGCTCGCTCCCTTTCTTTTGCTCCCGCTTTCTTTCTTTCTTTTGCTCTGGATCGCTCGTTCGCCTTCTTTCTTACCTCAAGATGTACAGCTCATGATGGGAGTTGTAATATGCTTGTGCATGAGCCCTAGCACATATAGCTTGCTTGAATTGACCTTGGATCAGGATGCATGAAGCCATTTATCATCAAGGCCAGATGTACACTGAGAAGCTTTTACCTTGGGGTCCATCGAGGCCTTGAATGTGTATGAGCTCAGTGACACAATATCCAGTATCTGTAAAGCACAGTTAGATAGATTTCGGACATGTCATGTATTGTGTACCCGCTCCTGGGCCGCAGTCCTGACAGTTATACATATCGCTAATATTTCCAGGTTGTTCGAGCCAAAGAGAGACTTGACCAGGAGTTACAGATCCAGGACAATGTGAAAGATTCAAGAGAGGACTCCAAGACTACGTGATACCGGCCCTTCTAGATGCCTCCTGCCAATAGCCGTGCATGGCTCCAGGGTTGATGCTCCTCACGGTGACAGCGTAAACCTCTGTGACATCAAATATGGGGGTCCCCACTTCTGCCAGCATAAGAATTGGGTCGCCTTAATGTTGTAATTTATTCTGTGATAATAAAGTTTTATATTTTTGTAGGGCACCTGGCCTAGTATCTCACCTGTCATGTGCACACACAGTGGAGGCAGCCATTGTGTCAACTGAAAAAAAAAAAAGTGCCTGAACGCTGCCAGAGGTTCTGACAGAACGGATCGGCTGCCTGAGCGGCAGGTTCGACACTTATGGCTGCCTCCAGGGTGTGTGTCGCTGGTTACGGTCGGTTATTTGTGCTGCTGCTAAGATGTCATGTCAGGTTATGGTGTTTAAACCTGGACACCAGGTCCTCCTGGACGTCATGTTTTGGTCCGCCCAAGCTGCGTGGGTTAATCGGTTGTGACACTTGTTACTCCCAATAAAGAAAGCCGTTATCCACAGTAATGTTTTCACAGGTTTTTGTTCTGTCAGTAGCAGAATGTAGATAGAATATAGCACCCCTCTTGTCCATTGGCCGAGTCTGGTATTGCAGATCAGTCTTAGACACTTGTCTGAAGCTGAAGTACACTACCAGACACAGCAAAAGATGATGATAATCAGACTCTTTCATCCAGTCTCTGACGACCTATTACTTCAGGTTGGCCAAGGAAGCTGAGTTTTGAGGAGCTGTTTGCTGAAGTCCGCACACTGTATTTAGTTGTCTTAGTGCTGTCTTTGACATGGAGGGTTTGTGACACTGAATAGCAGATCCACACATTAAGTCCTCATGCACACGACCGCGTTGTGTTTTGCAGTCTGCAAACTGCGGGTCCTCAAAACACGGATGCCGTCTGTGTGTGTTCCACAATTAACGGAATGGGCCGCCCATAATAGAAATGCCTATTCTTATCTGCCAAACAGAAAAGAATAGGTCTGTGGAACGGAGCAATGGATGCAGACAGCACTGCATCTTTTGCGGCTGTATTTTAGTGAATGAGTTCGCAGACGAGCCGCAGAAAATGCGCACCCAAACAATGTTCGTGTGCATGAGCCCTTACTAAAAAGACCTCAAAGTTCCTATCACACCCCCCGTTATGGTCCCCCATATGACAGTATTCAGGATTCTGTATGTACACGGCCCTGATGGACACCCGCACCGCAGCACATTGACAGATTCTATACTATAACCACTTGTAGTGGTCAGACCCTGATGGGGGGGACTAAATCTGGATGGAAATTCATAATATAAAGAGGACCTCAAGGCTACGACTGCACAGCTACCTACGTTTCATGGCCAAAGACCTCAGTGTGGCGCTGCCACTTATGAAAGTAAATGGGATGGCATTGTGATCTGCAAGTTGCTGTGCACCCCGCCCACACACAGGATGATGGGCAGCTCTGCCATATCATTGAGTGTATAAGAGAAGGCTGTCAATCATCTTGTGAGGTTGGGGTAATTGGGACTCTCACTGTCTCTCCTAACTGTTTCTGTCATGGTTTAGGTTAGGGCTATGCAGCGATGTCGCGGCCAGGATTGCAGAGTAGCGGGATCCCATAGAAATGAATGGGATCGGCGCGGCAGTCGCAAGAAGTCCAGCCGTGTTGGATTTCTTGCGACTGCCACGGCGATGTCATTTATTTCTGTGGGATCCCCGCTACTCACCAATCCTGTCCGCGACCAGTGTCACCATATAGTCCTAGCCTTACTCTGCGCCAAAGAATATAAACCTGTACATCACAGAGCTCAGGTTCTCTCCCGCTGTCGGTTCACTTCAAGTGATAAAATTCTGACCTCTTGCATTCACCACTAGGGGGAGCCTGCTGCATCGTGTTCAATATATGCAGTTTGCAGTAAGCTCCTGGACTCCCCCCTAGTGGAGAGTTTGACACCCTGTATCATAAAAATTGTGTTCCAGTTCCTACAAAAATAATACTAAGGAATTTTTTTTTATATAAAAATGGTCAAATCAGTAAATGAGGTCCCTTCATGAGACAACCCCTATAGTTTTTGTATATGCTCTTAGAAACAAACAGAGACTTATTTATTTTTTATTTATTTTATTGGTTGAATAAATGCCCCCAACGCAGGGAAGCATCTCGTTGGCAGTTTTGCCCCATATGGAGCTCACTGGACAATCTCCTCCGCGCTCTAGGGGGCGGTCTCGTCATGTCGCAGTCACTCAGGATCTCCCACGCACACACCGATGCAAGAGCTGTCTTCACTTGGACAAGGAGGAGTTAAAGACCCCCAGGGGGGGTAAGGGGAGGTTCAATGTGATACAGAAGGCACGTCGTGTGGCTGCCTGCAGATCATTACTCCAGGAACCAAGGGCCACACAGAGCATCACTCCCTTAGAACATTGTATATCTGCTGTACTCCTGTGTCTCCAACACAAAGATTATTGGCTACAGGGGCCTAAAGTGACCTGTGAAGATCTCAGTCCATGGCCTTCAGCGTCACTGGGCCTTAAATATTACATGTGTGAATGAGGATATATAATATTCAGCGGAATTAAAACGTGGCTTTTACACAAGGTCCTACCTTTAGAAGTACTTACTTGGGGGATGTTTAGTAAGGAAAACTTTGGGGCAAAAATAAAAAAAAAATAAGCGATACCGAACCGATCCCCCGACATTTCCTGGCCCCGTCTTGACACATAGGAAATGTCCAACTTTTGAGAGAACTTTTTTTTAACCCCTTCAACCATTTTCCCTAGGACAACCCCTTTAAAAAGCCTGACCCCCCACTGACAGCCTACTGCACTGTTACTGCAATGTATGATAAAATTCTGTCTGACCGGAGCCACCACTAGGGGGAGCTTACTGCATACACTGAACTCAACAATAAAACCATATGCAGCAAGCTCCCCCTAGTGGTGGATGCAGACATTTAGCATTTAACTTTTTACGTCTGAGCAGGGAATGTAGAGCCGTGACCACCAAGAACATCTATTGTACAATGGATGCACATAATGTAAAGAAGATGGAGTTACAAAATTAAAAAAAATACATTTTAGTTAATGTACCACAAAAAATGAAATTACAAGGAAATGTTCTGAAATGCGTCACCTTTCCTATTTACCTGTCCTGTTACCCAGAACAGGGATTGGCTAACCTGAGGATCTCCAGCTGTTGCAAAACTACAACTCCCAGCATGCTCTAATAGCTGTAGGCTGTCCAGGCATGCTGGGTAGTTTTGCAACAGCTTCAGGGCCGCAGGTTGGGCATCCCTGACCAAGAGTTATCAGCCTACAGCACGGCATGGTGGGAGTTGTAGTTTTACAACAGCTGGAGAGTCACAGGTTGGCCGTCCCTGACCCAGAACAACCACAAAATGCCGGCTCTTACTTTCAAAGCTAGACGTGGACAATAGAAGCCATCGCCTGACAGCAGGAGAAACCATTTTGTGGATGGTTGTGATGGAATGTAGCCAAATCTTCACTGACTTGTTAGGCCACAAAATGGCTGCCTCCTTTGCATGGTCATTATCACAACTAAACCGTGTATACATGATTGTAAGACCACTGGTGATCTGCCTGGATGTGGACATGATAACAAGTGCATCATAGGTGCAAGGTTCTGAATCCATATGTAAAACGTTGACATGTAAGATGTTAATAAAGCTGGTTGCATCATCTGGACACAAGCAGCCGGCAGTGGCCTTTCTGCTAGGTAGGGGACCCCTTTAACCAAGACAAGGCTGCAAAACAGGGCTGAGATTAGAAAAAGGGCCTATTGTGTCTCCATTTCTCCAGAAACAGCGCCCCTCTTACCTATAGGCTATGTGTGGTATTGCAGTATTCGCTTGAATAGGGCCAAGCTGCAATACTATAAGCAGCCTATCAAAAAAGGGGTGGCGCTGTTTCGATAAAGGTGGACCCTTTTTTATAAGCTTATACTACTCTTTAAAATTTAAAACCAAAGGGGGATTTTTAGGGGGGACTCCGAATATACAGAAAAAAAAAAAAAAGTTTCCTCAGGCCGAGGCCTCACTGGGAATACAGGCTAAGCTTCAGCACGAGAAGCCACGTGCATCACAGACGAGCCAGGGTCATCCTTCCCATTCTAAAGAAGACGGGATCCATGGACCCTGAGGGCAGGGATGATGTGGGATCTGCTGTGGATGCGCTTGCGCTGGCTCATACCGCAGAGCGGTGAGTACAAACCCTCAGACGTGTATATGGAGGCATGTGGTCGTGCTGCTGACACACACATCAGGCTGATCGCTGCGCTTAGAGCCAGGAAGGTTCATTCTAGACAGCAAAGCTTACGTAAGTATCACAGGGGTCACGCAGCATAGAAAAAAAAAATTTTTTTATGTTATTCCCCCGCAGAAGCGGCGCCGCTCCTGTCCGTCTGCTGTGTCTGGTACTGCAGGATTCACTTTAATCAAGAGGAGTTGCAATACCACACACCACCTGTGGACACAGAGGCGCTGTGGCGCTGTTTCTGGAAGAAAGCGGCCATATTTTTCTAATCTTGTACAACCAATATTATGGGGGTTGTCTGCTTCCCGCTTACATTTCTGAACTGAGAGTAAGGCCGCATTCACACGACCGTAATTACGGACCCGCAATACAAAAGGTGCCGCCTGGCGTGTGTTCCGCAATGTTCGGAACACATGGCCGGTCCGCTGTTGTGGACAAGTATAGGACATGTTCTAACTTTTTTATGCGGAGCCGAACGGAGCTGGCTCCGTGCCGCACTGCCCGCTCTCATAGAGGTGAATGGGGCTGCATCTATTCCGCAATATTGGTCGTGTGAATGGGCCCTAACTGTAATAGCGCATGAAAGGTTAAAATGGGTCATTGCATTCTGCAGCATGCAGAAGGTGGGTGAATCACATGACCACCGCCATCTTGGAAGCGAGGGACGTGTCGGTCACGTGATTCGCCCACATGGCATCATTTTCTGTGCAGGTACAGCAGAACCGCTCATATATGGGGAAATACAAAGTTTTCCTGTACGGCGGGAAAACTTTTGACGTCATAGCGACATATGAAAAGTTTTCCTCGGCGGGCGGGGGTCTAATCGCTCAGACCCCCCCCCCCACCAAAGTTTTTTATTTGTCACTATGTCGTAATTTTTTCCAAAGTACAGCACCATGTTAAACGGTCACTAACTTTTCCCAAAAACGTTTAGATTGGTGGCGGTCTGAGCGCTGAGACCCCCCACCAATCCCTAATACAACGCATGCGCTTGTTTCCCTTCAATCTAAGGATCGTTTGTGGGGAGGGGGAGGGTCTTAGACCCCCACTGATCTGAACTTTTGATATGGCTCTGACATACAAAAAGTTTTTTGGAAAAGTTAGTGACCAATCAAGCAGAAAGCAGACAACCCCTTTCATTCTTAGCGATCTGTACTTTATAATCATTTTGCCTTGTGCTATAATGGAAATCCTCTCCCCATGCGCTGACGTCCCAGCAGCCAATCTGAGGAGGCAGCGCTGCAGGGGGAGGTACAAAGCATCGGCCTGAACCAATGATGAGATGGGGGTGTGTCTCAGACTACCTCAGCCTCCCTGTAGACACTGTAGCTGAGCTGTAGTCACAGATCGCAGATCTGCTCTAATAAAGCTGATGTAAAAAGCAGCCGAGGAGCACGAACCGAGGCAAATAAATATCAGAGAACCACCCCCTGTAGGTACTGAATTACTGAGACATTTTTATGCTCATGACTGGACAGTCCCTTTAAATATTCACTAGTTTTGTAATGAACGCCACAATGTTTTTGCCCCCCAAATCAATCCATTTTTAGGCCCAGTAGGTTTTCTCCTCTCTCTGTGCCTTTGGACGATCCCTTTTTGTTGGGACAGCACCTTTAATAAGCTGATCACAGGGTGTCCTGTGTGCCGAGACCCCCCAGTTGTAATCTGTGGGGGGAACCTGGTGGCAACTGTTCACCACCTTGGGCAAAAGTAAGTATTACACGCTGTCAGGCCCTCCAAAGATGGAGACACACATCCTGAACGAATGCCCCCCATAGGGTATATGAAAATGCTTTTTGTAACTCGGACAACCCCCTTTAACTCCAGACTTGTGCCTGAACCCCCCAATTCATGAACTAGGGGGGGGGGTCTCTAAATATGAAGTCAGGCAAGAGATACCAGCAGAGCATCGAACTCACACACCACTCACAGTCTATAACATAGCTTAGTTTGCTCCCTCAATGTCGGAGCCTGCGGAGAACACCCTCCTCCTCCTCCTCTACGAGGGATATATATATATACGGATTCGATTGGTTTTTAAAAAGCAATTTTTTTCTGCACGCTCTGAGGAGAAGCAATAGAGAAGCAGCATTCACTGCGCCTGAATGCATTGTCACGGGATATCTATAGAATGGAGGTGGGGGGGTATTGTGATAAAGAAATGGCGCGGCGTGGAGTAAGGGGGAGGTCGTCAGGATTATGGGAAAGTGCAGAGAGCAAGTTAGTGCATAGGTATGTGTCAAAAAAAAAAAAAGAGCTTAACGACTAGCGGAATGTGATATAAGGAGGGGATGGGACGATACAAGTCCAGGAGGAAAGGCGTTCTGGGATGAGGATGGTGCAGACGATTGAGCATGTGAAAGGCCATCATCATAGAGCCGATCTACAGGAGAGATGATGAGAGTACGCAGAGAACTGGAGAGCGGACGGGAGATGCTAGGCCTCCCCGCCGGTCCACGCTCCTCTCCCTCTTGTCATTGCAGAGTCAGCTCGGGTCTGAGCGTCTCCGTTATTATTGCTTTTCTCAGAAGGCGAAGAACCTTCTCTCGTGAATTCTGAAAAAAAAAAAAAAAGACTGCAGACCACAACGTAACTTCACCTGGCCTCCGAATACCGCAAAGTGCTTCGAGTCTACTCAGTCCGCAACACCTCTCTAGTCCTTGGAAAGTTTCCGTACTGTGGGTGTTTTTGGCGTTTCGGCCTGCCCCAGTTTGGTCCCACGTTAAGAAAAAGGGAGGGGGTGGGGAAAAGCAATTCTGCAGGCAATGCAAAATGATATCGATCCGGTCGCAGAGATCTCCACCTTCTCTGTATAGAGGTCCGCAGGGATCACAGGGGCCGGGAATGTCACTTCTGCGGAGGAGGAGCCCCTGTGGTGGCGTAGTGGGCGCAGGTGGAAAGTTACAGGGGCACGGCCTTCTCAGTTGACCACTGCTGGTTTCAGTAACACGGACCCTGGAGGGATGACCACCCATCCTGGTAGAAGAGAATCTGAGCCCATGCCGGGGGAAAGATCTAAGACCCCGTTGGGGAGCAGAGACAGTGCGTCTGCTGAACCGGGCCTCAGTTTTGACCCTTCAGTCCTCTCATCGCTCTCCGACCTTTGACCCTTAGGTCGCTTGTCATTTTCGGATTTTCCTGCCGAAACCAGAGAGACTAAAGGCAAGCCGAGACCTGCTGCGGAGTAAGCTTGGGACAACAGGGAGCCCTTGGCCAAGTTGAGCGGGGACCCTGCAAGTGTCAACATGGGATTTGGTAACCCGGCCAAAGCAGAGGCTACTCCGCTGCAAGCCAACGAGCTGAGGTCTAGAGGTCCTGGTGCCAGTGGGATTGGTAGGCTCTGACTGCCAAAGATGGCCGCTGGGTTGGGAATAATGAGTTGTGCGCCGCTTGCATAGCTGCCGTCCCCCGCTGCTGGTAGTTTGGGTGGTTGGTGGATCTTCAGTAACTGGCGTTGCTGATGGGAGATGAAGTGGCCGTGTGCCTTGATGTGCTTGCGTAGGGAGCTGGGGTCCGTGTAGCGTTTCTGACACCCGGGCATCTTGCAGTAGTAGGGCTTGTCCACGTAGTGGGTGCGCGTATGCTTGAAGCGGTCGCTTGAGTTGGAGTAGCGCTTGTTGCAGCCCTCGTAGGGACACATGTAGGGCTTTTCACCTGTTGTAATAAATCGACCAAATGAAAACTGTTAAAAAGGTGATGACAGAATAATCCATCCACAATAGTCTTAAAGAAACTGGATAAATTAAAGGGGAACACAAGCTTCAGTGGAGTTTCCAGTAATCTCCAGTCTACGATTCTTCTTTAGGGGCCGCTTTCACACGACGTTGAAGAACGGTCCGGGGCGGTCTGTGAAAACTTCTGAAGGGCAGGAGGCGCAGCGGCGTCATTGGTTGCTATGACGCCGTGAGCTTCCTAAGGCTGCCACTTGTGATACAACTCTATAAGCAAGCTTATACAGGTGTATCACTGTAGCAGGCGGGCGGCCTCTAGGAAGCTCACAGGCGTTCATAGCAACCAATGACGCCGTGCGCTCGCTGCCCTCACAAGGAGCAAGGGTCCGGGTTTTTCACAGACGTCCCGGACCGTTCTCCACGGTCCGTGTGAAAGGGCCCTTAAAGAGGAATCGATATTTTCCAAGAGTTTTCTTTACTAATGACCTGTCCTCTGGATAAGTCATCAGCATCTGATTGGTGGGAGTCCAACACCTGGGACCGCCACCGACCAGCTGTTTGAGAAGTAGCACCACAGCCTTCTCTCATGTCACCAAGCACAGCGCCGTACATTGTATAGTGGCTGTGCTTGGTATTGCAACTCAGCCTCATTCACTTCTATAGGTCTAAGCTGCGCCTAGGCCTTGTGCCCGATGAACGCAACGTCACATGGCCTAGGCAAAGCTGAAGAAGGCCATGGCGCTACTGCGGGTGCAGGTGCCTTCTCAAAACAACTGATCAACAGAGATTTTGGATGTCAGACCCCCACTGATGAGATACTGATGACTAGAGATAAGCGAATTTCATATTTTGGATCCTCTAAAGCAGGAGTGCACAACGTTTTCTGGGTGGGGGCCACATTGTCCGACTGAACCAACGTCGAAAATAAAATTTAAAGGGGTATTAACAACTGAAATACTGTATTTATGGCAGATTGAACACACAGTGTATACCAATAATGTCTAGTTACAGTTCCAGGAGTCCCATCTAATGGGAGAAATACATGAAAAATGCATGTGAGCAGCCTTAAAACATGGACATACATGTCTGTTACCAGATGGATGGGGCCACACAGAATGGTATCAAGGGCCGCATGTGGCCCCCGGGCCGCAGGTTGTGCACCCCTGCTCTAAAGGCATTACGTTATGCATTCCGTCATAGTTATGGTCTGTGGTAACGGAATCCATAACTCAATTCACCTTTTACCACCAAACATACCACATAACATGAAATTCGCTCATCTCTACTGATAACCTATCAGTAAAAAAACTCTTGGAAAACCCCTTTAAACAAAAGTTAGAGCAGTGGCCAGGCAATCTAATTTCTGATTTCCTAATTTCCTAACTTGTGTGGCCTGTGCCCAGTATTGCGACCGACCATGCCTGCATTACGGCCCGCAAACACATTCACTTGAATGGGTCTGCAATCCGCAAGACACGGAGCGGCAAAAAAAAAAAAAGAACATTTTTTATTTTTTTAGGGGGGGGGGGGGGGAGTGAATGTTGCAGATCACAGACCCATTCAAGTGGATGGGCTGCATCCGCAAACAGCGGGTACACAGCCGAAGCCCGTGCATTGCGGACCACTATTTGCAGTACTCAGCATTGGCCACAGGGCGCACTAGTTTGTGTGCATGAGCCCTTATAGACATTTTTATGTCAGCCGAATGACATGACATGACTGGGCAACCATCTAATGGAGAAGTCAGCAACCTTCGGCACTCCAGCTGTTGTGAAACTACAATTCCCAGCATGCACACTTGTTCGCCTGTTCTCAGAACTACCATAGAAGTGAATGGAGCATCCTGGGAGTTGTAGTTTCACAACAGCTGGAGTTCTAGAAGTTGCTGATTCCTCATCTAATGTGTATGGTGTTTCCCAACTCTAGCCGGTGGGGAGAAAGATCAAGCCTGATCTTTCTTTCTCATGGGTGAAAAGTGGTCACCCTAGGTGTCTGGCAGCAGCTTACTCCCCTCTCCCTACTGAGAACACATGCAGGCTTGACTCAGCACAGAGTGTATGTGTATGGAATTCCCTGGATGCACTGCGAGGACTCATGAGCGCGCACACATAATGGAGAAGACTCATGAGCGTGCACACATAATGGAGAGGACTCATGAGCGTGCACACATAATGGAGAGGACTCATGAGCGTGCACACACATAATGAAGAGGACTCATGAGCGTGCACACACATAATGGAGACGACTCATGAGCGTGCACATACATAATGGAGACGACTCATGAGCGTGCACACATAATGGAGACGACTCATGAGCGTGCACACATAATGGAGACGACTCATGAGCGTGCACACACATAATGAAGAGGACTCATGAGCGTGCACACATAATGGAGAGGATTCATGAGCGCGCACACATAATGGAGAGGACTCATGAGCGCGCACACATAACGGACAGGACTCATGAGCGCGCACACATAATGGAGAGGACTCATGAGCGCGCACACATAATGGAGAGGACTCATGAGCGCGCACACATAACGGACAGGACTCATGAGCACGCACACATAATGGAGAGGACTCATGAGCGCGCACACATAATGGAGAGGACTCATGAGCGCGTACACATAACGGAGAGGACTCATGAGCGCGCACACATAACAGAGAGGACTCAAGAGCGCGCACACATAACGGAGAGGACTCATGAGCGCGCACACATAATGGAGAGGACTCATGAGCGCGTACACATAACGGAGAGGACTCATGAGCGCGCACACATAACAGAGAGGACTCAAGAGCGCGCACACATAACGGAGAGGACTCATGAGCGCGCACACATAACGGAGAGGACTCATGAGCGTGCACACATAACGGAGAGGACTCATGAGCGCGCACATATAACGGAGAGGACTCATGAGCGCGCACACATAATGGAGAGGACTCATGAGCGCGCACACATAATGGAGAGGACTCATGAGCGCGCACACATAATGGAGAGGACTCATGAGCGCGCACACATAATGGAGAGGACTCATGAGCGTGCACACATAATGGAGAGGACTCATGAGCGTGCACACATAATGGAGAGGACTCCAGGAGAAGTCCTCTCAATGCATTGCAGGGCCGGTTTGCAAGTGCACAGTGGGAGGATGGAGGTGCATATCGACATTACTGATCTGGGCTCATGGGCAACAGTACTATTCAATTAGTACTGTAGTTATCAATGCTTGCCAAATGAGATCGAGTCCATTTGGTTGGAATTTCGGAGGATGGATATTAATCTGCCTTAGGTCGCATTCACACGCGGAGATATCTGTAAATGGCCCAGATTTTATGTATCAAAATGCTAATGTTAATGACTAGGGCTATTCACATTTTCTGAAATCCACGGCATGTCTGAGTTTTGTATGTGTTTTTGCCTCCAAATACACCCATACATAATAGTCTATGGGAGTACATAAAAATGCCAGGAGGAAGGAATACGCATGTAAATCCGGATGAATTACTGAAGCAATACTGATAGTATATAATCCAGAATCCATGTGTATTCCGGAGCCTCAGTCTAACTTTCCAGTTTCTGGGTGGATTTCTCCTTTAAAACACCATCACCATAGACAGAAGTGTCTCCTGACCGGAGAACTGGATATTACGTACCTGTGTGTGACCGGTTGTGAATCTTCAGGTTTTCCAGCCGTGAGAAACTCTTGTGACAAGTCGGGCAGCAATGCGGCCTCTCGTTAGTATGGGTGCGAATGTGAATCAGCATCTTATACCTGGGGTACAGGAGAAATCGAATGTTTCATAGGAGACTATTACAATCTGGCCTGTCTACATCTTCAGGAAAACAATATGTAAGGCGGCGGTCTGCGAGCTGCGTCTCTCCGGTCGTGGTAAAACTGAACTCCAAGCACGCCCGGACATCCAGCTTTCTGAGCACGCTGGTAATTGTAGCTTTACCGCAGCTGGAGAGCCACAGGGCGCAGACCACGGCAGTTCCTCAAGGTGGCGTTGTCGTAACCAGTTCTCAGGGACCCATACGTTACTATCCAGACAAAGCTGTAATATGATGCAGTGCTGGGTTTAGTCCATGAAGTAAAATGAGAGGTTGGTCTACATTCTCATAGGCTTTCATTCCTTCCAGTTTGCAAAATCCCTGCTGTCAGTGAAACATCCTTCAGAAACTGCAAACCTGTACAGACCAAATCATTCTCACAGTGGAGATTTTTCTATAATTGAATCCAGTCTAGGCAATCTTCAGTGACCTCCGGGATGACGCTTTTTGCCTTCACTGATACACTGTAGCAAAAGATTTGTGCTTCTGCTGTGTATAGTTCACAGATTTGTATACACTGCAGCCACCTCTGAGCCTCTATAGCAGGGGCACTCAGGGGTGCACCACCAATGGGGCCAGGTGAGGCAGCATCAGGTAGGGGCAAGAGAGGGGGGCAGCCGAAGGGCCTTGGGCTGAAGGGAAAGGGTTAGGTTAAGAGATTGGCATTGCGAAGGGAGGGGGCGCCATTTCAGTTTTCGCCTCAGGCAGCAGAAAGGCTAGGTGCACCCCTGGGGGCACTCAACTACTTTTTGTAAAGGTCCTCATAAATGGATCTGCTGTGAGGTGGAGGTCAGGGGGGAACACCAACAGGTGCTGGTACCGCTCACAGATTGGGGGCCACTAAATAAATAATCCTACGTCCCTCACATTTCTAGGATTTGTTCTCAGTTTTTTCAGTTTTTTTTCTACTTTTCCATTTATTCTTTTTAGGGCTCGTGCACACGAACGTATTTTCTTTCCGTGTCCGTTCCGTTTTTTTTTTCTTGTGGACCGTATGCGGAATTCAATTCAATGGGTCTGCAAGAAAAACGGAAGGTATTCCGTTTCCGCATGCCCGTATTTCCGCTCCACAAAAAAATAGAACAGTCCTCTTATTGTCCGCATTACGGACAAGGATAGTACTGTTCTATTAGGGGCCAGCTGTTCCGTACGGAACGCACGCGGACGTCATCCGTATTTTTTGCGGACCGCAAAATACATACGGTCGTGTGCATGAGCCCTAAGGAGGGGAGACTGATTAGGGCACATTTACTAATGGATTCTTGGAATGCACAGTTTTTTGGCGGACCCATTGAAATGAACGGTCCGTAAAAAAAAAAAAAACGGAACAAACATGAACGAAATACGTTCGTGTGCATGAGCCCTTACAGTCCATGTGTGGATGGCCACTTGCTTCTCCAGTGCACTGAGCTGAATAAACCTGCTCTGCATTGCCACACACAATACAGCCACAGATCGGCATCACAAAGTCACTCATGGCAGACACGATGTAGGCGGAGCCAACTTCTCCCCATAGCATGTTGATTGGTAGTTTGGGTAAAGCCGCCTGTGTGCCGCACACTGATTGGTTGGAACACTTCTTCACAGGTCCAGTCCTGATTCTCCCCCCCCACTCGCTGTACGCCAGGTCCTTTCTCTTCTTCTTCTCTGTTTTCATTAGGCCCCATGCACACGACCGTATTTTTGGTCCGCATCAGATCCGCTTTTTTTTTAAGATTGGACGTGGACCCATTCTTTTCAATGGGTCCGCCAAAAAAGCGAACAGCACTCCATGTGCTGTCCGCATCCCTATGTACTATAGGGAACATGTCCTATGCTTGTCCGTTTTGCGGACAAGGATAGGCATTGTTACAATGGATCCGTAAAAAAAACCGATGCCACAAGGACATCATCTGTATGTTTTGAAGATCCACATTTTGCGGACCGCTAAATACATACAGTCGTGTGAATGCACCTTTATTCACACAGTGGGTCCGGACACCTGGTGTCCCCAGTCCGGATTCGGACCAGGATCCGCCCGTTCCCTACCCCTGCTCTATAGGTTTCCACAGTGAAATCTGCCACAAGCATTGATCAGGACATATACCTTTTTTTTTTTTTTTTTTTAGAAATAGCGCCTCTCTTGTCCTTAGGCCGTGCCTGGTATTACAGTATTCACACGAGCGGAGAAAAGCTCACCATGTGTGACTCAGTCCATTTCCTGTGGAGCGCTGTTTGACCGCTCTGGGATTTCCATCTCACCTGGCATTGAATCCTCTTCCCCGGCGGGCACATCCCTCCCAGTGGCAGCAGTATCCGGCATCTTTTTCTGGCTTCACATGGAAATCATTAACGTGATCCACCAGCTCTTGCAATAACTCGAAAAGGCGGTTGCACTTAAAAGTCAAAGGTGAAAGGTGAAACTGAGCAAGCTGAGAAATGATCAATGGTGAGCAGAAGGTCATAAGAGCGGAGGAGGGGTGCTGGTGCTGGTCACTGCCAGGTCTGATCCTTTGTTCCAAGCACTTAGAGGGGTTGTCCAGGATTATAAAAAAAAAAAAAAAGCCTGCTTTCTTCCAAAAAATGAAGTTCTGCAGCTCTACCCCATTGATTCCAATGGAGCTGAGATGCAATACAAGACACATCCTATGGATCAGGGTGGTGCTGTTTCTGGAAGAAAGCAGCCATGTTTTTTCTAATCCTGGACAACCCCTTTAAGGTCTTGTTCACATCACCGTTTGTGGATCTGACAGAGCAGCCTGCGGGATTCTCTACTTCACCGCCGAATCTCCAATCACTGCAATGTGGTCCAGTGGTGACCCCGTCGATTTCCAGCAAAAATGCCGGCAAAAGAAAATCGTTGCATGCAGCAGTTTATTTTCTGCTGAAACCCAGTATTTGTGCCAGAAATCAGCCGGATCCCCAGTGACTGCAATGGGGTCCGTCAGTGAAGTAGAGGATCCGGCAGTCTACTCTGTGCCGGAACAGCCTGCCGGATCCACAAATGGAGATGTAAACTAGGCCTAAGTTACATATCCAAGTTAAAGGGATTGCTGGTGTTACCTACTTTTGCAGTGCAGTACACTGTACCCATTGCTGTAATTAAAGGGGGTTTCCAGAACTAGAATATTGATGGCCTATCCTTAAAATAGGGTTTCCAGGACCAACATACTGATGCCCTATCCATAGAATAGGTCATCAATATGAGATCAGTGGGGGTCTTATATCCATCACCCCAACCAATCAGCCATTAGTGGAGCCGGAATACTACAGCGCCACACACGGTGCAGTGGTTGTTCTCAGGTACTGCAACTCATCTCCTATTCAAGTGAACATTGCCTAACTGTATAGTCACAGGCAGGAGATTTGTTGCAGAAATTTCTGCGACTGTTCCATTCATCTATACAGCACAGAAATCCATGTGCTTGCCACCAAAACCACCGCATTCAGATGAATGGAACTGAATTTCTGCAACAAATCTGCCCCGTGTGAATATATACTAAGTGCTGTAAACAGCCTGTACTCTGCTGACAGCTCCTGCAGGGCAATACAGGCTGACAGTATTAAACCCTGCCTGCTACCTGGTAGGATTGTCCCTGCTGAGTCAAATGAGACCTGTCTTGTGAAAATCATTTGTGGTGGAGAAAAAAAAAAAAAAAAACAGACGATCTTTATGCAAATGAAGGCTTCAGCGCACCCAGCACTGGAAAGCAGAGGTGCACCAATGGGTTAGGTGCACTCAAGCCATTATTTGCATAAACAATAGATGCCGCAATCGATTTCCACAAGGCCAGTATCATTTTAACTAGTTGGATCAACCCTATCAAGGAGTACGCCTGGTTTAACGGGGTTAATGCTGCTGACAGGTGTAGCGATAGATTTTAGGAACGTATAGTGACACAATGCAATCAGACAGATGACAAGCTGCACTGGGTGACTTACCTTTGCCCACTGACACACCAGCTGTTTCTGTTCTGTGTACTCCAGGGACAGTCGTTTCTCCTTGGGTGGAGTCAGGAACATGGATGGGGGCAGCTGTAGACCAGAGCCAAGAGGCAGGAAGAACTGGAATGGACTGGGAGCTGAATCGCCCCTGCAGCGCAGTGATGGAACGTCCTAGGGAACAGAAGACAGATCACCTTAAAGGGGTTGTCCCACAAAAAATATTCTACAGTTTTCAAACCAGCACCTGGATCTGAATCCTTTTATAATTGCATGTAATTAAAAATTTTGCATAGCCACTGAGTTATTCAATAAAATGTATCTGTATAGCGCCTCCTGCTGCTTGTTTCTTTCTTATTTCTTTGTCCTACTCACTGAGATGGTCGCACATGCTCAGTTCCATCCTTCAACTGCCCCCTGAGCTGTGATAGGGAGAGCATGGACACGCCTCCTGAGCTGTGATAGGGAGAGCATGGACACACCCCCTGAGCTGTGACAGGGATAGCATGGGCACGCCCCCTGAGCTGTGATAGGAATAGCATGGACACACCTCCTGAGCTGTGATAGGGTGAGCATGGGCACGCCCCCTGAGCTGTGGTAGGGATAGCATGGACACGCCTCCTGAGCTGTGATAAGGAGAGCTGAGACACGCCCCCTGAGCTGCAGCAGAAAAGACACTCCCCTTGAGCTGCCAGCTTGATATACATCTAGCAGAGCAATGAATTGGGAGATATCTGGATCCATGGGAGGTACAGGGCTGGTTCTAGCATTTTTAAAAAAAAGATTGTCATGTACTACATGATGGCTGATTCTCATTTTTTGCAGCAGTCATAAGCGAAGGAGCAAAATAAAATGAGAAGGAGATGGATGGAGCCGAGGGTCATTCCCAGAAGAAATATGACATGTAGGAGATGATGTATGATCCTAACATCTATCCTCAGGGAGTGTATATCCTCGGGGAATACAAAGGCTAAAGTCGCGTGCTATAAAATGGAACAGCTCGGAGCTAGATATGTCCTTCTTTCTTATAGAAAAGACATAGGGAATCTAGGGGTTTGATACAGAGCACACAACCTTTTGAGCACAGACTGAAAACTCTGCCTCCCTCAGGTTGGGATAAGTATAGCATAAAATAGACATCTCAGGCTGCCCTTGTAATTAGGGATGGTTGAAAAGACTCACCAATGGAGTGTCCCCACCAGTCACCCTCTCAGGGGACAAAGATGCCCGGCCAGGGGAGTCCATACCAGAAGAGGGAGAGAGGCTGAGGTCCACAATTGGAGGAGTAGAGAACGGGGGACTGTCCCCTTCCCGAAATCGAGGCAGGAACCCTGTAGGGGACAAAGTAGAAAAAAAAAACAAGTGTTAATCAGAAATTGAAGACATTGATAGAGGTTCATAAGGTTGGCACCATCTGGGTATGGCGGTGGCATGGAGCAGGTTATCTGGCAGTGCATGTAGCAAGTTTACAGGGTATATAAAGTAGGGGGGGAGCAATGACATATACAAAAGAGAATACCTGGTGGGGGTGAGGGGCAAATCGGGGTGATGACAGTGGTTCCATCATCCCGTATCATCAGCTCGTGGTGGACCAAACTCTTCTTAGTGCCCCCTCCATTCCGATCTCTCTTCTCTCGTGCTGCCCGCAGCTTGGAGATACTGAGCTTCAGGTCCAGGGGCTCGTCCAGCGAGTGCATGATCAATGGCTACACCCACAGCACCCCCGGCTGTCGATCAGAACAATATGCACAGATTAATACACTGAGGCCTGTCACAAAATCTACAGCACCATTAACCCATCACAGACCTGCCAGGCATCGCCTCTCACGGTGCACGGTAAGCGCGCAGGCAAGCAGGGGTTAAATACACTGATGTGCCCGGGTGCTGTGTCAGGGAAAGGGTAATACCAATTGCCACGTGTGGTTTCCTGAAGGGTGAAGGGGGGTGCAGGATCCCCCTTTGAGATGTAACATACCCCCCTCTCCTAAGGGACTCTGGGAAAGGGAGGGTCACCCATCTAGTGCCATGTGGGGATAAAGGCGTGTCCCCCCCCACCACCACCACCCTCAGCGCCACCCCCCCATCCTGGGCATGGGGCCAGCCGTGGCCAGACACTGAGGAATGTTGGAGGCCTGGGAGCTCTGTGGAGTGGAGAGAGAGAATGGGAGGGTGGAGAGATGGTGAAGGGGAGGGTGAGAGAGGACACTGGGAATGTGAGGGGAAGGACACTGGGAGAGAAGGGCAGACGGCTGACAGTGGACGGGGAGGAGAGACGTAACAGGAGGGAGAGAGAGGGAGTAATGGGGGGACAGGTACACGTACAGTACAGTGCGCCTATACAATGCACATGTACACACATACATAGAAATATAAAATATAGAAACACACACATACACAATGTACACACACATACATATACAATGCACATATACACACATACTGTACACACATAAATATACAATGCCCATGTATACACATAAATACTGTACACACACGTATACAATGCACATGTACATACACATATACACACATACAATGCACATGTACACACATATACAATGTACACACAACGCACATGTATATACAATGCACATATCCGCACACACATATACAATGCACATATATACACACATATACAATGCACATATACACATACATATACAATGCACATATACACACATATACAATGCACATATATACACACATATACAATGCACATATGCACATACACACATATACAATGCAATATACACATATACATGCAATATACACATATACAATGCATATACACACACATATACACATATACAATGCACATATACAACACATATACAATGCACATACACACATATACAATGCACATATACAACACATATACAATGCACATATACACACATACATATACACACATATACAATGCACATATACACACATATACAATGCACATATACACATATACATATACAATGCACATATACACACATATACACACAGCATACACACATATATACAATGCATATACACATACATATACAATGCACATATACACATTACAATAACATATGCACATATACACATATACAAATGCACATATACACACATACATATACAATGCACATATACACACATACACAATATACAATGCACATATACACACATACATATACAATGCACATACACATATACATATACAATGCACATATACACACATACAATACAATGCATATACACACATATACACATTATACAATGCACATATACACACATATACAATGCACATATACACACATACAATACAATGCACATATACAACATACATATACAATGCACATATACACACACATATATACAATGCATATACACACATACATATATACAATGCACATATACACACATACATATACAATGCACATATACACATACATATACAATGCACATATACAATACACATACATATACAATGCACATATACACACATATACAATGCACATATAACACATACATATACAATGCACATATACACACATATATACAATATGCACATATACACACATACATATACACAATACACACATATACAATGCACATATACACACATATACATATGCACATATACACACATATATACAATAGCACATAACACAATGCACATACACATAATACAATGCATACACATATATCAATGCATATACACAATACATATGCATATACACACATATACACATACAATGCACATATACAATATACAATGCACATATACACACATATACAATGCACATATACACACATCACATACACACACACATACACATACATACATACATATACAATGCACACAACATACATATACACACATACAAACATACATACAACACATAATACAATGCACATATACACATATATACAATGCACATATACACACACATACAATGCACATATACACATACATATACAATGCACATATACACACATATACAATGCATATACACACATACATATACAATGCACAATATACACACATACATATACAATGCACATATACACACATATACAATGCACATATACACACATACATATACAATGCATATACATATAGCACATTATACACACATACATACAATGCACATATACATACACACATACATATACAATGCACATATACACACATACATATACAATGCACATATACACAACATATACAATGCACATATACACATATATATGCACATATACACACATACATATACAATGCACATATACTCACATATACATGCACATATACACATACATATACAATGCACATATACACACATATACAATGCACATATACACACATACATATACATGCACAATACACACATACATATATACAATGCACATATATACACACATACATATACAATGCACATATACACACACAATACAATATACAATGCACATATACACACATACAACATATACAATGCACATATACCACACATACATATACAATGCACATATACACACATATACAATGCACATATACACACATACACATATATACAATGCACATATACACACATACATATTACATGCACATATACACACATACATATACAATGCACATATACACATACATATACAATGCACATGCACATATACACACATACATATACATGCATATACACACATTATACAATGCACATATACACACATATACACAATGCACATACACACATATATACAATGCACATATACACACATACATATACAATGCACATATACACACATACTGTACACACATATACAATACAACAATGCACATATATACACACATACATATACAATGCACATATACACACATACAATATACAACATGCACATATACACATATACATATACAATGCACATATAACACATACATCATATACAATGCACATATACACACATACATACAATGCACATATACACACATAATATACAATATACACATATACACATATATACATGCACATATACACATACATATACAATGCACATATACACATACAATACACATGCACATATACACACATACATATACAATGCACATATACACAACATATACAATGCACATATACACACATACATATACAATGCACATATACACACATACATATACACATACACAATGCACATATACACACATATACAATATACAATGCACAATATACACATACACACACATATACAATGCACATATACACACATACATATACAATGCACAATATACACACATATACACACATATACAATACATATACAATGCACATATACACAATACATATACAGCACATATACACACATATACAATGCACATATACACACATACATATACAATGCACATATACACACATACATATACAATGCACATATACACACATACATACAATGCACATATACACACATACATATACAATGCACATATACACATACATATACAATGCACATATTACACACATACATACAATGCACATATACACACATACATATTACAATGCACATACACATACATATACAATGCACATATACACATACATATACAATGCACATACACATATATACAATGCACATATACACTACATATACACACATATACACATATACAATGCACATATACACACATATACAATGCACATATACACACATACATATACAATGCACATATACACATACATATACAATGCACATATACACACATACATATACAATGCACATATACACACATACATATTACAATGCACATATACACACATACATTATACAGCACTATACACACATATATACAATGCACATATACACACATACATATACAATGCACATATACACACATACATATACAATGCACATATACACACATACATATACATGCACATATTACACATACATATACAATGCACATATACACATACATATACAATGCACAATATACATGCACATACATATATACAATGCATATACATACATATACATGCACATATACACAACATATACAATGCATATACACATATACACAATACACATATACAATGCACATTACATACAATACAATGCACATGCACATTACACACATACACACATATACAATGCACATATACACACATATACAATGCCACATAATACACACACATTATACACATATACACACATACATATACAATGCACATATACACATACATATACAATGCACATATACACATACATATACAATGCACATATACACACACACATATACAATGCACATATACACACATACATATACAATGCACATATACACACATACAATTAACGATATACCAGGTCAGAACGACAAATGAGTAAATGCCTGTCTTTTGGCTGATCGGATCTTTTAATGGGCCCAAACAATCGTTTTATAACCGTATTATCGATGGCCGCTCACTGTGCCTCCGCATTGGGCTACATTAAAAAAAAAAAACCCTTAAAAAAAACCCTTAGCACAACCTTTTTGGCTTCATCTTTCAGTCCATCCTTCCACCCTGAGAAGACAACACCATTAATGGTTTATGCCACATGAGTCGCATAAAAAAGTTGCACGTTTTGAGTTGAGAAAAGGGAGGCCCACCAAAATTTGCTATTAATTTACTCCAGAAACTGGTGTAAACTGTAGCTGAAATCTACGCTTCTAGCTGGGGTAGACTTCCATTTCTGGTGCACGGAAAGCAGGTAGATGCGCCAAATTTGCTAAGAACCTGTATAAATGAGTCCCATCTTACTCCAGCGCACTTTTTACTAAGACTGGGGTAGGAGACAGCATTCTGGGTCTGAATATGCCTTATTGCCGTCCTAAGTATATGCTGCAAAGCCAGCTCCCCAGTCCTGCTCATTCCGGGGGTCATTTACAACGACCGCTGCACTGCCTGAGGATTCGCCTAATTTGTAATGAGGTGTGCATCACATCATAAATTAGGTGCACCTCTAGCAGTCTGTGCGCCTGGTATAGTTTTTACTCCTCTTTTACACCTGTTTTCAGGTATAAACTATAGTAAATTTGCCCCGACCCCTGCTACTCTCAAGTGGCGAGGATGGCGTAAGAACGCCTGTCCAACAAAATATTTTTGCATGTGCATTTAAAAAGTTGCAAAAAGGGATCCTGCGACCATTTAAATGTTAGTAACTGACCCCCTCTGTATTCGTTAGGGTTTCGTGTCACCACTGATGGCTGTTTGTGGCACATGCTGCATTCCCCTGTCTGCCCTCATTTCTGCCTTCTCCCCAGTGCATGTTCACCAGTCACGCCAGCTCTGTGCTCTCTGACACTTATATCTTCCCTGGTGGTTACACCTGTCAGTGCCCCTTAGTCCCGCGGCTGCCATCAGTTCTTCCTGTGCCCTCGGTCACAGCTGGCTGTTCTCTGTCACCTTCGTGCGTCTCACAGCGGAGCCTCGATCACAGCGTCTCATCCCGTTCTGTGTATGGGAATGTACGTGTGCGTTATACGGTATCTGTCCGGTCCATCCGTGAATATACAGTATATGAGGTCACGTATGAAGTCCAGTCTTAGAAATAGGACACCTTTTCTTCTCCACATGACCCAGTTAATCCCAAACTCAGTCACCTGGTCCAGGTCTGGGTTCAGCGGCGTCCGCCATTGTTCCAGGGACGCCAGCTGCTCCTTTATTCGTTAGGAAAAACATGGCTGCTTTCTATTAAAATCAGCGTCACACCTGTCCAGAGGTTGTTCGAGGTACTGGCAGCTCAGCCCCCTTCTCTTCAGTAAAGCAGATCGGCAATACCAGACACAGCCCATCGATCTGGGAATTAATACTGATGATCTATTCTCAGGATAGGTAATCAGTATCAGATTGGCCGGGGTCCCAGGCACCGCAGCCTCTTCCTAGGGCATGTGATGTCACCGTACATCGGTCACGTGGCCTAGTTGCAGCTCAGTCCCATTCAAGTCAATGGGGCTGAGCTGCAATACCAAGCACAGCCACTGTATAATGCACGGCGCTGTGCTTGGTAAGCGCCTGGGAGGCTTCAGCGCTCACCAGAGTTCTGGTGAAGGCCGCATGCTTCCTGATCAGTGCGGGTGTCGGGACTCAGACACCTTTAAGGACAACAGCTGTACAGGTATGGCGCCAGTCCAGGGTTAAGCTGACAGGTTTCTGTTGTTTTAAACAGCAGACACACAGATGCAATGTTCATGTTCGGCGGTATCGCCGATCATGGGCATTTAATCCCTCAGATGCTGTGGACAATTGTGACCACGGCATCTGAGCGGTTAAACCCTGGGAGCGCTGCTGAGACTGAGGAAGCTGTATGTTCGCTGTCTGTGACGGGCTCAATCCCTCTGAATGATCCAAAGCCCTGTCTGTGGCAGATAGGAATATAGCAAATCTCCCATAGACTGCAATGGTAAGTTATTGCAGTCCATGGGAGAAGCGATCACATGTAAAAGTCCCCTAGGGGGACTTAAAAAAAAGTAAAAAGGTTTTTAAAAATATATATTAAAAATAAACAATAAAAAGAACGATATAAAAATAAAATTCATAGCCATCATCACATCCCAAAATACCCATACTATTAAAATATAAAAGTATTTATCCCGTATGGTGAACTTCATAATGGAAAAAATCAAAATGACTGAAAATATTGAATAAAATTTGATCAAAAAGTTATACACCCCCCCAAAATGGTATCAATAATATTTAGACCTCAGACAGTATTTATGCCAGAAAATATGTCAAAGAATATGGCAATGTGAAGAAAACAATCTTTTTTTATATTTTTACTTTTTTTTAAGTATTAAAACACAAGCAAAACTATACAAATGTGGTATTGCTGTAATCGTACTGACTCCAAGAATGAAGATAACAGGTCAGTTTTACCACATAGGAAATGCCAGAAAAATGAAACCCATAAAACTACGGGTAGAATTAAGTTTTTTATCCAATCCCACCCCATTTTGAATATTTTTTTCTATCTTTATATGCATTATATGCAACAGTAAATGGTGCCATTAGAAAGTATAACTTGTCCCGCAAAAAAACAAGTCCTCATATGGCTAGGTGAACAGAAAAATAAAAAAAGTTATACCACGGAAGGGCGGGAGTAAAAAAAAAAAAAAAATCGCTCAGTCCTTAACCACCTAACTGTTTTGCCGGAGTCCAGCTCAGGCAGTGTGAAAAGTAGCTAACTGGAGGGGGAGGGCTGTTTTAGATGGTGATATCTCCTCAATGGTAGTAGCTAGAAACATGCCACTGGTCATGTTTGAAAGCTGACAGTCCATGCTTTCATACAAGACCAAAATGACAGATAAAGTTAACATTTTTAGCTGCATCCACAGCATCCTGATTTCTATCAGTGATATCTTCCTCTGTCCTGAACATATTGCTGTCATTCTGGTATTGTCTGAAAGCTTGGAATGTCTGCTTTCAAACAAGATCAGTTGCATGTTTCTAGGTGCTACCATAGCAGCATCTAAAGCAGCCCTCCCCCCTCCAGTTAGCTACTTTTCCCACTGCTGGAGCTCCACTCTGGCAAAACAGTTAGGGGGTTAAAGGGGTTGTGAAAGAAGAGGGGGGGACCCCCATTTGGCCGGACCTGTAAATGAAAGATTACTTACCTGTTTTATGGTGCTGTCTCCCAGGGCCTTCTCCAGGCATCTGGTTGACATAGAGGAACTGGCTCCCCTTACATCATGACAAATGGTCACATGACACAAGGGGATCTGGCCAGTGATTGGCTGCGGTGATGTAAAACCAGATGTTAACCTCGAGGGAGCCCAGAGGACCGCTACAGGCCTGGAGGAGAAGGAGCAGGGAGTCGGCACTGGGAAGCAGGTACAGTAAGTAATCTTTCCTTTACAGGTCCGGCCAAATCAGGGGGTTTTGCCAACCCCCTCACAAGCACACACATACATTCTTGCACAACCCCTTTAAGAGGTTAAGCAGGTGATCACCATGGGGACCAGGAGTCAAAACCCCACAGAGGTTATATTGATGTCCAGTCTTAAGGATAGGTCATCAATATTTCATTCCTGGAAGACCCCTTTAAGCCCAACATATATTTTACCTCCATCAACAGCCTGTGGAGCTCTGAGACTGCACACTTGGATTCTGCGCATGTTTTTTTTCCGAGATGCCTTTCTCTTAACATCAACAACCCGGTCGAGGGGATTAAGATGGCGTTAATATACCCCCCACTATAAACCACAGTTGTTACTGACTTAAGGCTAAATCCTCACAAGTTTAAGCATGTCCGCTCCATCCATTCAAGAATTTCCTCCTGTTTTCTCCGGAGGACATCGGCCATAAGTGACCAGGTGAACGCCGCGACGCTCCTCCTACAGCCGGGCTACTTTCTCCCCCACATTTGCCTTGATATTCAGTGTCTATTGTGTGACCCTAAGAGTGGCACTACATGGCGGGCTGTCATACATTGCTGTATTCACGCTGTCACCCTGACGTCGCCCTCAGCGGTCTGTCATGTTGGTCAGCAGCCGCTACATACACATTACATTAATGCTGATGGATCCTGTCATTTTATGGCTGGATCCGCCAGTCATGTAAAGTGCATGAGGGCTACATCACAAGTTCTGTCAGCTGGAACCCTAGAGGCTTGCAATTCTTCCAGAGCCATGGTGTGGTCCACTATGGCTGAAATCAAATCAAAGGACTCGTTCAGAGGGAGAAAACCAGAAGCCGATCTTATCTAAATGTGCAGGCTGAGCAGAAGCAAAATCCCAGCCCATAACGATACTAAAGGTCCCTTTACACGGGACGATATTACAGCTAGTTCCTTCCTGACAATCTGCTGATCGTTGGTGGAGGAGACCGATGCATTTACATGCAGCGATCTTCTCCACAGTATGGCGAGGAGCAATCGCTAATACCATCGCTCTTCCCCATACTGACTCGTTGATCATGTTTTCATGGGACGGTCTGCTGCTGGTAAACAATCATTACCCGATGAACGAGCGTTTCATCGGATAATCGGCGGTACATTTACACTGCCAGACTATCACTAACGAGCACTGCTATGAACGCTCTTTAGCGATAATCTGTGTGATTCTCCGCCCGTGCAAAGGGCCCTTAAAGGGGTTGTCTCATGATGGACAATGGGGGTATATTGCTAGGATAAGCCCCCATTGTCTTATAGGTGCGGGTCCCACTGCACCTATATCCAGAACAGAGCCTCGCATGGTGATGGCTGGAGGACTCCGGTCCGGCCACCACCAAGCCGGCTCCCCATAGAAATTAATGGGAGCGTACTGCGCATGTACGGCCCCCGCTCTTATTAATTTCTAAGGAACCGGCAGAAATAGGCGAGCCAGTGCTCGGATATTTTCGCCGGCCCTATAGAAAATGAATGGAGGGCAGCTGCGCATGCGCAGTGCACCCTCCTTCACTTGTGGGACCCGCACCTATAAGACAGTGGGGGTCATATCCTAGCGATATGCCCCCATTGTCCAAGATGACACAAGCCCTTTAACTCTAGATGCATGTATATAAGCTGGAGAGTTTTGGGCCCTTTAAGCTTAAAATCTGATAATATTTTATCTCAATTCTGAGTTCCTGAAAATGGAAATTTACTTTCATGCAGATCTGCAATAACTGAACTCCAGAATCTTGCTTATAACATTCATCAGCTAAATCCCAGCTTCTGCAAACATGTCTGTACATACCGTCCAGTAAGTAATTATATACTAGATGGATGTAGCAGATAAATAAAAGACAGCCCTCAAAATGTAACCTCTTGCCCCCTGCTTAAAGGGGCTTTGCAGGATTTTACTATTGTTGATCTATCCTCAGGATAGATCATCAGTGTCTGATCGGTGGGGGTACCGATGCTCCCGTGAGCGCCGTGGCCTACTCTCAGCTCACCAAGCACAGCACCATACATTGTATAGTGGTCATGCTTGAAATAGCGCTCTCCTAGGCACGTGACCGATGAACATGACGTCACTGGCCTAGGAAAAGTTAGCACCGGTGCCTTCTCAAACAGCTGATCGGCGGGGTCACGGGTGTCGGACCCCCACCAATCAGATACTGATGACCTATCCTGAGGATGGGTCATCAGTAGTAAAATCCCCAAAAACACCTTTAAAAGAGCAGGTCCCACTAAATGGGACACTGCATAAAGTAGATCTGACACATGTGGACGGGGGCTGAGCTGCAGTACCCTGGCATGGCCACTACAGAGAAGACGGCGCTGTCTTCTCTTTATGTGTCATGTGTTAGATACCACGGACAGATGATTGACGGGGGTGCTGGGTGTCAGACTACCACAGATCTGATACTGATGACCTATTCTGAGGGCAGGTTATCAATATCTGTACAGCCTAATTCACATTTCCATGGAGCACGATCCTTTCTGAGGCCGCCGCTGTACAGCGATACAAAGAGTATCACTGTACAGTGGCGGCCTCGGGAAGCGCATGGCGTCATAGCAACCAATGACGCCGTGCGCTCCTGTCCTCAGAAGGAGCACGGTCCGTATTTCACGGATCGTCCCGGACCGTGTTCCATGGCAATCTTAAAAAACGCCTTTAAGAGCCATCAACAATATTTCATTTCTATGGCCTGCTTTAGTTGGCATCTGATAAATACCTTAAATGGGGTTATTCCATGAATAATGTAAAAAATGAAAATAATTAATCTCTTTCTAACACAGCTAGAACCAGCCCTGTACCTCACGTGGATCCAGAGATCTCCACATTCACTGCTCTGCTATAGGGAGCATGTCCTTTCTCAGGAGTGTATCCTTTCTGCTGCAGCTGGCAGTTGCAAGATGGAACTGAGCATGTGCGTCCTCAGTGAGCTGGACAGACAATTTAGAGAAAAGAACAAACAGCAGGTGGCGCTATACACATACATTTTATTGAATAACTCAGTGGCTATACTAAATATTTAATTACATGCAATTATAAAAGTATTCAGGTCCAGGTGCTGGTTTGAACACTGTAAAACATTTTTCGTTGGACAACCCCTTTAATTTAAAGGGGGTTTCCAGGAGTTCGATATTGATGACCTATCCTCAGGATTAAGGGATGAGAAACATCCGAAGTCGATTCGCTCATCTCTACTCAGAATAAGTCAATATCAGATTGCGGGGGTCCAATTCCTGCCCCCCTCAACAATTCCTGCCCCCCCCCACCCGCAAAGTGATCCAATTCCTGCCCCAGCCTCCCCTCCCGCAAGGAGGCTTTGGTGCTCTGGTGAGTGCCGCGGCCTCTTCTTCGTCACATGGCCTAGGCATATCTCAGTCCCCTTGAAGTGAATGGGCCTGAGCTGCAATTTCAAGCACAGCCACTATACAATGTATGGCGCTGTGAATGGTAAACTGTGAGGAGGCCGTGGCTCCGTTGAGAGTTGTGGTCTCCTTCAAACCAGCTGATGGCAGTGGGGTCCTGGGAGTCAGGCCCCATTCACACGACCGTATGTATTCCGTGATCCGTATAAAAACGGAACGGAAGACATACGGAAAGTCAATTTTACGGACCCATTGACTTTAATGGGGCTACGGACGTGATTTTTCGGCCAAGTATAGGACATGTTTTATTTTTTTGCAGAAGATCTTCCGCGAGATACGGGTGCGGAATGCACACAGTGTGCATTCCGCATTTTTTTTCTCCTATGGAAAAATGAATGGGTCCATATGGTTCCGCATCTTATCCGCAAAAATGCGGATAAGATGCGGAAATGTACATACGGTCGTGTGAATGGGGCCTCAGAGAGCTGCAGCAATAAGGACACGCCCCCTAATATAAATCTAGCAAAGCAACTGAAGCAATGAATGGGTAGATCTCTTAATCTATGCAAGGTACAGGGCTGGTTCTGGCTTTGTTAAAAACGGATTTTCATGTACTATATTAGGTCTGATTTTCATTTTTTACATTAACCATGGCATAACCCGTGTGCCGTGTAAACGCCGCTCAGCTCATCGAGCCCGTACATCAAGTGATGGATGTGCAGTCTGTGTTCATGTCATTCCCTGCTCCACCTCGGTGACAGATGACAGCGGGCAGGTAATAGACGTATCACTGACGATGATTTGTGTTCATGTGTATACGGTTGTTAGCTTGTCTGACAGGTATGAACAGGGCACAAGCTGATGGCAGCCGCGTCATGTAGAGAAGCCAAGCGGCTCTGATAAGACGCGGCAGACACGATAATGAATTTATATCGGCTGCATAACATGAATTATGTCCAACTTCATCCGTAAACACAGTCGCAGCCATTTGCAGGGTAGAAACCGGAAGATAAGCAGCGCCAGACTCGCCCTGCAGACGCTTATCTCCCCATTCTTTCCCGATCTCAGAGTGTAAATTTACGGGGGGGGGGGAGATAGAGGTCACCCTAACTTCTCTACTGTAACTGGAAATCATTAGGATATTGAACTAGCTCAATCCTTTATGTAAATTGTGAATGCAGAAGCCATCATCAAGCAGATTAGCCGCTGGATCTTATTAGGACATCTTTTCATTATAATATGGCTTTTGGGAATATCCAGGAAACCCGGCTTAACTAACACATACAGTAGATAGCTCAAGCTTTTTAATACACATGTGTCCATGGCTGGGGCTGAAGTAGTTAATAAATTAAAGGGGTTATCCAAATTCTATAATGCCCCCTCCATATGCCCGGGCCCCTCACAGAGCATCCGCGTTGCGTCTGAGGCCTGCACAGACGCCGCTCCATCTCCCTGTCACGGGGATAAAAACATCCGGCGTCGGGGCGGGGAAGCCATGATGGTAGGAAGGCTCATTCCCGTCACAGCCTGCCATTAGTTGCTCAAAATCCTCCCCCTTCCCCCGGATGGGGAGATGCAGCAGCGGCCGTGCCGACATCCGAAGCGACGTGGGTGTCAGGAAGCAAGGTAAGGGGGCATTATGGGTCTTGGATAAAACTTTTAAGGAGACAGAAGAAATCCTGATGCGCTGGAGCTCCATTTATCAGGTACAAAGCTCCAAACCAATGGCAAATGATACAATTCTAGCTGCCTGCAGCCACCACTAGGGGGAGCCTAGGAGCATACTGTTTATACATTGAACTCAATAATAACACAGTGTGCAGTGAGCTCCCCCTAGTGGTGGCTGTCAGACTGCTATTGATTATGGAACTATGGGGCAGAAAAGCTCCACCAGCAATAAAGGGATATCTATTAATTAATTAATTTTCGAATAATTTTAAACCAATTTAGATTTTTAAAAATTGTCAAGAAACGGTGGACATGTACTTGAAACCTGGGATACTGGGTAAAATGACAATGTAAGGGCTGAAGAGGTTCGGTTCAGTTTCTAAAGTAGGGGTGGTAAAGGAGCCTTCTGGGGGCTAATTTTAGGATTTGCAAGGCCCGGACTAAGGGAAGCCTAGCTTATAGAACAGCAAAGCACCAGGTCCTCCCATATCTAATGGCCACACACAAGGCCTCACTCAGCTCTAGATACAAGAGCGCCTCACAGCCAGCCCCAGGATACGCTGGGCCTCACGCACACAGCCCCGGATCACACAGGACCTCGCTCCGTAATACAAAGGGGCACTCACGTCTATCGAGCTGGTACCAGGGCCACAAAGCAAGGGTCTGCAGGGCCCGACGCTGCAACAATCAGAGCACACAGGACCCCGTACAGTCCAATCCCACACACAGGATTTTACACACACCCACGTCTTATATACATGGCCTCATTCATCTCAGAAGACACGCTATGTCCGCTGTCCATTGGCAGCCTTCCCAAAACCTTTAGGGTTCGGCTACATGAAGATTCTGGGTGTGATATTGTGTAGCCGAACCCTTAATGACACCCCAAAGAGGCAAAACTAGGCAGAAGCCGGGGCGCGCTGTACATAGGATAGTGCCTTGGAGATGACTGACCTCTATGGGATTCACAGAATCCATGCCCATGGGAGTCCGTGGAGAAAGATCTCAGCGCATAGATAATATATATCATCTCCAGATTCTGACCCTTTCCTTTAAAGGGGTCGTCCAAGATTTCGACATTGATGGCCTATACTTAGAATAGGTCATAGCCCCACCGATCTGCTCCGTCCATTGTGTAGCTGGTTACCATGCACTTCACTGGGAGCCGTTACCAGCCACGTCCACGGCTGTGTAGATCTGGCGCCGGAGCTACAACTAAACAGCTGATGGGTGGGGTCCGTGATGTCAGATATTGATGTCAATATCAAAGTCCTGGACAACCCCTTTAAATGTAAATATGCTGTGGATTTTGCATCCAAATTTTGCAGGTGCAAAATCCGTAGCGTACTACAGCGGCAGCAGAAAAAATCCACACTGAACCCACGCCGCGTGTCAAATTATGTTGCAGATTTTACCCCTTGCAAGAAATCTTCAGAATAAAGCCTCATTCACACGTCAGCGCACGTACCAATTCGCACATCCGTATTTTTAGCACGGAAGCATGCTCTATTTTGTCCGTCCATCACGCCCATTATAGTGTACGGATCTGTGAAAAACACGGACGCAAAACGGATGCCATCCGTGTTCCATGGACCATTAGGAGGAGATGCAATAAAAATTAATTTTGAGCTGTGCAGTGTCCGTGAAACATGGATGACACACGGAGAGCAAAAAACGGACACACGGACCAACACAGATCCGTCACAGACATCTTCACGGATGAATCACTGACCATCTTATATCACGGATTTCATCACGGACGTGTCAATGAGGCTTATTCCATGATGCACCCACGCGGCTAATTCCACATAGGATTTTTTTTTTATTCCATGGATTTCTGAAACTGAAAGGCCTGAGAAGATCAGATCTGCACGAGGGTGCATTCACACCACCGTATAAATGGATCCGTAATTTTGCGGAACGGGTGCGGACCCATTCATTTCACTGGGTCCGCAAAAAATACAGAGCATGTCCTATTCTTGTCCGCAACTACGAACAAGAATAGGCACTCTCTATATAGCGCCAGCCACGTGCAGTCCGCAAAATGGGGAATGCACACGGCCGCTATCAATGTTTTGCGGATCCGCAATTTGCGAACCACAAAACACTTACAGTCGTGTGAATGCGCCCTAATAGTTCAATTTCTGCGTTTTCCAACCAGTGATCTGTGCAGGTAGGTGTGCAGGTATGTACCTTCTCAACCCCCCCAATAAAGTCAAGGCAGAAACATTCACATTCCTGCTAAGGCCTTTTACACCTATTGCACTTGTTGATGCCTCGGGTAGCGGAAGGCGACGCTACGACACCTGTGAGCGGCGGTAAAATCAAGATCTCAGTGTTTCCCTATGAACAAAAAAAAGTTGAAAGTGACTTTCCGGCTACTGCAAGATTTTTAACAAGCTAGTGTTATTTGCAGGGGTCACGGGGTGGCTTACAATTTATTCCCCCTCCCCCCATAGAGAAATAGGATTGTCGCTGTCTTAGATAAGATCTAAGTAATCCTTGTATACATGTATGCTCGGTGTGGCCAAGTATGCGTGTGTTCTCAGCAGGAAGAGTAGGGGGTTGGCCGGTCCTGCTAAAATTGGCAAGGTCAACCGACGTAGATCTAATGTGTACGGACAGCTTTACAATCAGTACAGTGACAATACATATGGAGCCATTGAATTTTACTGTGTTTATTCTCACAAACTTGTTTCTACACTGACCAAGGGTCGGGACAAATACAACAGGCGCTACTCTGGTCTGTGGACAACACATCAGGACAGGGACCTCTCCTCCTCCTAATACACAGACTCATCAGGACACGGACCTCTCCTCCTCCTAATACACTAATCTCCTCCTCTAATACACAGACATCAGGACACGGACTCTCCTCCTCCTCTAATACACAGACATCAGGACACGGACCTCTCCTCCTCCTAATACACAGACATCAGGACACGGACCTCTCCTCCTCCTAATACACAGACATCAGGACACGGACCTCTCCTCCTCCTAATACACAGACATCAGGACAGGGACCTCTCCTCCTCCTAATACACAGACATCAGGACACGGACCTCTCCTCCTCCTAATACACAGACAACATCAGGACACGGACCTCTCCTCCTCCTCAATACACAGACATCCAATACACAGACATCAGGGACCTCTCCTCCTCCTAATACACAGACATCAGGACACGGACCTCTCCTCCTCCTAATACACAGACATCAGGACAGACACGGACCTCTCCTCCTCCTAATACACACAGACATCAGGACAGGGACCTCTCCTCCTCCTAATACACCGACATCAGGACAGGGACCTCTCCTCCTCCTAATACACAGACATCAGGACACGGACCTCCTCCTCCTAGGATACACAACATCAGACAGGACCTCTCCTCTCCTCCTAATACACAGACATCAGGACAGGGACCTCTCCTCCTCCTAATACCAGACATAGGATAACAGACATCAGGACACGGACCTCTCTCCTCCTAATACACAGACATCAGGACACGGACCTCTCCTCCTCCACAGACCAGAGTAGCGCCTGTTATATTTGTCCTGACCCTTGGTCAGTGTAGAAACAAGTTTGTGAGAATAAACACAGTAAAATCAATGGCTCCATATGTATTGTCACTGTACTGATTGTAAAGCTGACCGTACACATTAGATCTACGTTGGTATTAGGAGGAGGAGAGGTCCATGTCCTGATGTCTGTGTATTATGAGGAGGAGAGGTCTGTGTCCTGATGTCTGTGTATCTCCTCCTCCTAATACACAGACATCAGGACAGGGACCTCTCCTCCTCCAAATACACAGACATCAGGACAGGGACCTCTCCTCCTCCTAATACACAGACATCAGGACACGGAGCTCTCCTCCTCCTAATACACAGACATCAGGACACGGACCTCTCCTCCTCCTAATACACAGACATCAGGACAGGCACCTCTCCTCCTCCAAATACACAGACATCAGGACAGGGACCTCTCCTCCTCCTAATACACAAACATCAGGACACAGACCTCTCATCCTCCTAATACACAGACATCAGGACACGGAGCTCTCCTCCTCCTAATACACAGACATCAGGACACGGACCTCTCCTCCTCCTAATACACAGACATCAGGACAGGGACCTCTCCTCCTCCTAATACACAGACATCAGGACAGGGACCTCTCCTCCTCCTAATACACAGACATCTGGACAGGACCTCTCCTCCTCCTAATATACAGACATCAGAACAGGGACCTCTCCTCCTCCTAATACACAGACATCAGGACACAGACCTCTCATCCTCCTAATACACAGACATCAGGACACAGACCTCTCCTCCTCCTAATACACAGACATCAGGACACGGACCTCTCTCCTCCTAATACACAGACATCAGGACAGGACCTCTCCTCCTCCTAATACACAGACATCAGACACGGACCTCTCCTCCTCATAATACACAGACATCAGGACACAGACCTCTCCTCCTCCTAATACCAGACATAGACACGGACCTCTCCTCCTCCTAATACAAGACATCAGGACACGGACCTCCTCCTCTAAAACACAGACATCAGGACACGACCTCTCCTCCTCCTAAATACACAGACATCAGGACAGGGACCTCTCCTCCTCCTAATACACAGACATCAGGACAGGACCTCTCCTCCTCCTAATACACAGACATCAGGACACGGACCTCTCCTCCTCCTAATACACAGACATCAGGACACAGACCTCTCCTCCTCCTAATCACAGAATCAGGACACAGACCTCTCCTCCTAATACACAGCATCAGACACAGACCTCTCCTCCTCCTAATACACAGACATCAGGAACACGGACCTCTCATCCTCCTAATACACAGACATCAGGACACGGACCTCTCCTCTCCTAATACACAGACATCAAGGACACGGACCTCTCCTCCTCCTAATACACAGATATCAGGACATGACCTCTCCTCCTCCTAATACACAGACATCAGGACACGGACCTCTCCTCCTCCTAATACACAGACATCAGGACACAGACCTCTCCTCCTCCTAATACACAGACATCAGGACACGGGGACCTCTCCTCCTCCTAATACACAGACATCAGGACACGGACCTCTCCTCCTCCTAATACAAAGACATCAGGACACAGACATCTCCTCCTCCTAATACACAGACATCAGGACACAGGACCTCTCCTCCTCCAATACACAGACATCAGGACACAGACCTCTCCTCCTCCTAATACACAGACATCAGGACACAAACCTCTCCTCCTCCTAATACACAGACATCAGGACAGGGACCTCTCCTCCTCCTAATACACAGACATCAGGACACAGGACCTCTCCTCCTCCTAATACACAGACATCAGGACAGGACCTCTCCTCCTCCTAATACACAGACATCAGGACAGGACCTCTCCTCCTCCTAATACACAGACATCAGGACACAGGACCTCTCCTCCTCCTAATACACAGACATCAGGACACAGACCTCTCCATCCTCCTAATACACAGACATCAGGACACAGACCTCTCCTCCTCCTAAATACACAGACATCAGGACACAGACCTCTCCTCCTCCTAATACACAGACATCAGGACAGGACCTCTCCTCCTCCTAATACACAGACATCAGGACAGGGACCTCTCCTCCTCATAATACACAGACATCAGGACATGGACCTCTCCTCCTCCTAATACACAGACATCAGGACACAGACCTCTCCTCCTCCTAATACACAGACATCAGGACACAGACCTCTCCTCTCCTAATACACAGACATCAGGACAGGGACCTCTCCTCCTCCTAATACACAGACATTAGGACAGCGACCTCTCCTCCTTCTAATACACAGACATCAGGACACGGACCTCTCCTCCTCCTAATACACAGACATCAGGGACACGGACCTCTCCTCCTCCTAATACACAGACATCAGGACACGGAACCTCTCCTCCTCCTAACTACAGAGACATCAGGACACAGACCTGTCCTCCTCCTAATACACAGACATCAGGACACAGACCTCTCCTCCTCCTAATACACAGACATCAGGACACAGACCTCTCCTCCTCCTAATACACAGACATCAGGACACGGACCTCTCCTCCTCCTAATACACAGACATCAGGACAGGGACCTCTCCTCCTCCTAATACACAGACATCAGGACAGGGACCTCTCCTCCTCCTAATACACAGACATCAGGACACGGACCTCTCCTCCTCCTAATACACAGACATCAGGACAGGGACCTCTCCTCCTCCTAATACACAGACATCAGGACAGGGACCTCTCCTCCTCCTAATACACCAACATCAGGACAGGGACCTCTCCTCCTCCTAATACACCGACATCAGGACAGGGACCTCTCCTCCTCCTAATACACAGACATCACCACTCCTCCCCCTCTTAATAAATTCACATTTCGGGGCAGATTCCTCTCCTAACATAACACTTTCTCACCCACCAGTGGCCACAGTCAGGGGTAATACGTTAGATTCTGGGGGTGCTGAGCACCATATTATACGTAGTTTAGCGGCATCGGTACAAGGCTTTCGATATTATTGGCTCCTGTAAACCAACCGTATATATCCGCCGCCAGAATCCACGCTCCTAATACAAAGACTTCTCATTTCCATAATTATGTCTGACACATGTGCATTAATTTATAGCCACACATCAGAGATACGCCTGGCCTCAAAATTCTCTACAGGGGAAACGGCCACCGATAAATAATCTCATGAATATCTCCCAAGACCAAGGGGGTCAATAATGGCCCAGACTAAAGCAGTCCAGAGACCTAAAAACCTATACCCGCATCAGGCGAGCGTCCTGGTGCATTTTGCAAATTTTAAAATTTGCATTCCCCAACGTGGGAAATTCTTAGCCCATATGTAGAAGCGGGTCCGAAATATTTATTCTCATGCGGATCGTGGGTAGGCGCGCAGATACTCATTACGGATCTTGTCGGACGTTTTTTAAATATTGCACCGGAGGAACCTGCATTAGGCTACGGCACGTTACTTGGTGCCATCAATTATCCTTGGGCCCTCAGGTAATCTATAGTGACGGACGGCTTCCTTTCAGTGACATATGACAGGCTTGGAACCTGGCAGTAACGCCGTCACACTTCCCACTGGCGGGGTACGTATAGAAAATCCCCCGGACTCCCCTCCCCCAGTATAATGATGTGACAGTCTGCCCTCCCCCCTTAGTATTGTGATGTGACAGGTACCCCCCTATACACCAGCTGCCCAGCCTATTATACGCCGAACACTTTTTTAGTACGGTCCCATAAACATGAAGCACCTCGGGGGGCGATACATTGTAATCTATATGTAATCGATACAATGTATCAGCCTTTGAGACAGATACATTGTCAATTATCGTCTTCAGATCTCGCATCGGTCACCCCCCCCCCCCTCTAATCGCCCCCCTCCGTTCTCACCTTTGCAGGTTTCAATATCTGTAGAGATAAGAGGAATCCCGTCTTCTTTGGTGCCAAAAAAAAGAAATATAATAAAAATTTCCAAAAAGGGAAAAAAAAAAAATCCTTCCCGCGTCCTGATCTATGTAATATAGATTTTTTTTCCTCCCCAATTAAAAAAAAGGAAAAAAAAAGCAAAAAAAAAAACAAAACACAACACAGTCTGGAATTGTGGATCCCTGTCTGGAGGAGGCTTCTTGAGTCTTCTCTCTCTAGATCCAGTAGAGATGCATCGATCACCCTCCGTCTTCAGATGGATCCAGGAGTCATATCGTAGCCGAGTTGGGGATGTCAGTTCGGGTGGTTGAAATAAAGAGAGAAAGGGGGGGGGGGGGTCTTTCTTTTTTTTTTTTTTCTTCCCCCCTATTATCTGGCAACAAACCTCCCTAGATCTTCAAGATAAAGGGTGTTCTTGACTCGTCAGGAATGGCTAGGATATGGGGGAGCATATTATATCCCCCAATTTTTAAAGGGTGAGAATTGGGGGGGACAAGGGGAGGGGGGGGTCCTGGGTTAAGGAAAGCAAGGGAGAAGAGGCTGCAAAGTGAGAGGTGGCAAGCTGATGGGAGGAAGGAAGGAAGGAGAGAGAGAGAGTGAGAGGGAGAGAGGGAGGGAGACAGACAGAGGGAGGGAGGGGTGGGAATGTGCAGGGTGATTTATTGCAGCCCTGCAGAACTGTCTGAGAATGACCCTCCAACATGAGTTCTACTCCAGGGCTGCGGCTTGTACGCATGTGCGGCCCAGCCAGACAGGGGCTGCAGGGGAGAGGAGGGGGCATCGCCATATAACCCACCCTCCCCTCCCTTCCCAGCTCTCTCCCTCCTAGTCTCTGCCCATAGGAGGGGGACAGGCGCCTGCTGCAGAGCCCTCTCTCCCCTTCTCTCCCAGTACACAGGGGAAAGGAGTGGCTTTCAATAATATAAGGGATCTCTCAGAGCCAGGTTCTCACCCCTACACAAATACCACACATACACAACTCCACCCCTACGCACATACAGCACATATAAGACACTACCTTACACACACAACCTACATATCGGCCTCCGGCTCCGCGCCCGCAGCCACCGTGACAAAAACACTCCTATGTGGACGTCTCTGTGTTCCACATTCATGAAGTTTAATTTGGTTCTGTGGGGTTATAGAAGAGCCGAGGCACGATTGCGGTCCCCTCTTAGGTCAGTCCCAGGGAGGGCCACATATTTTTTGTTTATAAGCCCGCCAAGCCTCATAGATTGGCCACATCTGGTCTCAGTGGAAGGACATAGGAAGGACTCTATGGAGAACAGATATGACCAGACGATCCGGTAGGGACAGAGGCCATAGACCTTACAGGGAGATTTCCCGGTGGGCCGAAGCCCAGGGGGCCCTCCTCACAGCCGGCCATGTATTTTGGGGATGTATTTTGTGCTGCTGGGGGTATATTGTGATGGACTATGGTATTTGGCTCTGTTGGGGCGGTATAATGTGCCACAATATGGCATTGCTGGCCCTGCCTTCCATCAGTTTGGACCCAACTACAAAACGGGGCCACTTATAGTATTTTTTCCAGGGCCACTTTAAATTCGCAGTCCGCCCCTGGGCAGGGATGGCACCCCTTTGCCTCATCAGTAGGTGTAGAGAGTGCGCAACTATTTATGCAACCACCACCCAGCGATATACATCTAGGACGTTAAAGAAAAAATGTCCCAAAAAATTCAGGTCTAAATCAAGGGTGGACTTTTCAAAAGGTTTCGCTGGTTCGGTAAAACCTCTCCAAAAGAAAACTTAAAGGGGGTGTGTTCCCTCACACATTGGTGGCAGATGGCTAGGATGTGCCACCAATGTCAGATGGAGGTGGGACCCACACCTGTCTCTAGAACTAGGCCGCCAAAGTGAACCAGGGTGCACTGCACATGTGCGACCGCCCTCCATTCAATTCTATGGCAGTTCCAAAAATAGCAGCTATTTCCAGCAGTCCCATAGAAGTGAATGGAGTGGTGGCAGCACTTGCGCAGTGAAATCTCTATTCAATTCTATGGGAGTTCCAAACATAGCAGCTATTTCTAGCAGTCCCATAGAAGTGAATGGAGTGGTGGCAGCACTTGCGCAGTGAAATCTCTATTCAATTCTATGGGAGTTCCAAACATAGCAGCTATTTCTAGCAGTCCCATAGAAGTGAATGGAGTGGTGGCAGCACTTGCGCAGTGAAATCTCTATTCAATTCTATGGGAGTTTTGAAAATAGGCAAGCCAGCGCTCGGCTATTTTAAGAACTCCCATAGAATTGAATGGAGGGCAGCTGCGCATGCGCAGTGTGCTCTCGTTCACTTTGGGGGCTCTGTTCTAGTGATAGTCTTCTGGGACCCGCACCTATCTGTCATTGGATATGCCACCAATGTGTCATATGTGTTGGGTATGCCACCCCTTTATCCTTTGCATATTATCCCTGTTATCTCACGTGTAAATATAGACTCTGTTAGACTGGGCAAAACAGTTTGCAATTTGAATAATTTTTTAAAACATTCTCCTGCATCTAGATATTGTTGTTATATACTTCTTATGGCGCCCCCGGACGTCCTTTCTGTTCCCTCTGATAATGTCCACCTAATGCCTCCAGTGCTGGTGGTCACACATGCTCAGTCACACTGCCGGGATCCTCTTGCACAGGGCAGTGGAGTGATTCCTTCCTGCTATTTTGCAGCCAATAAGAATCAAGGTAACTTTTCCTCACAGGCACTGGAGACATTAGTGGGACTTTCTGAGATGGAATTAAAATAACAGCAGGGGGCGCCATAACAAGTGTGTGACTGCAAAATCTAGACACATAACTTTTTTTTTTAATTCCAATTGAAAATGTGTTCTGTTTTGCCTGACCTAACAAAGGAAAATTATATTTCATCTTGGGACTACCCCTTTAAGAAGATAACCCATTTACTAAAAATTTTGGAGGGTTTAAGGGGTTTTCTAGGCCACAAAATATAGCTCCAAGGTACCGTAAAATCCTAACACCTAATTTTTAATTTTTGTGCGTTTTTTTTTTTTTTTTGCGGCCTGTATGCGGCACCATTTATTTCAAAAACAGAAATGACTCAGTGTGCATTCCGTATACGTATGTCCACAAGTCCGCTCCCCAAAAAAATAGAAACATCCTATTCTTGTCCGTTTTGCGGACAAGGACAGGAATTGTTACAATGTATTCACAAAAAAAACGAATGTCATATGGATGCCATCCACTTTTTTTGCAGATCAGTGTTTTGCGGACTGCAAAATATATACAGTCGTGTGCATGAGCCCCTTACTAATATACTTCTACCAGAGATTTTCACTTACATCACATCAATGCCCACTTGAAGCACTTCTTGCACTCCTTCTGGTGACAGCATGACAACGTTCACATGACCGTCGACCATCATGCACTCCTTGATCGGCGCGTCAATATGAAGCAACAGCATTATGCACGCCCCCGATCAATTTCATTAGCGTTCCACAGACGATCCTGTCCTCATCATGCTCTGGAATAATTAGAGGTAAATAGAAAGGTGATTACAGATACTGTAATTTAGAGGATATAAAAAATCTAATGGGACTTCTCTAGGACCAAATCTTCAAGGATGGGGGTATTTAAAGGGGTTGTCTGGTCAATAAAAATAAAGAAAAAAGTTTTTGAATACTGTAAAAAAAAAAATATATATACCGTATATACCTGTATATCTGCCGATCCCATTCTCAGTCCCTCTGGTCTCTGCTTCCTGCTGCTTCTTAACACACAGGAAATTAGCACTCAGCCAACCACTGAATGAGGTGGGTCGTGGCTGCAGCCTGTGATTGGCTGAGCAGTCATTTCCTGTGTGTCGAGAGGAACCAGGAAGTAGAGACTGTTAGAGGACCAGGAAGTGTCACTATGGGAATGGTAGGGGATAGAGGTATGATTTTTTTTTTTTAAATTTCAGGACAATCCCTTTTTACAGGCCCAAAGCCTGAGGCTGCACTACTGAAGGATTCTGATGACAACATGCCCCGCTCTGCTTTCCGTCAGGTACAGTGTTGTAGTAGACACCTAGTGTGGATCCAGCTCGACTACCTACCTACTTGAGTTGAACAGTGGTAGTTATGGGGCCCATTCATGTTTTTGGTATTTCGAATCCACACACGCGTTTCATGACAACCGCACCTGACAGAAATCAGGAACAGGCATGTTGTCATCAGAAAGTCTCTCTATTTAGGCTTTTGCCCTGTGACTTTCAATGATGACATCTCAACACAGAAAATATTAAGGGCCATTTAACATTTTCTTATGTTTATAAAAAAAAAAAAATAAAACCCATAAAATATCAGAAAATTTAGACAAAAGTAATTTGTCCTTTGTTTCTTGTGTGTGCCCTCCTGCTACTTTAACATGTTTCCTTAAAGGGGTTGTCTCACTTCAGTAAGTGGCATTTATCATATAGAGAAAGTTAAGACAAGGCACTTACTAATGTATTGTGATTGTCCATATTGCCTCCTTTGCTGGCTGGATTCGTTTTTCCATCACATTATACACTGCTCGTTTCCATGGTTACAACCACCCTGCAATCCATCAGTGGTGGCCGTGCTTGCACAATATAGGAAAAAGCAGTAGCCTATGTGCCCTCCCATGGTCCCGGCCACCAGAGAGGCTGACGCTTTTTCTTACAGTGTGCGAGCACGACCACCACTGATGGATTGCAGGGTGGTCTGTAACCATGGAAATGAGCAGTGTATAATGTGATGGAAAAATGAATCCAGCCAGCAAAGGAAGCAATATGGACAATCACAATACATTAGTAAGTGCCTGGTATTAACTTCCTCTACATGATAAATGCCATTTACGGAAGTGAGACAACCCCTTTAAAAAAAAAATTCTTGCCTTCATAGTACAAGACAAGCCATTATTAAAGAAAAAGGCTCTTGTGTATACCTGTTTTATTTGAAGTGCCAGTTGTATGTTGTCAGCCATCTTGATTCCTTCTTCCCCTCACATATGGTTTTCCTAATGAATCCTACATCATGCCTGACTTTGCAGAGACAGAGGGGGCCGATTCTCACCACACCGCACTTCTCCGTATAAGGGCAGCTGTGACAGATCAGTGACACAGAACTGCTATCCCCTCACACTGCAGGGTCTCCATATTCTCCTATGTGATGCAGCCTGATCATCCCAGCTCTTACACACAGGAGACCAGTGTGAAACTGTTGGAGATACATTAACTACAGCTTAGTTTATTGCTATAGTGACTTCTGCTGGATTGACTGCAGTTTATTGTTGTGACACTAGATGTCGCTGTTACTAATGCTCACTTGGTAGTCTCTCCTGTACATTGATGTGAACTCACTGATTTTTTCCTGTCTCTGCCATTCACCATGTAAGGTGACCTTCAGTTATTGCATGCATGTTCCAATAAACCCAGTTCCTGTTACTCCACAATGTCTGATCTAAACTGGCTCTGCTGCACCCAGCAACCATACTCTGCAACAAAAACTACATCTCATAGAACTACACTGGAGAGTCAGCAGACACAGATAGTACAGGCAGGCAGCGTGAGTCAGGAGGTTTATATAACTAGCGGAGTGCTTCTTTAAATCAATACCCACTATAAAATATTTAGAAAAAAAGGAAAAAAGTCTATAGCAACATAATGACCCCCACATACACTGCTGAGAAGATGAAATGCCCACCCTACAGCCCAGACCTCGACATCAGGGGTGCATCTACACGGTCTAATCTGTATCTTAATGGTCTTATACGAAATTCCACAGAACACAGTAAGAAGTGAATAGTTGTGCACACAGACCACACATACACCATCGTACAAATACACACTTATCACAGACACACAAGGTAGAAATGTGCAAATAACACACAGGTGCTGTGTCTAAATAGTCCTGGTATGCTAAATGAATCAGTCAGACCTGCCATATTGTGCCGGGGAGAGCAAAAAATCATCAGTAGGTGGCGCTCTCATTTAGTGATGCTGCTTCCTGTTTGCAAACAGTCAAATGGGAGGAGCCAGAAGAAGGTGGATCAAGTGGCTGCACTGTATATAGAGGGCATGTGGCTGGCCATTATAAAGAGCAGGTAATTCTGTATGGGGACATGCACGTCACTTCTGGGGGTATGCTGCTACCTTGTACTACCTGACTGTGGTATTCTTTAGGCCCCTTTCACAAGAGCGTGAGACTCGGACGTCTCCTGCATCGTGTGCCCTGTACTGAACTCCCGGCACTGAACGGGGGTTACATAGCATTATACTGATTTATGATGCTGTGTAACCCTTACATTTCTGGAATGTGTTGGATAATGCTGACAGTGTTATCCAACACATTCCAGAACTGTAAGGGTTACACAGCATCATAAATCAGTATAATGCTATGTATCCCCGTTCAGTGCCGGGAGGTCAGTACAGGGCACACGATGCGGGAGACGTCCGAGTCTCACACTCGCCTGCAAGGGCCCTTAAAGGAGTTATTCAATGATTTATGTAATAAATGAAAATCAGACATCATATAGTACATGACAATCTCTTTCTAACAAAGCTAGAACTATCACAGCTCTCTCCCTATCACAGCACAGGGGGCATGTCCTTCTTGATGCAGCTCTCTCCCTATCATAGCTCAGGGGGCATGTCCTTTTTGATGCAGCTCTCTCCCTATCATAGCTCAGGGGGCATGTCCTTTTTGATGCAGCTCTCTCCCTATCATAGCTCAGGGAGCATTTCCTTTTTGCTGCAGCTCTCTCCCTATCATAGCTCAGGGGGCATGTCATTTTTGCTGCAGCTCTCTCCCTATCATAGCTCAGGGAGCATTTCCTTTTTGCTGCAGCTCTCTCCCTATCATAGCTCAGGGGGCATGTCATTTTTGCTGCAGCTCTCTCCCTGTCACAGCTCAGAGGGCATGTCCTTTTTGCTGCAGCTCTCTCCCTGTCACATCTCAGGGGGACGTGTCTGTTCTGGTGCTGCTCTCTTCCTGTAACAGTCACAGTAGATATGGTTGGTGGTAGGTGAAGGATAAAAACTGAGCATGTGTGACCACCTCAGTAGGTGGACATTCACATTACTATACTGATTAAACACCAGGGGGTCCCATTACAATAAAGAGAATATGGCACAACTGGAGCATTTTTGTAACAGAAAATAAATGACAAAAGGTACCTAGTTCTTCATGCTGAATTATACTGAAATAACATTTAAGTGGCACATCCCCAAATTGCACGGATACCGGCCCATGTGTGTTCCGCAATATGCAGACCACATGGCCAGCACTGTGATAGAAATGCCTATTCTGGTCCACAATTGCGGACAAGAATAGGACATGCTCTATCTTTTTTGCTGGGCCGCGGAAAGGAACTATGGATGCGGACAGCACTCGGTGCGTAACAGGTGTGGACCCATTCATATGGCCGTGTGAATGGGCCCTTTAAGGGAATCAGTCATCAGGAAATTCACTTGCACAATGCCTTGTAGGACTAGCTCAGCTGAATGCAATGATACCTTTCACTACATTCTGGAGAAAAGGTACTTTTAATCCGTATGTAAATAAGCATCTACCTGCACCCAGGGCGGGCACCGGCTACTCTGTGCACCCTTGCTCTACTGCTTCCTCTGCCAGTTTCCCTCTCCTTCCTGCCAGGGCCAGGTTCCTGCATAGTCCTCTCACCTGGTCCTGTCAATCAAGGAGAAGAAGGGGCTGGCAGAGGAGGAGCAAGGGTGCACAGGGTGGCTTGGGCCCTCCCTCTGTGCACTTAACTGCTCATTTGCATATGGATAAAAATTACTTCATCAGCAGAATGAAACAACAGAACGCAAAGTAGAAGGTATCATTACCCTCGGCTGAGCTAGCCCTACAAGGCCCTGTGCCTGCATTAACGGTTAATTTTATGGTGACAGATCCCTTTAATTTTAATTTTTTTTTTAAATCTGCAGAGATCCACAAAGCAAAAGGTATGCTGTATTTTCACGAAAAGGTTGCTATAGCTCTGTTCTTGTAACCAATATTATTTTCAGTATATATATATATATATATATATATATATATATATATATATATAAAAATATAATCATATTATCATATTTTTATGTTATTGTTATTAGAGGTTATATATTTCCAGTATTTGGTGGTACAATGGCTTAAAGGGGTTGTCTCACTTCAGCAATTGGCATTTATCATGTAGAGAAAGTGAATACAAGGCACTTACTAATGTATTGTGATTGTTCATATTGCTTCCATTGCTGGCTGGATTAATTTTTTTCATCCCATTATACACTGGTCGTTTCCATGGTTACGACCACCCTGCAATCCAGCAGTGGTGGTCGTGCTTGCACACTATAGTTAAAAGCGCCGGCCTCTTTGGTGGCTGGGGTCATGGGAAAGCACATAGTCAGCACTTTTTCCTATAGTGTGCAAGCACGACCACTTCTGCTGGATTACAGAGTGGTCATAACCATAGCAACGAGCAGTACATACTGTAATGGAAAAATGAATCCATCCAGCAAAGGAGGCAATATGGACAATCACAATACATTAGTAAGTGCCTTGTATTAACTTTCTCTACATGATAAATGCCATTTTCTGAAGTGAGACGACCCCTTTAAGGTGTCCATACAGCTAAAGATTATAGTTTACGACCCGAACAGAAAATGCCAGTTAACAATTGTGATGAGTGTGATTGTTCTGAATTGTGGCACTGAGTGGGTAAGAAAACCGTCATATAGCATAGGTCTGTGAAACTTCCATTCCTTATACAGAAGTGCTCCCTCTACTGGTAGTATTTATATCTATAGATGACGGGCAATTCCTGATACCAGTCAGTTTAGAAACATGGACTCTTTACCTCAAGGCACCTAAGGTAATTTCAGGTTCTTTATAAATATGGTGGCGCACGTACTTGTGCCACTTTTATCCCATGTCTATAAATACACCCCAGTGCCACTTTTTCATGCTACGGTGGATGTTTCCTGAAAGCAGAGAGAAGGTAAAAGTCCTCATTTAATGACACACGTGTCCCTAGTGACCTGTCCTGCTTCTGATCCCCATATGTGACCGTTCTAACATTTTTGGCTCTGGCGCTGACATTCTTCGACTTGAGTTAAATTTCTGCTAGCTTCATGAAGAATGCCAGCTCTGCAGTTGGAAAAGAGCATGGGGCTTGTGTGCAAGTAGAGATTTGGGTCCAAAATCCACCTCATCTTTTGGCAGTATAGGTATAGGTCTCTTGTCCAGGGGTGTCGCTAGGGTCTCCAAAGATCCGGGGCCCAAGCCCCAATGCGTATGTGCCAAATCCTTGAGGTAACCGCCCCACCCCCTTTCCCCCCTACAAACTAGCACTAAAGAACTATTTTATTTGCTGGATGGACACTACCAAACATACAGGAGAATATAGCACTACATACCTATTACATCCAGTGACATCTCCTCTGATGTAGATGTTCTCTTTCCCCTTCTCCATTCGGCCCATGCTGACTTCTTACCAAACAGACATCTTAAGTTCTTTACTTTTCCATTATCCTCCCCACCCTGGTGCCCCAACAGTGTTATCCAGCTGCCCTCCATATTGTGCCCAATTATAATGTCCACCATAGTACACCCAGTAATAAGGCCTTTCTATAGTGCCCATCGTATTGATAAGGCTCCTTGTAAAGCCCCCATAATGTCCCCTATAGTTATAGTTATAATGCCCTCTATAGTGCCCCAGTATCGAAAATTCCCACAGTAGTTATAATATCACCTATAGTGTCCCAGTAGCTATAATGTCCCTAGTAGTGACCCAGCAGTTATCATGCCCCCAGTAGTTATAATGCCCCTGCCCCAGTAGTGCTCCAGTCCCAGTAGTAATAATGCCCCTGCCCCCTGTAGTGCCCCCATAGTTATGATGCCCCTGCCCCAGTAGTGCTCCAGTCCCAGTAGTTATAATGCCCCTGCCCCCTGTAGTGCCCCCATAGTTATGATGCCCCTGCCCCCTGTAGTGCTCCAGTCCCAGTAGTTATAATGCCCCTGCCCCCTGTAGTGCCCCCATAGTTATAATGCCCCTGCCCCAATAGTGCTCCAGTCTCAGTAGTTTTAAGGCCCACTCCCCCAGTAGTGCTCCAGTCCCAGTAGTTATAATGCCCTTTCCCCCTGTAGTGCCCCCATAGTTATGATGCCCTTGCCCCCAGTGGTGCTCCAGTCCCAGTAGTTATAATGCCCCTGCCCCCAGTAGTGCTCCAGTCCCAGTAGTTATAATGCTCCTGCCCCAGTAGTGCTCCAGTCCCAGTAGTTATAATGCCCCTGCCCCAGTAGTGCTCCAGTCCCAGTAGTTATAATGCCCCTGCCCCAGTAGTGCTCCAGTCCCAGTAATTATAATGCCCCTGCCCCCAGTAGTGCTCCAGTCCCAGTAGTTATAATGCCCTTGCCCACTGTAGTGCCCCCATAGTTATGATGCCCCTGCCCCCAGTAGTGCTCCATTCCCAATAGTTATAATGCCCCTGCCCCCAGTAGTGCTCCAGTCCCAGTAGTTATAATGCTCCTGCCCCAGTAGTGCTCCAGTCCCAGTAGTTATAATGCCCCTGCCCCAGTAGTGCTCCAGTCCCAGTAGTTATAATGCTCCTGCCCCAGTAGTGCTCCAGTCCCAGTAGTTATAATGCCCCTGCCCCCAGTAGTGCTCCAGTCCCAGTAGTTATAATGCCCTTGCCCACTGTAGTGCCCCATAGTTATGATGCCCCTGCCCCCAGTAGTGCTCCATTCCCAATAGTTATAATGCCCCTGCCCCCAGTAGTGCTCCAGTCCCAGTAGTTATAATGCCCCTGCCCCAGTAGTGCTCCAGTCCCAGTAGTTATAATGCCCCTGCCCCAGTAGTGCTCCAGTCCCAGTAGTTATAATGCCCTTGCCCACTGTAGTGCCCCCATAGTTATGATGCCCCTGCCCCCAGTAGTGCGCCAGTCCCAGTAGTTATAATGCCCTTGCCCCCAGTAGTGCTCCAGTCCCAGTAGTTATAATGCCCTGCCCCTGTAGTGCCCCCATAGTTTTGATGCCTCCGCCCCAGTAGTTAAAATGCCTCTGTGCCTTGTAGTGCCACAGCAATTATAATGCCCCTGACCCTTATAGTTTTCCAATGTAGGTTCCCCCAAAGTGACATATAAAAAAACAAAAAAATTCTCAAAAGTCCCATACTATATGGACATGATTACGTCAGTAGACTGCAGTAGCCCCACAATCAAATACGAACTGGCTGTATCATAAATTACTATAATACAGTCAGTTTTGGTCAGGGGAGCAATGGTCGGGCCAGGAGATGCAGCCAATACACGGATGGTGTTTTTTGGGTGCCAAATATTGATGACCTCTTCAAATAGTGTGTGTGTGGGGGGGGGGGTCTTAATTTTCATCCAGTTTTGGGTCAAAAGTTACATGCAGTTACGGTAAAGGTTTGCAGAAGTGGCGTGATTCAATGCATTCCTATGGAGCACGGCTATCTCCGCTTTACTCCTAAGGCCCCGATTGCGCCACAATTTGCTGTTCAGCCCCATTCTCGACACCTTCCCCCTGACAGTATCCAGTACAGTATGGATATTCCTTGCAGGATGTTATTGAGCTGCTCATTCCTCCTACTCCCGGGCCTGCAGAAGATCAGCAGATGCCTGTGAGCTGTGATTACACCCATGTGCGGGCTGCATGTGTGAGATGAAACGAGAGGCCGCCAGTGCTGTGTGGTGAGTTCAGGAGCAGGGTGTGACTGGGAGACGGCCTGGAATTAGGAGTGGGCTATTGTCGGAGTGTACACGAGGTGCGTGGGAGGACTCTGTGGTGAATGCGGAGGAAACAGAATATTTCGCCACTCGCAGGTCTCTTGTGTTCTGCATTCTCAGCTCATGACGTTTCCAATTAATTGCAAACAGATAAAAGCAAAAAAAAAAAAAGTTATTTAACACCTGAATAAACTTTTGTCACGGCCCCTTTTTCTAGTTTTAATCTTTATATATGGATGCTGAACGCACCTGTTCATGATGATGCTCTATACGCAGTTGCCCTTAAAGGGGTTATGTCTGAATAAATATAATATATATAAATATCAGACATCATGTAGGACATGACAATACCTTTCTAACAAAGCTAGAACCAGCCCTGTACCTCACATGGATCCAGAGATCTCCTCATTCATTGCTCCAGTTGCTCTGGCAGATTCTCTTCAGGCTGGCTGTTCAGTGGGCGTGTCCTTTCTGCTGCAGCTCTCTCTCTCTGTAAATGCTGCAGCTTCTCACAGAACATATGGATGGTGGCAGTTGAAGATTTCAACTGACCGCGTGCGACCAGCTCAGTGAGACAAAGAAAATATAAGGAAAATAACAAACAGCAGGTGGCGCTATACAGATACATTTTATTGAATCACTCAGTGGCTATGCTAAATTTTTAATGACATGCAATTATAAAAGTGTTCAGATCCAGGTGCTGGGTTGAAAAATGTAGAAAAGGGGTTGTCTCGCCTGAGACCAATGTCAGATAGGTGCAAGTCCTAGAGCTCCCAAAGTGAGCAAAAGTGTACCACGCATGCGTGGCTGCCCTCCATTCATTTCTATGGGAGAGCCTAAAATAGCCAAGCTCTGGCTCGGCTAGTTCCATAGAAGTGAATGGAGTGGTGGCCTTGCTTGCCTGATGCGCTCTCCATTCAATGGTACTCCCGAAGATAGTTGAGCACGCCACTTGGCTATTTTTGGCGCTCCCATAGAGCCGTGTATGCATCTTTCTAGAGATAGGTGCGTGTCACAGAGGTGGGACCGGCACCTATCTAACATTGGTGGCATATCCTAGCCATATGTCACATGAGACGACTCATTTAAAGAAGAGCTCCCGCAAAAACTTTTATTCCATGTCCTGCTAGAAATGTACATGATGTAATCTGTAGTCAATGTCATTTTCTTACCAGTAGCTGAATGTTTGAGTTATATAATCCTGAAGTTTCTTATCTATGTCATGTGACTAGGAATCAGACTCACCAACTCACAGAGAGACTTATGTGTGGACAGGAAGTCTAATTCTCTATGCATTCCTATGGGAGCCTCACTTTCAGTCTCATAGGAATGAATAGAGAAGTGACTGGCTTCCTGTCTCCTGGGTCAGTTGGAGGTCAGGGAGTTGGTCACATGACCCAGCTACAATAAGAAGAGAGTGGAAACTCTCAATTTCAGCATCTGATAAGAAGATGACATTCACTACACATTATATCATGCACATTTCTAACAGGTCAGAAAATAAAAATGTTTGCGGTAGTCCTATTGACTTTGTATGATGCTATGCTGCAATACCAGACATGTGCCCACGGACAAGACTGGCACTAGTGTAATACATCACGCGCCCATGTTTCTAAAGATACCCCTGTATATACGTGCAGATGTAGCACAACCTATAAAATCAATGTTTAAAACACCCAGTCAGTCCCTAAATACAACCTCCAGGCTGGATTTGATGCCCCCCTTCCCCTCCAGGCCGAGCTACCTCCTATAAGCCAGGAGTACGGCGTATACTCAGCATCGCTCATTACTCAGATCAAACCCAGGACAGTAGTTAAAGGGGTTGTCAAGAGTAGAAAAAGATGGCTGCTTCCCCCCCCCAAAAAAAAAAAAACAGCACCACCCCCGTCGTCCACAGGTTGAGTTGGGCGTTACACCTCAGCCCCATTCAGTTCACTGAAACTGAGCTAAAATACCAGGTACAACCCATCGACAGGGTTGGGGCTGTTTTTGGAAAAAAACAGCCATGTTTTTCTAATCCTGGACAGCCCCTTTAAAGGGGTTCTCCAGGAATTAAGAAATTGAAAATACTTAAATATTACTTCATTATAAATATATTCCCAAATACCTTTCATTATTTATATTGGTTTGTTTTGTCTGGGGACCAATCATTAGGAGAAATAAAATGGCCGCCGTCCTATTAGTGCACACACAGGAGGACAAGTTAGTTCACAACACTGAGGTAAAGAGCTGCCTCATCCTCCTCTCTGCTCTGCTTGTCAGGGATTATGGTCCTGAATACTACTTATAAGATCTTCAGCTGAATCTCTGTAGGAATGGAGTTCAGGAGGAAACATGAAGTACAGAGAGGAGGTGGGGGGTAATAAGCAGCAGCACTTGTGTGCAGTCTCCATTACCACAGTCTGTCCTGTCCCTCCTCTCTGTACTTCATGTCTCCTCATGGACTCTACTCCCACAGAGATTCAGCTGAAGATCTTATCAGCTGTATATTGGATCATAATCCCTGACAAGCAGAGCAGAAAGGAGGATGATGCAGCTCTTTACCTCAGTATCCTGAAGTATCTTGACCTCCTGTGTGATTAGGACAGGTTTTGTGTGAACTGATAGGACGGCGGCCATTTTGTTTCTCCTGATGATTGCTCCCCAGACAAAACGAGCCATTATAACTAATGAAAGGTATTTGAGAATATATTTATAATAAAGTAATATTTACAGATTTTCATTTTCTTAATTCCCAGAGAACTCCTTTAAGTGAGGTGGTACTATGGTTGGTTACATCTGTGTAGGGAATGAAGTCGAGGACTCACGTCATGGTGCATGTGCCGTTCTGCTGTACTTGGAAGTACACGAAGATGACGAAGCCCGGGCCGGTGGATGTCAGTCAAGCCCAGAGGGCGCGTTTCCGGGAATAGGCTGCCAAACTCTTCCCGACATTGGCAAAGCTCAGATGTCCTCCGGATTTGCATAATAACCTTTATTGGCATTAAAAAAGTAGATTTTGTAAGTTGTGCTCCATCTACAGATATATACTGGGGTGTAGTGAAACACATAAGCATGACTTGTATTACAGCGTCAAGGTGGATGAAAGTCCCTGAGAGTTTACCATTAAAGGGGTCGTGCAGTGGCTCTAATTGATGACCAATCCTCAGGATAAGGGCTCATTCAGATGGCCATAGTGTTTTGCGGTCCGCAAATTGCGAATCCAGAAAACACGGATACCGGCTGGCCCTATGATATAAATGACTATTCTTGCCCGCACAGGAATAGGACTTGCTCTGTCTTTCCTGCAGGACCACGGACTGAATGGGTCCGCACCTGTTCCGCAAAATTGTGGAACGCATGCGGACGCATTCATACGGTCGTCTGAATGAGCCCTAAGTCATCTATATCCGATCGGCGGAGGTCCCACTCCTGGCACCCCCGTGCGTCAATATTACCTGCGCATTATCTTGCCTGTAGAAGCGGCGCAGTGTAATTACAACTGTTTGTCCCACACTACGAGTGGTTGTAATTACACTGCGTGGCCACTGCAAATGCGATGGCGCACAGGTAATTTTGAAGCAGAAGCAGCACTTGCACGCACGGGGGCGCCAGGAGTTGGAAAAACGCTGATCTTCAATTGATGACCCATCCTGAGGGTCCTATTAGACGTATAGATGATCAGGCAGGCTATCGGTAATGAAGAAGACGCTCCTGATCATGAGAGCTGCATTTACATATAACAAACACCTCCACTCTATGCGTTCAGCTGTTGCAATACTACAACTCCCAGCATGCCCAGACTGCCTACAGCTATCAGCCTACAGCAGGGCATGGTGGGGGTTGTAGTATTACAACAGCTGGAGAGCAGCAGATCATTATTCCTGCGCAGCAGATCATCGTTCTGACCGTAAAAAATCTGCTGCGCAGGAAGGATGATTTTCGGTGCCGGCAGAACGCCACAATCACCCAAATGACTGAGCGCTTGCACATTCCTTTATGATCATTTTAAAAAATTAATACTGTAGTTATGCCTGGCTACAGATATTGATAACCCGTCACCTGTTTCAGGCAGCCGAGGTGCTGGCAGTATACAGTATATGGAGCGGAAGCAGAATACGCCGTACACTGTGTAGCTTCCAGCACCAATTTAGGCTCCATTCACACGTCCTGTTTTTCTTTCCTGATTCGATCCTGATCCATTCATTTTATTGGGTCCTGAAAAAATCAGGATCGAATCAGGAAAGAAAAACAGGACATGTGAAAGGAGCCTTAGGCTCCATTCACACGTCCGTATTTTTGCACATCCTGGAAAACGGTCAGTTTTTTGCGGATCCGTTGTTCTGCAAAAAACTCCGTTTTTCCAGGACATCCGTTCCGTCTTTCCGTAAAAAACGGAAAGGATGTATCCATATGTCATCCGTTTTTTGCGGATCCGCAAAAAACGGAAGGATGAATAACATCTTTTTTTTTTCACCCCTCCTGGAACGGAATCCGCAAATACGGATGACATGCGGATGGCTTTCCGCATGTCTTCCGCATTTACGGACGTCCCATATACTTGTATTGGGCTACGGACCGCAAAACAGGAGGAAAAGTAGGACAGGAGGATTTCTGATTGCGGATCCGCAAAACGGAACGGAACAGAGAAACGGATGCGGACAACATACGGTGCAATGTCCGCATTTTTTCGGGACCCATTGAAATGAATGGATCCGCATACTATCCGCATAATTGTCCGCAAATGCGGAAACGGATGCGGATGCAAAATACGGACGTGTGAATGGGGCCTTAATGGGAGCTGAGCTGCAGTACCCCAGCACCACCAATACAAGGCGCACTTTGCTATCTGCTTCCAGCTCCAAACACTGTATAGCTTCCGGTGCCATGGCTGCCAGAAACAGGCGATGGTGTTGGCCCTCCACCGATCTGATATTCATGACCTATCCTCCAGATACCTGATGAATATCTGTAGCCCAGAGAATCCTTTTAAACTCATTTTCCTTGACGACTCAGTATAATAAGCTATTACTTACCAAACGACTGGGTTTCCATGATGGGGTGGCGGTACAGGACTACTGCCTCTAAAAAGAAAAGGGCAAACATAGAGTTAATACCTCTACTGCTATGGCGGCTATCACACGGCGCCACTAGGCGGAAAATCAAAAGAGATGCCAAGCGTAATGCATCCGCTTTTGCAGTGGTCTCCAACTTGCGGCTGTCTGCTTATTGTAACTATAACTCCCAGCATGCTCTGACAACCTCTGGCTGCTAGGTCATGCTGGGAATTATAGTTCTGCAGCAGCTGGAGAGTCGCTGTTTGGAAACCAATGACGTTGAGGAAAAATACCAGAACTGTCAAATCAAGTGCCTGAATATTACTAGTATATTTTACCTCAGAGATCAGAAGGAACAGCAGAGGCATCGCACTGATGTGCTGGTACTGTGTGAACAGGACCTATAGGAACCTACTGTGCATGTGTACTGTATTTGTAGACGGTTTCCTCAGACTTCCTAGACAGTGACTAACTGCGGTGACATTATGTAACACCTGCTCCTCTCGTATCCTTGTCCTGACCAAGAAGAACATGCTGGAAAAGAAGGAGAAGAATTAGGAAGCGTCGCTCAGTGCCTCCCCTGCCTCTGACTTCTTGTCCTCCCTAATCACATCATAAACCATTTTACGGTATTTGGTATGCGCAGGTTCACATTTGCATTTAACGGATCTGACAGAGAATAACAAAGCTAGAACCAGCCCTGTACCTCACATGGATCCAGAGATCTCCACATTCATTGCTCTGCTAGATTTATATCAAGCTGACAGCTCAAGGGGAGTGTCTTTTCTGCTGTAGCTCAGGAGGCGTGTCCATGCTCCACCTATCACAGCTCAGGGGGCGTGTCCATGCTCTCCCTATCACAGCTCAGGAGGCAGTTGAAGGATGAAACTGAGCATGTGCGACCTTCTCAGTAAGCAGGTGAAAAAAATAAGAAAAAAAACAAACAGCAGGTGGCACTATACAGATACGTTTTATTGAATAACTCAGTGGCTATGCTAAACTTTTTATTACATCCAATTATAAAAGTATTCAGGTGCTGGTTTGAAAAGTGGAATATTTTTTTTGGGACAACCCCTTTAATCGCATCTGGACATAAAAATCATTTGTCAGCTGCACATCCCCTCATGTAAACGGAGATGTAACACAAACTATACAGGGACAAACGATTGTCATCCTGAACATACTGCCGTGTACATGGAACTAAACCAGGACTGATCCACCTGCTGTATCATAGATTAGTGCTTTTTTTTTGGGAATAGAACAATTTTATCAGGTTTCTGTGTTGCCTTGTTCATAGCAAATTCCTCCCAAATGCATTAAATGGGTTTTCTGAAATTTCTTAAATTTTTTTTATGGATGACCTATCCTCTGATCATCGGGGTCCGGGTCGATCAGTTGTTTGAGAAGGTACCAGCACTTGCAGTAGCGCCGCGGCCTTCTCTCAGCTCACCAAGCACAGCGCCGTATATTGTGTAGTGGCCGTGCTTGGTATTGCAGCTCAGCTGCATTCACTTCTATGGGGCTGAGCTGCACCTAGGTCATGTGACCGATGAACGCGACGTCACTGGCCTAGGGAAAGCTGTGGCACTACTGCAAGCACTGGCTTCTCAAACAGCTAATTGGCGGGGTCCCGGGTGTCAGATACTGATGACCTATCTGCAATATCATCAGTTGAAAAAGTTTGGAAAAAAACCTTTAAATTTTGTTTATTTTTTTGTGGCCCCATTGAAATGAATGGGTCCACATCCGATCTGCAAAAATAAAGGGGCATCAGACACGAAGCAAAAATACAGTCGTGTGAATGGGGCCTAATATATATGACTCCCAGCAAATATCCTCATGGCTGCCCTCACCCTGCGTGACTCCAAGTGACAAAATCCCTAGTGAATTAGGCATGTGACAGCCTCGAGGTGCTAGGACTGAAAGGTGACAAATGTCACTCATTCAGTCGTCAGTCAATAGCACGGCAGGTGCCCAAAGGAGCTCTTCACGGAGACCACGATGACGGTGCACGATGTGAGGAGGACACTTTCTCCTTGAGACTGATCACAGTTTAATGGGGTTCTCCACCCTGGGTAATCCCTTTTTTTATAAGGGTCCCCCAACAAGGAGTCCTGATGCTAGTAGCCCCAGAGATCCGTGGAAAAATCCTGCAGCGCCACCACAGTAGAAATGAAGCATTACTACATGCCCATTGAAATCAATGGTTTGTGTATAAAATGCATCCCCCAGCTGTTCTTTGCAACCACTCTCTGCCCTGGTTTATGGCTGAGGGCCCTAATTCAGAAACATCCCCCTCTCTATCATCTACAGGTATAGAAAGTTTCCTTACCCAGACAAGTCCTTTAAATAACCATCCTGACTCTTGGCTGGCGTACTTTTCTGTCTCTGTTTTGAGTGGCGAGGTGCGCCATAGGGACATGGGCCAAAATTCAGCTCACTTGCGCCACATTTTCACGCACATATTATTTAGACCAGTTTTGTGACTTTGAACCTGTCTTACAAGAAAATGACCACTAGGGGTCAGACTCAAAAAAGGCAAACCAGATTTAAAAAGGGATAATAAATGAGGTGTGAATTGAAGACAGAATTTGCCAAGCTTGGTTAACTGTGCCCCAGAGGGGTAGATTTATCAAAACTGGTGTAAAGCAAAGCTGGATTAGTTGCCCCTAGCAACCAATCAGATTCCATCTTTCATTTTTCAGAATGCCTTTGGAATATGAAAGGAGGAAGCTGATTGGTTGATATGGGCAACTAAGGCTTCTTTCACACCTGCATTTTTCTTTCTGGTTTTGAGATCCGACATAGGGTCTCAAAACTGGAGGAAAACGCTTCAAGAAGAGCTCCCGCAAAACATTTTATTCCATGTCCTGCTAGAAATGTACATGATGTAATCTGTAATGAATGTCATTTTCTTACCAGTGTCTGTATTTTTGACTTATATAATCCTGAAGTTTCTTATCTGTGTCATGTGACTAGGAATCAGACTCACCTACTCACAGAGAGACTTATGTGTGGACAGGAAGTCTAATTCTCTATGCATTCCTATGGGAGCCTCACTTTCAGTCTCATAGGAATGAATAGAGAAGTGACTGGCTTCCTGTCCTGGGTCAGTTAGAGGTCAGGGAGTTGGTCACATGACCCAGCTACAATAAGAAGAGAGGTTATTACTCACAATTACATTCTCTGATAAGAAGATGACAATCACTACAGATTATATCATGCACCTTTCTAACAGGTCAGAGAATAAAAATTTTTGCGGGAGTTCTTCTTTCAGTTTTGTCCCTATTCATTGTCAATGGGAACAAAACTGAACCAACCAGGAACGGAGTCACCAGAATGCATTTTGTTCCATTCCCGTGCCGGACACAAAACCGCTGCAACCATCGCTTTTGTACGCATCATGGACACTGATCAAGACGGCATTAAACACAATGTAAGTCAATGGTGCCGAATACGTTTCTTCGAACAAAAAAAAAAATGCGGATCTGGCGCCCATTGACTTACACTGGATTTAGTGCCAGATCCGCCTTGCTCATTTTGGAGATAATACAACCGGATCCATTATGATGCAGGCGGTTTTATTATAGACAGGATGCGTTTTTGCTGATCCCGAGCCGTATCCAGCAAAAACACAGATGTGAAAGTAGCCTAAGCCAGTTTTCCTTTCCACCAGTTTGATAAATCTCCGCCAAAAATTAAAATAAGAAAAAATGGTTAAAACCTCAGCAACATCCTATTCATTTATACAGGACTGATTTTCTTCTTTACAAATGAATAAAAAATGGATTCAATCCATAAAATTCAGCAATATCCTATTCATTTACATAGGAGATATATAATTTTGTTTTTGTTTTTTTACAGAAATTTTAAGAGATGGAGATAACACTTTTTAACCACTTCCAGTCTGCCCATTGACTATAAACATCCTTCAGCTTTGCCCCCTGTGTGCAGCACCTGTACATAGAAGCTCCATGACTCAGCTGCCTCCTGACAGCCAAGAACATGGAGCTTTAACCTGAGACCTTTGTTCCTGGTCTCCAGGCTTTTGGTCACTCTGACAAGCTGTCAAAGCCATCACAAATGCTTGTACTATCTCCCTCTCATTACTGCCGGTCACAGAGCAGTTTACAACCACATATTGGATGTTTTTGCAAACTTCAGAATCAGGAAAATAAATATTCAGGTTTGATTTGCGGTTTACCCTTGCTATCGTATGGGAAAAATGAATTAAAAATTGAAAATCTGTGAAAAAATATATATTTTTAAATTTCACCTTCCTTCTGTTTTAATTCTTGTGGGAAATCTAAAGGGTTAACAAACTTTGTAAAAATCAGTTTGGATTACATTGGGGGCTGTAGTTTCTAAAATATGTTCATTTATGGGAGGTTTCTATTATTTAAGCCCCTCAAAGTCACTTTAGAACTGCAAAGGTCCTTTAAAATTAACTATTGGAAATTTTCATGAAAATCTTAAAAATGACATCTAAAATTCTAAGCCTTCTAACGTCCGAAAAAAATTAAATTACATTTCCAAAATTATGTCAACATAAAGTGGACATATGGTGAATGTTCATTAATAACAATTTTATTAGATATCCCTATGCAACTTAAAAGCAGAGAAATTCATATGTAAAAAAAAATGATTTTTTTTCAAAATTTTCAGTAAATTTTGATTTTTTATAAATAAAGGTAAAACATATTGACTCACATTTACCATTAACATGAGGTACAATGTGTCATGAGAAAACAATCTCTGAATGGCTTGGATAAGTAAAAGCGTTCCAAAGGTTTTACCACATGAAGTTACACATGTCAGATTTGCAAAATTAGGCCTGGTCAGGAAGGGGGTAAAATTGCGGACATAAAAAAACTGAATGTACACTGCATCATTTCCATTTTTTTTTTTTTGGGCGGACCCATTGAAGTGAACGGTTTTGCATACGGACTTGTAAAGAAAACGGAACGGAAACTGAAAAAAATAGAGATGAGCGAAGCGAGCTTTGGATGCTACATCCGAAGCCACTGCACTAAAAAACGTGTTAGAATACCGTACAGAGATTCGTCTCCGTACAGTATTAGAATGTATGGGCTCCGATAAGCAGAAGTAAGTTATTCACAAAGTCACAAGAGACTTCGTTGAATAACTTCAGTAATTGATTATTACAGTGAAAACCACTTCAAAACTTGGAACCAAACTTGGCTTCAGTTCTATTACCTTGGAACCAAAGCAGAGTTTGGTTCCAAGGTTTTTCACTGTAATAATGAATTACCGAAGTTACGCGCGAGGCCTTACATTCTACTACTCTACGGAGACGACTGTCGGTATGGTAAAACAAATTTTTTTGTGAACTGGCATCCGAAGCTCACTTCACTTATCTCTATTTTTTTTTCAGTTTCTGTTCTGTTTTTTTTTACAGGTCCGCCCAAAAAAAAAAATGGAAAGGACTCCGTGTGCCTTCAGTTTCTGTTTGTCTGCATGTCCTATTCTTGTCTGTTGCCCGAATCTCTGTATGGTATTATAATGAATTTTTTTAGCAAAGCGACTTTGGATGTATGTTCGAATGCAAGAGCCCTTATGTAGGACTTTATATATTTTAGTATAGAGATTTAAAAAAAAAAAAAATTTTTTATTATTGGTAATAGCAATATCCTATTAATATATATAGGAGATTACATATATATATATAATGTTATTTAATAAAATGTTATTTAATCTCATCTCTAAAAATCTCTGCACTATATATATATATAATGTGTAATCTCCGATATAAATTAATATTTTTTTAACGTTATCTCTAAAAATCTCTGTACTAGTTATATATATATATATATATATATACTAGTACAGCGATAACATTTAAAAAAAAAATTAAAAAAGTATTAATTTGTATAGTTTACACTATATATATATTAGCATTTTTTTAAATGTTATCTCCATCTCTAAAAATCTCCGTACTAACATATATAATATATATATGTATATCTAGAACTAGTACAGAGATTTTTAGAGATGGGGATAACATTTTTAAAAAAAAAGGTAAAAAATGTTGCAGTATCCTATTAATTTGTATAGGAGATTACACATTATATATATATATATATATATATATATATATATATATATATATCTCTACTGTAGTACATAGATTTTTTTTCTTTTTTAAAGATGGAGATTAAATTACAAATTGTGCAATTTCCATAGGACTATTTTTTTTCTTATATGGAGATATTTAGAGATAAAAAAAAAATGTAAAAAAATCAGCTGCAGAGCAAAATAACCCCCACACATTGTGCAGCCCTGTTCTGCATGCTACAGTGGTCCCTGCTGCAGGCCTTCCTGGCAGTGCAGGGGTTAGGGGGGGATGATGCAGGCGCACACCATGTGCTCAGCTCTTTTCTTCTCCTTCCTTCCCCTGCTCTCCTCTCTCTGCCAAGCTGTCAGCTGATGGGACTGATCACCCGAGCGTGGCGCACGCAGCCGGGATCAGCTCTCATCCTCCCCATTCAAGCTTCTGTTACCCCTTCCCCCTTAGCCACCCCCTGTGCCACCCCAAATCCGAGCCCAATTTACCCCTGTCCTCCCCGCAGCAGCATGCATGTGCCGGATCTGCAGCCGCATGTCCTCTCCCCTCTGCAGCAGCACATGCAAGGCTCTGCAAATAGTCCTTTGTTTACATGCAATGCCTTTACTCTGCGGAAGAAGGGCTGGGATTTGGCTCTGGGTGGAAGGAGGGAGAGAAGGGGGGGGCCAGCCTGGAGGGAGGGGGAGGGGTGCTGTTTCTGATCTCTCACCAGCTGTTTCCCGCCTTGAAACAGACATCAGCTGCAAACACACACTCACATTGAGAGGCAGAACACAAGGAGAGAGACAGACGCCTCCCCCCGATCATCTGGGACATCCTACACACTACACCATTGATCCCCCTGCATGCACCATCACCTAATCAATAAGGCTGATCGGGGATCCCACCGGAGCTAAAGGGGGGAGCTGCTGCTGCTACTAGAGGGGGGCGGTGGGAGGGATACACATTTTGGGGGGGTGGAGGTTGGGTCCTCCTGCTGATTGCTATGGAGTATTTCATGATGCCCGCGCAGAAAGTACCCTCCCTGCAACACTTCAGGAAGACGGAGAAAGAAGTCATTGGTGGCCTGTGCAGGTAGGTACCCGCGGCCGCCGGCGGTGCCCACGCCTGGAGCCCCCAGTTTGCATGCTGCAGATCTCCTTAGATCACCTTGCAGGGGGTGGAGGGGGGTCAGCTGTGTCTAGGAAGGAAGGAGGAGGAGAGGGTCCTTCCAGGGCACCGCTGTACCCCCAAAATCCCAGCCTGGTGCCATAGTGGGGTGACCATGGGGTCGGGGTGGACCGGTGGAAGTGGAGAGAAGGGCTTTTTAAAGGGCGCAGGGGGAAGGTTTGTCACTTGCAAACAGACCCACGTGGTGCCTCGGCCATGCTGCAGAGCTGGAATCGGGCAGCATGCAAACACTGCTGCCCCAGCCCTCCCTCACTGCCCCTTCCAGTGCAGCTAGGAGGGGGATATTAAATAAGATCTGAGCCCTTCTTCCAGCCACACACACTCTACACACCCCCCCCCTCCTGGGCGATCAGCTGATTTCACAGCATTTGCTAATGCAGTAGGGCTCCAGACAAGCAATGCCTCAGGAGCTGTAATCTGTACTACTGCTGCAGCAATCCAGGTGTGCTGGAGGACTACAGATGCCAGCAACACCTGAAGAGCTATAATCTGTGCCGCCGCTGAGGGATAGTAATCAGGTGTGCTGGAGGACTACAGGTGCCAGCAACACCTGAGGACTTGTAATCAGCACTGCAATCCAGGTGTGCTGGAGGACTACAAGTGCCAGCAGTACCCGAGGAGCTATAGTTTGCGCTGCCGCTGGGGGTTATAGTAATCAAGTGTTGGAGGACTACAAGTGCCAGCAGCACCTGAGGAGTTGTATTCTGCGTCGCCAGTATCTAGGTGTGCTGGAGGACTACAGGTGCCAGCAGCACCTGGGCAGTTGTACTCTGCACCGCCAGTATCCAGGTGTGCTGAAGGACTACAAGACCCAGCAAGCCCTGAGGAGCTGTAATCTGCGCTGCCGCTGGGGAAGGGTATAGCAGTCAGCTGTGCTGGAGGACTACAAGTGTCAGCATGGCATCCTAACCTGTGCTTTGATGCCATGCTGCTTGCACAAGGTCATGGTATTCCTGTAGGAGGAAGTAGACTGGCAGATTAGAGGGGACGCATGGAGATAATTGGTTGGGGGGGGGATTTTTAAGGTCTTGGTACAAGGTCAAGATTGGCCTGCATGTGACCCGGTCGATAAGTCGCCGCCATTAACGCGTGAGGCGGCCGTAGACATCACGATTTAGGTTGCGTCGTCCCAACATGCCGTCAAAAATTTGGATGGCCTCTAGCCAAAAAAAGTGTTATTTTATTTTTGGTCACCTTATCGGTAGAAATGACGCTACCGCCTCTCCTCTGGGCCACCAACGCGTTAGTCGCTTGCTTATTGGAGCCGAGATGCGCCGATATTTGACCCTGGCGACAAGCCATTGGCCAAGACGGTGGCGACAATTGCCGCAACCAAATATTTATGGCGAATTTTGCTTAATGCGACTATCAAATTGACATTGAGCAACCAATTGGTTTTGATTTTGGTACATTAGAACTGCTTGCCGCCAACGGTAACGGACGGCGGTGTGCGTTTATGGTCCGTATATTGGTCCAACTTATCTATTTATGTAGAGATATATCTTTTTATGATTATACAGCTGAATCATTGTGGATATAACGTGTGTGAGGGAGGACAGCCGTGTAACACGCCCCCCTCCATATTGCTGCCCTACTCGTGTTGTTATGGTCGCCACAGCTGATGTGAGGCGGACGGCACAGCGTAATATAACGTCCTTTCAGGACTAGCAAAGCTTATATGGACCGTTTTGGCTCCCATGCGTGACCTTGCCGCCTGTTTCCGCGCCGAGGGGGGAGTGAGCCATGTTATAGCGCAGACAGGCCTGGCCGTGACTCTGCAGCCCGCCTGGAGTAGGAGTGTCGAGGCGCGCGGCTCGTCGGGAAATGTAGTGCGGCGGCGCAGGGAACGCCGGGAGATGTAGTCTGAGGCTGACCATGCTTTCTCCTAAGCACAAAGCATGGCACGGGCTGGTCATGTGACCAGTGTTTGCTGCTGCGGCAGGCGACCGTGTGTGGCCGAGGCCGTGTACAAAGCTCAGCCCTGTCTGCAGCAGCTAGGGGTTGTGGTACACACTGTTATCCCTCCTGATCTAGTGTGCTTTTTGTCATAGTTTAAATAAAGTTTCTGTGATCTCCATTTTCTGTACAGTTGAATAAAATAGGAAAAATAATAACCCTTGTAATACCCCCACAACTTTATATTTATGAAGTAAATTTATCATATTTACTGATGTAGTGCCAGTTTTTAAGGGTACGTACATGGAGAAACGCAACGTTTGGCCACACCATCGTGTTTTTTAAGTCCCTGTGCCACTTCTTCTGCTTCCACGTCTTATAAAAATTGCAACTCGATTTATAAAACTTTCCAAAGCTTTTCTGTTAAGAAAAGTAGCCAAAACGGCGTCCTCCTGTGCGTATTACAATGCGTGGAAGAGAACAAGGCGCCTTGTTCTTATTAGTACTGATAAATGTGTAAGGGAAAGCTCAAGCAAAATGCGGTTGAAAATATGGCGTGTACAACTTAATGGTCACGGGGGTCATTTGCAAAGAGTGGCTTTTTACACTGGTGGTTGTTATACCCTTTGCGCTGGAAGAGGAGGCACATAAATTGGACACCTCGTCATAAATTAGACGCTCCTACGACACCAGGTATAAAAAGTACTTCAGCTCCTGACTGGAGTAGTTTTTGCCAACATTTACGCCTGCTTCCAGCCGTAAATGTCTGTAAATTTGTCGGGGCTGACCTTTCTCAAGTCACAAAACCACCCTTACGAAAAAATATTTTCAAACAAGTGTTTAAAGTCGCGATATGAGCGCTTTAAGCTGCAAAGAACGGCCTTGCAAATTTTTATGCGTAAAATTTTTTTTAAAAAAATGGCGCCGTACGTAAATGACCCTGACTGTTTTCGATTTTGCACCTATTTTCGAGGCACCATTTTGAAGAAAAAAAAATCCCTTTTATTACATTAGTCAGCGAGTCCCTAATTAATATGGGTCTGTACGCTGCCATTGGGCGTAAAGTTGTCAAGAGGGCGTAACTCCATATACTGAATTGTGCTCAGTTAATTTACATGGTTGTAGTAGGTATACGACTTCTTGTGCGCCAAAAATATGTACTTTTTGCCGCTTTTTCGCCTTATTTAGTTTTGTTGAATGTACCCCACAGTAAGTATTCTTCTCTGGCCTGAATCAGAGGAGCGTGTTTTCCATCTGCACAAAATCCATACAGTTGCACCATTCACACCTCTGTTTTTCCACATGGACCTCACCGAGAAACTCGGGCTTGTTCTATCCGTGTCTCGCAGGACGCAGCCTTGGAGACAACTGTCTGACTGTCCCCAGATCTGTGACCTATAGGGACTTACCTCACATCGTATTAAAAATTGTCCTATTGTGGACGGTTTTTAATATGGCCGTCTGTATCTGGCCTTATTAGCTAGTTCGGTCCTGGTATACTACGACTGAGATGGCTGACAGGAAGTTCAGAAATACGTCTGTCGCCATAATCGCTTCGTTATGTCACAGGACTGAGAGCCTCCAGAAAAACACGTGTTCTGACATCTTTTATGAGCTCCTACTTTAGGTTTAAAGGGGTTCTCTGGGAATACATTGGTGGCAGCGGCTGCTTTCACTACTGAAAGTACTATACTTACCTGCTCCCCACTGCTTCGTTCTTCCGTACCGGCTCCCGTGTCTCCATCTTCTGGTCCGGGGTTTGTTTTTTTTTTGCTCCCCGCCATGGTCACCTGATCTTCTCCAGCCAACCACAGGCTTCAGCAGTGTCATGACTCTTATGGACACATCACCGCTGAACTCGGCAGTTGGCTGAAGAGGATCAGGTGACCATGTCCACGGCAGGGAGGAAGAAAACAAACCCCTGAATCGGGAGATGGAAGCATGGGAAACCCGGAGCAGGTAAGTATGATCCTTTCAATAGGGAAGGCAGACTGCTGCCACCTGTTAGAAACTGTGTATTTCCAGAGAACCCCTTTAATGCTCCTAAACTTGACTTAAAGGGGTGTCCTGGGATTAGAATATTGATTGCCTATCCTCTGACCACGGGGGCCTGACTCCCTGCACTGCCACTGATTAGACGTATGAACAGACCTTAAAGGGAACCTGTCATCAACTTTATGGTGACCTCACTGAGGGCAGTATAAAATAGTGACAGAAATGCTGATTTCAGCGGTGTGTCACTAATGAGCTAAAAGTAAGTGGTTGCCGAGAACCAGCATCATAATCATTGCAGCACAGGCCTTGAAAAGAGTCAAATCTACCTGAGAAGAGTCATGGTTATTCCTAATCTCCTGCTCTTCCCGCCAATCTGCTGATGATTGTCAGTTCTCTCCTAGAGAGAAAGGGAGAAAACTAAGTAGAAGACTGTCAATCATTAGCAGGTGGGCGGGGAGAGCAGGAATTCATGAATAACCATGACTCTTCTCATGAAGATTTGACTCTTTTCCAGGCCCCATCTGCAATGTTTGTGATGTTGGTTCTTGGCAACCACTTACTTTTAACTTATAAATGACAAACCTCTGAAATCAACTCACCTGTCTCTACTTTATTCTGTCGTTAGTATGGGTAGCATAAAGGTGATGACCGGTTCCCTTTAACGCTTTGGTGAGCACTGCAGCCTCTTCACAGCGTACCAAGCACAGCGCCGTCCATTGTATAGTGGTTGTGCATGGTATTGCAGCCCAGGTCCCTTCACCTTAATGGGACTGAGCACTCACCGGAGCTCTATGGTCTCTTCAAACAGATGAACCACAGGGCTGTAGGGTGTCAGACACCACCACCACCACCACTGTGGTCAGATATTGATGACTTAATTCAAAATGGTATCCCAGAAAAAAAACTGGCCTTATAGCCCATAACCCCTCGTGGCAAAGATTTCATTTTCCATTTTTTCCTTGTACTGTGCCATAGGGCCCCACATGGCGTCTGCGGATGGCAGGATTGCTTTGAGGTGCACAATATGGCGTCAGTCGCCTTCTGTATATTTGAAAGTGGTGTTTTCAAGGACTTTTGTTGGGTGACATTGGGCTGGGGTGGTAGGCTAGTGTGCCAATCCTGTCGCTGTATTTTATGGCGCTATGCTGTGCCCCTTCATAGGAATACATGAGAGACGGATGATCTTGGTGCGACCTCAATATGGCGGCTGAGGAGGGGGAGCTTTATGATGGAGCTCATCTTATACCTTTGTCGTCACAGCCCTTAAAATATCTAAAATTTGCGAATGGCTGTGATGGACGCTCGAGGGTAGAGAACGCCGCGTGTTAGTCTGCCAGATGTCTGGTAACGCAGGTCTGTCTCGCCTTAGGTCGCCTCTTCTCGCCTGCACGTGAATTACATTACCGTTCTCTAGGCATATATTGCTGTTCCCGCTCTGCAGTACGTACATACGTACACATCATTTCTACGTAGTAGGACGAGGTAGGCTATCTCCGGCACTACAGCTATTGTGAAACTACAACTCCCAGCATGCATACCTGCTCCGTTCTTCTCAGAACTCTCATAGAAATGAATGGAGCATGCTGGGAATTGTAGTTTCCCAACAGCCGAAGGTTGCTGACCTTCGAACAGACGTTCTTCTCCGTGGGCTGCATGTCTTTATAGCCGTCTGGATTTTGCTTCGCCTTGAGGTATAAATGCAGTTCTTTCACTTTGATAACGCAGGGCAATAAGGAAGAAAGGCGTTCATAGGCCAATAACCAACGTTATCTAAAGTCGGAGAGTCTCTTTAATCCGGAGTTTATTACCTCTGATAAGCCGGTGGCTTTGAAGAATTGTTCTGTTGTCTGCACAATGCAAACAGAGATGTCCTCATTTTAAAGGGAGTTGAGGAAATGTTAACTATATTCACGTGAAAAATGGCCATTAAAACATCCGGTGTCAGGGTGGGGGGGGGCAGCCAATGGCAGGCGGAGGGGCGAGCGGGTTATTCCATTAATAATGTAAAAAATGAAAATAAGACATCATATAGTACATGACAACCTCTTTCTAACAAAGCTAGAACCAGCCCTGTACCTCACATGGATCCAGAGATCTCTCCATTCATTGCTCTGTTAGATTTATATCAAGATGACAGCTCAAGGGGAGTGTCTTTTCTGCTGCAGCTCAGGGGGCGTGCCTCAGCTCTCCCTATCACAGCTCAGGGGGCGTGCCTCAGCTCTCCCTATCACAGCTCGGGGGCGTGCCTCAGCTCTCCCTATCACAGCTCAGGGGGGCGTGTCTCAGCTCTCCCTATCACAACTCAGGAGGCAACTGAAAGATGACACTGAGCATGTGCGGCCTTCTCAGTGAGCAGGTCAAAGAAATTAAGTGGTCCTGTACAGATAAATTTTACTGAATAATTCAGTAACTATACAAAATTTTTAATTAAATGCAGTTACAAAAGTATTCAGATCCAGGTGCTGGTTTGAAAACTGCAGAATATTTTTCGTGGGACAATCCCTTTTAAAGAGGAACTGTCACCTCTACTGATCTAGATCTTTAAAGGCCCAGTTGCAGACCGGGCAGCCTGGCTCCACCTCCACATAAAAAAAATAGAACATGTCCTATACTTGTCCGCAACAGCAGACAAGTATAGGCATTTTCTATGGGGCGCCCAGCTGTGTGTTCTGCAACGTTGCGGAACACACTCCAGGTGGCACCCGTAGTATTGCGGGTCTGCAATACTACGGTCGTGTGAATGGGCCCAAAGTAAATAATTCTATTCCATGTGAAATGACAATTCTGGAACATGTTGTACCATCCTTCTGGTTTTCCTAGAAGATACAGAGGGAGTTACTGGTTGGGGGGTGTCCCTGTACAGTTTGACTTTGTCCAATCAGTGCTGTCAGTGTCAGACTGTACAGGGACAAATACCCCACCCCCACCCCCACCCCATTCCCCCCCCCCATTCCCCCCCATTCCCATGGGGAATGCAAGTAGCTAATAAAACAGGCATGTCAGCAGGGGTGACAGGTCCTCTTTTAGGAACTACTTGCATTCCCCATGTAACAACAATCCCGTGACCTTTATTCTTATGACTGTCATACTATTCCTTTATGAATTAATTACCGGCAGTTTGCAATGAAAAGTCTAGCCGGGCATTACCAGGTGAGGGGGTGTCACCACACAATCTGACACAGGCAGCACTGTTTGGATAGTGTTAGACTATGCAGGGAAACACCCCCAGTTGGTAACTTCCCTCCAGACCTTCTTTACAAACTGCTAGCAGTTCATTCATAACTTTAAGCAGGAATAATAAAGGAATGGCACAACTTGCACCTTTGTTACGGCACACTAATCGCAGAAAGTTGGATTTTTGCAATTCGCAGTCACAGCAAATGTACAAGTCACGCTGCCACCCCATTCATTTCTAAGGCGGCCCTGCTACGCTATGTTCTTTGGTCACAGCCAAAATCGCCGCGTGGATGGTACCCTAAAACAGGTCCAGAGAGATGACCGTTCCTCTTTAAAGGGGTTGTCTCACCTCAGACATTGGGCCACATCGCTAGGGCAGTGATGGCTAACCTCCGGCACTCCGGCTGTGGTGAAACTACGACTCCCAGCATGCTCCATTCATTTCTATGGAGTTCTGACAACAGCCAACCGAGTGTACATCTTGGGAGTTGTAGTTTTACCACAACTGGAGTGCCGGAGGTTAGCCATCGCAGCGCTAGGGTATGCCCTCAATGTCTGAGGTGAGACATCCCCTTTAAGGCCTCATGTACAGGGCCATATTGTGGTTCTGTGCAGCCTCTGAGGTGTACAAAGCTGTACCGTCAGGCCATGCGACTTCACATGGCGTGTAGAGATTTTTATTTGCTGATGTAATGGTGTCTATGACCACCATTAAATTTAGAGCTCGCTAAATACGTTGTCACTGGTGTCATGTCCTGTAACGCCTATTAAAGCATACCTCTGTCCAAAATACATCCTTACACGTGGCCCATACTACACTGAGGAGATAAGGCCATTTTCCACCTTGAGCCAATGTTCGTAGACCCGAGGAACCGTGAGATGACCCCTGAAGGTTCAAGACCTTGGTGGCTTCAGCTCATAAAATGTCCGCCTCCACCGTGTTCTTGACAAGTGCGTTTTTAGGAGCTTATCTGGTTTCATCTGCTGGAAATAACGGAGGATGTGTAAAAGGTTTTATTGCCAGATATTCTGCATCCTATTGCTGTGAGGTGTCTCGCTGCTGCGCTTTGTCCTCCGGTTGATCATGTCCTGTGACTAATCCCAAGTATCGGGGGGGGGGGGGAATAGATTTGGCGGGGGCAGGAAGCCGGAGTTCCCTCATTCTGCCCCGAGGGGGTCAGCTGCCTTCATTCCCCTTCTGATATTGTCATCTGGAAATTATTACGCAGCCCTCCGGGGCAGACAGGAGGGGATGAAAAGGGGGTCCTCAGATCCGGCTTCCATCCTTCCCTGTAAGAGGCCACACACAGAGGTGCCTAATAGGTCGCACCACAGAGGCCGAATACGATCTACACCCACCTTAACCCCTCCTTTGCTGCAAAGGAGATATTCGCACTTGTGAGGAACACATACATGTGCATCTGTAACGTGTCAGAGAATAGTTTCTGGTTTCACTAATGGTCGTTTTGTTTTCAGCCTAGCAAACATCCCCTTGACGCCAGAGACGCAACGGGACCAGGAAAGGCGGATACGTCGGGAAATCGCAAATAGCAATGAACGCCGCCGCATGCAGAGCATCAACGCTGGCTTCCAGTCTCTGAAAACTCTAATCCCCCACACAGATGGGGAGAAACTAAGCAAGGTGTGTAATGTTGCTTTGTAAAAAACAATTTGTTGTGTCAGACGTGGGGACAAAATCTCATGGGACTGCATTTGTGTTATGTTCATTCCTGTCAAATTTTTTTTTTTTTTTTTTATACTTTATCCTTGCAAAAAAATAAATAAAAAATTACATTGCAATTTTCACATTGGCCACTAGATGTCAGTAAATCCAGTCTGATGAAAGAGAAAATAATAGAACACAAACTCGCTTTACAGCATGCAGCAAAGTGTAAAGTTCAGCAATGGGAAAATTGGTGGGTAGAGTAATTGCAACAGTATGTACTTTTCCAGGTAATGTGGTGGTTGTCTAGGATTTTAAGAAATACAGGACCCCCGCCGATCCGCTGTTTGAGAAGGCACTAGCAGTAGTGCCGCAGCCTTCTCTCAGCTCACCAAGCACAGCGCCATACATTGTATAGTGGCCGTGTTTGGTATCACAGCTCAGCCCCATTCACATCAGTGGAGACGAGCTGTGCCAACCGATGAATGTGACATCACATGGCCTAGGCTAAGCTTGAGAAGGTCACGTTGCGAGTGGCAGCGTCTTCTCAAATACCTGATTGGTTGGTTGGATCCCCACCATTTAGATACTGATGACCTAACCAGAAGATAGGTCATAAATATAAAGCCTCCTTCATACGTCAGTGATTGCGGGCCAAAACCAGGATTGGAGCCTCCACAGACATGAGGTAAAAGGGAAAGATCTGCACCTGGTTTTGGCTCAAAATCAGTGACCAAAACGCTGGCGTTTGAATGAGGCGTAAAAGTCTGGGGAAAACACCTTTTAAAACAGAAACTGTACTGGAAACAGCATTTCATTTTGCAGCCCTAAGGCCTCTTTCACACTAGCGTTAGCACGGATCCGGCACCTAAAGGGTGCCAACGGATCCGTGCTAACGCTATACATGTGTGGAGCCGGAGCAGCGCACATGACACACATTGACACACATTGAAACAAGACACAGACATACATACATACTCCAGGGACGCCGGCAGAACGTCTTCACGCGCCTCCTGCGCGCAGTGATGACGATTCCCCACAGCGCCCTCTGTTGGGCGCAGTGGGGAAACGTCATAGCTGCGTGCAGGAGGCGCGTGAAGACATGCTGCCGGCGTCCCTGGAGTATGTGAGTATGTATGTATGTCTGTATGTATGTATCTATCTCTGTAGACTGATCCGGAATGACCCCCCCCCCATTGCAAGTCAATGCAGGACAGATCCGGATTACTGGTGTGTCCACACCAAACGGATCCGTCCCCATTGACTTGCATTGGGGGTCATTCCGGATCTGTCTTGGTGCGGATGCCTGGACCGGAGAGCAAACCGCAGCATGCCTGAAGACGGAACGGAATGCTTTCAGGAGCCTCCGTTGTCTTCAGTTCAGTTTTGTCCCCATTGACAATGAATGGGGACAAAACTGAAGCGTTTTTTTTCCGGTATTGAGCCCCTATAACGGAACTCAATACCGAAATTTAAAAACGCTAATGTGAAAGTAGCCTTAAAGGGGTTGTGCCATAGCAGTGAATGGAGAGTGTAGCTTGCTGTCCGTTCGCTTCGGGGCCCAGTTCTGGAGATGGTTACAGGTAGCACCTCTGGGACCCAGTCCAATCAGACATTTATGGCATATTCTATCTAAGTACCATAGATGTCCCTTTAGGCCTCATGCACACGGCCGTGCCGATTGCGGGCACCGGCTGTGTTCTCGTCACGGATGCGGACCCGTTCACTTGAATGGAGGCACGGAACTCCACGGAAGCACTACTTCTGCGGATTTTCTCACCGTGCCTCCGCACCGTGGAGGGATCACGGACCCATTCAAGTTTAATGGGTCTGGATCCGTCTGCAGCATCCGCACGGATGTTGCCTGTGCATTGGGGAACGCATATTGCAGTCTCTGGTGCACAGAACGGCTGTGTGCCTGAGACCTTAAAGGGTTTGTCTCGTGATGGACAAGATATCGCTAAGATATGCCCCCATTGTCTTATAGGTGCGGGTCCCACCGCTGTGACCCGCACCTTTATCCAGAAAGTGAAGGAGGGTGCACTGCGCATGCGCACCCGCCCTCCATTCATTTTCTATTGCAGACCGTATGCGGAACCATTTATTTCAATAGGTCCGTAAAAAAAAAACAGAAAAAAACGGAAGTTACTTTGTATGCATTCTGTTTCCGTATTTCCATTCCGCAAAAAAAAAAAGTCCTATTATTACGACAAGCATAGGACTGTTCTATTAGTGGTCAGCTGTTCCGTTCCACAAAATACGGAATGCACACGGACGTCATCCGTATTTTTGGCAGACCGCAAAATACATACGGTCCTGTGCGTGAGCCCTAAGGCTGTATGAACATGGGACTTGCATGATGGAAGAGTGATGGTAAATTGCCGGCTGTTTGTCCTCTGTACACAGGCAGCGATACTGCAGCAGACGGCAGACTATATATTCTCCCTGGAACAGGAGAAGACCAGGTTACTGCAGCAGAATACCCAGCTGAAGCGCTTTATACAGGTAAGGAGATCCATGCACTTGTAGTTCTTGTCTTGCTGGAGAGCATACTGGGGAATGTAGTGTAATATGGCCTCTCCCTATTGCAGGAGTTCAATGGCTCATCCCCTAAGCGACGACGGGCGGAAGACAAGGATGAGGGCATCGGCTCGCCGGATATCTGGGAAGAGGAAAAAGCGGAAGACCTGCGAAGGGAAATGATTGAACTGCGGCAGCAACTGGACAAGGAACGTTCTGTGAGGATGATGCTGGAGGAGCAGGTAAATGGTTAATACTTGGCTCCAACCTTGGTATTGCATGGGGCATGCAAATGGCATATAGGATCATACCCACCCATTAGTTTCCTGTAGGGAGAGTGATGCCAGCAGTGTCGGATGGCACAGTAGCTAGACCGGCGCATTGCATGCCTGTATACAGTGTCTTAAAAGGGGTTCCCCAGGACTTTTATTAATGATGGCAGGTTATCAGATCGTGAGAGAGCGGGACTCCCTCCAGCACTGGAACACTAGCTCCCCCTCACTGTGTGGTGGACAGAGCTGGTTACTGCAACGATGCTCCCGTTCCGTGCAGTGGCAGCTCCGTCCGCTACATAGTGGTGTAGTTCCGGAGATGGTGGGTGTTAGACCTGATATTTATGACCTGTCCTTAAAGGGTTATTCCTATCTCAGACAATGGGGGCATATCGCTAGGATATGCCCCTGTTGTCTAGTGGCTGAGGGTCCCACCTCTGGGACCCACACCTATAATGAGAATGGAGCGGGGAAATGAATGGAGGGCGCACTGCTCATGCGCAGCCGTCCTCCATTCATTTTGGCTCGGCTATTTCCGTCGGCTCCATAGAAATGAATGGGAGCGGTGGCCGCGCATACGCGGTGCACTCCCATTCATTTCTATGGGAGCTGCGCCTGGCGGTGGCTGGGCACAGTGCTCCCCGCTCTGTTCTTTATGTATGTGCGGGTCCCACACCTATAAGACAATAGGGGCATATCCTAGCGATATGCCCCCATTGTCCATGATGAGACAACCCCTTTAAGGTAGGCCATTAATATAAAAGTCCCGGAGAACCCCTTTAAAGTTGATGCTATAGTACAGGGACGCCCAACCTGCAGGAACGCCCAACCAGCTGTTGCAAAACTACAACTCCCAGTACGCCTTTAAAGCCTACAGCTATTAGGGCATGCTGGGAGTTGTAGTTTTGTAACCGCTGGAGGGCCGCAGGTTGAGCATCCGTGCTATGGTAGGTCAGGCTTTCTAATTGACTGATATAACTGGCAGGTGCGGGCTCTGGATGCTCACATGTACCCTGAAAAGTTGAAGGCCATAGCTCAACAAATCCAGGAAGAGGGAGGGCAGGGACAATCGGACGAGTCACTGGACAGGGGTGACCAGCCTCTCCATTCTCAGGTGAGACAGAGATGCCTTCCTCCCATTATAATAGAGCACCCATCATGCTGCCTGCTCTCACCTGTTTCCGATGGTACTATGCCCCCTCCCCCCTCCCCAACGCCATCTAATTGCATAATCCCGTGTTGCATAGATAAATATATTTTTGCGCCATTTGTGTTTTTTGTGCTGTTTTTACATTAACCTATATCCTGTCCCTGCAGCTCCTGGCACCACATATGCCCCTGGCGCCCACTCACCACCCCACAGTAATAGTCCCCGCTCCACCCCCTCCACCTTCTCATCACGTCAATGTTGTGACTGTGGGACATTCCTCGGTGATCAGTTCTGTGTCCACCTCCAGGCAAAATTTGGACACGATTGTGCAGGTGAGTGCGAGATAAGGTAGAAGGGGCTGAGGGGACGAATTAAAAAAAACTTGTTCCCCAGCTGTTCCAGCGCCGTCACTTTGGTCCTCCCCGCCAGTCCCTGCTGACCTGGCTCCAGCAGTGACTTCTTGTGACTGCAGCCAATCGCTGGCCTCTGGTCTTGTGCCATATACTGTTAAGACCGAAGAGTGGCTGCAGTGGTCATGAGGGTGTCGCTGCTGCAGCCATGTGAGGGAAGGACCCAAAATGATAGACCGGCAGGAAATTAGTAAATAATGCAACTTTTTTAAAAAAAAAATGTCAATTTTTATATATATATATTATAATTTTTTTTCCCTTTTTACTATGGAAGGAGCCTGCCTTCAGAATCATTACCACAAAGCTTGTGTACCCTTAGGGCTCATGCACACAAACGTATTTTCTTTCCGTGTCCGTTCCGATTTTGCTTTTTATTTTTTTTTTGCGGAACCATTCATTTCAATGGGTCCACAAAAAAAACGGAAGGTACTCCCGTGTGCATTCTATTTTTCTGTTTCCGTATGTCCATTCCGGAAATGAATAGAACATGTCCTATTATTGTGCGCATTACGGACAAGGGTAGCACTGTTCTATTAGGAGCCAGGTGTTCCGTTCCTCAAAATACGGAATGCACACGGACATCATCCGTATTTTTTGCGGACTGCAAAATGCATACGGTTGTGTGCATGAGCCCTTATGCTTTTCAGTTGAAGGTATAGTAGTCATTCGTGGTGCACCTAGTGACCTACTATGCTCATCAGGTGCCATATCTATGACTTGGTATTGTAAGTCATGGTAGCGTCACTTAAAGGGATTGTCCACTTCTTGTGTTAGATGGTTCCCCACGGATTAGCTGATAACAGTGAGTTATATTTACTAATACTGTCAATGGCGTACTCTTACTCAGACTTATCAGTGGCTCAGGATAGGCCCAGGGATGGACAACCTGCAGCTCTCCAGCTGTTGTAAAACTACAATTCCCACCATGCCCTGCTGTAGGTAGTCTTTGCATGCTGGGAGTTGTAGTTTTGACACAGCTGGAGATCCGCAGGTTGGCCATCTCTGGTCTATACCTATGATTGGTTGGTTTATTTTGCAGTAAGTGTTCCCCTGCAGCGCCCTCACAGGGCAAATAAAGCATTACACCTTTCTAATTGAAATACACGGTCTGCCCATGTAATGCATGGACATGTAGGGTCCTCCAGAGGGAAACCAAGGCACGTCCCTTTGTAGCCCCTCTTCTTACCACTTGGCTAACCCGCAGTTTTTCCTCGTTTCCGCCAGGCCATACAGCACATAGAGGGCACACGAGACAAACAGTTGCAGGAAGACGAGCAGCGAAGGGCGGTCATCGTGAACGCCGCGCGCCCGTGCGAAGATTCGGACACCGCGTCGGACACAGAATGCGACGACAGTGAGGCAGATCAAAACAAGGATGATGCCATGGAGGACCCCTGACATCTGCTGCCCTTCCCAGGACTGGGCAAAGAGACTGGGGGGGAACTGGAGGGGGAGGAAGCTGTTGAGGGTACTTGAGAAGGGAGCACAGTCAGGGGTCGCTCCCTGCCGGCCTCCTCCCCAAATCTGTAGGGTTTTATAGGGTGGTCTACTGCTGACCGCAAAGATACTGTAATGAGGTTGTTGAGGGAGAAAAAGGGTAAAAGCACTAAGGGGATGTCCCGGTCAGAGGAGGAGTGTCATTGTGGTAGGGGGTGCTTAAATTTTTTTTCTGTTCCTTAAATTTGCAGCAGTCCCTCAAATCCTCGAACCTTTTTCTTTTTCGCCTTCCCCAGCCAAAGGGATTAAGGCCTGCACTTGTGACTATGAAGTCCCCCCTCATCAGTATATAGGTATAAGAAAGATAAGCGTAGTCCTGCCACCCACGGGATGTGGTAGTATTAACCGATGCAACCGTACCATTCAATTTATACCTTTATAGATACATTTTATACTTCTATATTTTATAGCGTATGTATAATATACCTATATCCAGCACCGGTTGGGGCACGTTCGTGGATCTAGCTTCGCCAAGTCCGACCTTATTTTTGAGCCATCATCCAAATTTCCATGGTATTTCCTATTACAGTTCTAGCTGCCTGAAAGCAAATGCCGTGCAGGCCTTATTCTCTTCTTCACCACAAGATGGCGCTGTGGAGAGCAGAGATTCCTTTAGGATCTTGCATTCTAAAAATGTATGATAACTTTCATAAAGTCTTAGGGGCCCCAGGTTTATAGTTCTACGTAAGCAGACCAGGCAGAGTCTTAGCACTACATTCTGGCTTTCATTTATCAATATACTATCTTTATTTTTCTTTTTTATTTTGTTTTCTGTGACCTTCATAATTATTATTTTTTTTTTTTTTTTTTTTTTTTTTTTTTTTTTTTTTTTGCATTAGGGTTGGTTTAAAACCCAAGATCAAAGTTGGGTTTATACTAGCATAGATGCAGTCCTATGCTATCGTCCAAGTTGCTGAAATATTGCTTTACTGCCCGTAAGCAATTCCAAAGCTGTATCAAACGTGCAACAAAAAATGAAAAAGACATTGCAAATAGTCCCAGTCTAAAGGAATGGTATCCGGTTAAAGAGATTGTCGAGTATAGGAAAAATATAACCGCTTCCATCAAAAACGGCGCCGCGCTTGTTCGCAGGGCGTCTGTGGTATTGCAGCTCGGCTCCATTCACTTCAATGGAGAGCTGCTGCAATACCAGACTCAACCAGTGTGTGGAGCCGATGCTATGATTTCTAAACCTGGACAACCCCCTTCAAGCAAAATTAAATGTATGTTATGGTCTTGCCCGTCTTATTTTTGGAGAGGTATCCATCACCTGCAGATAATTTGGGTACATTTCTGGGCTGTAGGAACCAGCCTCTTGAGTGCTGTTTTAACAGGCCCTTGTAAATGGGGGGGGGGGGGGGTCTTGGTAAAACAGAGAGGGGTTCACGGACGATTAAGATTAAAATGAATGGCTGCTTCCTGCCAAAAACGGCGCCACACCTGTCCAATGTCTGTGCTGTAGTACCACATACGGCCTGTAGACAGGTGTGGTGGTGTTTCTGGGAGAAAGGCTGTTGAAATTGCCTAAGGCCACACCTTCCCCATACGGCGTCCCCTACAGGGGAGATGTATTGCTGCAAGCTCCCATATAAAAGACTGGACAAGCATGCTGAATTCCCCAGGATTTAGGCGGGGAACCCCCTTTAAAGCCCCCACGATGGCTACCTCCATTGCTTGTAGGTAAAGGATGCTCCCAGAGGGCTATGCAGTATAAATTCGAGAAGGGACTGTCTGCTGCTTTGCATCATTTGCGACAGGTGGGGAAAGGATTGGGTCGGCGTGATAATTTGCCCAACCTTTCTTTAAAACGGGGGTCAGTAGCTGAGGAGGCCGACCAAGAATGTCTTAAACCCAGCAATCTTACTTTTTAGATTATTTTAGGTGATGGCGGTACTTCAGGTATACCTACTGTCCCGACATGGTGAAGACCCACGTAACGCCTCTAGTTCTGAGGAACGGATATAGCGGATGCTTCACCGTGACCGGCCACTAGGTCGCGCTTTTAGTGCCGTCTCTTCTCGGTCACCTTGCGCCGGAGTCTTTTTGTATTTGCACCCATGAGATTTGGTGCTGTCTGCAGACGCCAGAAATCTGAAGCTTTCTGTCCGCGGAGGTGAGAGCTCACATGACACCTTCACAGTTTACTTCTCATTCATATGTTTTTGGTTGTTTGTTTTTTTTTTTTTTTTTGTTTAAATAGTTCCTCGGATCATAAGCACTTAAATATATTTTTGTTTTCTTCTCGTCTGCTAGGGATCATTTTGCCAGTAACGATGCTAAAGGTTAGGTAGATCGCTGCTGCCGCCTTCTCGATGGCCGCTGAGAAACTTAACGTGCGGTGACTTACAGTGGTGAATGCAGTTTACCAAGCCATTGACTCCTATGGTAGTAGGTACATATTAAAGGGGTTTTCTGCCTTTAATATATAGACATTTTTGACTCGGGATAGTTTATCAATATCAGGGAAGGGTCCGCCGCCCCTATCAATGCCATACACTGGCATGGCCACTACACAGTGGGTCACACGATTGTGTAAATGGGGCCTAATATTGATGATTTGTCCTGAGGGTGACGTCAGTTATTTAGAAAGCAGACAACTCCTTTAAGGCCTTCACATCTTAGTGACTCACGGACGTGTGCTGTCCATGTTCTTTCATGTAAAAAAAATAATTTTTTTTGCAGAATGTCTGCATAGAAAATCATAGTTTACTGCGCTTTTCTATACATTAGAAAAAAAAATCTCCCTCCCATTGGCCTATGGCTACTTTCAGCGTATGCGCCGTGAGCTTTCCTCATACGTATGCCGAATGTATTCCAAGCCAGATGTTTCTCTGATGGGTCTGCCATTTTTGCCCTGTGACCTTTATAAATCAAGGCCTATGACATTGGTTCCCATTGTATCTTATTACTAGAAAACCTCGTAAGGAAGTCCTATTTGGATGGACTCTCGGTGTGTAGTCCATTTTGTATGACTTTGGCCATGCTCTGGTGACCTTTCTATAGGTAAGGTAAACTCTTCACCACTGTCAGTTACATCGCGTTACCCCTCAGCATAGAAAACAGGAAGGTGTGCCGCAGCTTTAAGACTTGTCCCCGCCCATTCCCAGCACTCCTCTCCCTCCCTCCCTCATCTTCACCTTACCGATTTGATCTTCCTAAATTTTTTTTTTATTTTTTTTTTTTTAAACCATTTCAGCTCTTGTGTTTGAGGGAAAATAAAAGCTATTTTATATTTTGTTAAGAAAGTGACATAAAAAACCCTGCAAGGCGTCAGCCTTTGTAAAGAAACAAAATAAAAAATGTTTGTACTTTGTTTTTTAGAAATGCGTTGTCTTGTCTTTTATTACCGCGCGTATGGGAGCGATGGAGAAGTCGTCTGTATCCAAGGCCGATACACAAAGAGCTGATGGTGGGGTGTAAGGCTCTGTTCACACTGTGTCTGTAGCATCTTCTTGGAACACCCATAGAAATGAATAGAGCTGCCTTGCACATGTGCGACTAGCTGCTCTGGTCATTTCAAGGGAGCTGCAGGAGGTTCTTGATTGGATGAGGGTCCAACCGGAATACCCCTTAAGGGCCCATTCACACAATCCTATTTTTGGTCCGCATCCGATCCTGCTTTTTTGCTGATCGGATGCGGACCCATTCGTTTCAACAAAAATGGTTATGTTTGTGTCAGGTGAGGAGGATGGATCCGGATGGCTGCGCCCATGCGAGCGCAGGGGATCTGAGCAGTACAGTGCTCTTTACGAGCACGTTCGCTCAACTCTAGTCCTTACCCAAAAAACTTTTTTTTTTTTTTTTTAAAAATGACCTAATGGAGGCCAAAAGAACACTCTGGCCTCTCCAAAAAGCAGCTGCATGGAATCTGCCTCTGAGAAATGACAAATTGTTCCTTGGTGCTGTTGCCTCCCATTGAAGGCTGAGGAAAATTCTGCTTGCATAAAACGCTGTGTGAATGGCACCTTAGAAATGTGAATCGTGGACCCACTGACTGTACTCAGGTGGTCAATGGAGACTTTAGCTCTTTGTTTCCTCATGCACACGAACGTATTTCTTGTCCATTTTTATTGCGGCCCATATGTGGAACCACTCATTTCAATGGGGCCGCAAAAAAAACGTAAATGACTGTGTGCATTCTGTGTCCGCGTGTCTGTTCCGCAAAAGAATAGAACATGTCCTATTCTTGGCCATTCTACGGACAAGGACAAACACAAACATGAGCCCTTAGAGAGGACCAGTCAGCTCTCCTGACATTTCTCTTCATAAATACTTGCATTCCCCATGAAATAACAATTCTGGAACATCTATCCTCGGAATTCTTCATTGTGCCTTTCCTCTGTTGTTCCTCTTGGAAATATATGAATAAATGGACCGCTCAGCTACTATTATACTGGTCGGTAAGCCATTTCCCCACAGTATGACAAACAGTGACTGCAAAGTGTCAGAATTTACGTGCCCATTGGTTAAAGTGCTGTTGTCATCATGCTTTTTTGTCGCAAGTAATGCCGCCATTTTAATTTTTTTTCTTAATTGTTTTTTTGTTTTTAGCATGTGGCTATGTGGTCTGTTTGATGTTTTAAAATATTCATACCCATAGTATAGTGATTGGGTGAATTATTACTTCTGCTTGTACAGATATGAGGTAGAGTTAAAAAACTGTCCACAAGGAAAAAAATGGTCTTTGTTGTTAAAAGCAACCAATCACAGTGCAGCTTTCATTTTACTTTCTGCTCTTGAAAAATAAGAGCTGTGCCGGAGCCGTCCGTATCATTGGATCTGCCCCTCTCCTCTGCAGCCAAGCTAACGGCAGAGCAATCTGCTAGTCTTGAGGCCCCCTTTACGGCAGAAGAGCTTCGGGAGGTCATAAAGTCTCTCCCGGGAGGTAAGAGCCTGGGGCCGGACGGATTTACGGCACGATTTTATAAGGAATATCTGGACAAATTAACCCCCCCGCTCCTTGAGGTCTTTAATAGGGTGTCGCCCGGGCTTCCCTTCCCGGCGCAGTCCACCACAGCGCATATTACGGTTCTTCCCAAACCTGAGAAGGATCCCCAGCTGTGCTCGAGTTATCGCCCAATTTCGCTTCTGAACGTGGATCTGAAGATCTACGCGAAACTAATGGCTAACCGCCTGAATGTTTACTTACCTTCTTTGATCCACCCTGACCAGGTGGGGTTTGTGCCGGGAAGGGAGGCCAGGGACAATACTCTCAGGACACTAGACATAATACACTATGCCAAAACGCACAATACACCACTCATGGTCCTGTCCCTCGACGCCGAGAAGGCCTTTGACAGGATTTCTTGGCCCTCTTTGCGCTCCACACTCGCACACATAGGTCTAGGCCCATGGTTCATGTCTAAAATACTCACCTTATATCAAGCACCATCGGCCAGGTTGAGAATCAACGGTACTTTATCCCCTCCCCTCCTGATTCGTAACGGCACACAGCAGGGCTGCCCACTTTCTCCCCTCTTATATGTTCTGATCATGGAACATCTAATGGCCGCTATTAGGGACAACCCTGACATCACTGGTATCTGTATAGGGAGTCAGGAGCATAAATGTGCAGCATTCGCCGATGACCTCCTATTGTACATTACCAACCCGAGGGTATCCCTCCCCTGCTTGCAAGGAGAACTGGGTCATTTTGGGACATGGTCCAACTACAAAATCAACATGGCTAAGTCTCATGCTATGAATGTTTCCTTGGATTCTGCTTTAGTGGCCTCCCTTAAGGACTCTTTTCCCTTTGCATGGCCTGTAGGAGGTATTACATACCTAGGTATTCGTATTCCTCATATTTTATCACGGTTGTTTCAGGACAACTTTGCCCCCCTTCTGGCCCGTTTTCAAAAAGACTTGGACTCCTGGAATCGGAATGAGTTTTCGTGGTTTGGGAGGGTCAGTATTATTAAGATGAATCTTTTACCCAAACTGCTGTATCTCCTGCAGACCATCCCCATCCGGATCTCTCTACAGTTCTGGACTCAGATCCGTAGAACCTTTATGAAATTTGTCTGGTCCCCCAGGAAACCGCGAGTCCGCTGGGTTGTGTTAACTCGGACTAAGGAGACTGGTGGGGTTGGTCTTCCGGACTGCCGCCTTTACTATCATGCTACTGCTTATGCACGACTCATAGACATGTTCCGGAAGCATACTAAGAAACAATGGGTTCAAATAGCGAGAGATCTGACGCCGTGTGCGTTAACTGTTATCCCCTGGGTGCGGTGTGGTCAGAGAAACATGAATTCCTCGCTCTCCTTCACCTCAGCTCACACCTTTGCCATTTTGGGAACTATAGGCCCCAACACCTCTCTGATAGACCAAAAGGGACCCCTTACCCCTATCACGGACAATCCATTATTCCCTCCGGGTACCCCCTCAACTCCTTTTCTTACGGGTACCAGACTCTCCCCCCTCCGCTTCTGTCAGGTGCTCTCAGGTTCATCCTTGAAGCCTTTGTCTACCCTACTAGACACCATCACTCCCACAAATAGACACAACTATGAGTATACTCAACTTAAACATCTATTTGCCTCAGTTTGGGCTAACTATGACCTAACGAGAAATCTGACGGTCTTTGAGCGGGCCTGTTTAGCACCATCAGCGGTCTTTCGTGACATCTCTTTTATTTATAAGCTACTTCTTCAACAACGATCTTCCTCACCTCCACCATTCTGCGCACTGTGGGAAAAAGACCTGGGCATCACATTGTCCTCTTCTCAATGGCTCAGGTGTTACATCTTTACACACAAAGCAATGGTAGCGACAAGAGCGCAGGAGACTTGTTATAAAATCCTGTCCCGATGGTATAGAGTACCAACGTTATTACACAAATGGTTCCCTACAGTCACGGACCGGTGTTGGAGGTGTGGAATTTCGGAAGGTTCCCTGCTGCATATCTGGTGGCAATGTTCAGGCTTAAGGGAATTCTGGAATTCTGTTCACGGGGCTATTATAAAGATCCCCAACTTCCCGATCCCTAACACTCCTGAGGCGTTTTTTCTCTATATCTTTGATCTCAATATTCCCGCATATAAGAATTCTTTGCTTAGGTTCCTCATTCAGGCTGCTAAGGCGGTAATCCCGAGACACTGGAAGTCGGGATCCCCACCAACTCTGGAAGAATGGTACGAAGAGGTGATGTCTTACCATAGAATGGAAGAGCTGATCGCTCTTTCGCCGGCATTACATACACGTTTCCTGAAGGTATGGAGCCCTTGGGATGAATTTCGAGCTTCAGGGACGTATAGATCACTCTAAGTACATCCACCCTGGGGTTCTCGCACTCGGCCTAATTTCTTGAGCCATAGTATCTCCCCCTGCCCTTGCTCCCTCTCTTTACTCCCCCCCTCTTTGTTTTTTCTTTTCTCTTTCTTTTCTCTTTTTTTCGTCACTCCCCAACGTGTGGGGATATTGTCTTTATCGCATAGAAACAGGTTGTAGTGGCAGTTAATGTGCACAGCCGATTAGCTGTTTGTTGATATGTCTGTGCTTTTGAATATATTTGTTTGATGCATTCATATGTTATGTTCAAATGTAAAGATGGAAATGAAAATCAAAACTTTGTAAAACCCAATAAACACTTTAATGTAAAAAAAGAAAAATAAGAGCTGAGCTGTGATTGGTTGCCATGAGCAACAGAGACTCTTCCACAAAACTGCCCGATAAAGTCCCCAAATTACTGATTGCCTTTCATTTGAATCAATACAGATCAGTGTTGTAAGGGGAAAGGGATCGAATGAGAGCAATCACAAAACAGACCAGTAGAGGGCAGTCTGTGCAATTTGTTTTGCGTACATTATGCAGTATTTACCAAATTTTGGCAAATTTATACCAAACTCTAGGCCCAACATAGTAAACATTGGCCATTTGGCTTTCCAAATATAAAGGGGCTCATTTACTAATGCTGTCTAAGGATAGGTTCACATAAGGGGGGGGATTTAGCAAAAATGGTGTAAAGAAAAAAACTGACTTAGGGTGGGTTCACATCAGCGTTATGCTTTCCGTTTGTGTTTTCCGTTATAACATGGTTATAACGGAAAATAACGGAAACCATAAGACGGAAGTCAAAACGGAAGCCTTTAGAGGCTTCCGTTTTGATCCGTCATAATAGAAGCCTATGAGAATCATAACGGATCCGTCTGAGTTCCGTTATGCTGAACGGAAAACAAAGTCCTGTCGACAGGACTTTGTTTTCCGTTTTGCATAACGGGAACCAAATGGATCCGTTATGATTCTCATAGGCTTCTATTATGACGGATTAAAACGGAATGCCTCTAAAGGCTTCCGTTTTGACTTCCGTCTTATGGTTTCCGTTATTTTCCGTTATAACCATGTTATAACGGAAAACACAAACGGAAAGCATAACGCTGATGTGAACGAGCCCTTAGTTGCCCATAGCAACCAATCAAATCCCACCTTTCTTTTCTCAGAGCTCCTTTGGAAAATGAAAGGTGGAATCTGATTGGTCGCTAGGGCCAACTAAGACAATTTTCCTTTACACCAGTTTTGATGGATCTCCCCCCTAGGATTTTAATTGTGGTTTTCTGCACCTTTGCGTTTGTAGTTGGTACATTTGTGAGGGAAGGGGTTTGTGTGTTGATGCAGTTTTGGTGGTGTCTGGTACAAAGACTAACATGTCTATTGGGAATATAAAAGGCAGGACATACAAGGTTTTTTTAATGACTTTTTGTGTAATTTTTTTTTTTTTTTAAGCACCGCATACTGAAACTTTTTCGCATTTTCCCCTCTATAGGAGAAAAAAGGCACTAGAAAAAAAACATAAACATGTAGCTTGGGAAAAAATGCAAGCACTTTCTTCTGTGGCAGATTATTATTATTATTATATATATATTTTATTTTATTTATTTATTTATTTTTTTAAGGGTGCATTCACATCATCGTTTAGCTTTCCGTTCTTTTGATCCGTCAGAAGGAGAGAGGAAAAAATAAAAATAGTTGCATCAGTTGTTATCCATTTGAGCCATTTCCGTCTCAGATCGTTTTTGTACTCTGAAACAAAAGTACTTTATGCAGGACTTTTTCCCATCTAAAAAACGGATGAAAACTGACGCAACAGGATCCGTTTTTTGTTTTTCTCCTCCTCTGTCTTCATCTGATGGATCAGAAGAACGGAAAGCTAAACGGTCATGTAAATACACCCTAAGTTAGCTAAAAACCACCATTTTTATGTGTGGTCTAAATTGACATCATTTATTATGCCAAAAACGGGTGCGTTTTCTGAATCCATACAGCCATGCCCCTTTTTCAAGACACTTTACAACAATATGTAGTGAGGCGCAAAAAAAAAAAAAAAAAAATCATCTAAAACCCTTAATAAATTAGGCGCACGGCATGTACACCAGATTAGTGCCCAAATAACAAGTGTGGTCTCGTAGTCACTGAAATGTCACCGGTTTGGCTGCAGAGGCTCCGTTATTTCATGGATCCTTGTGCTATTTTTTTTTTTTTTTATACATGACCCCCACAACGTCCTCTGTAATGGCAGATTATAAAGGTTAGGTTCTGCTATAATTGACCAGCTAAAAAAAGCATAAATGGCAAATGGTGGACTGTGTACACAGCTGTGGGCTCTTCCAGGAGGAGAATGGAGGAAGTGCTGGACCTCTCGGCTCAGGACCGTGTATGATCTAGGATTTCATAACATTGTGAGAGCACTGACCACCAAAAACAGCGCTGTAGCTTGTAATATAGCATCGGCGTAGTCCTCAGTGATGAACATAAAAGACGGTAAACTGTAGCAATTAGTGTCAGGTAGCTGCTGCCAAGGCCAATAAGATTATGGGGTGCATCAAAAGGGACTTAGATGCCTGTGACCAGAACATAGTCCTGCCACTTTACAAATCATTAGTCAGACCATACACAGATTATTGTGTATAGTACTGGGCATTAGGGCACAAGACAGACATAGCAGAGCTGGAGAGGGTTCAGAGGAGGGCAACTAAAGTAATAACTGGAATGGGTGGACTACAGTACCCAGAAAGATTATCAGTTTAGGAAAAAAGACGACTGAGGGGAGATCTTATAACCATGTATAAATATATCAGGGGTCAGTACAGAGATCACTCCCATCATCTATTTATAACCAGGACTGTAGGGGGCATCTTCTGCATCAACATAGAAGAGGATTCTTTACGGTAAGAGCAGTGAGACTATGGAACCCTCTGCCTGAGGAGGTGGTGATGGTGAATTCACATTACATGTTATAGTTGTTAGCTTTCTGCAGAAGGGTTGCTGATCCAGGGCCTTATTCAGATTTGGAGTTGGGAAGTTTGTTTTTCTTAAAGGGGTTTTCCCACAAAAAAATAATCATTTTGCAAACCAGCACCTGGATGCTAATACTTTTGTATTTGCATGTAATTAAAAATTTAGTATAGTCACTGGGTTATTCACTGAACTCTATCTGTATAGCGCCACCTGCTGTTTGCTCTTTTTCTAATTTCTCTGTCCTGCTCATTTAGATGGACGCACATGCTCAGTTCCATTTTCCAATTGACACCAGCTGCAGTAGAAAGAATACGCCCCCTGAGAAAGTGCAACCCCCGAAGCTGCCAGCTTGAAATATATCTAGCAGAGCTATATGATATTGTATTTTCATTTTTTACATTAATCATGGGATAACTCCTTTAAGATGGGGAAAATTGATTTCTTACTCTTGGGGATTTTTTTTTGTCTTCCTCTGGATCAATGTAGCAGGAGAATAGGCTGAACTGGATGGACGGAGATGTCTATTCCTTACAGACTATGGGGGGGTCATTTATGAATAGGTATACTTTAGAGATGAGCGAACGTGCTCGTTACGAGCACTGTAGCGCTCGGCTCCCCTGCGCAATGCCCGCAGGCATTGCAGATCCGTCATCAGGTGCATGTAAGTCAATGGGGATGGATAGTTTGGTATGACACTCATACCAAACGGATCCGTCCTCCTCACCCGACTGAAAGTCAGTGGGGACGGATCCGTTTGGTATGAGTGTCATACCAAACGGATTCATCCCCATTGACTTACATGCAGCTGAGGACGGATCCGCAATGCCTGTGGGCATTCATTCGCAGGGGAGCCGAGCGCTACAGTGCTCGTAACGAGCACGTTCGTTCATCTCTAGTATACTCCAATTTTTGGCATATATCTGTCACAGATTCGGTCACAAAGGGGATTTGCAATTGAATCTGCGACATCCACGCCACGTCCGCCCGTTTTTAAAAAAAGTTGGCCCATAGTCTCATTTATCATGTTGTACACCTGTTTTAGGCCCCATTCACATGACCATATGTACATTTCCGCATTTTTGCGGATAAGATGCGGAACCATACGGACCCATTTATTTTTCCATAGGAGAAAAAAAATGCGGAATGCACACTGTGTGCATACCGCATCCCGTATCTCACGGAAGTTCCCCCGCAAAAAACATGTCCTATACTTGGCCGCAAAATCACGTCTGTAGCCCCATTAAAGTCAATGGGTCCGCAAAGATGCGGAACACTACAGAAGACTTTCCGTATGTCTTCCGTTCCGTTTTTATACGGATCACGGAATACATACGGTCGTGTGAATGGGGCCTTAGGCAGAGAAAATTATCTAAATCTAGACCAGCAAGGGAGCTGACGTAGATTTAGGCTGCCAGTGAATGCGCCTAAGTTATGTAGAGGCCGACACCTCTACATAACTTGGGCGCATCAAGCGCCAGCACAGGGTTATTAAGCTCAGCGTCTAAAACGCCGGTCTTAATAAATGACCCCCATATGTTACTACTATATGTTATATTCACCCAGTGTTTGCTTTTGTCATGTCCAGGAATGGTGCATGTGATTTTTTTTTTTTTTTTGTTGGCTGCATAGCAGTTTTCCACTTGCTGTTGCAAAACTACAACTCCCATCATGCCCTGACAACCTGCGGCTATCAGGGCATGAAGGGAGTGGTAGTTTACCAAAAACTGGAGAGTTGCAGATTGGGTATCATCGCTGCTGTATAGAATAGCTTAGAAGCCTGCAGCAAGATATGCTTTTTAAGTCCCTTTGTTGCAGGTTACCTAAGGAAAAGTACTACTACAGAAAACTAAAGCGCCGTGTGAACAGAGCCCAAGGCTGGATCCACACAGTGCATATATGTCGCAGAATTTCAGTTGCCAAATTTGCAGCAACTGCATATGGAACAGTGTAAATGAATGGGCTTTAAATTCCATTAACTCACAGTATAAAAAAAAAAAAGCATTGCTATGGAAAGAGATGAAATCTGGACACAACGCATGCAGATTTCTAGATGTAGCCATCTTCCCTACTATTTGCATAACGTAAGGGTACAAACGTGGTGGAGAACCGCGCGCTCTTGCAAGCTGCATTCCGTGGACTCATTAGAAACCATTGTAAATTCTGCATTCATGGTAACCTGCAAAACCACATGGCTATTAACAGTGTACACTGTTAAAGGGATTATCTCACGAATAATGTAAAAAATGAAAATCAGACATCATATAGGACATGACAACTTCTTTCTAACAAAGCCAGAACCAGCCCTGTACCTCCCATGGATCCAGAGATCTCCTCATTCATTGTTCTGCTAGATTTATATCAAGCTGACAGCTCAGGGGGAGTGTCTTTTCTGCTGCAGCTAAGGGGGCGTGTCTTGGCTCCTCCTATCACAGCTCGGGGGTGTGTCTCAGCTCTCCCTATCACAGCTCAGGGGGCGTGTCTCAGCTCTCCCTATCACAGCTGAGGAGGCAGTTAAAAGTTGAAACTGAGCATGTGCGGCCATCTCAGTGAGCAGGTCAAAGAAATAAGAAATTAAGTGGTACTATACAGATACATTTTATTGAATAACTCAGTAGCTATGCAAAATTTTTAATGGCATGCAATTACAAAAATATTCAGATCCAGGTGCTGGTTTGAAAACTGTAGAATATTTTTCATGGGACAACCCCTTTAATAGAGTGGCTAGTATAGCTGCTCCGCGTGGCCGTATACTAAGGCAGAACGTGGCATTTGAAAATTACAAAATTCTGATAAGCCTCTGTTCACACTAGCCTCATGGATCGGAAGCCATTACGCGTTAATGGATCAGTTAGATTCTGGGGTTTTTGATGGCAAGAATATTTTTATAGTCAAAATGTGGGAATGGCTGATGGAACCCCTTGTACCCATGACATCCCATTAAGGGGCATACACAGATCTCATAGGGCCCCATGGGCCCTCAGCCCTACACAGTTTCCTAGTATACGGGTGTCAAGCACTTCCAGGCAACGCAGAATGCAGAGCGCATCACCCCCGATTTTTCATGAATTTACTATTTTTTTATCTTTGTCAGTGGAAGAAATAATTTTTTAAAATTTAATAAAAAATAGCTTTTCTGATGTCTATGTTGGAAAAAGTAAAACAGATGCTTAAAAAATATGGCGCTCAGCCTGAATATCATATTTACACCAGGCCGCCAGCATACATACAGCTCAATATTACTGCTTCCTTTCATTTCCCTTATTTTTATAAAACTGCCTGCCTAAGGTCACCACTAGGGGGAGCTCAATGCATAGGAATTTATAGGATTAACATTGTCTGCCATGGCAATTGTAAGAATCTCTTTGTAATGAACTTGGGTAAGTGGCGGCTGCTTGAAAATGCACTGTTTTCATATAAGGGAGGAAGAAGTTCAGCGCCGGACCCCTTGGTAGTCATGTGGTCTGCCTCTGTGGAAGTTACGGGACTGATCCCATAGGACTAGATTAAGTGCAGTATCACAGTGCTCTTCCTCAGTCATGCATGGAGTTAATCAACACCCGAGAATTTTCAATTTCCTTTTTCCCCCTCAGTCAGGGCAGTAGGGGTTAAGGTTTGTGATGGGACAGACGGATTCGGAAACCATAGGAATTAATCCCAAACTGGTCCCTGTGGGTAACAGCATTCCACATAACAAGAAAGTCAGAGTGGAGACAGCTGACGGCCGGGGTGGGACTAAGGGTCTGCGGATAAAAGCGGTCATGTTGTATTAGATAATGTGGTTGGGTGTCGGCTGGTTATTTATATGTGTCAGTTTCACTAAATATAATGTACAGGGGTAAAGGGAGGGAGGGGGGCATCCAAAAACATTATCGTGCAGGTCCGTGCTGGAAATGAGTGCCAGATTTGTCCAATAATCCTAACGTAAAAAATGAAGAAGCTTTGCAATAGGTCTTAATGACTTACTGTTTTATTTCTACAGGTCCTATGTGTTTCCATGGTAACAGACTACAAGCATATTCTGTGTAGTCGTGCAGTCTCAAAATTTCTTTCTTTCTTACCCCTACTTTCTGCTAATATACATTTGGTCAGTTTGCCAAAAGTAAAGGACAGACAGAAGGGAAGACGACTGCAGTGTCGCGTTTCGCCCACTCACCTTCCTCGGTCCTCCGTCGCTCTAGTGTGTGCTGACTCTGGGCCTATTGAAGGCCCATTGTACTCCAGAGCTTCCTCTCTCCAGCCAATGCTCAGTCATTTACCTTGCTTCTGATTTTGATCACGTCTGTTTGTCTGCTGCCCATCCTGACCTATGGGCTTCAGTGCGCCAAGGGGCGGGGTCTAGCCCTTCGGTGCACCTCATCTTTCCAGTGCTGGCCCAACTCCTTGGTGCACTGATACAATAACCAAATGAATGATCCCCGAATATGATTGATAATTATAGTTTGGCCCCCAAAAGTTTGATCCCAGATCTTAACGAGGCTGCCCCATGAAGGCGTTTATCTCCGATCACCACCAATAACGAGAATGGGGTCCCTGAGTTCCCGTAATGAATGGAGCGATGGTCAGGCATAGTGGAGCGGTGGCGTGCACGCTTGACTTTAGCTCCATTCACTCTGGGGACTTAGGTTCCCCGTTTACTTGAGCGGTGGAGGTCCCAGTGGTTGGAGCCCCACCAATCAGATGCTTATCACCTATCACCCAAAGATAGGTGATGCTCACTAAGGCTTCATTCACACGACCGTATTTTGTTTCCGTGTCCGTTCCGTTTTTTTTGCGGACCGTATGCGGAACCATTCATTTCAATGGGTCCGCAAAAAAAACGGAAGGTACTCCGTTTTCATTCCGTTTCCGTATGTCCATATTTCCGTTCCGCAAAAAAGATAGAACATGTCCTATTCTTGTCCGTTTTGCTGACAAGGATAGGCATTGTTACAATGGATCCGCAAAAAAAAATGGAAACACGGATGCCATACGGAACGTCATCCGTTTTTTTTGCGGATCCGCAATTTGCGGACCGCAAAACACATACGGTTGTGTGAATGAAGCCTTACAGTGGGATATCCCCTTTAAATGTTGACCTGTGAAGAGGGCTATCCTTACCTGCTCCCAGACGCTCGGTTCTGGCTCTGTGGCTCCTGGACTGTCTTTAGTGGACTTTTTGCATGGTGCAGCCAATGATTGACCTTAGTGACGTCACTGCTGAGGCCAGTCATTGGCAGCAGCGGCGCAATTCACCCCATCCATGTAGAAATATTACATTCGGGAACTGGAAGCCTGGTGAAGACAACCTATGAGCCACAGAGCCAGAACCGAGCTTCACTGGTCCCACTGGTGGGTGGCCAAAAATTTTTAAAAAATTCTGGACAACCCCTTAAAGGCTCATGGGATCCTGTATATCGGCATGTACCCATAGGGACCTGTGTGTCGCCATATAGTATCTCACTGAGGCACCATATCTATTCACACTGTGACTGTAGCGTTCATTTGACATATGCTTCCTCAAAGCTCTATATCCAAAGGCACCCTTCACCGAATAGAGGTCAAAAGGGTGTCCTTTGGGCCTCCCTCAGGTACTTTTATGTCGACGTACTTTTTATTTCTGTATAGAATAGCGTCGTCAATTATATTTTTCTAACCATAGTCATCCAATGAAAAAATAGATACCGCACTGTATACAGTTTTTCTAACATGGGCGCCACATACCGCACTGTATGTCTATAGGGTTGCATATGTCAGAGGTATATGTCAGGATATCGTCCCCGCGTATACTACCGCCATACTGTGTACAGTGTGAATGCACCTTTAGACTGCAAAGCTTCTAGGGTAGTATACCTCTTTATTGCATGACAATACCATATGGGCCCATAGCAATCTACGACCGCTATAACACAGTCATGCACGTAAGGCGCAGCAGACCGGTATTTATAATCTTTGCATAATTATATGAATATTTTCTACCCTTTTTTCCAAAAAGCAGAGTATTTTTGAGTTAATAACACATACACTTGCCCTAAATTCCTTATTAGGGTCACAATTGGTCAGGACGGCCCGTGTCACTGGGTTGTGACCACCTGTGATCCAGCCTGCAGTGACGTCTGGGTGTGTGTGAGCGTGTCCAGTGCCAGCTGCAGTATATATAGAGGAGCCAACCATCCCAGATTTCCTGGCTGATACCATGAAAGGACCAGGGTTATTCTGCTGCTGCCTTGCGGCCCTTCTCCTCTTCGTAGGAGCAGGTAGGCACCCCTCATTTTCCTTCTGCAACGTGGGTCACCGTGCTTGTCCCTTTATTTTCAGGCTTGTGTGATTCATATTTGGCTGCTGGGTTGAACTTAAGTTGACTTAAGGGGCGGCTGTGAGCCTGCATCTAAAAAAATAATAATAATAATAATAATAATTTCATTTATTTATTTATTATATAGCAAAATATTTAAAAATAAATAAAAATAATGATAATGAATAAATAAATTAAAAATTTAAATATATATATTTTGGTTGATTTTCTGCATATTGTAGCAATGAATATTTAACATTTTCATTAAAAAAAAAGAAAAAAAAGACTGATATGTATAGCTATATTCAGAACAGATATGAGTGTCATTGAGACCCTGGTTTAAACTCACGGCTCTGTCCGTTCTGTCTCGATCATTTCTGCTTAACGCCGAGTTGTACTTAAGTTTACTTAAGGGGCGGCTATGAGTCTGCATCTAAAATTATTATCTTTTTTTTATTATATAGCAAAATAGCAAAAAAATAAATAAATTTCAATACATAAATAAAATAAATAAAAAATAAACAAAAATAATAATAAATGGAAAAATATATTTTGGTTAATATAATGAATATTTAACATTTTCATAAAATAAATAAATACATTTGGATTATATGCAGAATAGATATGCTTGTCATTGAGACCCTGGGTTACCCTCATGCCGTCATCTGTTCTGCCTCGATCATTTCTGGGTGTTAATCATAGGAATATGCTGACGGTGTTAAATAACCGAGTGTCTTAAGTTCTCGATTCAATATCACAGGGGTCATTACACATGGCAGCCCCTGGTTTGGATCAGTCATTTCACTCAGTGACCTTAACATGTCATATCGAATCGGCGGACTGGGTTTTTGTGGCGTTGTTGGAACCTCCGACAACATGAATGCCACTTTTTTGCATTAATAGGTGTCGGAGTGTCAAGCATTTTTATATGTTATCTATATTGTCTGTTATACATATACTCAGACTGATCATTCTTAAAGGGAGGGCACCTAAAATTACAAAAACCCTCCATCAATAACCCTTTTTTGTCATAAAATCCATAACCCTGTGCCTATATGAGAACAAGGGCTCATGCACACGACCGTATGTATTTTGCGGTCCGCAAAAAAACAGATCTGCAAAAAATACGGACGGCGTCCGTGTGCATTCCGTATTTTGCGGAACTGAAAAGCTGGCCCCTAATAGAACAGTCCTATCCTTATCCGTAATGCGGACATTAACAGGACATGTTCTATTTTTTTACGGAACGGAAATACGGACATATGGAAACGGAATGCACACGGAGTAACTTCCGTTTTTTTGGGGGACCCATCGAAATGAATGGTTCCGCATACAGTCCGCAAAAACCGGAACTGACAAGGAAAGAAAATATGTTTGTGTGCATGAGCCCTAAGGCTAGGGCTACACGGCGACAGTTGTCGCAGCCAGGATCCCTGAGTAGCGGGGATCCCATAGAGATGAATGGGATCGCCGCGGCAGTCGCAAGAAATCCAGTGTTGGATTTCTTGCGACTGCCGCGGCGATCCCATTCATCTCTATGGGATCCCTGCTACTCAGGGATCCTGGCTGCGATGGGTGTCGCGCGACAACTGTCGCCGTGTAGCCCTAGCCTAAGAGGGTATAGGCCCAGGGGTGGATTTTCCAGGTTGGGGGCAAATATGAGTTTTAGACTAAAATTGGATTTATCCGTTAATCTTTCTTGAATTTCATTCTTTGGCTAATTATTTGCCATTTAGGACCTGAAATTTTGGAAACTGTCTAAACGGCGCTAACTCAGTGACTGGTAGGCAGGGAGCTGACGAACAGCTGATGGCTGAGGAAAGCTGAGGTGTCCCTGGGGTACAAAGTGGCAGCTGGTGTTAAGAGAGTGACAGGACAGGAGGCACGCGGAGTCCGGGGCTGACAAGCGGGGGAAGGGAGAGAAAATGGGAAGTTACTGTACCCTCCGGTATAATGAAGTTCTTCACACAAATAGTTACAGGTCTGACAGTCAGCTGGCGTTCTGGCGTTCTACGGCTAAAAGCTCAAGGAAAGTGGTCGCCATGTTGGAATTGTTTTTGCATTCAACTTTTTTTTAATGGTGTTATTGGTATTTTATTCTGTTTTATCTTATATTGCGCATTTAGTTTGCATCTCGAATATTGGGGTTACCCTCATTCAGAGGCTTACTAAGATCCGTTAAAAAGGTTATGCCATGATTAAAGTAAAAAATGAAATCAGACATCACATAGTACATGACAATCTCTTCTAACAAAGCTAGAACCAGCCCTGTACCTCACATGGATCCAGAGATCTCCTCATTGATTGCTCCAATTGCTCTGCTACATTTATGTCAAGCTGGCAGCCCTGGGGCATGTCCTGTCTGCTGCAGTTCTCTCCCTATCACAGCTCAGGGGGCCGCAGCTGGTTGCAGTTGAAGGATGGAACTGAACATGTGCGTCTACCTCAGAAGGTGGAGAGAGAAATTAGAAAATTAGCAAACAGCAGGTGGCGCTATACAGATACATTTTATTATATAACTCTAAATTTTTTATTACATGCAAATGCAAAAATATTTAGATCCAGGTGCTGGGGTGAAAACTGTGGAATATTTTTTGTAGGGTTTTCCACTACACCTGCAGGTGCTCAAAGTGCCTTCAACAACCTATATGATATGGGTTTATGTTTTTATATGTATTTTTAGTCCCAAGCAGGGGCGTAGCTATAGGGGGTGTAAAGGTAGCAGTCGCTACCGGGCCCAGGAGCCTGAGGGGGCCCAAAGTCCCTTGTGCAACATAAGAAGACACACAAAGTACTGAGGGAAGGGGGGCCCACACTGAACTCTTGCACCAGGGCCCATAAGCCTTTAGCTACACCCCTGGTCCCAAGGGTACGTTCATAACTGCGTTTCCAAATTCTGCTGGAATTGACCAGATCCGGCCTAGCCGGATAATGCTGTACACGGCCAGATCCCCATTGACTATAATCTGACTGGGATCCGGCCACTTTCCGGCAAAAGCACTTATGCTGGAAACCGCCCCAATCTCGTCCGCATCCCATTATAGTTAATGGGGTCCGGCGATGCACGGCATCATCCGGCTAGGACGGAACCGGTGAGCTCCGGCAGGCTGTTGCTCTGAGCAAATGTGAAAGTAGCATTAGATGCTTCAGGTCATGCATGAGACCTGTCATTTTCATTTAATTTAAAGGGGGAGTCCATTCAGAAACATATCGTGATGGCTTATAGACAGGGGTGCACCACCAATGAGGCCAGGTGAGGCGATCGCCTCAGGCAGCACCAGGTAGGGGCAATAGGGGGGCAGCGGAAGGGCCATGGGCAATGAGCAGTTTCATTGTGGAAAAGGGGTTAGGTTAAGAAACTGGCGTGGGGGGGGGGGAGCGCCGTTTCAGTTTTTGCCTCAGGCAGTAGAAAGGCTAGGAGCACCCAGATACCACAGGACCACCACTGATCTCATGATTCAAGAAGTCTGTGATCAAGGCAGCGTCATCATCCCATGATACTGTACATGCAGACCCTGGTAAGGCGGTGGGGTTGTCAGCACTGCGCTGCTGTGGGATATCATGTGGTCGCCTCTCTCGGCAGCTGACATACTGAACATATCTCTGATGCAATTTTTGTGAAATCACGCTGCAGGTTGTACTGGAAGATCCATCACAGTCCTTGGTAGTGCGCTGCTATTTTGAAAGGCTTCTATCTCAGGAGGTGGACAGAGAAGTTAGAAAAATAGCAAACAGCAGGTGGCGCTATTCAGATACATTTTATTAAATAACTCCCTGGCTATACTACATTTTTAATTACATGCAAATGCAAAAGGGACAGACATGGACTGAGTAGATAGAATTGTCCTAGTGGAACAAATGGGTGCGATAATTCTTAAAGGGGGCTTCTAATGTTAGAGAAACTCTGAGCAAAGACACCAATAAAGGGGTTCCGGAAGTAAGAGGATGTTCACATGCCCATGGTTGTGACTGATGTCAGTCAGTGGGGGAATGGACATGATCATCACACATGGAAGTCAGTGGGGCAATGTTTGAGGCCTTTTGTATTCACACACAACTTTGAGCTCAGGTTTTTATATCCAATGGTCGGATCATGGTGGGGGTAGTAGTGTTCTGTGTATAAAGTATATCAGAACTGCATTATGGGCATATCCAGTGGTCGGGTGATGTTGGCAGGAGTAGTGCTCTATGTATACAGTATAATAGGACATATTATGGTCATGTCCAGTCTCAGACATATTCGGAGGTGTAGTGCTCTATGTTTAGAGTATAATACAATTAATTGTATTATGGTCATGTCCAGTGGTCGGTCATATTGGGGGTTGTAGTTCTTTATGATCACCACTACTGTGTGGAGGTATGAATGGGGCACTAAGGTGACACTCTCAATGTGTTGGAGCCCTAAGGACATATAACTACTGTGTGGAGGCACTAAAGGGATATTCTACTATGAAGGGGGCACTAAGGTGGCATTCTCAATGTGTTGGAGCCCTAAGGGCACATAACTACTGTGTGGAGGCACTAAGGGGGTATTCTACTGTGAAAGAGGTACTAAGGGCATTCTACTGTGAAGGTAGCACTAAGGGGGCATAAGGGGGTATAACTAATGTGTGGAGGCACTAAGAGGGTATTCTACTGTGAAGAGGGCACTAAAGGAGCATGTGGAGGCACTAAGGGGGCATAAGGGCATATAACTACAATGTGGAGGCACTAAGGGGGCATTCTTAATGTGTGGAAGCACTAAAGGGACATTACTTGTGGGGGCATAACTAATTTACTCGGTGGAGGCATTAAGGGGGTTTTCTACTGTGAAGGGGGCACTAAGTCCTTTCTTGGACTTTTTAAAATGTATAGAACTGTATAATCATCATGTCCAGCGGTCAGGTCATATTGGAGGTTGTAGTGCTTTTATGTACAGAGTATAATAGATTTGTATTATGGTCATGTCCAGTGGTTGGGTCATGTTGGGGGTTGTAGTGTTTTTATGTATAGAGTATAATAGAATTATATTATGGTCATGTCCAGTGGTTGGGTCATGTTGGGGGTTGTAGTGTTTTTATGTACAGCATATAATGGAATTGTATTATGGTCACTGTCAGTGGTTGTATCATGTTGTGGGTTGTAGTATTCTATATGTAGTGTATGATGTAATTACATGATGTTATGTCCAGTGGTTGGCTCATGTTAGAGGTTGTAGTCATACTGGGGGTTGTAGTATTCTATGTGTGGTGTATAATGTAGTTACATGATATTATGTCCAGTGGTTGGCTCATGTTGGAGCTTGTAGTCATGTTGGGGGTTGTAGTGTTCTATGTATAGAGCATAATAGAATTAAACAATGTTATGTCCAGTGGTGGGGCCATGTGGGGGGTTGTAGTTTTCTGTGTGTGGTGTATAATGTAATTACACAATGTTATGTCCAGTGGTGGGGCCATGTGGGGGGTTGTAGTTTTCTGTGTGTGGTGTATAATGTAATTACACAATGTTATGTCCAGTGGTGGGGCCATGTGGGGGGTTGTAGTTTTCTATGTGTGATGTATAATGTAATTACATGATGTTATGTCCAGTGGTTGGCTCGCAACAAAAACTACCACTCCACCATCCACTCCCTCCTCAGCAGACACAGTCCTTGAGATCAGCTCTTGGGCAGACGATACGATCACATATGGTTCTGGAGAAGCTGTCTGTGGTTCCAGTGACACAAAGTGACTATTACAGAACAATTTAGAGTTATGCCACATATAAAAATTCTGCGGTACATTCTTCAGAACTCTGACTCTCATTGGTTTATGAGACCACCATGTGTGCCTCTAATTTACAATCCGGCCGTGTGAAATATTTGCGGAGTTAGAATTACAGAAAGTGTATAAAGTGTTTGGTGCCGACTGTCTCTACTGTTCTCGGGATTCCCTGTTGGGCCGTAAGAGCCGTGACTGTCCAAATCATCTAGAGTGTCCTTAAGTCTGCCAAAAACATTAAGTGTACGGGGGAGGCAGAGACTTTAAATAGAAACCTTAAAGTGACATTTACACAGACTACAAAGTCTTACTCTGCATCTTCTAGGATTTTAAGACTCTTACTTGGCATCTTCTTTCATTGCTTAAAAGGGTATTCCAGCTATTGATAATCTATGTTCTGGATAGGTCATCAATAACTGATCGGTGGTGGTCTGACACCTGGCATCAGCTGCATGAGATCTACATTATGATGGCATGACCACAACACAATGGACGGAACCAAAAGCAGAAGGCTATATGCACTGTTCAGGTTCCTGCGCTCAAAAACAGCTAGCCGCGGGGGCACTGGGTGTCCTACTCCCACCGATCTGATATTAATGACCTATCCAGTTGATAGGTTATCAGTATTCAGTATCAAAAGCTGGAATGCCCCTTAAAGGGGTTGTCATGCAGATAAGTGATAAATGTCTGATTGCTGGGGGCTTCACTATTGGGCTCCTCACAAATCATTAGAACAGGGGCCTGCTGCTCCATTCGTTGTGTGGAGGCACTAAGGGGACATTCTGCTGTGAAGGAGGCACTAAGGGGGTATTCTTAATATGTGGGAGAACCAAGGTTATATAACTACTTGTGGGGGTACTAAGGGGCATTCTAAGGTGTGGAGGCCACTAAGGGGGCATAAGTACTTGTGGGGGCACTAAAGGCATATAACTACAGTTTGGTACTAAGGGGGAATTCTACTGTGAAGGGAACACTCTTAATGTGTGGTAGCACTAAGAGGGCATAACTACTTGTGGAGCCACTAAGGGAGCATAACTACTGTGTGAAGGCACTAAGGGGGCATTCTACTGTGAAGGGGGTATTCTTAATGTGTTTAAGCAATAAGGGTGCATTCTACTGGGTGGAGACACTAAGGGGGCATTCTACTGTGAAGGGGCATTCTTAATGTGTGGGAGCACTACGAATGTAATAGTCACACATGCAGCCTGCTGCTCCATTCGTTATTTATGAGGCCGTGTGATGTTCCTTTGGATAGCCAATAAATGGTCTTTTGAAGGACAACCCCTTAAATCTTTCTATGCCAGATCCATCATATGACAGATTCAAGGTTTGCCCAACAAACCATATTGACTTATAAAGGGGTCTGTATGTAGCCTATTTGGTCAGGATGTTCATTTACCATCATGGATCTCTTCAATATCCTTAACGAGTTTTCCATTATTCTGACAAGTCATTTAGACCTGTCCAAAGGCAACATTGATGATGGTCCATAAACCAGGGACCCCAATATTGGTTGAGACATATGGTCTATATGCCGTATTGAAGAGGAGGTAATGACATACAGCCGAGTCACATTATTATGACCACCAGGTGATATTCAGAGAAACCACTATACAGCAAGGACAGCAGCTAGATGGGCTGGGGGGACTCCATAAGGTCCTGGTAGGTGATCACAGGTATGTGGAGCCATGCTGACTGCAGAGCATCCCACAGCTGCTGGAGGGGGTGTGAGGGGGATCCATAGAGTGACCACGAACATTGAGGTAGTCCCACAGAGGCTCAATGGGGTTCAAGTCTGGGGAATGAGGGGGCCAGGGTAGTACTTAGAACTCTTGGTCATGCTCTTCCAACCAATGTTGGACATTTCTAGCAGTGTAACAGGCACGTTGCATTGTCTTGCTGGAAGATCCCATCTACCCCAAGGAAGACAATCAGGATCTATGGGTGTACGTGATCTGCAAGGACGTATTCATACCCAAATTGGTTAGAGTGCCTTCCACATGGATGGGTGGCCCCAGAGAAAGCCACAAAAACCTCCCCCAGACCATAAGTCTGCTACCACCAGCTTGTGTTCTTCCAGTAATGATTGCATTGAGTTTGTCCTCTGATGTTTCTCCCCGACACACCAACGTCCAACCGATCCATGAAGCAGAAAATGTGACTCATCAGAGAAGACGACCCTCTACCAATCAGCGGAGGTCCAATTCCGATACTGCCACGAAAAATGAAGCCTTTTCTGCTCATAGAACTTTGTTAGCAGAAGTGCAGTACGCTGAACCCTACTGTTTTAGACACATGTCTGGCAGCCCCCTGATTCATTTTAGTGGTGAGCAGCTCCATGTTATGGCCTTTCCTAGTAGACTTCTTTGCAGAACCACCAGACGTAGCAACTAACAAGTAAAACCATTTTCATAGTAGCCGCATAGCAGGCTTTGAGCGTTGAATGGCATTCCTAGGCTACCATGGCACCATTCTTTTGTGCCGGGTACTAAACATAGCAGAGATACGAAAGCAACATCTTGAGTCATTGTGAGCTTCTTGAACAGGTGTATCTTATACAGCCTCATATAAAATGGTCACCACTATGGCCACACATTAGTGCCAACTAGCTATGTGGATCTCCCTTTACATTCCGGGCAGCCCCACGGGGAATGCCATTAAACAACTATGACGAGCCAACGTAGGAGACCAACTGTACTCTTACGGTGGAACCATCTTTGATCCATCATATTCTCCATCTGAGATTATTATACTATACGCAAAAGATAATTGTTTTTTTGATAGTCCGTGGTCATGTTATATACAATGTAAGGGGGTCCTATGATATATTTGGCCTCGTCATAACACTTTGGGTTAAAGGAAAGGACAAAGAATGTTCCCAGAGTTGAAATGGACTCTGACAAGGCACAGGGGAAGCCTGCAATATTTCAATGGCTTCCCTCACGAATAGGCTTGACTATACCCTTGCTTGCCCTTGGGTAAATTTAGGATGCTATCCGTTCCCCCGGGCTCAGTGTGCGTAGCTAATGATTCTAGTCAGCATGCTAAGTATGGAAACACTGCCGTAACTGGACACCAACTGGCTCAGAACTGCCAGATCTCTATTCTCTGTGTCTATCGTCTCTTCTGCCTATACTGTCCCTGCATGGTAAACTTGTCTTTACCCCCCCCCCCCCCCCCCCCATTGCTCTGTCAAGCTTGCCCGCAGCTGCTCGGTCCTTGCACTGTCACACAGCACATTTGCAGACGATGGCTCTATCCTTTTAAGGCTATATTTCACTCTAAGCACTGACTCCGTCAGCTGGGAACCAACTGGGGCTTGTTCTGGAGACGTCGAGCTTTTCTGTGGACCACTGTTCTTAAAAGGGACGCTAAAGTCCACGATGTTGACATGTGTTATGCTTTTTAGTGCAGACTTTTGCCCCCCTGTTTAAAACCGTTTTCAGCTTGAGCGACTTCGACTGCAATGTTCTTCAACGCGAAGAGTGACTGGACGTCTAGACAAATCCCTGCCCTCATGATCATGGTTTTATTGACAAGTATCTGGAGGTCTGAGAACCTCCAGAAACATGGCCAAAGTAGACTATCTGGTCTCCATTGGGCAATATAGTGATGCACAGGTAAATACAGACATAAAACTTGTCTCCAAGTGTTTCCTCGCAATGGCTTTGCTCATCTATAAAATGGGGCATACATTAGAGGAATGTTGGCCAAACCCACCAGTGTTGGTGGGACAAGCCAACCATCTAATGTGTATGGTGGTATCTTGACTTTCTCCTGATGGCAGATGTCAGGAGAAAAAAGGATAGGACATCTTGGATGGCAGTGACTTATTCCCCACTCCCTATTGAGAACACATGCACACTCGGCTGAGGCTAGAGTGCATACGTATTGGGTGGGTTGAGAGGAATAGCTGATGGCCTGAAGGAACCAAAAGCTACTAAGGTAGCTATGCTTTCCTTCGGTGGGGCCAAAAGCTCAGTTTTTTTTCACTAGCTCTATATCAAAATACCTTGTCCAAACCCGAGAACCCCTCTAAGGCCATCATCATTGTTCTTGAATATGTGAATTATATATTATCTTACATGGGCATGTACCACCATAATGATTAGATATTAGGAACCTATTTTGACAGTCTAGAGAAGTTCTTTGGGAACTAAGAACAGGGCTGTAGAGATGTGTAGGTACTAAAGAGTATAGAGCAGTGGTATACAACCTGTGACTCTTTAGCATGCTGGGAGTTGTAGTTTAAAAGTGACAGTACTGTCATAATCAGCACATATCATCCTCCCCACCACCAACATTCTCCAACTGACTTGCATTTACAGCTTTACCAGTGAAGTAGATTCCAGATAGGGTTGATTAATGGTGGATATGAATGACCTGACCTCACATCTACTTATACTACTGCAATTTGACCAGGGACAGTGGGGTTACGAGAGCCCCCTATCACATGGCACTGTTTTGGCAAGGCAGCCAAGAAGTGAGATTTCGTCATAGGGATGACATGACATATCTGGGATTTGGGTCAAAGAAACCATTACATAACTTGTGATGAGCTGATGGGGTCAGATGGTTATTTTAAGCCTAAATATATAAATATATCCTATATATATACTGTATATCCTAGGATGTAGTATCAGTTATTGCTATGTATATCTACTATAATGTGCGAACAGCACTCATGGGAATGTAGTCCTGGACCAATTATTCTGGAGCCTCGAGCATCGATGTGTCGTTATTCTAGGATCCTAAAGCTAGCTGTAGACATGGCATGCATGTCAGGTAGTTTAATTCTCTGGAGGTGCGAGGAGTGAGCAGTTGTCTAATATATAAAATCCTGACTTTAGTCTTCAAACATAGGAGTCCCATTGTTGCAGGACCCTTAGCATACGTGTTCCATTGATTAAATCAAATCTGATTTCAGGCCTCTGTGTTCCATTGTTGTAGACCCCAAACATCAGCATTTCATTGTTCTAGACTCAAGCTTCGGCGTTCCATTATTGTAGACCCCAAACATCAGTGTTCCATTGTTCTGAACCCAAGCATCAGTGTTCCATTGTTCTGAACCCAAGCATCAGTGTTCCATTGTTCTAGACCTCAAGCATCAATGTTCCATTGTTGTAGACCTCAAGCACCAGCATTCCATTGTTCTGAACTCAGGCATCAGTGTTTCATTGTTCTGAACCCAAGCATTAGTGTTCCATTGTTCTAGACCCAAGCATCAGTGTTCCATTGTTCTGAACCCAAGCATTAGTGTTCCATTGTTCTGAACCCAAGCATCAGTGTTTCATTGTTCTAGACCCAAGCATCAGTGTTCCATTGTTGTAGACCTCGAGCATCAATGTTCCATTGTTGTAGACCTCAAGCACCAGCATTCCATTGTTCTAGACCCCAAACATCAATGTTCCGTTGTTGTAGACCTCCAGCACCAGCATTCTATTGTTCTGAACCCAGGCATCAGTGTTTCATTGTTCTAGACCCAAGCATCAGTGTTTCATTGTTATGAACCCAAGCATTAGCATTCCATTGTCATGGACCCAACCATCAGTGTCACATTGTTCTAGACCCCAAGCATCAGCATTCCATTGTTCTAGACCCAAGCTTGAGCACTCCATTATTCTAGACTCAAGCATCAGTGTTTCATTGTTTTAGACCTGAAGCATTAGTGTTCCATTTTTTTTATAGCCCCCATGCATCTGTTCCATTGTTCTAGACACAAAGAATCTTCAAAATAAAGGTGTACCGACCTCTGTCGCGCCTAGTAAAAAAGCTGCTGGCCCCTGATTCAAGTGAATAGTGAATGGAGAGGTGGCAGTGCATGTCCATTCACGTCTATGGGAGTTATGGCTGGCTTCCAGAGAAATGAATGGAGAGTGCTGCAAGCATCTTGTGGTTGTGGTCAAATCTCCATTCACAAACCACCTAGACGTTGCAGCTATACCAGACGGGATGGAAGTTCTGGATATAGGTATGGGATATAGAGGTGGGATATGCCATAAATATCTAAGATGGGAGTACCCCTTTAATTTAGGACATAATGAAACTGTTAGCCAATCACAGCACAGCTTTCATTTCTTAATCTGCTCTTGAAAAATGAAAGCTGCTCTGCAATTGGTTGCTTTGGGCAATAGAGCTAAAGCAGAAAGCCTTGGATGGTTTTTATCTATATTATCCTATCCTATTTGTGTCTGGGCAGCTATCGTCTATGATGTCATACACACACACATGCAGTGCCTGACGGGATTACACCGAGGGTGCAGGCATGGGGGAATCTCCATTCTGAATATCAGCATCTGTTTTAATAACAGCAATTATGAAATGTGATACCAGGAATATCCCTTAGAAATGACAGGAGATCACAGCCCCGCATTTCTTGGACCTGTTCAAGAAAGGGGATTCCCTTGTGTCTGGAGATGGTTCTTCTAATCTTTCTACAGTTGGGTTGGGGAAACCCGGTGGTGGTCGCATCTTCATTACATCCTCAGAATAAACAGCCTCACAATTTGTTTATTTTGGTGTCTCGTAGGGACTTTTGTAGATCTTTGTAGGTGCTACGTGTGTTGGACCGGACCACCAGAGTGCCAGGGATCCCCGGGGGCCCAGGATCTCTCAATAATGATCTCTACTACAACAGTGCTCCGTAGCTCCTGCTGAGGTGATGGAGACTATTACCAATAGGGTCTAATCCCAAGGGTTAACCATGATTGCCAAAACATGGCTGCTTTCTTCCAAAAACAGCCCCTGTCCATGAGATATGCCTGGTACTGCAGCTCAGCTTCACCAACGTCAAAAAATCTGAGCCACGTACAACCTGTGAACCAGTGTGGCACTGTTTTTGGAAGCAAGCAGCCATATTTTTTTTTAGTCCTGGACAAGCCCTTAAAGGGGTTGACCCATCTGGACAGTTATAGCATATTGATAGTATAAATGTCTGATCGGTGCGGGTCCCACCTCTGGGATCTGATCCTATCTTAGGAACAGAACTCGACATGAACAGATGTGGGTCCCACCTCTGGGACCTCCTCCTATCTTAGGAACGGAACCCGACATGAACAGATATGGGTCCCACCTCTGGGATCTGCTCCTATCTTAGGAACGGAACCCGACATGAACAGATATGGGTCCCACCTCTGGGATCTGCTCCTATCTTAGGAACGGAACCCGACATGAACAGATATGGGTCCCACCTCTGGGATCTGCTCCTATCTTAGGAACAGGACCCAACATGAACAGATGCGGGTCCCACCTCTGGGACTTGGCCCCATTTTAGGAACGGAACCCGACATAAATGGAGAACATGCCGTGCTTTCACAGCTTTCTCCATCCACTGCTATGGGACTTCCAAAAAAAGAAGGGCTGGCTATTTTTGAAAGTCCCATGTTGGCGAATGGAGAGGACGCTCCACATGTGTGGCATGTTCTTCAATGACTTTGGGAGCCCCATTCTTGACATAGGAGTGGGTCCCAGAGGTGGAACCCACACCTATCAGACAATTATGGCCTATCCTATCTATAGCTCATAAATGTCCAGCTGGGACAACCCCTTTAAATAATAAAGCCTATGCATACACTATATGGGTGGGTGTGTAGCCGCACATTTGCAATGGTATATTCACCCCAAAATGAAATCCAAAAGGGGCTGCAGCTATGCTAATTTGCCCCAAAATTGATGTACCTGTGTGATTTTAATGCAGATGATGCTTAAAGTGTTCCACATTTATTGGTAATTATGCATATTGTAATCATGGTGAAAAGGGCCTGTATATATTCTACAATACACTGATGTTTTTGTGGCATATACTAGTAGTACCGCCTACTGGACTCCAAAGCATAGAAATAGCAGGGATTTCAATGAATAAAATTCTGCCATCAGATATGTAGCAAACAAAAGGTCTCACCTGAGACATATGCTTTTGCCAGGCACCTGCCCGAGTGGATGAGCCACTCTATAAGCAATGAAGCGGATGCCCCTTTATTTTGCTGATCAGCAGGGGTCCCAAGGGTCAGAAAGCCCATTGATAAAACATTCATGGCCTAGCCTAAGTATTTAAAGGGAACCTGTTATATTGAATATGACGTCTGTGTATTATAGAGCAGGAGAAGCTGAGGAGATTGAGATATAGTTTTTGGGGAAAAGAGTCAGTAGAAATTGTATTTTATTCCTATAAATCTCTACTCTTTCTATACGTAGGAGTCCAGTGGGCGGTCCTACTCAGTGATGGACAGCTGTTTCTCTATGTACACTGTATGACTCGCCCATTGGACCCCTAAGCTCAGAACAAGCAGGGATCTATAGGAATATAGTAAACCCTATGTTACCACGATGTTTCCTTGATAACTATGAGATATGAGAATAAATTCTGGCGGCTGTGGTCAGAAAACGCGTGGTCGAGTCGTAGCAAAGTGTAGAAGACCATTAGCAGAAATTAACTACCAAGATTTTCCTAATGACAACCTGTTTATTATAAATAAAGTTGATTGAAACAAGCTCTTCAGTTTATTTCCTGAGAGCGCAGAACTTTTATCAATAAACTTTATTAACAATAAATGGACAATCCCCTTAAGGAACGCAATAGGAAACTTAATTGAATTCATCACATATCTATAAATGACCCTTACATTGCTGTAAGCTCGGTGTTATTTTTGCCAATTGTATAACTGCTAAAGTGCCTCCGTAACCAACCACAAATGTGCATTTAGACTGCGTCTGCAAAAAAAAAATCACCTGACACTGACCAGGATGGCTAAACATTTAAATGTACATGACCCCCTGTCATTTTTAGGTCTGTGTCACAGGAGTCACGTCAGCTACTGTACATAATTGTGCAAGCTGTCAAAGATATTAGCAGGATGTGCAGCGTCCCTTTGTAGGCTCCATCAGGACGGCCGTCTCACAAGGGCAATTTGTTGGGAAGAGCTGGGACAATTATATCCATCTGCCGGTGCCCTTTTCCCACCAGTTGGCTGAGTATGTGAGATATGTCACTTACGCTGCGTCAGCTTCAACCTAAGAGACATACTTTTCCCACAACCCTCTTGGGCCTGAAAACCAAGTATCAATGACACATGAGGGATCCTTCTGATGGCTGAGAGCTTTAGTGACCATATCATCTGGTTTATCTCACTGGGCTCCTGTGTGCGTTATTAGCAGTACAGTTAAACCTTTAAAGGGGTTGTTCCTTGATTCATGTAAAAAAAAATGTACTTGACAATCAAAACTAGAACCAGCCCTGTACCTCACATGGATCCAGAGATCTCCCCATTCATTGCTCCAATTGCTCTGCTAGATTTGGGAGCTCACACGGTGTGTCCTTTCTCAGGGGGACTGACCTTTCTGCTGCAACTCTCTCCCTATCACAGCTCAGAAGGTGTGTCCTTTCTTAGGGGGACTGTCCTTTCTGCTGCAACTCTCTCCCTATCACAGCTCAGAAGGTGTGTCCTTTCTGCTACAACTTGCTCCCTGTAACTGCCACAGCTTCTAAATGAGGGCTGGTGGCAGTTGAAGGATGAAACTGAGCATGGGCGTCCACCTCACCCAGGTGGACAGAGAAATAAGGAAAAGAACGGCTGGCAGGTGGCGCTAAATAGATAGATTTTATTGAATAACTCAGTGGCTATACTAAGTTTTAATTACAGGTATTTGCAAAAGTATTCAGACCCAGGTGCTGGTTTGAAAAATGTAGAATATTATTTTGTGGGACAACCCCTTTAACAAGTACACACTGCTTACACCTGTAGACCACACTTGTAGATTGTAGACCAGTCTTGTCTTAGGATCTCCTCAAACACTGGCCACATAGGTTTGGTACTGTCCCATTCATTCTTCTCAAGTATTTGAGAGTCCATACGAATGGACATAGACATTAGCGAAAATTCAGCTGGTTGTTCAATGACTCTGGACCTTACACTATAGACATTTTCTTCTTGTATTAATAGTCACACATGTTCATTCTTCCACTGGTTTGTCCACCATGACTGGCAAAGCCAAGATCAAACAACAACCTGACCATTTTCCATTATCCTGTTTCACCATCAGTGATGATGTAATGTTCCTGTGAACTTTCCACCTGGCAGCAATGAGCCATACTGAGAAGGGTCCGCAGCACTGATTCAGCACTGTGGCCTCTTCACGCTCAGGATCCTAAAGTGATAGTATAAGACCTAGAGATATGCCATCAGCTTATGAGATACCCACTAAATGGGGATAAGGATATGGTTCAGGGATGGGGAGCTCCGGAAAAGAAAAGGAAAGAAAAAAAGAAAGAAAGAATGAAATAGCATGAGAAAGAAATTAATGGAAGGAAAGAGAGAAATAAAGAAAGAAATAGACTGATAGTATGATAAAGGAAGGAAGGAATGAAGAAGAAAGAAAGAAAGAAAGAAATTGATAGACAGTATGAGAAAGAAAGGAAAGAGAGACATAAAGAAAGAAATAGACAGAATGAAAAAGAAATAAAGATAGAGAAAGAATGATAAAAGGAAGAATGAAAGAGAAAGAAAGAGAGAGAAATAAAGAAATTGATAGACAGTATCAGAAAGAAATAAAGAAAGAAAAGAAAGGAAAGAGAGACATAAAGAAAGAAATAGAACGAAAAAGAAATAGAGAAAGAAAGAATGAAATATAGAGAGAGAAAGAAATAAAGAAAATATGAAAATGATAGATAGATAGATAGATAGATAGATATATTAGATAGATAGATAGATATATAGATAGATAGATACATTGTGACATCAGATGAAACAGACAATAACAAGAGGTCAGGACCTCATCAGAAATAGCTGCATAGATTAATCTCACTGCTGTCCCCTCGGAAATTCCTGGCACCTCACACATTGCACAGGGGGCAGACTCTCCACAACGTTGCACATTTCAGATGTATTTTTACCTCAGTAAAGGGCAGATACCTCCTCGCTGGACTCTCAGTGCTGGGGTCTAACTATAGTGAATGGGGGCAGTTAATGTGAATACAGTAAAATCTGCCACTATATTAAAGCAACCATAGATGTCACCTATATATGCCGGCCCGCCATACATGGACCCTGTATTCAGCAATGAGGCCAAGAAGCAGACCATTGATCAGGTTCAGCCTCCGTCCATGGCCATTATTTCCTATCTATCTATCTATCTATCTATCTATCATAGTTACATAGTTAATACGGTTTAAAAAATACATAAGTCCATGAAGTTCAACCAAGGGATAGGTGCGTGAATCCCAAAATCTCATATCTATCTATCTATCATCTCAAATCTACAGTATCTATGTATCTATCTGTCTATCTATCTATCTATCTATCTATCTCATATCTATCTATCTATCATCTATCTATATATCTATCTATCTATCTATCTACGTATCTATCTATCTCATCTATCTATCTATCTATCTATCTATCTATCTATCTATCTATCTATCTATCTATCTATCTATCTATCTATCTATCTATCTATCTATCTATCTATCTATCTATCTATCTATCTATCTATCTATCTATCTATCTATCTATCTATCTATCTATCTATCTATCTATCTATCTATCTATCTATCTATCTATCTATCTATCTCTCTCTATCTATCTATCTATCTATCTATCTATCTATCTATCTATCTATCTATCTATCTATCTATCTATCTATCTATCTATCTATCTATCTCTATCTATCTATCTATCTATCTATCTATCTATCTATCTATCTATCTATCTATCTATCTATCTATCTATCTATATCTATCTATCTATCTATCTATCTATCTATCTATCTATCTATCTATCTATCTATCTATCTATCTATCTATCTATCTATATCTATCTATCTATCTATCTATCTATCTATCTATCTTATTCTATCTATCATCTATCTATCTATCTATCTTATCTATTCTATCTATCTATCTATATCTATCTATCTATCATCTACTATCTATCTATCTATCTCATATCTATCTATCTATCTATCTATCATCTATCTATCTCCTATCTATTATCTATCTATCTATCTATCTATCTATCTATCTATCTATCTATCTATCTATCTATCTCATATCTATCTATCTATCTATCTATCTATCTATTATCTATCTATCTCCTATCTATTATCTATCTATCTATCTATCTATCTATCTATCTATCTATCTATCTATCATATATCCATCTAATCTGTGTTTAGGAAGCTATTGGGCGGTCTTAGGGCTGTATTACACCAACAGATTATCTGACCAATTTCTGTCCAATCAGACCAATTGTAAACGGCCATCTGACCAATGATTGGTCAGAAAATCTGTCAGATAATCCAATGGTGTACTACAGCCGTTATTCTGTGATAGATAACCCTCTGTGTATGACTGTGTGCACACAGGGATAGCCGTCAATCACTAACAGGACCGCCCACTGGACTCCTAAGCACAGAATGAGCAGGGATGGATGAAATACAATTTATACTGAATTTTTTCTCATAAAACTCTATATATCAATCTGCTCAGTTTATTCTGATCTGGACCATGCAGCCTACAAATCAGACCCCTAATCTAATCTAAAATTATGTGTTATTAGAGGCAGTTAATTACACTGTTGGCAGTAAAGTGATTTTGTACAATTTATCTATAGATAAAACTCTGTAAATCCAAAAAATTAAGGAACTGCCAATCTAATTGACTAAAGAATACGCTTAACCTCTTACATGCCACATTCCAGCTATTATAAATGTATTGCTGTGCACCTCCTGAACCCAGTGGCCCGATGACACTGACTGATCGTCTTCTGTTTAGAATGTCAAGTCCCTGAGGATGTTGGACCTTTTGCTGATGGACAGACAGGTGTGGTGGACACCAGCTTGGATGACAAGTCTCATCACGCTGATCAGATTCTTACAGAGAACAGTCTGATATTCTCCTATACTGAAGGCCTTGAGCCAGAAGCACATGAGATAAAGCAACAGGATTGTGGACCAGCGACTAGGGAGAGGCAAGAAAAGCAAAATATAACTCCGGGGGCATCTCTCTGTGATCCTGTTAATATTGAAGACGATGCAGGAAAGGAACCTGAAACTGAAGGAGGCCAAGATGTGACCATAGATGAAGAACCTGAAGAAGTCCTAAGTGAAGGCTTCAGTGAAGAAGTCGCTACAGAGACAGATGTGGTTGAGAACTTTCCTGGAACATCGGGAGATAACAAACCCATTGAAACTGAAGCAGAGTCATTACTGGATGTCAAGGAACAGAGTGAAGGAAAATCAGAAGGTGACGTCACTGAAGTCAGGTTACCAATTGCAGAGGAAGAAGATACAGCAACTTTAGATACAGAGGAAGAACAAGAGGAATTAGATGTGGGAACTGATGCAGGTGGAGAAGAGACATCAGAAGAACAGCCAGAAGAATCTGAAGAGATAGCAGTAGATGCTGAGAATGATACAAATGGAGATGAGGCTTCAGAAGAAGAGCAAGAAGAATCTGAAGAGCCAGTGGTAGATGCTGAGATTGATACAAATGGAGGCGATCCTTCTGAAGAAGAACAAGAAGAATCTGAAAAGAAAGAGGTAGATGCTGAGGTTGATACCAATGGAGGCGATTCTTCTGAAGAAGAACAAGAAGAATCTGAAGAGACAGAGGTAGATGCTGAGGTTGATACCAATGGAGGTGATTCTTCTGAAGAAGAACAAGAAGAATCGGAAGAGACAGAGGTAGATGCTGAGGTTGATACCAATGGAGGTGATTCTTCTGAAGAAGAACAAGAAGATTCTGAAGAGACAGAGGTAGATGCTGAGGTTGATACCGATGGAGGTGATTCTTCTGAAGAAGAACAAGAAGAATCTGAAGAGACAGAGGTAGATGCTGAGGTTGATACCGATGGAGGTGATTCTTCTGAAGAAGAACAAGAAGAGACTGAAGAACCAGAGCCTGAAGCTGAGGCTGATACAGATGTTGGTGAGTCTTCCGAAGAAGTGCAGGAAGAGGCCAAAGAACCAGAGTTAGATGCCGAAGAAGGGGCAGAGGGACCAGTGTCAGATACTAATACAAATGGCCAAGAGTCTCCAGAAGAAGATAGAAAAGCTGAAGGATTAGAGTTAGATGCTGATATAAATGAGGGACAACCCTCAGAAGAAGGGGAGGAAGATACACATGTTGATGGACCTAATGAGAATATATCAGAAGAGGCAGAAGGAAAAGTATCAGATATAGAAGTTAGCATAAAAGAAGCGACTCCAGAAGAAAAAGTAGAGAAAACAGAGAATACAGAAACAAAGAGTGCAGAAGAATTGAAAGAGCCTTCTGAGAAAGTTGACAACTCACCCTTAAAACCAATTAGTGAAGATCAGGTATCTGCTGGACGGGAGATCGATGAAGAGAAAAGGCTTCTGGCCAAACAAACAGTGAAGTCATCTTCTTCTTCTAAACAATCCCAGAGACAAGCTCCTAAGTCAAGATCAAGGAGACTAAAAGGTAGACATTACAATAATCTTAATGGACCTTCACAAGCAAATTATACTGCAGAATCATATGGCTCTTCATAGCTTTAACTTTTAGATATCAAATTGAATTTGACTATTACAGTTTTTAATAGATCTCATATAACATATGTCTATATAAGTGTATTATTCCCCACGACAACACTTCCTGACTCTGAAAGCTTAGTGTTATCAAAGGGACAATTAACCTTTTAGTAACCAGTCTGATCTATTTTTACCATATTTCTTCTAGAAAAATGCTTACCATTAGCTCCAGTGATGCGTTGTATAAAAATTTAGTAATAAAAAGAATAATACTAATAAAAAAAAAGATAATACTAAGCTACCAGAGCAAGAGGAAGGAGGTATTCATCTCAAGGAACGTCTCTTGTAGGACAACCTTTGGCAATTCAACAAAATTTCAAAATATTTTTTTTACATATCTAAATCTTCTAGAAAAAAAAGAAGTAATTTTTTAAATCTCTAGCAGCTCTGGGCGCATGCACATCATTGCGCATGCACAGTGAACATGGTGCACTATCCTGAGCTTCCTTTGCACAATGCGCATGCACCCAAATTCCATGGGAGATGAGCACCAGACTGAATTCCAGGAAATTATAACATCCTTTTTCTAATTGGCACCAAAATGGCCAAGTTTCACAGGGGATATCTTTAGAAGGCTGAACCGGCATGCTCGTGGTTTTGATGCCCCCCGAGCTAGCAATAGATTCCTTTTAATTAAAGAAGAACTCCTGCAAAAAATTTTATTCTCTGACCTGTTATAAAGGTGCATGATGTTATCTGTAGTGAATGCAATCTTCTTATCAGATACTGTATTTGTGAGTTATCCCCTCTCTGTGACCAACTCCTTGACCTCCAACTGACCCAGGACAGGAAGCCAGTAACTGCTCTATTCATTCCTATGAGACTGAGAGTGAGGCTCCCATAGGAATGCATAGAGAAATAGACTTCCTGTCCACACATAAGATGCTGTGTTATCTGGTGAGTCTGATTCCTGGTCACATGACACACATGAGAAACATCAGGGAGATATAACTAACAGACACCAGTAAGAAAATGACATTCACTACAGATTACATCTGTACATTTCTAGCAGGACATGGAATAAAGATTTTTGCGGGAGTTCTTATTTAAGGAATTTGAGAATAAATTATGTATATAGTATGTGGATTCCTCTTTGTACTTGAGGACCTTGGACCCACCATAAGACTCACTCTACCGACCAGTGCGTCATAATTATATGTGAACCGCACCCAAAGTAAGGGCTAGTTTTTGTTGATCTCATGGACTTGTGTGGAACAGGACTTCATTATTGTGTCAGACTCTGGGCCGGGCTGACTCTGTATGGTTTAGGGCTCATGCACACGACCGTATGTATTTTGTGATCCGCAAATACGGATCCGCAAAAAAATATGGATGACATTCGTGTGCATTCCATATTTTGCGGAACAGAACAGCTGGCCCCTAGTAGGACAGTCCTATCCTTGTCCATAATGTAGACAGTAATAGGACATGTTCTATTATTTTGCGGAACGGACTAGAGGAAGATCCCCACAGACTTGTGTTTCTGCATAAATTTAAGGGGTTCTCCCATTTCTAATATAAAAAAAAAGTTTTAATTGGGCATGCCCTTTCTACTGCAGCTCAGGGGTGTGTGTTCCTCAGGGGCATGTCCTTTCTTCTGCAGTTCTCTCCCTGTAACTGTTCAAGCTTGTAATAGTAGATATGACTGGCGGCAGTTGAAGGCTGGAGCTGAGCATGTGCGACCACCTCAATGGGTGTACAGAGAAATAAGCAAAAAAACAAACAGCAGGTGGCGCTATACAGATACATTTTATAGAGAAACTCAGTGGCTATAATACATTTTTAATTACATGCAATTACAAAAGTATTCCAGTTCAGGCGCTGGTTTCAAAAACGTGGAATATTTTTTGTGGGACAACCCCTTTAAGGTTATTTTGTACACACCTCTACTATGTATATCCATATGATCATACGTGGCTCTCCAGCTCTTAGATAACTATAACTTCCAGCAGGCCTGGACAGACTGTGGTTTTCTGGGCATGCTAGGAGTTGTAGTCTTGCATTAACTGGAGACCCGTAGGTTGCAAATCAATATTATATATACTGCTGTCATCTGCTGCCCTTCTGCATGCTGTACCTAAAGCACATGGCCCACCAGACTACCCCTAGCTACACCCTTGTGGGTCTGCATTGTGACTGCTTCTACATAGATGAGCATATCCTATTATGTAGTGGCTGGTTTGACAATATGGCAATGAATTGCTAACCACTGGATAGAATATCTCGCCCTATAGACTGATATTGAGTCCTGGTGACTTGATGATATACTGACGATTCATTCCTTTCTTACAGATGATGTGGAAGATGTGGAAGAATTCCCCAGAAGGGACAGAAGCCACATAGACAACACCTTGAAACTCACAGAAGAGAAACCGGCAGATGATTATACAGGTAGGTACCTTTGGTGCTTGTTGGTAATATGACCATTTGTTGGTGGACTTCTCACCAGATAGTAGATAAAGGCACTGGGGTTACCGGCCACGGCTGCTATGGGGCCTGAACTCAGGAAGGGGCTCAGGAGGAGGACAAATGGAATTAGTTTCAGAGCCTGAGGAGCGGTGAGTGCTTCTAGTCCTAGCACTTGTAATACTCGTCACTCCCTGGTCTTCTTTAGGAAGGTGCGTAGTGTGCATAGGAGCTCACTATGACCTGTAGGCGCCCATAGGAGGAGAAGAAAGTGTTTTTGTTTTTTTTGTCTGGTGTGAGATCTGTATTTAGGGGACCGAGGGGAGCCCCGTTCAAAAATTTGCTGGGCGGTTCAGTCAGTTCTATTTACGCCATTGTAAAGGCATGGGACCAACCAGGATGAGTCTCCTCCAAGCTGCATGGTCTGTCTCTGTGGTATGCCTGATCATGGACCCCATTTTGGCCTCTCTTAATTGTAATAAATGAGTGACTTGCTTGACCTTGGTTCTCACCGCTCTGTCTCTCCTCCCTTCCAGTGGCACTACAGAAACTAAGGAAAATTTACCACTCTTCCATCAAACCCCTGGAACTGTCTTACAAATACAACGAGCTGAGACAGTATGAGATCACAGGTGAGACGCCTCGTAGGAATATTGGAAGCAGCGCAGTAAAGGAAGAACTCCAAAACAAGGGATACTTAAAGCAGGGATCAGCCACCTCCGTCACTCCAGCTGTTCTGAAACTACAAATCCCAGAATCCTCCTTTCACTTCTATGGGAGTTACAAGAACAGCCGAGTAATTGTGCATGCTGAGAGTTGTAGTTTCACAGCTGAAGGTTGCTGATCCCTGTCTTAAAGGAGAACTCCATGTTCTACAGTATATTAAGTTTTGGTAAAAAGCTTTACCAAGATATCAGTGATTGAATTTGCAGCCATGGTGTCAGCAGTGCATCTGTCCTGCGTCCTAATGACCATGTTTCCATCTGTGTGGTCCAGTGCTGTCATAGGGATACGGAGGGATCCACATCTCCATCCACTTCTTAAAGGGATTATTGGAAAGACGCCTTTGCGATATGTAAGAATACTGAGAAGATGAGTGCATCACCTAAGTGCCCCACCGATCTATGCATACATTGCCAGAGCCATCCCGGTCATGCGACTAAGGTCGACCATAGACGTTAGTCAGTCGAACACTAGTTCTCCCCTAACCAATTTGCCCCATTCACTTGCTGGCTCATCTCAGCCAAGCATGCATGTGCCTTGAACAGAGAGAAGAGCGAAAGCCACCACCATGTGGCTTATCTGTTCGAAGACAAAACCACTGGGCATGTTGAAAGCCATCTGCCATTGAGAAGTGTCGGAAGACCCCCATACACTATGGAAGGCCGGCCCATTTATATCTAGCGGGCCAGCTTTAGTCATGTGACTGCTAAATCCGAGGTCACTATGGATCCCACCCCACCTGGGCCATTCGAGAAATTGATGAGTGAGCACCCAACGCAATTCTATGAACTAAAGGGGATTATTTATGCTGTAAAGTACAACACTTTTTGGCATACCTTTGTTGCACATTTGTTCGCAAAGGGGATTTGCAACGACTTTTCCCCGCTCACGCCACTTTTCCGAGGTGGTGGAAAAAGGGGCGTGGCATGGACAGGGAAGGGGGCAGGCCCATCTGATTCATCATTTTCTATGCCGTTTTCTGGCATAGAAAGTGACTTAAATCTACGCTAGCAAGGGAGCTGGAGAAGATTTAAGAAAGTCACATGGCCATCGATAAAGCGCCTAAGTTATGTAGGGGCCGGCGGCTCTACATAACTAGGCGCATCGAGCGGCAGCGGACTTGGACGCTGGTCTTACTAAATGTCCCCTCATATGTTTCATTAAAGGGTATTCCCATCTGGAGACGTTTATAGCATATTGAATGGATATGTCATAAATGTCTAAAAGATGCAGATCCCAATCCGAGGACCTGCCCCTATCTCAAAAAGGCACCAATGGAAAGCACACTGCGCAGCATCCTATTCATTCACTGCTACAGGACTTCCAAAAATAGCTGAGCGAACAGCCAACGGAGGGTTCACCAATATGTCCCATAGCGGTGAACGGAGGGTTGGCTGCGCATGCGCAGCTTGCTCTTCATTTACTTCAGGCCACTTGAGTTAGGAGCTGGTCCTAAAGGTGGGACCTTCACTTGTCAAACACATTATTCCCAGAAAACCTTTCACTAACTCAGATAGTGGCATGCAGTACATTGCCATAGGGTAGACAGTTCAATAGATTCCTAAAAGTTCCCTATGACAGCACCGCACCCTCAGCACAGCGGATATGATGCTTAGACTGGGTCTGTAAGGTTGATGGCTGATAGCCCATCAGATAGGTAAGTTATTTAAAGCAGGGATGTCCAACCTGCGGCCCTCCGGCTGTTGTTACTACAACTCCCAGTTCCAGTATGCCCAGGCAGCCTACAGCTATCAGCATACAACAGGGCATGGTGGGAGTTGTAGTTTTACAACAGCTGGAAGGCCGCAGGTTGGGCATCACTTTAGTCCCCCTATAAACACCCAACACCACATTTGCATGTCTGCATGTTCACATAGCGCCCCCTGCACACTGAAATGTATATGACAGCGGGCAGCAGTTCTCACCAGAACCCTGGTGCTTAATGAGACCCAAAGACTCCCTTGGCCACATAAGATAGTGGCACATTGTAAATAAAGAGGTTGTGCACCTTTTTTTTTTTTTGGGGGGGGGGATTTGCAATCCCCCCTCCTGGGCAGACCTGCCAAACCATGCACACTTACCTCTTTCCCAGCGTCTTTGCTCCCTGGCCTTGGCTGCTCCACTGGGCTCCCTGCATGTAAATTTCCTCTTTGACACCGCCGCAGCCAATCGCTGGCCGTAGCAGTGACATGCTCCACTTGCCGCAAGTGACTTGCATCATGACAAATGGTCACCATTTGCCAACCCCTTCCCCCAAGGTGCACAACCCCTTTAAGGGGCCCTGTTACAGATTCTTCATTAGGGCCCAAGAGCTTCAAGTTCCACTCTGCATGAAACAATGCTATTTATTTTATGTACAGGGTATGTATACTGCTGGAATGTGTTGGAGAGTTAGGCTACTTTCACACTAGCGTTTCTATTTACCAGTATTGAGTTCCATCATAGGGTCTCAATACCGGAAAAAAAACGCGTCCGTTTTGTCCCCATCATTGTTAATGGGGACAAAACGTAACTGAACAGAACGGAGCGCTTCAAAATGTATTCCCTTCTGTTCCCATACCGGAGAGCATGACCCACAATGCAAGTCAATAGGGAGTGATCCGTTCTCTCTGATACAATTGAAAACGTATCCTTCCCCCATTGACTTTCAGTGGAGTTCATGACGGATCCGTCTTGGCTGTGTTACAGATAATACAACCAGATCCATTCATAACGGATGCAGACGGTTGTATTATCAGTAACGGAAGCGTTTTTGCTGATCCCTGCCGGATCCAACAAAAATGCAAGTGTGAAAGTAGCCTTAATATAGGAGAATGTTACTTCCATTACCTCCTGGGATGACATAGACACATGTTAGAAAAAAGGTGCTGTAGTTCTCTGTAAGGCCTTTATTTCTTAAGATATCTTTAGACCGATCGGAGCTCTTTTTCCTCCAAATTGCCTGCATCATCGTTAAATGATAAAATCTGTTTTACCACTAGAGGGAGCTTAGTGCATACACTTATTATATAGATGTATAATAATAGGTAGTAAACTTATAATAGTGGAACAGACAGGCGTAATAGCCTTAAAGGGGTTGTGCTACCATTAAATGTTATTTTAACCCCTTCACGACCGCCATACGGCTATATACGTCCTATCTGCACATGCCCCGTGCAGATAGCACGTATATAGACGTGCAGGCGGCCCTTTAATCCCAGCGCTGATCAGCGCTGGGATTAAAGCTCCTGCTCCTGCAATCTAGCAGGAGCAGGTCGGGTCCCGGCTCACAGACAGAGCGGGGACCCTGAGGAGAAGACAGGAGCGGTTTATTACCGCTTCTGTCTTCTCCTAAGCCGGAGGACAGACTTACCAGCTCAGCCGGCGCAGGAGGAATGAAGCGGCAGCGCCGCTTCCTGTGTTAGACCCGGCGGTCACGTGACCGCCGGGTGTCTCGGAGCAGGGGCAGTGCTGCAGGGTCTAAGGAGACCCTGATCAGCTCTGCCTGAGTGTAATGAGCCCCCAGGGGGCTGTTTTCCCCTGTAACTGGGGCTCCTGTGGATGCCCCAGTTACAGTGGAAACAGTTTGGAAAAAAAGTGTAAAAAAAGAAAAAAAAAAAAAGCCAGTCCTCCAGAGGTCTTTTAATGACCTCCTGGGGGACATATTAGTTGTCAAAAATAAATTAATATATAAGTAAAAAAATAAATAAAAAACAAACAAAAAAAAGTGTAAAAAAAAAAAATTAAACACGCACTCGTCAATGTAAACAGTCACCATAGTCGCCCCGTCAAATAAAATCTATACATGCTATATACCAAATCGATCGTCATTAAATAGGGAACCCATTGCAATAATTAATTTGTGTGTCAATTTTAATATTAAAAAAAAAAAAATCTATAATTTTAAAAAAAATCCTTTTTTTTAATAAGAATTAGCGGTTTTTGTCTAAATTAAACCTAAAAAAATATAAAATATCTTTAAAAAAAACCATTCTAATAATAAGTCCTAAGTGTCAAGTAAAAAAAATAACAAAAATTATTTTCGTATTCAAACAAAAAAAAAAAATTAGGGTCACTAAGCCACCATGTGCCCAAATCACAAAAAGTTGCCTGGACATTCAGGCCTTTTATAGGTCCGGTCATGAAAGGGTTAATATAATTCAGCATGGATAAACTATGTTTGCAATGACAACACATATATCCTTCACATGTCCACTGCAGCCAATCACTGGTCTCAGCAGTCACATGTCCTACATGGAAGTGTCACCGCTGAGCCCAGTGATTGGCTGCAGCGGTCACATGAATGATCACTGCTGCCAGTGAGGACCACCCTAGAGGTGTCACTGGATCGGCAGTGTAAGCTGATTTTTAGTTCCAATACCTACCATAGCACTACTGATTCTGACATAAGTTTTCTATAAGATGAAGGCTACACAAGGCATCCACATGATAGCACTGCAGCATACCCACCATGCCCCTACTTGCATCTGCCACAGGGCACAGCTATCCCTTGTCTTGTGATTAAATGGTTGACCTATGGTTTCCCTCCTTTCCCCTGCTAACAGCTTATCATGGACGTAGCCTTGCTGACTCGGCCGCAGGTGGGTAGAACTGCCTAAAGTGCCTGTGTCCTGCCTGGCCTTTTCAGCTTGCGTGTCTGCTTCCTATAACACAGGCCTGAATTGATCCCATTTGACAGCCATGCGTACTCACCTGCTCGCTTCAGCTTGCTGCCTTCTGAGGAGCTGTGTAATGTATGACCGCCACACCACTAAAAAGCCGCTAATATATTGCTTTATCAAGCCAGAGTTATTACCTACTGAGGAATAGCAGTACTCCATGATTAAATGAGTTGATGGGACCAGAATCTGGACCTGGACCAGGAGTATCTCATTACTATGAAATGAATACTTCCCTCTATTAACTGTGTCCCTTTTCAGCAATTAAATTTTTGTGGACAGGAAATTATGGTCTTCAAATAAATCCATTTTTGGTTCAACACTCATGAAAACCGAAATTCGTCATACATAAGGTGTGGCTCCTGAGCCTAAATGTCGTAGTTTATAGGATTTTCTGGAGGACCCAACACATCCAAGAATTTTAGAAACAGCCCATTGATTTTAATGGGAACTGTAATGCTTCATTCTGCCTGTGGGGGTGCTGCAGAAAAATTGTAAACTTTCTGCCAGGTTCCCCCCACATATTGATAGGTGTCTAAATGGGACACTCTATATTCAGCGTATCACTGGGGAATCCTACTAACAAAATGGAACTGCCCAAAGTGGACAACCCCTTTAAGAACACCTGTAAACACTATGCTCAAAGGTCCAATCAACAAAAAATAATGTTCTAGATACAATTAGATAATCAACAGTTTTCACAAACCTTCCCTGTGTGTCACTTAAAATCTAATGCACATATTTTAATATCGACCAATTACTTCTGCTGCTTCTTCTTCTTCTTTTATGTTTCTTATTCTTCATGTTCTTAGTATTTCAAAAGCCCTAATTAAATTATAATTCATCAATTATAATTTATTTTCATAGACGGAGAGATCACTTCTAAACCAATGGTGTTGTTTTTGGGACCGTGGAGTGTTGGCAAGTCCACCATGATCAACTACCTCTTAGGGTTGGATGAAACCCCCCATCAACTGTATACAGGTAACGATGGAGTCATCTTCATAATGTGTATGAATTTTCGGTGCACCCTTACAGTATTAACAATATGCTTCCCTTACTAATTCTTTGGTAGGTGCTGAACCTACAACTTCTGAATTTACCGTCCTCATGCATGGGCCAAAGCTGAAGACCATTGAGGGTATTGTGATGGCTGCTGATAGTGCTCGTTCCTTTTCTCCCCTGGAGAAATTTGGGCAGAACTTTTTGGAGAAGCTTATTGGCATTGAGATTCCTCATAAACTTTTGGAAAGAGTGACATTTGTGGATACTCCTGGTATCATCGAGAACCGAAAACAACAAGAAAGAGGTATGTATAATGACTAGGAACCTAGAGGGACAACCAATAGCTGCTACATGTATCACCAATTTGCTCAAATTATTTATACATTTTTCAATTTTCCTTCTTAGGTTATCCATTCAATGATGTATGCCAATGGTTTATTGACCGAGCCGATCTCATTTTTGTCGTATTCGACCCAACCAAACTAGACGTGGGTCTGGAGTTGGAGATGCTCTTCAGACAGCTGAAGGGACGTGAGTCTCAGATCCGTATCATCCTAAACAAGGCTGATAGCTTGGCCACACAAGAACTTATGAGGGTATACGGTGCTCTCTTCTGGAGTCTGGCACCTCTCATCAATGTTACTGAGCCACCTAGAGTCTACGTCAGCTCTTTCTGGCCAGAAGACTATCAGCCAGAAACACACAGGGAGTTATTCCTCAAAGAAGAGATTTCCCTTCTTGAAGATCTCACTCAAGTCATCGAGAACAGACTTGAAAACAAGATAGCTTTCATTCGTCAGCATGCTATTAGAGTCCGCATCCATGCTTTGCTGGTAGACCGCTACCTTCATACCTACAAGGACAAGATGACATTCTTTAGTGATGGAGAACTTGTGTTCAAGGACATAGTAGAGGACCCAGATAAGTTCTTTATCTTCAAGTCCATCTTGGCTAAAACCAACGTCAGCAAATTTGACCTTCCCAACCGCGAGGCCTACAAAGATTTCTTTGGGGTAAACCCCATTACGAGCTTCAAGCTTCTGTCCCAGCAATGCTCCTACATGGGTGGGTGCCTCCTTGAGAAGATCGAAAGAGCCATAACACATGAGCTTCCAGATCTCATTGGCAGCATCAGTAAAAAGCCCTCAGGTCTCAACTGCGATGTGACCGGTTGTGGCGAAGCACCAAAGAACCGTTATAAAAAACATTAACTTATCTCCAACCCTGCCCCTTCTTATACTTAATAAAAAAAAGTCAAATTAAAAAAAAACAGTGTATGAACACCATATAAAGGTCTTGCGATCTTTTGGTGATGGATATAGCCTGCTTATGAAACCCTTGCAAGCTATTCTACTTACAGTATGTTGTCAAGGTGTGTCACAGAGACGATACTCTAAACAATCCTTCTGTCCTAGAGGGACTGGTGGTTACTCTGGTGCTGAAGGAAGCGAAAATGTGTCAGACAGCTAATGGAGCCTTTCCGTATCATATCATATAACATTTTCATTTGAAGTAATATTGCAGAGAACTGCTCTTCCTGCTTTATTCTATCTCGTGCTACAAGGACCCTTCTCTTCTCCGGCTAGAGAAGAAGGAAAGGAAGACTACATGAGGTCTACAAGGAATTTCAGTTCACTGCAAACTATCTGATGCATTGTGTGTAATGATCATTTGTCTTGTAAGACATGGTAGTAGACATGTCTAGGTAGTTGAGGTACCTTCTGGTGTAACTTCTGGGTGAGTGAAACCCATCCGCCCTCACAGCCAAGACCTTAGTAGTTGGACCGTCGATCCGTTGCATGTGATATTGGTGGTAAGTTCTCCACCTCGTAAGGGCTACCTAGCACCAGCATCCCATAACCATTGTCCAAAAGTGGACACCACCATTGACGTAGAAGCTCAACCTATATTTATTCTCCTATTTTTTAGAATCTGTTATGGTTAGATATTCCAAACCCTGTCCTTTCCCAGTCCTAAAGGCCGACAAGATGCAGGGATCATACCGATAGGGTAGCCAATAATCTATCGCAATATTGTATTATGGCCACATCCTCAATGATGGCAAGTACTTATTTTATATTGTCTTGACTGTTCTTTAGAAAATTTGCCATTGAAAAGTCTTGGTTTTACCATTGTATAGTATTTGATAAATGTTTTACTTTTAATAATCTGGTCACGCACCAGTCCATATGATATTTATCAAGAATTCAATAAACTTCACAACAGTGTTGACTTGTTCAAATCTTCTCAGAAGGTCCAGTCTTTGTGATTCCACATGCTTGCCTGACGTCTAAAAAAAAATGCCTGAAAAAACCAACACCCAAGACCTTCGTAAGGAGTTTCTCCACATGCGGTTGTCACCATCTGCTTCCAGTTACGTGCTGAGCAGTTACAGGTATTTCGTTAAACCAGCTCTTCCAATCCAGAGGCACCAGGAGTCAGTTTTCTAGGAAAATAAACATACAGATGTGGAGAAGTCCAGAGTCAAATACCAGGAGGCCCTAAGCCAGACAGAAAGAAAAATAGAAAGGAAATGGAAAAGTGTAGATAAATAAGACCTGTCTTCTACACAGACGAGAAGCGGCCATTTTGTGTTCTGAAACCATTAGATACATATTTTATATTTAAAGGGGTTGCCCGGTTTAGAAAACTCATGTTATATATAGGCTTTTAGAGAATTCTGAGTTAATAGACGGGTTCAAGATCCTCATCTCTTGACCAGATCTTCGCCCAGGAGGACCTGTCTTGTGTTACACGGTGCCCAGTTGTTGAAGGAGAACTGTGTTAACCTTAATCTCTCCTGTGGTGGCGCTGTAGGGAAAGTGTATTCATTCTCCCAGTTTTCACCACAGATCACGCATGATTGCTGAGGGTCACTAGAAAGGGGCAGTTTGTAGTCAAAGGACCCTTTTAAAAGGAAGAGATTTTTTTCAACTACTCTTGTCTCCTGACTTCTACTGATGTCACTGGCTCCTAAATGAAAAAGATGAGCTCTCATGGCTACTGGTTAAAAGGCATCTGTCAGCAGTTTTGTACCTATGAAACTGGCTGGCCTGTTACATGTGCGCTTGGCAGCTGAAGACATCTGTGTTGGTCCCATGTTCATATGTGTCCGCATTTCTGAGGTTTTAATATATGCAAATGAGCTTCTAGGAGCAATGGGGGAGTTGTCATTACACCCAGAGGCTCTGTTCTCTCTGCCACGGCTGTACCCTCTCTACTTTGATTGATAGGACCAGACAGTATAAACATTATCACACCTGGTTCTGTAAATCAAAGTGCAGAGGGTGCGGCAGTTGCAGAGAGAGCAGAGCCTCTAAGTGTAACAGCAACGCCCCCATTGCTCTTAGAGGCTCATTTGCATATAGTAAAACATCATTTTTCTCAGCAATGCGGGCACATATTAACATGGGACCAACACAGATGTCTTCAGCTGCCAAGTGCACATGTAACAGGTCAGCCAGTGTCATAGGTACTAAACTGCTGATAGATGCCCTTTAAGGCCTTTCACACACGACCGTGGAACACGGTTCGGTACGGGCCGTGAAAGCCCGGACCGCGATCCCTCTGAGGACTGGAGCGCACAGTGTCATTGGTAGCTATGACGCCGTGCGCTTCCTGAGGCCGCTGCTGTACAGTGAAACATAGCAACCAATGACGCCGTGCGCTCCCTTTTTCAGAGGGAGCACGGTCCGGGCTTTCACGGCCCGTACCGGACTGTGTTCCACGGTCGTGTGTGACAGGCCTAAGACCACAAATTATGTGTAAATGATAGGTACATTGTAAGAAATTAAGAATTATTGGAGCAAAAAGTGAAGATCTTTGGACGGGTAATGGTGTTTGTAGTCATCATAGAAGCTTTTTGTACACGGCAGTATATAGTTGATATATATAGCCTAATCCTAGTACAATAAGGGCATGCACCCACAGATGTCCTCCTTTGGCTCATGAGATAACCAGCTTTGATATTGTCTCCGGATATCTCTACCGTAGAGGAAAGATAAGGAAGGACACCAAAATATTTGGATTAATAGTACTACTGTATATAACCTTGTAGAGTGTGTTGTTTGGTTTTTTTCACCTCCTTAAAGTATTGGGCGGGCTATGGCATCTGTCTAACTTCCTGTTTAGTTCTAGTAGTCACAGGAAGTTCTACCTGCTGTACAATACACTGCCTTTTCTGTGCTGCACGCAGGAATAAGAAGGATTACTTGCTATGTTTTTACTGATAAGAAGGCTTGAGTGTGATCCTGTGTAACAAGTGGGCTTTGCTATGTTATGTTGATGATATTAACTTGATATTGGGATGAAGGCCTCAAAGGGTTGGTGGAAAGTCGCTGTTTAGTTGCAGTTGCCTTGTACAGCAGGTGCCATTTCCTTGGTCCAGTTCACACAGTTGTTCCATTTTCTTTTCTACCACAAACCCTCCTTTCAGTCTGTTATTACCGTCCTCTGAACGGATCCTCCTCTTGACGTACAATAAAAATGTTTGTGCTTGTCAACAACAGACTCGCTGTGATCTCCTTCTCTTATCAGACAATGCTGGTTTTGTATTCCTGCAGAATACACTGCGGGCGCTTCTTGTGTCAACGGAAACAATCGACAAATTGAAGTGGAGTTTTTTTTTTAAATAATAAAAAAAACTTAGTAAGGCTCTCCAATAAACTACAAAAGGTTTGATACGGTAAAAAAAAAATATTGGGGTTTAACAACATCGACATCATCTCATGGAGGATCTGAATAGAGGCTCCATGGCCACAGCTAGGTAAGCAACAGTAAAATAACTGTTGGTTATTTTCATCATTATGAAGGCCACCATTTGGAATTATCCTCTCTTAGCTAGAAACCAAGGAACCAATGGGGAGATTTATCAAAACTGGTGTAAATGAAAACTGCCTTAGTTGCCCATAGCAACCAATCACATTCCACCTTTCATTTTCCAAAGGAGCTGTGAAAAAAATGAATTGGTTGCTATGGACAACTAAGTCAGTTCTACTTTATACCAGTTTGATAAATGACCCCACAAGTCTTTATGACGAGACTTGCTTGGTTGTTCGGCCAACCGTCTCATGTTACCTCTTCCTAAAACCACCATGACTACCAGCTTATTCTTCCATTGAACATATCACTAACAAAAGAAGAACCTTCTTAAGTTAGGAAGTCAACTGGACAAAGATTTAGAAGCCATTTTTTTCATTACAAAAGAATGAAGAATAACTTTTGATGGTTATCAAGGAAATTCAAGCCATATCCTGACTAACAAACCACGTTTTACACTAGTGGAATCACTAGCACCGGGCACCAGAGGCATATACCTTTTATCTAGTGCTCCAAGGCAATTGGCCTTGTGACCTCCATTCAGACTGGGGTCGGACTGGTCCACCAAATCATCTTCTGGTTAGTCCATGCCCTGCCACAAAAATGGCCCTGCAGAACACAACTCCATGTGGTGCTGTCTTAGACCCATCACTTGCTGCTAGGAAAAATTCCCACTGGTTCCATTCACAAATAAGATCGATGCTACTCCACTGTAGACAGCATCAACCTTGTAGGGCAGGGGTGCACAACTTCTTTTGGTCTGAGGGCCACATTGCTATATTGTACCACTAAAGGGGTGTTGCAATCTGAGACATATCAACAGTAACACTAGCAGTATACTCCATAAATATCTGATTTCATATCTGGAACTTCCACTTGTGATTAAAAGGAGGACCTGAGGGGCCATTTTGTACCCCAGAAAGAAGCCTAATTGGCCAGGCAGAAGTATGGCTATCTCTATTTTATAGGGGGTGGCGGGGATGGCTGGGGACTGCACAGAATAGCATGGTGGACATCTCTGCTTCGGGGTCTTCACATTCAGGACCATGATGCTACATGATAAGGTGTTGCCAGGCCTAGGAAACGGGCAAATGCCAGGAAGGAACACCAACAAGTCACTTGGGCCAAGATACTTGTAAACAGAGTGAAACTTTGCCCTGGGTGAGGGAAATCATCTGACTGGCTCTGTGTGTTGCATCCAAACTACTTATGGAGGGATGTTCTACTCCGGTTGAGACATTGTCAAAAATAATGTATTTCGACATAGACCTCTATGTATGAATACAGTCTGGCGTGGATCTCTTTGGTCTTGCTATCATCTAACAATAAGACAAGGCCCGGCCGCCATACTGTCCATCTGTTACCGGGCTCCTCCTTGGTAAATAAACCTTTTCTGCTTCAAAGATCTAAAATAAGAATCCCTGCAGGAGGCAGCTTCCGTCTGGGCAACAGATGGCTGCAGAGAACACAGAAGGAATATTCAGCTTTATGGAGGCCACGTCTAAGATCTGCAGGGCTTCTTATCTCATGCATGGTGCTGTAATAAGAGGAATTTGAGAATTCGGGCTGTGAACACTAAGGTCACACAGACGTAGATGGGGAAAGGAAATGGATCCTTCTAGCCTGCTGTGGGGACGTAAGACCTTGTGAAGACGTCTTACGTGGAAGGGGAACGCTCAGTATAATTATGGATAAGGCGGTGGATTGTCTCTCCTGCCCTATGTGAAAAGCTCTGTCAATTGCCATAAATCAGCCCGCAAATCCTTAATCTTATTTTGTAAAGTACAGAGGATAATCTGTGAATATTATAAGGATTATGCCCAGAATTGCGGGCTGGAGGGAGGAGAGGACGGTTTTCTTTTTGTACATGATGATGTCCACTCTGAATCCAATTGCTGTGACTGACGTGTTTTTTTCGGTGGGAACAAAACTGGTCAAACACATTAGATCGATGGCAGTCAAACAATTGGGGTGTTTGGATTTTCTCTAGATGAAGGATCGGGCTGTTCGATATCAATGTGCCTGAGAAAAGCCACTACTCATACATCTGCCAATGTATATCTGAGGGGGGGATTGGGAGAGATCTAAATTCGTATGGCCTATACAAAGCTATCAGACAAGCTGTCTCTCCTGCTCCCCTCCCCCATATACATTCATGCTCAGCTGAGCAGGTATGTGTTTTCAGTGAGAGAAAACTGTTGCCAGACACCTCATCTCCCAGGAGGACAAACAGTTCAGGCATTTAAAGGCATTGGCCCACAAAAAATATTCAGCACTTGGATCTGAATACTTTTGTAATTGCATATAATTAAGAATTTTGTATAGCCACCGAGTTATTCAATAAAATATATCTGCATGGCGCCACCTGCTGTTTGTTCTTCTTATTTCTCTGTCCTGCTCACTGAGATGGCCGCACATGCTCAGTTTAATCCTTCAATTGCTTCCTGAGCCGTGATTGGATGAGAGCTCTTGCAGATAGGACACACCTCCTGAGCTGTGATAGAGAGAGCTGAGACACCCCCCCTTAGCTTCAGCAGAAAAGACACTCCCCTTGAGCTGCCAGCTTGATATAAATCTAGCAGAGCAATTAATGTGGAGATCTCTGGATCCATGTGAGGTACAGGGCTGGTCCTAGCTTTGTTAGATAGAGATTGTCATGTGCTATTTGATGTCTGATTGGGGTTTCAGCTACCTCAGTGTAACCCATCCCTTATAAGTCATAGCAATAGTCTTTAAAGGAGTTTTCCAGGTCAGGAATATCAACGTTCGGGAACAAACATTCGTAGGCATGTTCGTTCAGCTGATCATCAGCCTGACTAATCAACCGACAAGCAAGCAAATTCTAGTAACATGGCGAGGCCTATGAGTAATGCGATGCCCCTCATTTTATTTTATTCCCCAAGAAGTCAATGCAAAGTTCTACCACCGGTGCACAGCTATAGAGTGAGAGTGGCCGTGGGGTGAGACTGTTGCGAACTGGCACAAGAAATGTGACAGCTGCCTTTGCACAAGATTTCATAAATTCTGCAACTTAAAGGGATTGCCCCCATAATATTCTACAGTTTTCGAACCTGGATCTGAATAATTTAGCAATTGCATGTAATTAAAAATATAGCTACATAGTAAGGACTCATTCAGACGGCCGTATGTTGTCCGCAAAAATGCGGATCCGTTTTTTTGCGGATTACATACTGACCCATTCACTTCTATGGGTCCGCAAAACAATTGAATCTTGTCCTATACTTGTCAGTGAAAATCAGGACATAGCCCCATTGAAGTCTATGGGTCCGCAAAAAAAATGGAATGCTATCCGTTTTTTTGCGGACATGTTGAACTGTCCGCAAAAAAACTGATCCGTATTTTTGCGGACAACATACGGCCGTCTGAATGAGCCCTTATTCAATGAAATCTATCTGTATAGCGCCAACCGCTGTTTGCGCATTTTCTAATTTCTTTGTCCTGCTCACTGAGGTGGACGCACATACTCAGTTCTATTCTTCAACTGCCACTAGTTGCACGCCCTCTGAGAAAGGACACACCCCTGAGCCTCCAGCTTGAAATCATTCTAGCACAGTGGTTCTCAACTCGAGTCCTCGGGACCCACCTGCCAGTCAGGATTTAGGAATATCCCACAGAATGAATACCTGTGGTAAGTCCTGATGGATGGACGCTAATTATATCAGCTGGTCTAAACTAAGGAAATCCTGAAAACCTGACTGGCAGGACAGCAGAACAATTGGAGCAATTAATGTGGAGATCTCTGGATCCATGTGAGGTACAGGGCTGCTTCTAGCTTTGTTAAAAAGAGCTTGTCATGGACTACATCAGTGATGGCTAACCTCCTGCACCCCAGCTGTGGTAAAATTACAACTCCCAAGATGTACACTTGCTTGGCTGTTCTCAGAACTCCATAGATATGAATGCAGCATGCTGGGAGTCGTAGTTTCACCACAGCTGGAGTGCCGGAGGTTAGCCATCACTGGAATAGAGCATGGATCAAAAAGCTTCGGCACTCCAGCTGCTGTGAAACTACAACTCCCAGCATGCACAATTTCTTGGCTTTTCTTGTAACTCCCACAGAAGTGAAAGGAGGATTCTGGGAGTTGTAGTTTTAGAACAGCTGGAGTGCTGGAGGTTGCTGGTCCCTGGACTAGACTATCTATGATTTTTATTTTTTACATTACATTAATCATGGGATAACCCCTTTAATTAATTCCTATAGGTGTAACCACTGAATGATGTTGGATACCACTGCACAGCCAAAGTCGCTGTGGACCCTTGGTCCTGTGAAGGTGTGTGTGCACAATGCAAGCAATGGTCTCTCCTACATGATGAAGTCCTTAAAACATGCATTGTTGATTTAGGCAAATACTATATCTGAGATCATCTCAGTTATTATAAAATCCATGGCAAAATTGCAATGTTCTTTTATAACATGAAGTTCAGCAGTGTGTCCACCAGAGGGCAGCAGTTCTCTATCTAATGCAGGGACACTAATGCAGCATAGAGTATTTCTGGTACAGGACATGGTCCATGTTGTCACCTGAGCTGCGATAAAAAATAGCCAATATTATAATTCCCCATTTCACCCCCCATTTGATTTGACGTTGAGCATGCTACCTATATCTCTTTCTATAGGAATAAACATGCTTTCATATACCAAGTGAATTGCCAGAAAATTACACTGTCTCAATCTTATGTCTACTGGGATAGCGAGGCGAAAACGAGAACTGGGCAGCTTTGATCTCAACATATCCAATCCTATTCCCCGAGATAAGCAGCGCCAACTGTCTCTGGTAGACGCTTATCCCCCTATGTAAATAAAATGTTGAGCTTAGTCCATGGGCATGGCGGGTATTCTGACATGTTCTGGGTCTGTAGGGATCATGTGATGATTGTATTTCATTAAAGGCATCTGTTCAATGTGACTTCTGCATGTTTGGGTGACATCAATAAGTGGCACAGGGTGGAACTGCCTGTAATTGCAAACTTAAAGGGGTTTTCCAGGCTCCTGATATTGATGACCTATCCTCAGGAGTATCTGACACTCTGTAGCCCCACCAATCAGCTACTCCCTGCAGCCTCTGGCACCTTAAATGGAACAGGAAGCACAGCACCGTTCAAAGTGTAGTGGCCGAGCTTGGTTACTGCAGCTTAACTCCTATTGAAGTGAATGGGAGCTGAGCTGTAGTAACCAGGTACGGCCACTACACTTTGATCGGCGCTGTGATATCAGGAGCCTGGAAAACCCCTTTAATCATATCTATTGACTAGCATTGTCACTACTTGCAATATCTTTCTACATAGCTACTGTATAACCATAGTTACATAGTATGGTGCCACCTGGTGTTCAAAGTGTGCAGCAACATCCACATCCACCTAATAAGTGGAGTGCTAGTGGACATACATGCTCAGTCAGCCGAATCCTCATGCCTATTATCAGCGTAGTGACCTCGGATTACTGAATAGTAACCTATACAAATTGCTTGTACCTTGCTTGTCAGAAAAGGACCAGGACTTCTGCAGTTACATAGCAATTTTCTGGGGAACGACATGTGAGTCGCAAATGCTATTTATTTGCAATGCCCCAGACTCCATGGAACAATTAGTATCTATCTGCGGGGACTTACTGGGGACTATATTTATTGCTGCCAGAATGGGAAGGAGATTGTCTAAATAACATAATAGGGGCTATATTGACAGCTACTAGAGGATGAAGGAAACTGACTAGGTAAGGCTAGTTTCACACTAGCGTTGAAACTATCCAGCAGGCTGTTCCTGCAGATAAATGGCTTTTCAGAGTTCATCGTATAAGGCCGAAGCACTGTTAGACCCTAATGACTATGATGGGACCCGGCGGCAGTCTGGACTATTTCCAGAGTTAGTGCCGAGATTCAGCCAGACAAAAAACGATGCTTGCACCATACCAATTAATGCTAGAAACAGGCCAACATACCAGGGACTATATTCAGGTCTACCAGAGGGGGAAGAAGACTGACTAGGAATTTATTGGGGACTATACTTAGAGCTGTCAGAGGGAAAGATGTCTGGGAACTTTCTGGGAACTTTCTGGGGACTATATTTACAGCTGGCAGAGGGGGAAGGAGGCTGATTGGAAATTTACTGGGGACTATATTTACAGTTGCCAGAGGGGAAGGAGACTGACTAGGAACTTAGGGACTCTATATACAGCTGTCAAAGGGAAAGATGTCTGGGAACTTTCTGAGGACTATATTTACAGCTGGCAGAGGGGGAAGGAGGCTGATCGAGAATTTACTGGGGACTATATTTACAGCTGACAGAGGGGAAGGGGACTAACTGGTTGTGATGTGAAGCAGGGGCTAGGTACTCTGCAAGGACACCCTGTTATGTGACCAACAAGAACACATTCATAGGAGAGGAGGTCACGTGACAGGACGTCCGTGTACAGAATGGTCAGTTTGCCGATGGTGCCATGGCAAACATTTGGAGGTCACACCCCCTTCTATAGAAAAATGGATTAGATACTAAAATAAGATTACGTAATCGCTATTTATTCCTGTTATATCAACGCAGACAGATCCCTTTCGACTCTATATAGTAAGTTGTTAAATAAACCTGCCCACAATCGTCTGCGGCGTGACTCACGTATCAGGAGGGCAGGCTCAGGCAGCGAACAGATTTTGTGTAAAATGAAGGGTGTGGTCACCAAGGCAGATAATAAAGTAACCCAGGTATGATAGGTGTAATAGCTCAACTGAAAACCGGATACAACGCCATAGAGATAGGCAAGATCCGATTTCCGTAATGTCAAAAATGGTTTTAAGATGAATTTTCCCTTAAGTTTAAGTCAATATCCGCCATGTGAACATACCCTTAAAGTATATGCTCAAAGCATTGCATTTATGTGGGTAACTACTACACGTGTTACTTGCACATTTTGTCGCGGATATGCTCTAGTTCTCTACCTTCTGCATTGCCAAGGGTGAAAACTGCACTGAAAATCCGCACAAAACAGTGACATGCTTTGGATTTGAAAATCCACACTGCAGGTCAATTTCCCCGTGGAAAATTTTTTGAAAATCTTATCTACTTAGCTGGTCCTGTTTACACGAAACTCCAATAATAATCTGCACCGTGTGAACATACCCTTATAGTGCATTATCACGACCGTATGTACTTTGTGGTCCGCAAAACGCAGATCTGCAAAATACGGATGGCTTCCGTGCTCCATCCGTTTTTTTGTAACAATTCCTATTTTTGTCCAAAAAACGGACAATAGCACATGATTTATCTTTTTTGATCACGAAATGGACATATGGGTGCGGACAGCACCTGGTGCGCTGTCCGAATTTTTTGCAGTCCCATTGAAATGAATGGGTCCGCAAAAAATGTGAAACGGATGCAGACAAAAAATACTGTCTTGTGAATGAAGTAGACATAAGAGGACGCTACCTGGACCTGCCTTTGGCCAATATCAGTCTTTAGGCACTATGGTAGTGCCCGTATGGTAGTGCCATGATGCAACGTGAACCAAGCCCAGGGGTGCACCACCAATGAGGCCAAGTGAGGCAATCGCCTTAGGCAGCACCAGGCAGTGGCGAGAGGGGGGCAGCCGAAGGGCCATGGGCAATGAGCACTTTCATTGTGGCAAAGGGGTTAGGTTAAGAAATTTCAATTTTCGCCTCAGGCAGCAGAAAGTCTCGGTGCACCCCTGACCAAGCCGTATTCTAATATTCGTGTCTCGAAAGGGGATACCAGTATCCGTAAATCACGCAACCAATTGCTAGCTATGGACGAAACATCTGCGAATGACGGCGGTGATCACCATGGACATGATATCCTAGTGAGTGCAAATTTGGCGCTAAGGGGGCCAGAGTGAAATCCTCTGCAAAATGGCGACATGGATGATGAACGGGGTGTCATCAGTTACTCGTCGGTGCTTCCATCATCTAAGGTTACATTACATCATAGAAATCGGAAATGACCGTTGATTCGCTTGTCGTGTCACAGCTGTGCACAAGGCGGGAATATAAGAAATGTCCAGACATATGAAGAAGCCCTGAATTCTGCGGAATGGCCTACGTAATCTTCCTCCCAGACAGGACTGACTGTGCAAGGCATCTTCCTCCGGAGTCTCCTCCTGCATCACTTACATTTTTTTTTTGCATTTTTCCCCTTGAAATCACATAACTGTGGTTCCTTTCCTCAGCCTCTACCCCTTTTCCCATCTCTCTATCTCCTCCCTATGCTCACCGCCTGCCTCCCCCCCCCCCTTCGCTCTCCTCCTCCTCCTCCTCTTCCCCCCTCCCTGCTCAGCACAGCATAGGAAAAGCAGCCAGGAAAGCGAGAAGAGAGAGAGAGAGAGAGAGCGGCCTGTCTGTGTACTGGTGTGAGGCCCCTCATGTCTGGCCAAAGAGAGCTGAAGCCTCCTATGTTCACCCCTAACCACCAGGAGAGGAGAACCCCAACCTGCTGCCTAGACAGCGAGCGACCGGAAACCAGGCACTGAAGCAAAACCCTTGCAAGAAGAGGGATCCAGAAGGGGGAAAAAAAGAGACTGCAATTAACATCTAGCACCCCTCAAAAAAAAGAAGGCATTTGCTTCATCTTTTTGGTTCTTCTGCATTGACTATGTCTGGCGTGTCCTGGGAATACTGGAATATTTTCCTATGAAAGATGGACCCCCCCCACCTCTACCCAACGTGGATGGAATATAACATACATTATTGTCTCCCTCAGGGCTCACGAGTGAACTGCTCCTAAATAGAAGAGAGATGATCTACTGCAGGTTCCTCGGTCTCTTCTGGCGTGTCTTTGCTACACGTTAATGTATGGACTGCATTGCCTTACTCTGGTGTGGTCCGTCTGCATCTGGAGATATCTGCTTTTCCTGAATGACTGTATTTAGCTGCCAGAACAGGGAGACAGGAGAGGCTACTTTGCATGGAGGCGCAAGTGAGTGCTACCTCAGGCAGGCTGGAAGCTGTCAAAACCCTTCTGTTAGTCTGCAGCTGAAGGTTAGGAGGGGGCGGTAGTGTTCCTGGTGGTGGTGGTGGTGGGGGTGTGAGGTGGAGAAAGGAAGAAAAAAAAATAAAAAAGTCCCAGGAAAACTATATATCGACAATATGGCTTCCCCTGTGAACCAGCAGCTGCTGCATCATACGGAGGTGAGGTGTGATGGCAGCGGGGACAACACTAGTGTAACTGTGAAAATTAATAGGCAGCACCACCAGGCACCTTCAAGACGTTGCAAATACAGCATATCATCCAGCTGCAGCTCGGGGGAGTCTGGAGTAAAAAAGGGTGGAGGAGCCGGGGGTGCTCGAAGAAAGAAGAAGCTCCCTCAGCTTTTTGAAAGGTCTATGTCCAAGTGGTGGAACCCAAAATTCGATTCCAGTAACCTAGAGGAAGCTTGCGTGGAGAGATGCTTCCCACAGACGCAGCGCAGGTTTCGCTACGCTCTACTGTACCTCTCCGTGTCCGGGCTCCTGTGGAGCATCTACTTCGGCGTCCATATGAAAGCCAAACTTATTGGCTACCTTGTACCAACCCTGTGCTTCCTTGTGGTGTGCCTAAGCTTTTTCTTCTTTACCTTCACCAAATCGTACGCTCGGCACTGCACGGCCATCTCCTTACTTGTCACATTGCTGGTCTTTGCCTTGACTTTGGCCTCTCAGTTCCAGGTTTTGACCCCTAAAACTGCCCACCATGACCTATCGAACTTTACTTCTCTCCGAGCTCCAGCTTCAACTTCTTGCATGTCCCAAGTTGGCAGTTTTTCCATATGTGTGGAGGTTTTGCTCCTTCTCTACACAGTAATGCACTTGCCCCTGTACCTCAGTGCCTGTCTTGGGGTAGTTTACTCTATACTTTTCGAGACCTTTGGATACCACTTTCGAGACGAAGGATGTTTCGCTCCTTTGGTCAATAGGATGGCTCATTGGGAACTACTAAGCAAGGCGCTATTGCATGTTTGCATTCATGCCATAGGAGTCCACCTTTTCATAATGTCTGAGGTCCGATCACGCAGCACTTTCTTAAAGGTTGGCCAGTCCATCATGCATGGCAAAGATCTGGAAGTGGAGAAGGCCCTCAAAGAAAGAATGATTCACTCTGTCATGCCAAGGATTATCGCTGATGACCTAATGAAGCAGGGGGATGATGAGAGTGAGAATTCAGTAAAACGCCATTCAACGTCAAGCCCCAAAAGTCGCAAAAAGAAGTCCTCTATCCAAAAGACGCCAATTGTCTTCAGGCCCTTCAAGATGCAAAGAATAGAGCAAGTAAGCATACTGTTTGCCGATATTGTAGGATTCACCAAGATGAGCGCCAACAAGTCCGCCCATGCCCTTGTGGGACTTCTCAATGACTTGTTTGGCCGTTTTGACCGGCTCTGCGAGGAGACAAGATGTGAGAAGATCAGCACCTTGGGTGACTGTTACTACTGCGTGGCAGGATGTCCCGAACCTCGGGCAGATCATGCCTACTGCTGCATCGAGATGGGCCTTGGCATGATTGAGGCCATTGAGCAGTTCTGCCAGGAGAAGAAAGAGATGGTCAACATGCGCGTCGGTGTACACACTGGCACAGTGCTATGCGGCATCCTTGGCATGAGAAGGTTTAAGTTTGACGTGTGGTCAAATGACGTCAACCTCGCCAATCTCATGGAGCAGCTTGGAGTTGCGGGCAAAGTGCACATCTCTGAAAAAACGGCGAAATATCTGGACGATCGCTACGTGATGGAAGACAGTTTGGTGGTGGAACGCGTTGGGCAGATTGTAGCGGCCGATCAGCTGAAAGGTAAGACCCGTCCATTGCATGAGACATGCTGTTAGGCCTAGATCTTAATCCTATGATCAGAAACGATCACTTTATGTACAGCCATGTGAATTTAGAAACAAAAGTGACACCGGGTCACCTGGCATCCTATTATGAGGAAGCCAAAGCTACCACAATCATAATTGAATTACCAAGGATTATTTTTTATGGCTTAGATCTTAGACAAACTTCCTGTAGTGTGACGATAAGTTCTCCCTTTGAACGTTGACACTTTTGATGTTCATAATTTGCTGTGAGGAGGTCACGGAGGATTAGATGTCTGTCTCGTGCTGCCTGTCCTGTTCATTTGCATTCATTAGATGTTACGTAATATTCGGCACCGTCTGATCCCATCCTGATAATCAGGAGGTCATTATGTATTACTGTATCTGCAGCCAGGAAATTGTGATATAATCATTTATATTGTTTGACTTGATTTATTATACGACCTTCTCTCCGCCAAGGCTCATCGAAAAAAATGGTAGACCTCCTGGACTCCTGAAAGAGTAGTCTAGTCATCCAGGTTTCCAGTAAAGACATTAGTGGTGCAGGAAAAAACTGGCCCATGCTTCCATCACTCAACCACTGATGACATCATGCCAGCATCCCCAGAGGCTTTGTGGCTGACACTTACTTATAGAGATGGCACCAGTGTCGGTTCTAGCACGTAAACTGGGTCTGTTGCCTGGTGTTCCTGATCTCTTGGCATCAGCAGATTTGGTTGTACCACTTGTGCCCCTGGTATCGTGAGAGTCCACCAACACCCTTGGTGACCGGCACTGATGCATTTCATAGTCATAGACCAGGCTGATCTTGCTTGATAAACCTTGATAAAAAAAAAAGTCTGTCAGCAGGTTTGACGATGCTAAACTGCTGACAGCATTACGTAGGGGCTTGGGAGAGCACGACAAACATACCTTTTGTGGAGCTTTTTATTTTTATCAGGAGTAGCGTGAATAAGAACTTTTATTCTGCTAGATTCTGCTTCTGTAACTGCCCAGGAGGTGGAGCTTCACTGTGAGGTGCTCTCTGCATTGACCTGTTTCATAGCCCCTCCTCTTTGTTTTCAGTGACAGCTGTAGCATCCAACCAGGAGACAACTACTGCTGTCACTCAAAGCCAAGGGGAGGGGCTATGACTAAGCCAAATGCAGACAGCACTTCACATTGAAGCTCTGTTACCTGGGCACTTACAAGAGCAGACTCTGGCAGAATAAAACTTCATATTCTCACTACTCCTGATGAAAAAACCTCCACCAAAGGCAAGTTTGTCCTGCTCTCCCCAGCTCCTACCTAGGGCTGTCAGCAGTTTATCATGGTTAAAACTGCTCACTGCCTCCCTTTACCATAAAGGTTCCTGGAACTAATAAAACACTGCCTGTTAACCCATGGTATGCAGACTGCAGAAAAAAAAACAAACAATAACCTGTCAGACTCCATCATAGTCAGGGATGTCGAATCAAATTATTCTGTTCTTTGGCAAGAAGAGAATACTGGAATTTTGTTGCAAAAGTGACCTTAGCCTTAGGCCTCATGCACACAACTGCATTTTGTATCATGTCCGATCTGCATTTGTTGCAGATTGCACATGGACCCATTCATTTCTATGAGTCCGCGTCTGTATGTCCATTTCACAACATGTCCTATTGTTTCACATAGAACACGTCCTATTGTTCTCCATATGGTGGGCAAGAATAGTCATTTCTAGTGATTGGAGTGGGAAAATGCAGATTGTATACAGAAGGTGTCCGTATTTTGTGGACCTGTGGTCTGCGGACCACAATATGGACACGGTGATGTTCAGGAGGTCTTACATAGATTCAGCAGATTACTACATATTATATAGATGGCTAAAACTCATGAATTCTGCTTCATAATCTATAGTCGGGAGACTTCTATATATTATGGTACATCTTGATAATCTACAGTACATTATAGGTTACTAGAACTGATTGCTGCAGCTTCGGAATCCACTGGGGGATATGACAGTATATTAGGAGTTCATAGATCAAAGTACACGGGTGGCAGAAGCATAATACGTATGCCGATAGTGCCACATGCAAGAATTTTCCTGGTGCTGTTGGGTGGCAGGGTGGGTGGTGTGGAGGTTGTGCAGCTCTGGCACTGCTGAGTCACATCCAGAGCCCAGCTGCACCAACTGCTCTCTTCCTGCCACCGTCCATCAGACCACAGTGATTACATTCTTCCACCAGGTACTACTCCCCTCAAGGGATTGTATTATGTTGTGGGGAATCTGCGGCTGGCACTGCCATGAGAGTCCTGCAACTGACACTGTTTTTAGGGTCTCATGGCTATCACTATTATAAGGGTTCTGTGGCTCCCTCTGTTATGAAGGTATGAAGGTCCTGAGGCTGGTACTGTTATGAAGGTCCTGTGGCTGGTACTGTTATGAGGGCCCTGTGGCTAGCACTATTATGAGGGTCTTGTGGCTGGCACTAATATGAGGGTCTTGTGCCTGACAGTGTTATAAGGGTCCTGTGGCTGTTGCTGTTATGAGGGTCCTATGATTGGCACTATTATGAGGGTCTTGTGGTTGATACTGTTTTAAGGTCCTATGACTGGCACTATTATGAGGGTCCTGTGACCATCACTGTTATGAGGGTCCTGTGGCTGTTGCTGTTATGAGGGTCCTATGACTGGCACTATTATGAGGGTCCTGTGGCTGGCACTATTATGATGGTCCTGTGACCATCACTGTTATGATGGACCTGTGGCTGGCACTATTATGAGGGCCCTGTGGCTGGCACTGTTATGCGGGTCATATAACTGGCTCTATTATGGGAGCCTGGTGGCTGTTGCTGTTATAAGGGTCCTATGACTGGCACTATTATGAGGGTCCTGTGGCTGGCACTATTATGAGGGTCCTGTGGCTGGCACTATTATGAGGGCCCTGTGGCTGGCACTATTATGATGGTCCTGTGACCATCACTGTTATGATGGACCTGTGGCTGGCACTATTATGAGGGCCCTGTGGCTGGCACTATTATGAGGGCCCTGTGGCTGGCACTGTTATGCGGGTCATATAACTGGCTCTATTATGGGAGCCTGGTGGCTGTTGCTGTTATGAGGGTCCTATGACTGGCACTATTATGAGGGTCCTGTGACTATCATTGTTAATGGAGCTGTGGCTGGCACTGTTATGAGGGTCCTCATGATGTGATAATGTCAGATTTACACCTATAGTCCTAGGCCTACGACCACAATGATCCCCCCGTGTCCACAGCTTCCTTCTAGATATCGGACAATGACCGCATAAAGTAAAATAATAGTAACTGCTGTAATTCTGCCAATCAGTGCCCATGTAATACCGCTCACCAGCTGAGACTGAAACAGCGCCAGGAGAAAAGTTTAGATTTGGTTGTGTGTAGTGAGTACAGGCTGGCGGATGCCCCCAAGTTAGTGAAGTGCAAAGGTACACTATGGGACGGTGTAAACTGGATCTACCTTAGCACTGGGCATGTCATGTTATAATAGTGCTGAACGGAAAGGGTTAAACATCCTGCGACCGCCTCATGTCTCGTCCATCCCGCTCTCTATGTATTTAGCTCCAGTGATCTCAGCTCTCACAATCCATTTACTTGTGGTTGAACCGCAAGCTATATATTTTATGTCTCTCGGCCGGGATTAGCAGGATTTTAAAGCAGAGTATTTCTCAGATGGCGAAGACTGATTAGAAAATGGTATGAGGAGGTTCTATTTATAACGAGTACTGTATGGCGGTAGTATTCTGTGGTATTTGTGAACTATATGGCAGTTTTCGAAGGACAATAGTTGGCACAAGGATGCAATATTTTGCATAGGGGGCTCCAGAGTGATCGTATCCAGCCCAGCGCTAGATGATAAGCGGCTGCCATACACGTTTGTTGCCTCTTATCTCGGAGAAAGAGGTGAAAATCAATCTAGTATGTTCACAGGTGGTTGATACACCATGGAACAGTGTATTAGTGAACGTTCATCTGGCGGATTTTTTATGAGCATTTTCAATGTGAAATTCCACGTAAAAAACAGCTAAAACTCTCATTGTTTTTAATTGGAATCTGGTATTCTTAAGACACGGATTTGTCCGCAAATGGGACTGAAATTGGCGCAGTGAGAAAAAAACCCCGCACCTGTCACAGATTTCATCCGGAAACCACGGCCGGTGGCCATATTGAAATCCTTGTGCAGATCCGCCATGTGTTCAAATGCAAATCCACGGTAAAAACTGCGGAGTGTGAAAACGTCCTTACCAGCAAAGTGGGTGCGATTTTGCAGAATATCATCCACACACTGCAGAAATATTCACCTGCAGTGCGGATTTTAAAGGGGCTCTTCACCTTTGTGGAGCTTTTCTTCAGACCGTCCAGCGTGGCTGGACCCGCGGTGGTAATCATACTTACCTCATCCCTGCCGCTGGGTTCCTGCTCTGAACATCCGGTTCGATGCCCCTGCCACAGCAATGACGTGTCACCTATGTGTCACGTGACACAACAACGTGACACATGGGTGACATCTAACTGCTGCCTCCAATGACTGGTGTCAAACCCGATGTTTACGCGATGTTTACGTGTGGACACCTAGGACCTGCAGAGCCGGTGGGGCAGCACTGGAGCCAGAATCCAGCAGCGGGGATCAGGAAAGCATGATTACCACCATGCCTTCGGCCACGCTGTGGGGTCTGTAGAAAAGGCATTCATTTGTGGACAACCCCTTTAAATCCATGGATTTTCATGGCGGATTTCATCCTTTGCAAAGCAAGGCCAAATGTAACTTGTAGATTTTGACGCAGATTTGTGGCTAGTTTTGCTTCGGAATTGCGGAAAAAAATTCCACTTCACAGAATCCATTGCGTGTGGCTGTACCCTATGTATATAAAAATATGACAGTACGTGTAGTGGACTCCGCGGGGGGGACGCTCAGATTTCCCCCAAGGAATTTGCAGTTTCCTGGACGTCCTACGGCAGCACAGCTTTCATGACTGTGCTGCCTATGGACTACAGGAAATAAAAATTTCAGGTAAATAAATTTTGGTTATACCATGACAATTCAACGGGGCTGGCTATGGCGGATTTCATCCTTTGCAAAGCAAACCCAAATGGAACGTGCAGATTTTGACGCAGATTTGTGGCTAGTTTTGCCTCGTAATTGTGGAAAGAAATTCCACTGCGCAGAATCCACTGACCGCAGTTTCAGAATACACATCAAGAATGGATAGGCCGTTTATTTTCAGGAAGACGTATCTTGTCGGTGGATTTCATGCGTATTTATGCGGCATACGCCTGTGTTTTATGTCATAATTTGTAGTGAATTCCTTCTGTGTTTCCGCGTCTTGGGATTTTCCACACTTGATTCTATCTTCATGTTACCCTGTTCCTGACCTGAGGAAGTTATGGACGTAAATAGCAACTTTCTTGCATTTTATCCCTTCTTCCGCCATATTGTCTATCCTCGGGTACGTTTTTTTCGCCTCTGCCATGGTTTCTTAATTTTTTTGTTAAGTGTTATCACAACACAGAAGTGATTTCCATAATTGCTGCCCGGGTTTAGGAAACAAGTGGCAGGCAGCGGAGTTCTGCACAAATAAGGCTGTGAGCGCGCCGTCTGTTTACCCAACATGTCACACTTAAAAATCTACCTCGAGTGATGGGCGAGAAGACGGGACGCTCAAGACGCCCGTGACCTTTTACTATCGGTTGTATTGTTTTACATTTCCATTGCAATATTTTACAAAAGCATATCTTAAAGAGGAATTCGCTTTTGGCTGTTCCTCTGTTATTGAAATTAATGGATATCTCGGTGTTACCGTTCGCCTTGTCGAGAGGGTTTGACCTTGATCGGTTTGGTAGCACCGACTAGACAATATCAGACACCAGAGGTGGCGGAAAATCTGCGACATATCCATGATAAAAGTGAATGATTCAGCATGAGGCGGTCGGGGGAGCGTCGTGCCGCCTGTTTTTGTGCTCTCTTGCACAATGTCGTAACATGTGTTGATCTTTTTTCCCCGGCCAAACATGTCTGTTATCTGAACCTGTCTCAGGGGCCGTCACGTGAGCTTTAAAGGGTGCGCTCACCTTTGATGAACCTATCTGTTCTCTTCCCTCCAGGGATACAGTAAGTCTTTGTGATCCGTGGCTGCGTCCGTTCACGGCTGGATTGGGCACGCTCGTTCCTCTTTTCTGTATTTGTGTTGTGGTTTGGAGGATCAGACCTGATCTCTGTTATTGCTGTAAACATAGGCAAGGAGGGTCAGCGCTCGGCTTGTTGTGTGCCCTGGCTGTGTGATAAAGTATACAGCAACTACCTGCTGTACCTGCCTGCTGCACCTACCTGTTGTACCTACCTGCTGTACCTGCCTGCTGCACCTACCTGTTGTACCTACCTGCTGCACCTACCTGCTGCACCTACCTGCTGTACCTACCTGCTGCACCTACCTGCTGTACCTACCTGCTGCACCTACCTGCTGCACCTACCTGCTGTACCTACCTGCTGCACCTACCTGCTGCAATATGTATTAGCTGTCTAGAAGGTTCTCCATAGGAAGCAGCGGCAACCAAAACCCACATGATGCATCATATCTGGCAACACTGTGTGCAACGTCTAGTACCGGGTCCTCTTTTGGGGGGGGAGAGGGGGGGTTTGTAGGAGCCTCTCAGGCAGAGGGGGGTACATTAAATAATGCCCGGTATGGTAATGTATGTTGCTTTTCCACTGACATATGGTAGCAGTCATGCAGTGCAAAAAAATATATCCATATCATACTGTGCATAAAAAAAGTGCCATACAGTATAGCACCAACATACAGTGCTCATATAATTCTACCATACAGTGCTTATATACCACCATACAGTATTCATATAATGCCACCATACAGTATTCATATAATACCACCATACAGTGCTTATATACCACCATACAGTGATTATATATCACAATTCAGTACTCATATAATACGACACCACCATACAGTGCTTATATACCATCATACAGTGCTCATATAATGCTACCATACAGTGCTTATCTAATACCACCATACAGTGCTCATATAATTCTACCATACAGTGCTCATCTAATTCTACCATACAGTGCTCATCTAATACCACCATACAGTGCTCATATAATTCTACCATACAGTGCTCATCTAATACCACCATACAGTGCTCATATAATTCTACCATACAGTGCTCATCTAATACCACCATACAGTGCTCATATAATTTTACCATACAGTGCTCATATAATACCACCATACGGGGCTCATATAATAGCAACAAACAGTGCTGATATAATACCAACATACAGTGACCAAATAACAGCCCCACCATAAAATAACCTAATCAAAGCACTACACAAATAATGTAAAGACTAGAGATGGTCATAAGATTTGGTTGCCAGGCTGCTTTGCCCCCGGGGTGAATATACATATATATGTACCCCTGAGGCCAGATTTGCTCTCCGGATGCAAAAGTGACCTCTACATTTACTATAGTCAATGACCTCCTTGACAGTATTGACAAATCACCGTCATACACTGTACGATTGGCAGGAGGGGGAGGGGGGTCAACTACTTGGACCAAAAACACATCACTATGACTAAGGCCAGCCTTAAAAAGGAGGGGTCACCCCTTGCCCTCCCCATGTAATAACAGCTCTGGAGCATCTATTCTTCTGACTCTATAATGTGCCATTTCTCCTGCTAGATGCTATCTACATCTGCCAGAGATGTAGTTGCCTTTTCTATAGGATTTGACCAAAATGGAGGTGTGTGCAAGGTTGAGGTCAGAGGCGCCTCTTCCAATAACCACAGATGATGCGCCACGTCCAACCGCGCAAGCCACAAACCCCCTAGGCCATTAGCCACACCCATAGCGCTGTTCACCAAGGGCCTAGAATATGGGGGCCCTAAAAGCTGTAGAAGTAAAGTACCTAGGATCCTGATTGTTTTTCTACTGCCCTGTTTTATATATACGTTTCTAGGAAACATGTATTATATTATGTATGACTTTTTTTTCTAAATAAAGTTGTTTAAAAAAAAAGCAAAAAGAAAAGCTCTACTGTGTAGCTATTTGATAAAACACAGAAGTGGGGTGGGGTAAAGTAGTGTCGTTGCCAACAGCAACCAATCATATTGCTGCTTGCATTTTCCAAAGCAGCCTTTGTAACATGAGAGCTGGAATCTGATTGGTTGCTATGGGCAACTACTCCACATCTGATAAATCTCCCATAATGCATTTTACCTTCAATCTATGGGTTTACATTGTGTTTTTTTACGTCTTTTTTATGCCCCCGGAGTCCTGGGTATTAATTACCCGGTATTATCTGGCGGTGCTGATAACCTCTCACATCTCCGCTATCATACGCACATTACCTGCCCACAATCTTGTATGTTTAAGATAAACCATATCGTCTTCAAGTGGAAGGCAAATTCCAAGGCAGCAATCTGTATACTTCAAGTGGCCAGACTAGTATGACCTCGGTTATGGAGGTGACCCACCTTAAAGGGAAACTCCACCTTTATCAAAACTGGTGTAAAGGAAAACTGACTTAGGCTACTTCCACACTAGCGTTAGTACGGATTCGGCGGGTCACCCGCCGGATCCGTACTGAGTAATACAACCTTGTGGATCCGTAATTCCGGATCCGGTTGTATTAGCGTTTAAACGGATCCGGAATAACCTCTATTGAAAGTCAATGGAGGACGGATCCGTTTACAAGTGTGTCCACACCAAACGGATCTGTCCCCATTGACTTGCATTGGGGGTCATTCTGGATCCGTTTAGGTGCGGATAACTAGTACGGAGAGCAAACCGCAACATGTTGCGGTTTGCTCTCCGGTCTGAAGACTGAACGGAATGCTTTCAGGAGAATTCCGTTGTCTTCAGTTCAGTTTTGTCCCCATTGACAATGAATGGGGACAAAATGGAAGCGTTTTATTCCGGTATTGAGCCCCTATGACGGAGCTCAATACCGGAATTCAATAACGCTAGTGTGAAAGTAGCCTTAGTTGCCCACAGCAACCAATCAGATCCCAGCTTTCATTTTTCAGAACTCCTTTGGAAAAATGAAAGGTGGAATCTGATTGGTTGCTATGGGCAACTAAGCCAGTTTTCCTTAACAACAGTTTTGATAAATCTCCCCCTAAGCACATGACCAGTGGATGTTTTGTGGTCTGCAAATTGCGGACGTGCAAAATAGGGATACTGGCTGTGTGCATCCATCATTTTGTGTAACGGCACGGCCGTCCCCTAATAGAACTGTCATATTTTTTACAGTAATGCAGACAATAATAGGACGTGTTCCATTTTTTGGCAGAACGGCTATGCGGACATACGGACACGGAACACACTGAGTCATTTCCGTTTTTTTGCTGCCCCATTGAAGTGAATGGTTCTGCATACAGGCTGCAAAAAAATGGAACGGACACAGAAAAAAAGTACATTCGCGTGCATGAGCCCTAACTGTCCCAAATCCTTCACTTTACATACATGGATTAAAATTTAAAGCGATTTCCTTCGCTATTCATGTCTATAGCTGGATTCCATTGCTTCCTTTTACCAGGGAGCAGTGCATTATGGGTGAGATAAGATGTTAGGTCACTTGCACGACAGCGGGGTGGAGCTAAACTCATGTCTGTTTCCAAGGGCAACCAGTAGGATTTTCATTTTTTTGCCTTTATGTATGGAGAGAACGACATAAAATAAATCAAAATTGGTACAAAACAATAAAGCAAATTATTCTTCAAGTTCTGAAATTTTTATGAAGATTTAAAGAGGCTCTCTGACTGCGACAATACCTGATACAGATCTGACCCTGTGATAAGCTGGGAAGGGGCGGACATGTATACAGTTGTTATGCAGCGGCCCAATAGATGCCCAGGTCCGAGAAGGGGAGCAACTAGTACTTATCTCAGCGTGATAGATATAAAATGCAAAAAATGGCAGCACGAGAGAAAAATATAAGTAGAAAAACCGAGGCCCAATGGAACTAGACCAATGTCCAAATATAAAGAAGTAAATATGCAGCACTCTCCAAGGTAAGTAAAAACAAGTGAAAATGTATTCACCTATGTGGACGCAACGTTTTGGCTCCAACACTACAGCCTTCCTTCCGCTTAAGGAAGGCTCTAGTATTGGAGCCGAAATGTCACATCCACATAGGTGAATGCATTTTCACTTGTTTTTACTTACCTGGAGAGTGCTGCATATTTATTTAGATAGATAGATATTAGATAGATAGATATTAGATTAGATAGATAGATAGATAGATAGATAGATAGATAGATGGATGGATGGATAGATAGATAGATATTAGATTAGATAGATAGATATGAGATAGATAGATATTAGATAGATAGATAGATAGATAGATAGATAGATAGATAGATAGAAGAGATGATAGATAGATAGATAGATAGATAGATAGATAGATAGATAGATATTAGATAGATAGATAGATAGATAGATATGAGATAGATAGATATTAGATAGATAGATGGATGGATAGATAGATAGATAGAAGAGATGATAGATAGATAGATAGATAGATAGATAGATAGATAGATAGATAGATAGATAGATATTAGATAGATAGATAGATAGATATGAGATAGATAGATATTAGATAGATAGATAGATAGATGGATATATAGATAGATAGATAGATAGATAGATAGATAGATAGATAGAAGAGATGATAGATATGAGATAGATAGATAGATAGATAGATAGATAAATATAAAATTCCACAGCACCACCAAACGTAAGTCAAAAAAAGATGTGATTTATTCACCAGACCAGCGACGTTTCAGTCCTCTTACTGGGACTTTTCTCAAGCAGTAAGTGATATCAGCATTACAAAGGTATATATAGCCATGATAGTGTGTACATAATCAATTCATTAATTACATCATTAAGTAAAAAATTAAGTAAAAAATTCATATATCCATAATTAAAAAAGTGTATAAAAAATAACAATTCATTCAAACAAAAATACATAACGCAATTCCATGATAAAAAAAATATAATGTGATCAAATTCATATTACAACATATCCAAGTGTCATACTTATTCCTTATTAACATATCCTATACATCTGTGCATTTCACGTGCTCATAATACATAATTATTAAAAGTAGTAACTAACCAGCATGTGTCCACAATTCCCATCTGAATAGCGTTGTGAAGACTCAACTGAGCATGCGTAAATACTAAAAAGCGGAAGTGTGTTCCAATGTGGAACGCACACCTGATAATGGAGTCATGTGACATCACCGAACAAACCGGATATCCGTATACACATCCGGAAAAGTCAATGCGTTTCACACTGGAGCGCTCACATGATTCGCTTACTGAATCAGGTGACTCGACTGTCAAAGCGCCGATATAAAACGCCACTATCATTAATAACTTACAATTTAGTTTATGAATATCAATGGGGTGCGGTCATTATACTACTTTGATAACATCAAACAAAATGTTGTCTAACTGGGATCGTTAGTACCTATGGACATTATACATTCTGTATTGTGGTGTACTTAATGATGTAATTAATGAATTGATTATGTACACACTATCATGGCTATATATACCTTTGTAATGCTGATATCACTTACTGCTTGAGAAAAGTCCCAGTAAGAGGACTGAAACGTCGCTGGTCTGGTGAATAAATCACATCTTTTTTTGACTTACGTTTGGTGGTGCTGTGGAATTTTATATTTATCTAGTAAGGAGTTGACCATCTCCGGAGCCACTGGCACACCTATACGCTATTTCTCATTTTTGCGGTGCTGCTTTCATTATTGTTTTTTTTAGATAGATAGATAGATAGATAGATAGATAGATAGATAGATAGATAAGTCAAAGAAAAACAGCAGCACAAGTCAAAGCGGGTGCAATCTCTCCAGGCCAGGATGTATCGCCAATAGATATAAAGTAACGAAAATGAGGCAGCACTCCAAATGGTGAAAACAATGGTGGACGTTTATTCCGGATCGCGATCCGGAATAAATGTCCACCATTGTTTTCACCATTTGGAGTGATGCCTCATTTTCGTTACTTTAGATAGATAGATAGATAGATAGATAGATCAGGACAGATAGATAGACCATAGATAGATCAGAGGACATCAGCATGGAGTTTGTATGTTCTCCATGCGTCTGTTTCCTCCCACATACTGATAGGGGACTTAGATTGTGAGCCCCAATGGGTGATGCTAATGTCTGTAAAGTGCTGCAGTATATGTCAGCACTATATAAGTGCATAAATTAAATAAATAGAACATAGATAGATAGATAGATAGATAGATAGATAGATAGACGTGCTTCGTTTTCCCAGGAATCACCTAATTGATTTGATGTAATTATTCCTCTTATGAAATGTCTTATTACACAGCAGCTCTGATGACCACACCTTCTGGATTAGCAGATGTCGGATTACAGGAGTATTACACTATAGTGAGATATAAGCTGCTCCTGTGGGTCAGTGATGGGTCAGTGGACGCAGACACTCAGTTTGGCCATTTTTCGGGTGATTTTAGCTGAAGGCGGCAGTGGACCCGGTGTGACTGCGGCTCTTCACTTGAGAGCAGACATCCTCTTCTGCTTTGGCTCTCTTCTCTCTGTTTAAAGAACCTGAGTGTCGAGTTGTTTATGGAAAGCTGCTCCTTGGCTGCACCTTACAGGGCGGTGCCTGTATGTAGATAGGGTGATCTTTATGTCTGGGATATTATGATAGCTGAAGTGCTGCCAGTTACATATCTATCAGCCCGTGTGCTTCCGTAACACAGGTCGTGTGAGCCGCAGCCAGCGCCAGCACGCCTCGTCACATCTCAGCCGTAAAAATGGACGCCTACGGCAACACGTCCTCCCTGTAAGAAGTGATACGTGTACAATCTGAGAGTCAGCAGACAGCACCGGGCGTCTTATCCCTCGCAGATCTACGACATTTAAGAACACAACAATTGCTTAACCGTCAAATCCCTAGTAGACGTCGAAGACAATCGCGTAACTGACAATTCCCTAATATGAAATTGAAGTTTTACGGATTGTGGGATTGACCATAAAACAATAAGTCCAGACTGTCAGAAGGTGTGCCAAATTTCTTAAGAGGCTTGTACCTGTAGTATTTAATTCTGATGGTCTGTCCTCAGGATAGGTCATCTGTATACAATTGGAGGGGGTCCGACCATTGGCACCCCCGCCAATCAGCTGTTTAAAGAGGCCATGGGGCTCATCACAGCTCACCAAGCACAGCGCCGTCCATTGTATAGTGGCTGCGCTTGATATTGCAGCTCAGCCCCATTCAGTTGAATGGGACTAGGTCATGTGACCGTCAAAGCCCTCTTCTTGGCCGCCAGCCATGTACATAACGATCTGGTGATCTCAGCATTAATTAATGTAGGAGCATCAGGTACTTATGCATTAGGTCAGCGACTGCAGGTGCCCTCCTGAATTCCAATGTATGACCGCCCTCAGGACAATGACATGGTTTCATATTGTGGCACAGGCAGCAGTATTTTGTGCTTCACTGTGGTATCTGGTTCTGCTGGGGCGGTATTTTGTGCTGCACTGTGGTATTTGGTTCTGCTGGGGCGGTATTTTGTGCTGCACTGTGGTATTTGGTTCTGCTGGGGCAGTATTTTGTGCTGCACTGTGGTATTTGGTTCTGCTGGGGCAGTATATTGTGCTGCACTGTGAGATCTGGTTCTGCTGGGGTGGTATTTTGTGCTGCACTGTGATATCTGGTTCTGCTGGGGCAGTATCTTGTGCTGCACTGTGGTATCTGGTTCTGTTGGGGCAGTATTTTGTGCTGCACTGTGGTATCTGGTTCTGTTGGGGCAGTATTTTGTGCTGCACTGTGGTATTTGGTTCTGCTGGGGCAGTATTTTGTGCTGCACTGTGGTATTTGGTTCTGCTGGGGCGGTATTTTGTGCTGCACTGTGGTATTGGGTTCTGCTGGGGCGGTATTTTGTGCTGCACTGTAATATCTGGTTCTGCTGGGGCAGTATCTTGTGCTGCACTGTGGTATCTGGTTCTGTTGGGGCACTATTTTGTGCTGCACTGTGGTATCTGGTTCTGCTGGGGCAGTATTTTGTGCTGCACTGTGGTATCTGGTTCTGTTGGGGCAGTATTTTGTGCTGCACTGTGAGATCTGGTTCTGTTGGGGCAGTATTTTGTGCTGCACTGTGGTATCTGGTTCTGCTGGGGCAGTATTTTGTCCTGCACTGTGGTATCTGGTTCTGCTGGGGCGGTATATTGTGCTGCACTGTGATATCTGGTTCTGCTGGGGCAGTATCTTGTGCTGCACTGTGGTATCTGGTTCTGTTGGGGCACTATTTTGTGCTGCACTGTGGTATCTGGTTCTGCTGGGGCAGTATTTTGTGCTGCACTGTGGTATTTGGTTCTGCTGGGGCAGTATTTGTGCTGCACTGTGAGATCTGGTTCTGTTGGGGCAGTATTTTGTGCTGCACTGTGGTATCTGGTTCTGCTGGGGCTGTATTTAGTGCTGCACTGTGGTATTTGGTTCTGCTGGGGCAGTATTTTGTGCTGCACTGTGGTATCTGGTTCTGCTGGGGCAGTATTTTGTGCTTCACTGTGGTATCTGGTTCTGCTGGGGCGGTATTTTGTGCTGCACTGTGGTATTTGGTTCTGCTGGGGCGGTATTTTGTGCTGCACTGTGGTATTTGGTTCTGCTGGGGCAGTATTTTGTGCTGCACTGTGGTATTTGGTTCTGCTGGGGCAGTATATTGTGCTGCACTGTGAGATCTGGTTCTGCTGGGGTGGTATTTTGTGCTGCACTGTGATATCTGGTTCTGCTGGGGCAGTATCTTGTGCTGCACTGTGGTATCTGGTTCTGTTGGGGCAGTATTTTGTGCTGCACTGTGGTATCTGGTTCTGTTGGGGCAGTATTTTGTGCTGCACTGTGGTATTTGGTTCTGCTGGGGCAGTATTTTGTGCTGCACTGTGGTATTTGGTTCTGCTGGGGCGGTATTTTGTGCTGCACTGTGGTATTGGGTTCTGCTGGGGCGGTATTTTGTGCTGCACTGTAATATCTGGTTCTGGCTGGGGCAGTATCTTGTGCTGCACTGTGGTATCTGGTTCTGTTGGGGCACTATTTTGTGCTGCACTGTGGTATCTGGTTCTGCTGGGGCAGTATTTTGTGCTGCACTGTGGTATCTGGTTCTGTTGGGGCAGTATTTTGTGCTGCACTGTGAGATCTGGTTCTGTTGGGGCAGTATTTTGTGCTGCACTGTGGTATCTGGTTCTGCTGGGGCAGTAATTTTGTCCTGCACTGTGGTATCTGGTTCTGCTGGGGCGGTATTTTGTCCTGCACTGTGGTATCTGGTTCTGCTGGGGCAGTATTTTGTCCTGCACTGTGGTATCTGGTTCTGCTGGGGCAGTATATTGTGCTGCACTGTGATATCTGGTTCTGCTGGGGCAGTATCTTGTGCTGCACTGTGGTATCTGGTTCTGTTGGGGCACTATTTTGTGCTGCACTGTGGTATCTGGTTCTGCTGGGGCAGTATTTTGTGCTGCACTGTGGTATTTGGTTCTGCTGGGGCAGTATTTTGTGCTGCACTGTGAGATCTGGTTCTGTTGGGGCAGTATTTTGTGCTGCACTGTGGTATCTGGTTCTGCTGGGGCTGTATTTAGTGCTGCACTGTGGTATTTGGTTCTGCTGGGGCAGTATTTTGTGCTGCACTGTGGTATCTGGTTCTGCTGGGGCAGTATTTTGTGCTGCACTGTGGTATCTGGTTTCTGCTGGGGCGGTATTTTGTGCTGCACTGTGGTATCTGTTCTGCTGGGGCAGTATTTTGTGCTGCACTGTGGTATCTGGTTCTGCTGGGGCGGTATTTTGCGCTGCACTGTGGTATCTGGTTCTGCTGGGGCGGTATTTTGTGCTGCACTGTGGTATCTGGTTCTGCTGGGGCGGTATTTTGCGCTGCACTGTGGTATCTGGTTCTGCTGGGGCGGTATTTTGTGCTGCGCTGTGGCATCTGGTTCTGCTGGGGCGGTATTTAGTGCTGCACTGTGGTATCTGGTTCTGCTGGGGCAGTATTTTGTGCTGCACTGTGGTATCTGGTTCTGCTGGGGCGGTATTTTGTGTTGCACTGTGGTATTTGGTTCTGCTGGGGCGGTATTATGTGCTGCACTCTGGTATTGCTGGCCCTGCCTACTTCTGTTGTCCCTCCTTCTGTCAGTTTGGACCCTCCTACAACATGGGGCCACTTTTAGTATTTTTTTTTCTAGGGCCACTTTAATTTCCCAGCCCACCCCTGTGTATGAAACTACAAATGTCCTCCTTTGTGTTTCACTTCAGATCCCTGTTTGTTGTCAGTAAACGTAAGAAAAAAAATTCTTGTTTATATGCAGAGACTGAAAACTCCAGTCTGATTATCTCGGTTCTGTTACAATGTATCCAGTCTACACAATCCTGTGTGACCTCAGCACAAATCTCACTGGAGTCCTGGGGTTTGATACAATGTATCAGCGCAGGTAATCACAATGTATCAGTCTGTGGTTCAGGTTGTTCGGCTCTGGAAGAGTTTTTTACCCCTCCATGCCTTCTGTGTGCCCCCATGGGGCACCTGGACAGGGGTTTGGATGAGACCCCTCCCCCCTTCATGGCGGACACGTGCTCCTCAGGACTGACGTTGCCATGTAGTCTTCAGTAAACTGTTTATCACCTTCAGATTTTCCTTCTTCTGACCCTGAATCCATTCGCCTTGGCCTGACAGACAAAATACCAGAAGGAAGATACAATGATTTCCCGCCTGATGACCGATGTGAATTTGGAGGATGTGCCGCTCATTACAAACCAATGACAATTTATTGTTCTTAAAGGAACACTCTGGAAAAAAAAAACGTATACGCTGTGTTTTATGTAGTGCAAGGCCTAGGGGGTCAGTATATGACATCTCTTCAGTGTTCCCTGAATCCTTGTGTCATGCTCCGCCCCCTCAGGCCCTGCAGTAGGCATAACATAAAAAATCATGTGTTCTTTTAAATCCTCACTGACATCACGTGGAGCTTCCCTGTTTTGCTCCATTGCATCACCAAGTGCACTTCTCACATACTCCGCATCTCCCTAAAGTGCTTAAAATCCTGAAAGAATCCTCTGTCACCAGGATCAATCCTATTAAACCAGGCGTATAGACTGAGTAAAACTATAGGTGCAGCCGTTTTTGAGAAATCTACACTTTTATTTTTATGCAAATGAGTCATTGGAGCACCAGGAGGTGGGCTTATGGGGTCTGAGCACCCCTTCAGCAATGCCCCTGGTGCTTAATACAGTTGCCTCCACCAGCAGAATAGTGAGTGCAGCTCTGGAGTATAATACAGGATGTAACTCAGGATCAGTACAGGATAAGTAATGTAATGTATATACACAGTGACTGTACCAGCAGAATAGTGAGTACAGCTCTGGAGTATAATACAGGATGTAACTCAAGATCAGTACAGAATAAGTAATGTAATGTATGTACACAATGACTGCACCAGAAGAATAGTGAGTGCAGCTCTGGAGTATGATACAGGATGTGACTCAGGATTAGTTCAGGATAAGTAATGTATGTACACAGTGACTGCACCAGCAGAATAGTGAGTGCAGCTCTGGAGTATGATACAGGATGTGACTCAGGATCAGTACAGGATAAGTAATGTATGTACACAGTGACTGCACCAGCAGAATAGTGAGTGCAGCTCTGGAGTATGATACAGGATGTAACTCAAGATCAGTACAGAATAAGTAATGTAATGTATGTACACAGTGACTGCACCAGCAGAATAGTGAGTGCAGCTCTGGAGTATAATACAGGATGTAACTCAGGATCAGTACAGGATAAGTAATGTAATGTATATACACAGTGACTGTACCAGCAGAATAGTGAGTACAGCTCTGGAGTATAATACAGGATGGAACTCAAGATCAGTACAGAATAAGTAATGTAATGTATGTACACAATGACTGCACCAGAAGAATAGTGAGTGCAGCTCTGGAGTATGATACAGGATGTGACTCAGGATCAGTACAGGATAAGTAATGTATGTACACAGTGACTGAACCAGCAGAATAGTGAGTGCAGCTCTGGAGTATAATACAGGATGTAACTCAGGATCAGTACAGGATAAGTAATGTAATGTATGTACACAGTGACTCCACCAGCAGAATAGTGAGTGCAGCTCTGGAGTATAATACTCAGGATCAGTACAGGATAAGTAATGTAATGGGGATTGCTTCCTTTTATGACAGGATGTAGCTGAGTGACTTGCAGGGGATCTGTGAAATTCCCAGTAGCCATGTAGGTTATTAGCTTTTTTATTAGTGATCGGGCAGCAGCATTATATTAGGGAAATACTTGATTTCTAACTGAAATGTCTCCTTTAACTACTGGGTTATTGCATGATAAGCGATTCCCGTGTATAATGATGTTGTGATCACTGCAGACAAGTGGAACAGAATACAGGCGTCATTTACAGCAGCTTGTATTCTGTAAAGGGCACTCCCATAGCGGGGGTCACCACCTCTCATGATGATGCAGCAGCTTCTGTTAAATCATTATTGTGCAATTACTTGTCCTTAAAGGGGTTGTCCCACGAAAAATATTCTACAGTTTTCAAACCAGCGCCTGTACCTGAATATTTTTGTAATTGCATGTCATTAAAAATGTATAGTTACTGAGTTATTCAGTAATATGTATCTGTATAGGACCACTTATTTCTTTGACCTGCTCACGGAGATGGCCGCACATGCTCAGTTTCCTCTTTCAACTGCCTCCTGAGCTATGATAGGGAGAGCTGAGACACGCCCCCTGAGCTGTGATAGGGAGAGCTGAGACACGCCCCCTGAGCTGTGATAGGGAGAGCTGAGACACGCCCCCTGAGCTGTGATAGGGAGAGCATGGACACACCCCCTTATCTGCAGCAGAGAAGACACTCCTCTTGAGCTGTCAGCTTGATATAAATCTAGCAGAGCAATGAATGGGGAGATCTCTGGATCCATGTGAGGTACAGGGCTGGTTCTAGCTTTGTTAGAAAGAGGTTGTCATGTACTATATGATGTCTGATTTTCATTTTTAACATTATTCATGGGATAACCCCTTTAAATTTAAGAATTTAAACATAAAATTAGAGTCTCAGGGATAAAATAGCTTCTGTGCTCCACCGGGGGGGATGTCGGCCCGTGGAGCACATGCTTAAAAATAATCCTTGTGTGACAGGAGTGCATCCGCTGCTCTATTCCTGGGTAGTCTGAGCTAGTGCGAGGAGATTTTGGCTTCAGTCCTGTCAGGGAGACACCAGACAGTCTTCCCTCTACCATTCTCTCAGCTATAGGTCCCTTGGTATGATATAACATTTCTATGGTAAACGTAGTTTACCATATCTGTTTCTGGGAAAGTGGGGTGGCAACGGATTTGGTCGCTGATACAGCTCCTGTAAGGATTGTCATCGTGCCCTCTCAAATGGCAAATTTAGGGACTTACCGGAGCTTTAATGGCAGTCATTGGTGGTCACCCAGCTTTCCTAGATACAGATACAGATATTGCTCATAGATTTCAATTTAATGCAGATTTTTCTTATTTTTGGTTGGAGCGGAACTTAAAGGGGTTGACCCATATCAGACGTTAAAGGGGTTATCCAACACCTATAATGCCCCCAACAATGCCCGGGTCCCTCATTCTGGTCATACTTACCCTGCTGGCCGGCACCGCATCACTTCTGTTGGCCGCATGGCCGCCGCTGCATCTCCCAAACATCCTTCAACAAGGGGCAGCCAATAGCAGGCCGCAGGGGCAGATTGGGAACTTAAAGTGGCCCTGGAAAAAATACTAAAAGTTGCGTCTAGTTGCGTCCAAATTGATGGAAGGCAGGGCCAGCAATAGCATATTGTGGCACATTATACCACCTCAACAGAGCCAAATACCACAGTACATCACAAAATATTGCCACCAGCACAAAATACATCCCCAAAAACTTCCACTTGCTGTCAATTAGAAGGGCCCAGATGGCCCCCCGGGCATCGGCCCACCGGGAAATTTCCCTGTAAGGTCTAAGGCCAATCCGCCCCTGGCAGGCCGCGACGGGAGTGAGCCTCCCTAGCATCACGGGTGACACTAAGGAGGCTAGTCACCATCATGGCCTGCTATTGGCTGCCCCCACCCCTCCAGTCGCTGGATGTTTTGATGCGCGCAATGGGGAGATGCAGCTGCAGCCGTGCGGGCATCAGGAGCAACGTTGGTGCCATGGAGCGGGGTAAGTACGACCAGTATGAGGTGCCTGGGCATTTTGGTGGGAATTATAGTGGTTGGATAACCCCTTTAATGGCATTTCACTAAGATATGATCTGGGACCAGAGGTGCACCACCAATGAGGCCAGGTGAGGCGATTGCCTCAGGCAGCACCAGGTAGGGGCAAGAGGGGGGCAGTGGAAGGGCCATGGGCAGTGAGCGCTTTCATTGTGGCAAAGGGGTTAGGTTAAGAAATTGGCATTGGGGAGGGGGGGGGCGCCGTTTCAGTTTTTGCTTCAGGCAGCAGAAAGGCTAGAAGGCTAGGTGCACCCTTGCCTGGGACCTGCTCCTATCTCCAAAATGGGTACCTGACGTAAAGGAGAGCACACTGCGCAGGCGCCAGTGCCCTCCATTCACTTCTATGGCTATTTTCGGAAGTCCCACTACGGTGAATGGGGAACGCACCACGCAACCTCGGCCACACTCCATTCAGCGCTATGGGACGGCTGGAAATAGCAGACCCAGCGTTGTGACCGCGCTTGCGCAGTTCGCTCTTCTTAACTTCGTTCTGGAGACAGAAGCAAGTCCCAGAGGTAGGACCTTAACCTATCTGACATGGATGGCACGTCCTAGCGATATGCCATTCATCTCTGAGATGGGAAGACCCCCTTTAAGCCTGTTGATACTTCACCCTGACCAGGGAAATGTGTCTGAAAGCAGAAGGCAAGTTCTGTGGGTAAGGACTGTGATGAGTCAGTAGGGGAGTGCCTTAAGTCCCCCTTCCCCCCCAATAGTCTTCTCCGCGGGCTGGAATGTGGTGCTGGGGTATATTTAGAAAACCCTGCCCGCTCACCCCGTGGGAGACAGGACCCTCATAGTTTGGAACCCGTCCTGCAGAGCCTAAGAGGCTCATCCATGACTGTAAGGATTCCCACGAGAATCTTTAACCTCTTCGCGGCTGCAGAATTGCATTTTTTATTTTTTTTTTTATTTTTTTTCTTCATTTGCGTCATAGAGAGTTGGTCTCGACCGTCCAGTTCCGGGTCTGGCTCCGACTCGTCTCTGATTTTAATGCTTGCTTCCCTTTACGATGTAGAAATGTAGCAGAGCTGAATTTGTCGTTGAACTCTTTGGGGTTGTATCGCTGTGTTAGTTAGGGTTGTGATAGGATTATGAGCCTGGTCGAAATTGTAAACTCGTCTCTGCTGCTTCTGTAGGTGAAGGGAAACAGTTTATGCGTCCTGTTCTCCGTTAATCTCCGGCTCTTTCTTTGTATATAAATATATAGTGAATATTGGACTTTTTGTATAGTCTTTTTCTCTGCTACGCGGAATAGTGAGACAGCCTCGATTAATATGTCTGACACGGTGTCTTGAAGGGGAATACCTACCCATGAGAAGCAAACTGCCTTATAGGCTGCGACACTCTGGACAGCGCTGCAGCCTCCTCACAGCTCACCAAGCACAGCGCCATGCATTGTATAGTGGCCATGCTTGGTATTGCAGCCCAGGCCCATTCACTTGAATGGGACTGAGCTGCACCTAGGTCATGTGACTGATGAACGACGTGCATATATGCCTTGGAAGAGGCCTCAGCACTCACCAGAGCACCGCAACCTCATCAGTAATCTGATTGACAGGGGTGCCGGGAGTTGGTCCTTTACTGATCAGATATGGATGACCTAAATAACACAGCAGCACAAAGTATTTAAGGAAATGAACGAGCCGAGCTTGTAGGAGGTGGTCCAGTCACATGATTTCCATGATACAAACAATTTTTCAGTCCCATAGAACACCGATGATTGGCGCTTATTACGGGCAGCAGTAAACTGTGTATACTGACCGGTAGGGTTGATCCTGCTGATTAAAACTATATAATTATAAGAATAATTATTCTTTATTCAAATGAGGGCTTCAGTGCACTGAGGGGCAATTTTCTAGTGCACTGACGCTTTAAATGATATAAAGTATTTTTTTTCTCAGCCGATGTTTACAAGATGGATATCGTTTTAATCAGCAGGGTCAACCCCATGCCTGGTTTACTAAGGCTGATCCTGCTGACAGGTGCTCTTTCCATAATTAGAAACAGCGCCACTTCTGTCCATAGGTTATGTCTTGTATTGCAGTTCAGTCTCATTAGCGCCAGAATTAAGTGACGGCTCTCCTGCGCAGGAGCTTTGGCGGATCGGCTTTCTTCGACGTGACGTGGTTGCGGCAACATGTTGAACTGAGTTTTCTCAATACCATGGAGCAGGATGTAAATAAAAGATTAGACACGACTGATGGTAACTTATCCCGGCGTGAAATCGTGGGATCTTTGTGTGATGTACAGGATAGAAGTGATCTCATCGCTGTGAATCCCGGAGTCCAGAGCTCGCTGTGAGGACTGACAGCCATTACCCCGAGGCACATGCGCCTGTTATCTCTGCACATGCGTCTTATAATGACCTAGATATCTTCCGAGACATTTACTCTTCAAATATTTATAACATATTATAATTCACCCTAATTTATTACGCAGCGCGAGCCACATAAAGAGAAAACATACTTGCAGTACCTATTCTCCCACATCCAAGAGTCTTCCACAGCAGAGCTGATTACAAAATCTACTGGCAGCCATCACTGTATACGTATGTATAAGCGGACACTAGTTAACCCCCCTAGCAACTTAAAGGAGGTAGCCCATCTCATACATTGGTGGAATTGGTGGCATATTGTGGTCCCCTCTTCTTCACTTTGCAAGCTTCATTTCAGAGATAGGTGTGGGTCCCAGACATTGGGGGCGTAAGGCTAGTAAAATGTATGAGATGGGTCCACCCCTTTAAAAGTACCCATCACCACTCCTGACATGTCTTGTTTTAGTAACTACTTGCATTCCTCATGTAATAACAATTCTGGAGCATCCTTTCTTATGACTCTATGTTGTGCCATTCCTCTATTATTCCTGCTAAAAGTTTACAAATAAAGGTCCATCTGGGTGTTGCCAGCTGGGGCTGTGTTCATGCCCAGTCTTATCAGTGTTGCCAGTGTAATACTGTGCAGAGACACAGCCCCAACAGGTAACACCCAGATGGACCCTTATTCGTAAACTTCTAGCAGGAATAATAGAGGAATGGCCCAGCATAGAGTGATAAAAAAAGATGTTCCAGCATTGTTATTACATGGGGAATGCAAGTAGTTACTAAAACAGACATGCCAGGGGAGGTTATGAGTCCTCTTTATGCCTTAACCATTGAACACATGACACCATAAGTTCTTGGCAAAAACGGATTTGTGGCATGTACCACCATTTATTTTGCAGCCAATGAGAATACAGCGTAAGAGGACACACAGTGGATCCAACAAAGCCACCTTAGGCTACCTTCACACTTGTTCCGGCAGGGGAACAGTCTGCCGGATCCGTGTTACCCCAAGTCCATTGTACCGACGGAAGTCCTCTCCAGCCCCATTTACTATAATGGGGACGGGGGTCCGGCCGCAGCACGGCAAACATGCCGAGAGGCGGCCGGAATAAAACTACAGCAGGCTACCTACCGCAAGTGTGAAAGTAGCCTTCATTACATAGTATACACAGAAAGTTTGTAATATACTAAACATTCTGAAGTTGAATAGATCGGTCTTTCAGGAACCCCATCATGTAAGGCTCCTCTTCTGAAAATCCACCTTCTGCCGACATCACATCCTTTACCAGGTTTCCAGTCTGGGCTATGGATGAGATGTCACTCCCGCTGGATGGGGCCAGAACTATTCCTCTTGCTAGCGCATGCGCAGTTGAGGTGGATTCAGGAGTTTGCGCATTCCTTGCGCAGATAAGGAATAGTTCTGGTCCCGTCCATAGCCCAGGCCAGGAAACCCAGTAAAGGACGTGATATTGCCGGAAGCTCGATTTTCAGTAGAGGAGCGTCACATGACTAGGTTCCTGGGAGGCCTATCTGCGCAACTTTGGAATGATAAGTATATTACAAACTTTCTCCTATAAGTGTGTTATGTGTAATTAAAGGGGTTGTCCTACGAAAAATATTCTACAGTTTTCGAACCAGTACGTAAATCTGAATACATTTGTAATTGCATGTAATTAAAAATTTATTATAGCTTCTGGGTTATTCAATAAAATCGATCTGTACAGCTCCACCTGCTGTTTCCTCTTGTACCAATTTCTTTGTCCTGCTCACCGAGATGGAAGCACATGCTCAGTTCCATCCTTCACTAGCTGCAGCAGAAAGGACACATCCCTGGCAAAAGCCATGCTCTCTGAGCTGTTGTTTAGGAATAGCACTGCAGCAGAAAGGTCACACCCCTGAGAAAAGCCATACCCCCTGAGCTGTTGTTTAGGAATAGCACTGCAGCAGAAAGGTCACACCCCTGAGAAAAGCAGTGCTCTCTGAGCTGTTGTTTAGGAATAGCACTGCAGCAGAAAGGTCACACCCCTGAGAAAAGCCATACCCCCTGAGCTGTTGTTTAGGAATAGCACTGCAGCAGAAAGGTCACACCCCTGAGAAAAGCCATACCCCCTGAGCTGTTGTTTAGGAATAGCACTGCAGCAGAAAGGTCACACCCCTGAGAAAAGCCATACCCCCTGAGCTGTTGTTTAGGAATAGCACTGCAGCAGAAAGGTCACACCCCTGAGAAAAGCTATGCCCCCTGAGCTGTTATAGGGATACAGCTGCGGAAGAAAGGACACACACCCTGACAAAGGACAGGTTAGGTTTCGTCCTGGAAAACCCTTTTAACCTCCATCATGCCCCAGGTAAAACGAAAAGCTTACCTCCCCCCTGTCATACTCTCTGATGACATTTTTCTTTCACTGCCTTGCTAAAACTACTACTACTCCTAACTTGCCTTATCATGATAAGCCCCCCCCGTACGTCTTCTCGGGCTTATTCCCTCCTCGCCATTCAGTCATACTGCTCCATTCGACTTCAATGACAGCTTTATCAATACAATGCAGTGAGCTCCCCCTAGTGGCGGCTGCTGGCAGATATAATTTTATCTTTAATGGCTGGATACATTGCAACAAAACTGCAGCTGCGAGACGTCTTTCTTTTCACAAGAATGCATTCATTCACTGACAACAAGCATGTCTACAGATTGTAACTGGTCAGATGCGACGTTGCTCAGCGTTTTAGCTGCTCTCTGAACCCTTAGATTTTACTGGAGGGCACGCCCCATGAAGCTTCGCCGGCATTCCTGCTGGGTAACTTCCTCAATACTCTAGTGTTTCAGGACGGCTTAATTTGTCGCACGTATTGCCTGGCAACTTCACAGGAGATTTACTGACTGATTGTTGACATTGGAGGCTGTTGAAAGGCAGATTTTGGAGAATGAGGTAGAGTACACGTATGTGCTGGTAAACCCGCACTGTAATTAAAAGTGAACGTTTTACCGCCCTATAAATGTATTCCAGAATGCCCAGCAGTTGCAAAACTACAACTCCCAGCATGCCCTGACTGCCGCAGAGTTGTAGTTTTGCAACTGCTGAAGCACCACGGGTTGGAGGCCATTGCAAAATCGTCACAATGTTAATAAAGTTTATTGAAAAGAAGACAGAATGTGGTCATACTTTTTATAGTAAGGGACTCCAAGATGTCAGCTCAGGAAAACAGCGTTGCACAGTATGGCTATGGATAACAGACGGCAAACATGGTAGACTATAGCTCCTTACATGTATTTCTACACCCCAGAGAATCCCTTTAAGGAGCAGCCGCAACCAGTGTTGTGGACTATCATTTGGTGGGATGGAAAAGTGACAACACCATCAGACTGGCATTTTGAGTGGTTGTCAGCAGTGAGAGGGTACGCCCATTCGGCAAACCTTTCTCCCTACGGACTCCCACGTACATGTGCCTCGGCCAAGCATGCATGTATTTTCGTCGCTGTCATCTCTGTCTGCAGTTTGTCTCTCATGATCTCACGAAATCCAGCACGCCCCATCCTTTTTTTCTCCTGAATCTGTCAGGACACACCCCCCATTCACCCCCAGTCACGCTAATATGACGGGGGGCTCCGTCATACAGCGCATTAGACTACTGTCGGCTGAACCTGCTGGTTTTATCAGTCTAATGTATATGGCACGCTCCAGACTCTCGGCGGAAGAAGGATCGGGCGTGTTGAAAAGGATCGGTCACCTCTCCTGTTGTCAAAATGACTTACATTTCCCATGTAATAACAACTCTGGAGCATCTTTTCATTTAAAGGGGTATTCTCATCTTAGACAATGGGGGCATATCGCTAGGATATGCCCCCATTGTCTTATAGGTGCGGGTCCCACCGCTGGGACCCGCACCTATAGCCAGAACGGAGCGGGGAGCGCTGCGCCTGGAGGACCCCAGGTTTCCGGGGGTCCGGCCACCACCAGGCGCAGCTCCCCGCGCCGCTCATAGGAATGAATGGGAGCCGGGCCGTGCATGCGCGGTCGGCTCCCATTCATTTCTATAGAGCCGACGGAAGTAGCCGAGCCAGCGCTCGGCTATTTTCGGCGGCCCCATAGAAATGAATGGAGGGCGGCTGCGCATGCGCAGTGCGCCCTCATTCACTTCGGGGGCTCCGTTCTCGATATAGGTGCGGGTCCCAGCGGTGGGACCCGCACCTATAAGACAATGGGGGCATATCCTAGCGATATGCCCCCATTGTCTAAAATGAGAATAACCCTTTAACTCTATGTTGCATCATTCCTCTATTACGCCTGCTAGAAGTTACAAATGAATTACCAGCAGTCTGCCATAAAGGTCCAGCTGGGTGTTACCCGTTGACACAGTCTGACACTATCCAATCAGTGCGCAGGGACACACCTCCAACCGGAAACACCCAGCTGGACTTTTATAGCAGACTTCTAGTAGGAATAATAGAGCAATGGCACAACATAGCGTCATAAGAATAGATTATATTCCAGGGTTGGCTAACCTGTGTCTTTCCAGCTGTTGTAAAACTACAATTCCCACCATGCCCTGCTGTAGGCTGATAGCTGTAGTCTGGGCATGCTGGGAGTTGTAGTTGTGTAACAGCTGGCCATCCCTGTTATATGCAGTACAGTAGGGCCCCTATAGGTGACTTATTTGGGTACCGTACAATCTGAAGGTTGGACAGCGCGGTAACACAGTGGCGGGAATGGGTGCTATTAACCCTATACATCCTGTAACGCTCATAAAAGTGGAGCTCCCCTTTAAATGCTTCTGCAGGGAACTTCTTACGCTCATTGTGGAGGTTTTGTGGAAATTTGGGCCCCCATACATGGTTTATAGAAATGAATGGCAGCAATGGAGGAGTGCATATTTATATACAGGGCTTGGCGGCCATGTATCAGTATATACCAGGGATACGAATTCCATGGAGGCCTGCTTCTCCCCATAACCATAAATTAGGAATACAATGTGGTAGTGCCTCTCCAGGACCGGGTACATATTTGGAGAGGAATTTACATGTGTATATACTATGGTGCGGGTCTTATAAATCAGTATATAGCTGGTTCTTACCCAGAATTCCTGTCAGGTAGATACTGCACTGCGTGGCAAGGGCTTCGGCCTAGTACAGCCTAGAAGGACATAGGGTATACCTGGGTCCCTGATTACTCCCAGTACTCTCAGTTTTCCCTCGGGGAGGGATGATATTATATGTGGGAGTAAACTGGCGATGCAGAGCATCAGTCTAATCCCTGCAGAGCATCACCACCATGACGCAGCCGTGTCTCCACCTCATCGACTCTATTGATTTCACGTAAGGGGCTAATAATGACCCCATATTTCCGGAGAGATTGATTAATGCTGATGCCTTCACATCCCTAATGATCCCATCTTTCTAATGACCCCCTCCATGTGCCTGCAGCATCCCTTCCTTTATTAACCCCGCACTCTCCTGCTGCAGAATACTTGGATTTTCTCCGGCTCAGGCAGGAATCGCAGGGCGTTAAATAAAATGGTGGACGCCCCCCCATTCCTCTTCTAACTCTGCGTTTCCTCCTTTCACCTTGACATCTTGGGCCATAAAAGGCAGAGCGGATCCTTTCCTGCAGCTGGTGAGCAGACTCCCTCTATGGGGGGGGGTCCTCTCAGCCGAGTAGGCATGTGCGAAAATTAACTCTTACCAAACAAAGCGAAGGGCGGACTGTATCTGAGACTTCGACAAAAAAATAACCCTTAACTTTTTGCAGATACATACATGTTTGTACTTTTGTTCTGTATATAGATATATCTATATCTAGCTCATATCTATCTAATTATCTATCTATCTATCTATAAAGAAAGATTCCACGGTATATCTGTATGTGGGACCCAATAAGAGGAATGAAACGTTACATTGGTGAATAAAAGGCACATTTTTTACCTCATGCGGATGTGCCGTGGAATCTTCCTTTTTACCTACCTGGAGAACTGGTCAAGTTCCGCAGCCGCTGTATCTATGTATCTCTCATATCTATCTATCTATCTATCTATCTATCTATCTATCTATCTATCTATCTAATCTATTTCACCTTCCATCTTTCTTTCTTTCTTTCTTTCTTTCTTTCTTTCTTTCTTTCTTTCTTTCTTTCTTTCTTTCTTTCTTTCTTTCTTTCTTTTTTCTTCTTTTTCTTTCTTTCTTTCTTTCTTTCCTCCTTCCTTCCATCTATCTCATATCTATCTATCTATCTATCTAATCTATTTCACCTTCCATCTTTCTTTCTTTCTTTCTTTCTTTCTTTCTTTCTTTCTTTCTTTCTTTCTTTCTTTCTTTCTTTCTTTCTTTCTTTCTTTCTTTCTTTCTTTTTTTCTTTCTTTCTTTCTTTCTTTCCTCCTTCCTTCCATCTATCTCATATCTATCTATCTATCTATCTATCTAATCTATTTCACCTTCCATCTTTCTTTCTTTCTTTCTTTCTTTCTTTCTTTCTTTCTTTTTTTCTTTCTTTCTTTCTTTCTTTCTTTTTTCTTTCTTTCTTTCTTTCTTTCCTCCTTCCTTCCATCTATCTCATATCTATCTATCTATCTATCTATCTATCTATCTATCTAATCTATTTCACCTTCCATCTTTCTTTCTTTCTTTCTTTCTTTCTTTCTTTCTTTCTTTCTTTCTTTCTTTCTTTCTTTCTTTCTTTCTTTCTTTCTTTCTTTCTTTCTTTCTTTCTTTCTTTCTTTTTTTCTTTCTTTCTTTCTTTCTTTCCTCCTTCCTTCCATCTATCTCATATCTATCTATCTATCTATCTATCTATCTATCTATCTATCTATCTATCTACCTTCCAACTGCAATGTTGCTCCCATTTAAAGCCTTTATCCAATTCTAAAAATGCCCCTGTCCCTCCTATAGATCATACTTACCTCACTCCCCTGCACCCGCGTCTCTCTGGATCCCTGCAAGTATGATCTAGGGGTCTGGGCATTTTGGGGGTCATTTTATAGAATTGTATAACCCCTTTAAGTGAATGGGAGCAGCCCTGCTGTAACCAGTTTTGTCCACTACACAATGGGGGAGCTGTTTAATTTCAGCCCCATCTTCTGGAGCTACTCTTGCACAGCAGATCATGCTCACCGCAATTGTAATGTTTAGGGTCCAGAGGGTCATTTTCATATAGCATCACATAGCATTTACTATCCTTCTAGATTTCTTCTTTAACGACCATTATAACAGCTAGCCACTGACTATCACTTTTCCCTTTTTTGGAGTACGTTTTTTCTGATACAGACTTCACTATGTATGGACATAAGAGAACAAAATCTGAATTCCTACAGCCACCACTAGAGGGAGTTTGGAGCTTACTCCATACAGCTAATACACTAAATTCCCAGTATTCAGCAAGCTCCCCCTAGTGGTGACTGCGAGCAGATAGGATTCTATCATTTAACGTTCTCTATATTAGGTCCAAACACTATAAAGACTTATTAGGAAATTAAAGAGCAGCAAACGCTGGGTGTGGCGTTAAACAGCGGGCGTTCCCATGTCATTATTGCAAATAAATTTCCTCTGGCGCCAACGGCAGGCTCGTTACTTGTTGATCTGATTTAATTAGGATATCAGTCAGGATCCTGCAAAAGATGACGCAGGTGTACAGAAGATGGACTACCCCTTTAAGTGCAATGCTGCCGGTATCCCCTTTTTACCCAAGCGGGCCAAATGTTTCTTGTTATTTGCACTAACACAGCCTGCAGACACATAAACAAAATCTGTGTAATTCCCAGCATGTGCAGGGAGCAGACATATTACTGAAAAAGCCAGGGACTCGATTACAACAGCAAGCATGCAAACCTTTTCTAATGGATTTTTGGCAGACAGTCTGTCAGACCTCAAAGCCCCGATATTTTATTCCCGCTTGTTGCCTGCGCAGTATTTGTCATTAGTCAGACGGAATTCGCTGTTCCCACACATAAGCCAGTCACTTTAATCTGTTTTCCACAGGAAAGCGAAAAAAAAAAAATGGAGAGGGGAGGGGGTGTGTGTGAGCAGGTAACGCTGCCGCACGGCTTCATCTGTCACCAAGACAGATCTCTTTGTATCACCGGATTCGGGATGTTGCTTAGCAACAGGACATGCTGCCATCGTGGTGACAACGCTGGATCTCCAGGCCCTTGTGGAGATCTGGTCTTGGATAGCTTGAAGGCCACAGAGTGCAAACCTACAAGGTGCCATTTACACCTACCTATGTGGCAGAGGGGTACCTTCTGCATCCATGGCTACCAGGGTAGGGAAGATGGCGTCTGGAGACAGTGATGGATCATGGCCAGGTTCACATCTTTTCTGGTGCAGGAACCGAAAAGCAAAGTCGAAGTCTGTCCTTCTGTCGGAAATTCCCATTAAAATCAATAGGAGGCCTAAAAAAAACACATCAAAATATTTGTCAAAATCTGCAACACACAATTTTGCGGCAAAAAAAAAGCCTCAAAAAAGATCAGTGCTTTTTTTTTTTTTTTTTTTTTGCTTTTTTGGGCATTTTTGATCATATAGTGTTTTTAATGCTATTTTTTATATGCCTAGCATTTTTTTATGGGAGAGTGCTTGCCCCCTGCCCCGTGATGTCACTTCCTCTGTAGAGCTGTGCAGAAAAAGGCAAAGGAAAGGCAAAGGAAAAATCAAAAAGGCATTGGTAAAAAAAAAAAAAAGAAAAGAAAAAAAACAATAGAAAAAAACCATATCTCAAGGGTGAAAAAAATGGAATTTAATATTTCCCATAGACTTCTAGGAAACATGTGGAGCCGGATTTTTTTTTTTTATTTAAAAAAAAAAAAAAGCTGAAAAAAATTACCAGAAAAAAAGGAAAAAACAGAATTAAAAAAGACCCCTCAAAAACACCAGAAAAAAAACACCAGCCTTAAAGCGGTCATCCAGCTTTTATTTAAAAAATTCATATTAACTGAACGAGCTGAACACTTACCTGGGCCGTCCTTTTCATCAGCAGATCCGTGAATTCCTGGGCTCCTCTACTGCCGCACGGCTTCTCAGGCTACCTGGTGTTTACTATGCATTTGGTGGCTAAAGACACATTCTGCTGCTCTTGGATTGGCCATTACTGCTCACGTGCTGGCTAATTCAACAGCAAGACTGGACAAGTAGGAAGTGGATTGGGCTAACAATGCAGAGGGGCGGCCATCTTGGATGGCAGAATAGGAGCCACGGAAGGGCCAGGAGCCAGGAAACGTACGAGTTTTTTTTTTATCCTTATGATAGGCCAGTGATGGCTAACCTCCGGCACTCCAGCTGTGGTGAAACTACAACTCCCAGCATGCTCCATTCATTTCTATGGAGTTCTAAGACCAGCCAAGCAAGTGTGCATCTTGGGAGTTGTAGTTTTACCACAGCTGGAGTGCCGGAGGTTAGCCATCACAGGGATGAGCCATCACTTAGTTAAAGCTGGACAACCCCTTTAAGGAAAAAGTGTGGAAAACGCATGGAATTTCTAATGTTGATTCCACATATGAATACAACTGTGTTCATTTGCACTTATGGGGCCGAAGGTCTCAGTAGGACCATCACTAGGATGTGCCTTCAGTGGACGTGGGCACCAAGGGGACAACGTTTAAGCCACATTTATTGACCAAAATAAAACAATTTCGGTGGACACAGTTTTATGAGGACAGCCTATCTGCCCCTTGATATTTCGGTGGACACAGTGGTATGAGGACAGCCTATCTGCCCCTTGATATTTCGGTGGACACAGTGGTATGAGGACAGCCTATCTGCCCCTTGATATTTCGGTGGACACAGTGGTATGGGGACAACCTGGCTGCCTCTTGATATTTCAGTGGACACAGTGGTATGAGGACAGCCTATCTGCCCCTTGATATTTCAGTGGACACAGTGGTATGAGGACAGCCTATCTGCCCCTTGATATTTCGGTGGACACAGTTTTATGGGGACAGCCTATCTGCCCCTTGATATTTCGGTGGACACAGTGGTATGGGGACAACCTGGCTGCCTCTTGATATTTCAGTGGACACAGTGGTATGAGGACAGCCTATCTGCCCCTTGATATTTCAGTGGACACAGTGGTATGAGGACAGCCTATCTGCCCCTTGATATTTCAGTGGACACAGTGGTATGAGGACAGCCTATCTGCCCCTTGACATTTCAGTGGACACAGTGGTATGAGGACAGCCTATCTGCCCCTTGATATTTCAGTGGACACAGTGGTATGAGGACAGCCTATCTGCCCCTTGATATTTCGGTGGACACAGTGGTATGAGGACAGCCTATCTGCCCCTTGATATTTCAGTGGACACAGTGGTATGAGGACAGCCTATCTGCCCCTTGATATTTCGGTGGACACAGTGGTATGGGGACAACCTGGCTGCCTCTTGATATTTCAGTGGACACAGTGGTATGAGGACAGCCTATCTGCCCCTTGATATTTCAGTGGACACAGTGGTATGAGGACAGCCTATCTGCCCCTTGATATTTCAGTGGACACAGTGGTATGAGGACAGCCTATCTGCCCCTTGATATTTCAGTGGACACAGTGGTATGAGGACAGCCTATCTGCCCCTTGATATTTCAGTGGACACAGTGGTATGAGGACAGCCTATCTGCCCCTTGATATTTCAGTGGACACAGTGGTATGAGGACAGCCTATCTGCCCCTTGATATTTTGGTCAGGAAGGCAGGAAACTGGATCGTTCACAACAGGCGCTGTCACGGGATTTTTCAGTACACGATGATATTGAAAGTAGAGATAGTATTTATTTGCAGTATAGTCTACGCGTTTCGGGGGATAACACCCCCTTCGTCAGAACAATATTATACCTTGATAGTTTGGTGGACACAGTAGGACCATCTCAGTAGGACCATCACTAGGATGTGCGTTCAGTGGACGTGGGCACCAAGGGGACAACGTTTAGGCCACATTTATTGACCAAAATGAGGGAAAATGCCAAAAAAACATTTGGCGCCAATTTATGTCTGCTAATTCCTCAGTGCTATAGCCAAGGATGGCGGTCTCTGATGACTGAGAATGTCGGCCATTGCTGGTTTTCATATCCCGAGAAGCAACTTCCACAGCGTTCTTTAGTAGAACAGAGAGTGCGGGAGAGCGGGTTGTATCGCTAAATGCTTTCAGAGCGAGCCAAAAGGTGTCAGGTTATGCCAAGGAGGAGGTTGAGAGGAACGTGCGCTCGCCTGAGGCAAGAACAATAGGCCACTGAGCAAGGGCTGTAGTAATTACATGGCTGTGTCCCTGAGGCTGGCGCTCTGCCACGCTGTCACCCGGGTAGAGGGAGGATCGCAGTGGATTGTCAGAGTTTACTTCGAGGTTAATTCTTACTTCAAGGAATCCATCTCACAGCATAATATAAAACCTCTGCGTGTCTTATCTTTTCTTCTCATGCCAGTTAGGATGAAATCAAGATGGCGGAGAAGCTAGCTACTTCCTCCTTCACTGATGTCACCACAGAAGTCCTTATCTTTCAACTTAAGATGTTGTAAAAGATTAGGGTTGAGATGGATGTGGGTGCTCTAGGTGACTGGGTGACAGAAAAAGCAGCCTAATGTGAGGTAGAATGGCGGACAGGAAGCAGCTGTTCTATAGTAGAACAGCTACTTCCTGTCCGCCATACTGCCTTACATCAGGCTGCTTTTATTGACCAGAATTGTATAGACATTGTATGGGTGGCCTACCTTCTTGGAGAATTAATAGGTGGATATAATGAGTGGTGGCAGCATAGGCCACATATTATTAAAGGGCAGTAACCTGTACTGTATATCAGGTACTTAGGTTGTCCTCTGGAGGGTCCTGAGGGGGATTAATCTCCTTTCTGCAGTGTTGTTCCATGAAAAATATTCTACTTTTTTCAAACCACCACCTGCATCTGAATACTTTTGTAATTGCATGTAATTAAATATTTAGTATAGCCGCTGAATTATTCAATCAAATCTATCTGTATAGCGCCACCTGCTGTTTGTTTTTCTCTTATTTCTTTGTCCGGCTCACAGAGATGGCCACACATGCTCAGTTTCATCCTTCAACTGCCTCCTGAGCTGTGATAGGGAGAGCATGGACACGCCCCCTGAGCTGTGATAGGTGGAGCATGGACACGCCCCCTGAGCTGCAGCAGAAAAGACACTCCCCCTGAGCTGTCAGCTTGCTATAAATCTAGCAGAGCAATGAATGTGGAGATCTCTGGATCCATGTGAGGTACAGGGCTGGTTCTAGCTTTGTTAGAAAGGTATTTTCAGGGACTATATGATATACATTAATCATGGGAGAACCCCGTTAATTGTAACATGTAAGCGTCTTTTCCAATTACCGTACCCAGAGCATATGTTAAATGGCCCCTTTAAATGAATGTCACTGGGTAGCTTCATTTAAAGCTAGCCGTGCAGGGATCCGGAGAGACACGGGTGCCAGGGAGCAGGTAGGTATAATGTATACAAGGGGCCCGGGCACTGGGGGGGGATCTTTTAGAATTTGGATAACCCCTTTAAGGATACATTCACATGAAAATGAAAAGCAGGCGTATGACAATCTATGGCTGCATCCAAACTTCAGTTTTTTTAGGACATGTCCTATTTTGTCCATTTTCACAGACCAACAGCCCCCATACAATTGAAGTTGGCTGTTTTTAATGGGCTTTTTTCAGAAAGGCATCCATAAAAAAACAGCCGTTAAAAATGTACAATTTTTCCATTTTTTAACAGCTTTCATGTGAATGGACTGTAAGGGTCTGCTTAACCTATACACTGGGAGTTCCTGTCACATCTGGTAAACAGACAGTAAACTGGTTTGCGTGCCATGGGTTTTGCTATAAAGGATGCAGAAGTAGTCACCCTTGGGCTTTAGGGTGGGTTCACATCACGTTTTATGTGTCCATTTAACGTATACGTTAGAAAAAAAAGGATAAAAAAACGCAGCACACCACGTTCTTGTATCCAGCAAACGTATATGTTTTTCATTACAATGGGACTCTATGGTGAAAGGATACCACTGTATGGCATCAGTCTGAGGCATCCGTTTAACGTATACGTTTTTTGCATACGTTAAACAGATTGGAAAAACGTGACGTGACGTGAACGCAGCCTAAATGCCTGAAGGGGCATATAACAAGATGGCAGTATTATAAAAGGCACGTGGCAGATTGGTGGCCCTATCCTACAGATATATATATTTTTATAGGGGCCCACCTCCGTACTGCCTTTGTACGTACAATGGGTGTTAATATGTTGTAAAAACGTCATAAGCCGCGCTAATCGCTCGTATAATAAACCCCGATGTATAAATGGCCCTTTCATCTGTCTTCATCCCGGTCCCACGTCTTCACTTCTGCCAAAAGAAAATCCGTCCGTCACTATAAAAAAATAAGGGATTCTGGTAAGCGTGACTGGGAAGGCTCTGCGTCTTGTTCAGCGGCCAAGGTCTGCAGTGTCACCTCTGTCAGGGAGCCACCTGACCTCACACACGCGGCTCGCTCCCTCGGCCGGTCACAGAACGGCTTCAGACTGGAAGCTGTCATGCGGGGTTTTTTTTTTTTACCAGCTTTCCCGCTGCAGGGCTAAGGTTTTTTTTTTTCCTTTTCTGTATCTCCCCATCTGGCAGTAAAACGGTTAAAAGCCAATGATAAATTATTTATCAGTATTGATTCATTTATTCTGCAGTGAAGATATTAAGTAAAAAGCTAAAGAATAAAAAATACACCGTGCATTCTGCACACAGATCTATAAGCCTGTGTGCAGCTTTAAACCCGTGTTACCTATAGTAATTATATTTATACCCCATCGCTGCCCCTTGATATTTCGGTGGACTCAGTGGTATGGGGACAACCTGTCTGCCCATTAATATTTCAGTGGACACAGTTGTATAGGGACAACCTGGCTGCCCCTCGATATTTGGGTGGGCACAGTGGTATGGGGACAACCTGCCTTCCCCTTGATATGTCAGTGGACACAGTGGTATGAGGACAGCCTATCTGCCCCTTAATATTTCGGTGGACACAGTGGTATGAGGACAGCCTGTCTGTTTCTTGATATTTCGGTGGACACAGTGGTATGAGGACAGCCTATCTGCTCCTTGATATTTTGGTGGACACAGTGGTATGAGGACAGCCTGTCTATTTCTTGATATTTCGGTGGACACAGTGGTATGGGGACAACCTGCCTTCCCCTTGATATGTCAGTGGACACAGTGGTATGAGGACAGCCTATCTGCCCCTTAATATTTCGGTGGACACAGTGGTATGAGGACAGCCTATCTGCCCCTTAATATTTCGGTGGACACAGTGGTATGAGGACAGCCTGTCTGTTTCTTGATATTTCGGTGGACACAGTGGTATGAGGACAGCCTATCTGCTCCTTGATATTTTGGTGGACACAGTGGTATGAGGACAGCCTGTCTATTTCTTGATATTTCGGTGGACACAGTGGTATGAGGACAGCCTATCTGCCCCTTGATATTTCAGTGGACACAGTGGTATGAGGACAGCCTATCTACCCCTTGATATTTCGGTGGACACAGTGGTATGAGGACAGCCTATCTGTCCCTTGATATTTCGGTGGACACAGTGGTATGAGGACAGCCTGTCTGTTTCTTGATATTTCGGTGGACACAGTGGTATGAGGACAGCCTATCTGCCCCTTGATATTTCGGTGGACACAGTGGTATGAGGACAGCCTATCTGCCCCTCGATATTTCGGTGGACACAGTGGTATGAGGACAGCCTGTCTGTTTCTTGATATTTCGGTGGACACAGTGGTATGAGGACAGCCTATCTGCCCCTTAATATTTCGGTGGACACAGTGGTATGAGGACAGCCTATCTGCTCCTTGATATTTCTGTGGACACAGTGGTATGAGGACAGCCTGTCTGTTTCTTGATATTTCAGTGGACACAGTGGTATGGGGACAGCCTATCTGCCCCTTGATATTTCGGTGGACACAGTGGTATGGGGACAGCCTATCTGCTCCTTGGTATTTCAGTGGACACAGTGGTATGAGGACAGCCTATCTGCTCCTTGATATTTCGGTGGACACAGTGGTATGAGGACAGCCTGTCTGTTTCTTGATATTTCAGTGGACACAGTGGTATGAGGACAGCCTATCTGCTCCTTGATATTTCGGTGGACACAGTGGTATGAGGACAGCCTATCTGCCCCTTGATATTTCAGTGGACACAGTGGTATGAGGACAGCCTGTCTGTTTCTTGATATTTCGGTGGACACAGTGGTATGAGGAAAGCCTATCTGCCCCTTGATATTTCGGTGGACACAGTGGTATGAGGACAGCCTATCTGCTCCTTGATATTTCGGTGGACACAGTGGTATGAGGACAGCCTGTCTGTTTCTTGATATTTCAGTGGACACAGTGGTATGAGGACAGCCTATCTGCTCCTTGATATTTCAGTGGACACAGTGGTATGAGGACAGCCTGTCTCCCTCTTGATATCTCGGGGGAGTTTAGCCTACCCACTACTTTGTTATCCTGAGAGATAGACGTCTGGCAGCCCCTTATCTCCTCTCCCTTATTGTAATAACATATTCTCCTGCTTGAACCAAATATGCGTGTTTATAGGGAGTCAGGGAGCCCAGCGTTCGCCCCCACAGGGAGGGGTGCCAATGTCAGAATGCTGATGCTCTGGTCTGCAATCTATCAGATGTGGCTTGTGGAGCTATGCAGAATAAATGACTGTGTCCCGGTGTGTGCCGTGCCTCCCCCGCTGCCCTTCACACACCCATTTCTGCGGCTTTCCTGTCTGTGTGTTTTGGCTCCAGGCCTGGCGCTGGCAGCTGGGTCACTAATCAAAGACGACTCAGTGGGCAAGTCCAGACTAAACTAGCAGGAGCAGAACTCTTCTCGTACAGTGCTGGTCTGCGGAGCTTACACTCTATGATCCTTTGTTCCTTGGGTCTAATATTGTACGGCGGGGTGTCTCTGTATTCCCTAAGTGCACGTCATATGGACAAAAGAATGAACTAAAGGGATTGGAGAAAAACTGACATGGGGCACCCCGCGTGGGCACCGGGCACAGAACAATCTGCAGCCCACCCACATACGTTCCCTTGGCTTCACGTTCATAGCTGCTGTAGGTTCCTCAAGGGCGGAGAAGGGGGACATGGCTATGCTGATACTGAGGCAGAGCTTACCCCAACAGGGGAAAATTATGGGGGGTCTTGCAGGGCATGTGCCACTTTGCTGTCCGGGGCAGCGCACTGAATCCTTGCCCTGGGTGAAGCAAAGCCTTGCCTCATAGCATTTCTCAGTGGCCATATCTTTTTAAAGGGCATCTGTCAGCAGTTTTGTACCCATGACACTGGCTGACCTGTTACATTGCTGAGAAAAATTATGTTTTAATATATTCTAATGAGCCTCTAGGAGCAATGGGGGCGTTACCATTACACCTAGAGGCTCTGCTCTCTCTGCATCTGCCGCGTCCTCTCCACTTTGATTGACAGGACCAGGTGTGACGCCGTTTGCACTGCCTGGTGGAGAGGGCTCAGCAGTTGCAGCCTCTAGGTGTAACGTCAACGCCCCCGTTGCTCTTAGAGGCTCATTTGCATATATTAAAACAACATTTTTCTCAGCAATGCGGGCACATATGAACATGGGACCAACACAGATGTCTTCAGCTGCCAAGTGCACATGTAACAGGTCAGCCAGTGTCATAGGTACAAAACTGCTGACAGATGCCCAAAGAACTGACCCGTCCTCTTCTCGTTCCTCGCCTGCTCCTTTCTCCCCTTCCGCCTGCCTCGTCCCTCTGCTTTTCGCCGGCTCTCTCCCTCTCGCCCGCTTCTCCTTGGCTCCCTGCCATCCCCTCCCTCCTCATTACTCATGTATCTGCTGAATGCTTAAGCTTTGTGAAATATACATGAAGACACAAGTGTCCCTTTCACACCAACAGGTCTCAGTGACACAAGGCCCTCGCCTGCTCCCAGCTGTCACCTCCGTCTATCCAGCCAACGCTCAGATGACAGAACACATTAAATGCAGATATGACGCGGTATATGCCGCGGCGTGTACAGCACACGGGGACAGCCAGGAGATGTCATAGGATATGTCTTCTCAATAGCATAATATAGGATTACATAATATAGCCATAAACGAGTTTAAAAAGGGCATTTCCCCTTTAAATATCAAGGGTGATTGGGGACATTGGATATTGGTCCTTTGGCCCCCGACCTCTCCCTTTTGCCCTAAATGCATGTCAGGAGCCATGGGCCCTCATCCCTACCCCAATGGCCACTCTGCGCCTACCTGGAAATCAAAGTGCATTTTCATATTCTCTTTGGCTGCTGCATAATTACCAAAAGTCACAAGTTTTACATGCATGCCCAGCCTGGTTAATTTCCCCCTGTACACATGCATGCTCAGCCCAGTTTATTCCCCTATACACATGCATGCACAGCCTTGTTGAGTTCCCCATAGATATGCACTCTTGGCCTGTTTGATTCTCCCATACATATGCATGCTTGGCCCGGTTGATTTCCGCCATACACATCCATCTTTAGCCCAGTTGATTGCCCCATGCACATGTACAGGCACATGATTATTACCCCCATACACATGCATGTGTAGCCCGTCTGATACCCCCATGCACATGCATGCTCAACCCAGTCGATTCCTCCATACACGTGCATGCTCAACCTGGTTGATTCCCCCATACACATGCATGCTCGGCTTATTTAAGTGTTCCTTTGTTCTCAAGAGAGAGAAGGGAATAAGCCTCTGACAGACACCTTTGGTAGTGGCTTATCTCCCAGGAGGAGGATAAGGGCTCATGCACACGAACGTATTTTCTTTCCGTGTCCGTTCCGTTTTTTTTGTGGACCATATGCGGAACCATTCATTTCCAAGGGTCCACAAAAAAACGGAAGTTACTCCATGTGCATTCCGTGTCCGTATGTCCTTATGTCCGCAAAACAATAGAACATGTCCTATTATTGTCCGCATTACGCACAAGGATAGGACTGTTCTATTAGGGGCCACAGGTGTCATCTGTGTTTTTTTTGCGGATCCGTTTTTTGAGTATGGGCACCTTAAGAGGTCCCTAATCGTGCCCGATAGCCCGACAGTTGTGACCATCACAAATCTTAATATTAATTGGTTAGTGGTAACATTTAGAGTTGATATTAGCTTATGTACAAAGCTTTTATTTGGACACTATATGTTGGTATTATTTGAGCACTGTATGGCGGTATGTACAAGACGTGGCACTGTAAATGATATTATTACTGCAGGATATGGGGTGACAGCACTGTATAGCAGTTTATTTAGAAACTGTATGGAAGTGCAATTTGGCGAGCATATGGCACTGTTACTTGGGTGTTCCCTCTATGATGCTGACAGCGGGATGGTGCTGAATGCAGGGACTATTTTCTGACTATGACTATGTCAGAGTTTATTTGAGTTTTCTGTTCTTTGGACACAGCACAGACTTTCTAGCTCCATGATGGATCGCCGTGAAACAAAGCTTTTCCCAGAAAAAAAGTCACATCTGTCATACATAAATCTTTAAAGATGTCGGATTGTCTAAAACACCATTAAAAGATACTAAACCTCAAAAGCTTCACAGATGAACCATTACATTAAAGCCATCCTTCATCCTTGAACATACTTATCAAGAAGGGTTAGAAAATTGCTTAAAGGGGTCGTCTCACTTCAGTAAGTGACATTTACCATCTAGAGAAAGTTAATACAAGGCACTTACTAATGTATTGTGATTCTCCATATTGCCTCCTTTGCTGGTTGGATTCATTTTTCCATCACATTATACACTGCTCGTTTCCATGGTTACAGACCACCCTGCAATCCATCAGTGGTGGTCGTGTTTGCACACTATAGGAAAAAGCACCAGCCTCTCTGGTGGCCGGGACCCAGGGGCGTAGCTAAAGGCTCATGGGCCCTGGTGCAGGAGTTCAGCTTGGGCCCCCCTTCCCTTAGTACTTTGTGTGTCTTCTTATGCGACACAAGGGTCTTTGGGCCCCCTCAGACTCCTGGGCCCGGTAGCGACTGCTACCTCTGCACCCCCTATAGCTACGCCCCTGCCGGGACCATGGGAGCGCACATAGGCTATTGCTTTTTCCTATATTGTTCAAGCTCGACCACCACTGATGGATTGCAGGGTGGTCTGTAACCATGGAAACGAGCAGTGTATAATGTGATGGAAAAATGAATCCAGCCAGCAAAGGAAGCAATATGGAGAATCACAATACATTAGTAAGTGCCTTGTATTAACTTTCTCTACATGATAAATGTCACTTACTGAAGTGAGACAACCCCTTTAAATAGCAATTCCTATGAAGTATTATAAAAGTTTTTAACTTATTTAAAGCAGTTTTGCACCTATGACACTGGCTGACCTGTTACATGTGCACTTGGCAGCTGAAGACATCTGTGTTGGTCCCATGTTCATATGTGCCCGCATTGCTGAGAAAAATGAGGTTTTATTATATGCAAATGAGCCTCTAGGAGCAACGGGGGCGTTACCATTACACCTACAGGTTCAGTTCTCTCTACAACTGCTGCGTCCTCTGCACTTTGATTGACTGCGCCAGGTGTGATGACATTTACACTGCCTGGTCCTGTGATGACAATTACACTGCCAGGTTCAGTTCTCTCTGCAACTGCCGCGCTCTCTGCACTTTGATTGACAGGACCAGGCAGTGTAAATGTGATCACACCTGGCGCAGTCAATCAAAGTGCAGAGGACGCAGCAGTTGTAGAGAGAACTGAACCTGTAGGTGTAATGACAACGCCCCCGTTGCTCCTAGAGGCTCATTTGCATATAATAAAACATCATTTTTCTCAGCAATGCGGACACATATGAACATGGGACCAACACAGATGTCTTCAGCTTCCAAGTGCACATGTAACAGGTCAGCCAGTGTCATAGGTACAAAACTGCTGACAGATGCCCTTTAAAAGGGATGCATGCAAAATTGATATTTAACACCTATACAAAGGTGGGTCATCACTGGGGGCCACACCACTTGGACTGATCCCGGTATGGAGAAGTTTTAATGGAGTGGTGGTTGAGCATGCATGTTACCGCTCCATTCAATGCCCATAAGACGAACAAAGATGGCAGTTGTGCTATGAGGAGTAATGGAGAAGACAGGGACCAATTCTCGTGATTAATGGGGGCCCCAGAGATCAGATATAATCTCCTTTCCTGTAAATATATCATCATAGTGTAGTGACGCCTGGTCGTGCATAGAATTAGAAGGAAAAAGCCACAATAGGATCCATCAACAGCAGCTTGTTGATGGTTTCCATACATATTTTTTCTATACTGAACTGTGTCCTATGGTCAGGGGCAAGCATAATAGGCCTGCACTCTGATTGGCTGCTGTGGAGACATGCGTGTCTCTCCTCTTGGACTGCTGGAAGAGTTGGCAAATCTCCCGGGAACTGAGGAATTCTCCCGCCACCCCCCGGAGATTAGCCTCTAGTTATATGTGATACCAGGACTGCGTCACAGAGAGTAAGGGGTGGTGCCATGGCACCTAAAAGGGTGTGGCCAAAAAGGGGGTGTGATTTGGTGAAAAGGGGTGTGTCAGAAAATTTTACAAGCACCGCACACCCTGCCCTCCTGAGGGCTTCAGTACTGGTACTATTACCACACTGCGCCCCTTTGTCCAAGGGTTGTCCGATTTTTAGAACCCCATTTGTGTTACACATAGCCCCCGTGTATGACCACAGTGAGTCACATTGATAAGCGCCCCCTGCAGGGAATGCTCATTATAGGTGTACTGTCACTTTAAGTATTCTTTCATGAGTTGCCTGGCTCAGTCCCAGGTACGAATCACTTGTACTACATAATAAAAAGTTTTGTGGGTTACGTGACGTGTACGGTTGCTAGTCTACACGCTATAGACACACCGCGCCGCAGAGTTTTCTATGATATTGTGTGTTAATCTCAGTGGGATTAGTCAGGACTGTGCGTTTCTTAGCCTCATACATAGATACGCAGCGTTGCTGGGTATCTGCACTCTGCGCTGCAGGAGACGGAGATAACTCACATCCTACATTGTAGAAAGGACGCAGCTGATAACACAGAGAGGGAATCCTCAAACCACCCACCGGGGGGATGGTCAAGACCTCTGTCAGAACAGTCATAAATGGTTTTAGGGTTGACCATACATGGAGAGAAACTGTGCATGAAAGATACACTCAATACCATGTGAGGAAATGTGTATATGCGTTGCTGATCCTAAATCGCATGCTGTATTCTACTCCAGAGCTGCACTCACTATTCTGCTGGTGCAGTCACTGTGTACATACATTACTTATCCTGTACTGATCCTGAGTTACATCCTCTATTATACTCCAGAGCTGCACTCACTATTCTGCTGGTGCAGTCACTGTGTACATGCATTACTTATCCTGTACTGATCCTGAGTTACATCCTCTATTATACTCCAGAGCTGCACTCACTATTCTGCTGGTGGAGTCAATGTGTACATACATTACTTATCCTGTACTGATCCTGAGTTACATCCTGTACTATACTCCAGAGCTGCACTCACTATTCTGCTGGTGGAGTATAATACAGTATATAGTGCAGCTCTGGAGAATAATACAGGATGTAACTCAGGATCAGTACAGGATAAGTAATGTATGTACACAGTGACTGCACCAGCAGAATAGTGAGTACAGCTCTGGAGTATAATACAGGATGCAACTGAGGATCAGTACAGGATAAGTAATGTAATGTATGTACACAGTGCCTGCACCAGCAGAATAGTGAGTGCAGCTCTGGAGTATAATACAGGATGTAACTCAGGATCAGTACAGGATAAGTAATGTATGTACACAGTGACTGCACCAGCAGAATAGTGAGTACAGCTCTGGAGTATATAACAGGATGTAACTCAGGATCAGTACAGGATAAGTAATGTAATGTATGTACACAGTGACTCCACCAGCAGAATAGTGAGTGCAGCTCTGGAGAATAATACAGGATGTAACTCAGGATCAGTACAGGATAAGTAATGTAATGTATGTACACAGTGACTCCACCAGCAGAATAGTGAGTGCAGCTCTGGAGAATAATACAGGATGTAACTCAGGATCAGTACAGGATAAGTAATGTAATGTATGTACACAGTGACTCCACCAGCAGAATAGTGAGTGCAGCTCTGGAGAATAATACAGGATGTAACTCAGGATCAGTACAGGATAAGTAATGTATGTACACAGTGACTGCACCAGCAGAATAGTGAGTACAGCTCTGGAGTATAATACAGGATGCAACTGAGGATCAGTACAGGATAAGTAATGTAATGTATGTACACAGTGCCTGCACCAGCAGAATAGTGAGTGCAGCTCTGGAGTATAATACAGGATGTAACTCAGGATCAGTACAGGATAAGTAATGTAATGTATGTACACAGTGACTGCACCAGCAGAATAGTGAGTACAGCTCTGGAGTATATAACAGGATGTAACTCAGGATCAGTACAGGATAAGTAATGTAATGTATGTACACAGTGACTGCACCAGCAGAATAGTGAGTGCAGCTCTGGAGTATAAAACAGGATGTAACTCAGGATCAGTACAGGATAAGTAATGTAATGTATGTACACAGTGACTGCACCAGCAGAATAGTGAGTACAGCTCTGGAGTATAATACAGGATGTAACTGAGGATCAGTACAGGATAAGTAATGTATGTACACAGTGACTGCACCAGCAGAATAGTGAGTGCAGCTCTGGAGTATAATACAGGATGTAACTCAGGATCAGTACAGGATAAGTAATGTATGTACACAGTGACTCCACCAGCAGAATAGTGAGTACAGCTCTGGAGTATAATACAGGATGTAACTCAGGATCAGTACAGGATAAGTAATGTATGTACACAGTGACTCCACCAGCAGAATAGTGAGTGCAGCTCTGGAGTATAATACAGGATGTAACTCAGGATCAGTACAGGATAAGTAATGTATGTACACAGTGACTGCACCAGCAGAATAGTGAGTGCAGCTCTGGAGTATAACACATGTAGGTAATGTTTGTACAGAATGACTCCACCAGCAGAATAGTCAGCTCAATGTCCAAAAATTCAGGTTCATAATTCTTCTCCGTAACACATGAGGATACAGTTCCTCGCTGCTGAGGATTTACATTACATAAGAGGGATCCTGCAGCACAAGACATAATTACAGGGATGCTGACTGCTCCCAGGCGGAGACGTCACAGGCAGCTTTGTATTATATCGGAGCATGACACCCTTCACGTGTAGCGGCCCATGCAAAGGGGCAGGAAACATGGCCGCCTGAGACTTGGCCGTTTAGCAGCTCTACTTTATTCAGTACTTTGAGACTTCAAAATCCCTGCTTGCTGCAAGGTGCATTCTGTCCTACAGACCTAATACATTTCAAAGCTGAAGGTTTGTTACAATTGTATCCAGTCTACACAAACCTCTGTGAGCTAAATTCTACAAGTCTGGACTCAAGGTTGATACATTTGACCTGTACTGATACATTTTAGCAGAATGGGGGCGTGCCAATGCGATGCGGGCGTGCAAAAATATTTCCATTCACTGCTAGCAAGCAGAGCTCAGCTAAAGATAAGGAACAGAAACACGCAGCTTATCGGAAAGTTGTAGAACGTCTCAGTTGCATAAGATTAGACAGCAGGGGGTCCTCTGAGACTGGGAATCCCCTTTATATAAGGACAGGCAGGGTGCAGCGACTCACCTATCACCGGTGCTCCGATTTCATTGCCAAGCTGCCTTCTCTTCTGCTGGACCAGAAGTGTGCACCCTGCCTGACCATATGAAAAGTGGAGAACCCCTTTAAGATGACTGTAGGAATACCAAGGCTCCCCCGGACTATGGGCCTACGTGGGTCCAACTGTAAAAATCAGACGGGGCCCACTGGGACCACAAGAAACTGCTGGATCCCCTTCCATGACCCCGGTGCCAGTTCCCTCCCCTTGCTAACTATATGGTTCCTCTTTAAAGGGGAGTCCTGTGCAACCATCTCGCTAGTGCCACCTTGTGGAAGTGGCTCCCTATCAGTCAAAATCCAAATTTTAAACAAGCCTTGTCCAAATAGTTTGCTTATTTTCCCTTGTCATGTCCCAAGGCTTGTTAAAAATGTGGATTTTAATAGGGAGCCAGTTCCACAAGGTGGCGCTAGTGAGGTGGTTCTCTGTCCTTAGGGGATACCACTTTGCATATTGTTTTCCCATAAGTCTCCATACAGGGCTGGTCTCTTTAAAGGGGTTGTCTCACATGTAGAGAAAGTTAATACAAGGCACTTACTAATGTATTGTGATTCTCCATATTGCCTCCTTTGCTGGCTGGATTAATTTTTTGATATTTTGATAACATTATACACTGCTCGTTTCCATGGTTACGACCACCCTGCAATCCATCGATGGTGGTTGTGCTTGCACACTATAAGAAAAAGTGTTAGCTTCTCTAGTGGCCGGTACCATGGGAGAACACATAGGTTGGTGCTTTTTCCTATAGTGTACAAGCACAACCACCACTGATGGATTGCAGGGTGGTCGTAACCATGGAAACAAGCAGTATATAATGTGATTGAAAAATGAATCCAGCCAGCAAAGGAGGCAATACGGACAATCACAATACATTAGTAAGTGCCTGGTATTAACTTTCTCTACATAATAAATGCTATTTCCTGAAGTGAGACAACCCCTTTAAGGAGTGCTAGTATTCTGCCTAAGAGGGGAGTCCTGCAAAGGTACTCTCCACCCAATTGCAAAGGGGCCTTTCTCCCTCCAAGAACGCCATAACAGCCACATGGGCTTCTTCTATGGCACGTACGGCCTTGCTCCAATCATACCCTAGATCCCGGCATCCATCCATGACTTGCCATACAGCACGGAGATCTGGTGTTGTCACCAGCCGGCTGCATCTACTGTTGCTAAGCAACGGCATGAACTAATAAGTGGGACTCACACCCTCTATAGTTGGTGTAGGCAACATAATGGCTGGAAAAGGCTTTATTAGGGAGCCTTCCATAACCCATCTTGGTCTGCGGTCCCCTTTAAGACAGCAGTGTGAAGCAGTGAGAAGGTCTGAGCGTTTCTTTGGCACCCGCGGGCAGTGCCGTCCAGGTTTTTCCATAGCGTCGGCTGCATTGCAGTCACGAGTATGTAATGGAGGGCTGAATACCCTTGAAAACGTGATGCCATCTATTATAATCTATGGGGCAAGCCGGCTTCATCTGAGGGGCACCAGTTGGGCAGACTGGCCTTAAAGGGGAATATCACTGGGGATAATAAATGCCGGTTGTGTCTCCACATTTTTACTGTGTCTTATTTATTGCATTATTATTTATTTCCTGTGGTTTATATAGCGCCAACATATTCCGCAGCGCTGTACAGAGATGGCAGTCACTCACATCAGTCTCGCAATGCCATAATAGGGTCCATTTAAAGGGTTTGTCTCAATATGACAATAACTTTATGAAATGAAAATGACCCGGCGATCAGGTCCACCTTCTGAAACCTCTATGGTTATGGCCAAACATAGGTTTCCCCCCATCAGGGAAAATCTAGCATAAAATGGCGGCTATTCGAACAGAAGAAAGTCCATGTACATGGAACAGGAACACTATGAGGCTCTCCATAGGCATTAATAGAGCATCTTGGGTTCCCTTAGAAGGACAATCCCTTTAAATAGGTTTTCCGAGATTTTTTTTATCTGATGGTTTATCATTAAACTGGCTCTGTTGCCCGTAGCAACCAATCAGATTTCACCTTTCATTTTTCAGAGCTCCTTTGGAAAATGAAAGGTGGACTCTGATTGGTTGCTAGGGGCAATAGAGCCAGTGTTCCTTTGCATCAGTTTTGATAAATCTGCCCCACTCTATGTTACCACGTCTGGCAGGATCTAAGGGAAGGGGGTGTCTGTCTGAATATCTAGAAAACATAAAAACAAAGTCTGTGACCGTGACCCTGATCAGCGGTCAGGCCAGAATACGCTGCCCTAGACAATGCGCCATGTCTGGGTGACAGCAGGAGCAGCAGACGTATTTGTGCATGTGCTGCCACCTGCTGTCCATTGTGTGCGGCTGCGCTCGCCCCTGCACAGCTGCTGTGCTATAGTTTACTGAATGTGCATGTTTGGGCCTCACATTGTCACGCACACCCTGCGCTGAGGCTGTGTGTCCTGCAGCTGTTCTGCTAACAAAGCCGGCAGTGTAGGGCGGCAGCACCGGAGCCATCCACTATCCTCATTATTAATACACTTGTGGATAATTATGAAGATATCTATCTCCTATCTATCTATCTATTATCTATCTATCTATCTATCTATCTATCTATCTATCTATCTATCTATCTATCTCCTATCTATCTATCTATCTATCTATCTATTATCTATCTATCTATCTATCTATCTATCTATCTATTTATCTCATATCTATCTATCTATCTATCTATTTATCTCATATCTATCTATCTATCTATTTATCTCATATCTATCTATCTCATACCTCCCAAATTGTTGGACGTTCAAAGAGGGACACTTATGGTTCATTGCGTGAAAAATCCATTTTTCCTGCATATCTATACACTTCAATAGTTTTCTCTTACGAAATAGTACAAAATATATTAGAATATAGAAATTTTTAAAGTTTAAATTGCATCAAATAATGAAATAATATAAAAGATGGGCTCTAATATACAGATAGGAACCAATTCCTGGATCAATATTGTAAATATAATAATGAAAATCCATATCTCAGATCAAAAAGAGGGACACTTGGGAGGTCTGCTATCTATCTATCTATCTATGTATCTCATATCAATCTATCTAACAAATACCTATCTAATATCTATCGAATTATCTATATACTATCTATCTATATCTCTTATCTATATGTCTATCTATCTATCTATCTCATATCTATCAATCTATCTGTCTATCTCTTATCTATCTATCTATCTCCTATCTATCTATCTATCTATCTATCTATCAATCAATCAATCAATCAATCAATCTATCTATCTATCTATCTATCTCTTATCTATTTATCTATTATCTATCTATCTATCTATCTATCTATCTATCTATCTATTATCTATCTATCTATCTATCTCTTATCTATTTATCTATTATCTAACTATTCTATCTATCTATCTATCTATCTATCTATCTATCTATCTATCTGATACCTACCTACCTATCTTTGATGATAGCGGTAACCTTGCCTTGTTTTCTCCAGGCCTGAAGACCTATCTGATCTCTGGGCGCAGGCCACGTGTCCCCAGCTGCAGCTGCTCCCAGACTTTGCTGCCATTACAGGAGGGATCGGACCCCAGCAGCGGCTCCCAGACCCCCCATGGCATGGGTGGTCTCGTTACAGACAGCGCCAGTGAAGCTCTTCTTCATTGCTCCCACATGGAAAGACTCAAGGTGAGTAACCCTCAGTGTGACTCACAGAAAGTGGGGGATGGGGATTATCGTACCCTGCACAGGGTTAATGACGCAAATGTCATACCGAATTCTGTGGCTAATAGAAAAGCATTAATGGTTTGATCTCTGCGGGATGCTAAGAGATTGTCCCCAGGAACAATCCCCTGCCACCCTTTGTCCTCATTAGCAGCAATTAATTATAGCACCCCCGGGTCCTTCTCCCGATGGGTGTGTGGAGGGAGAGCAGCCTTAATGAGGCTCACATTGAATCCCAATCTATTAATGTCCCCAGGCCTCCTGCAGAGAGCGCGGCATAACATAAGCAAACATCACATGTTCAGCATTATGGGACCGAGTACGGTACATCGCCATCAATGGCACAATCCACTTCATTTATGACAGCGACTCTCATTGACACTTTTATTGTGTGGTATAAAAGTCGCAGGAGGGTGCAGAACAGGATAAATGCTGGATCTAGCCCTTTACATGGACAGCCAAATAAATGGAGGGGGGTTTTCTACTAACGTTTCCACCTTAGGCGGGGCTGATGGCTATCTTATGTTATGGGGGCGTGCCCACTCTCCCATGACAGATGACATTGGGGGAACGAAGGATCGGGCAAGTTGGACGTCAACATGCCCCATCCTTTGTTCTCACTAGAGATAAGCGCAGTCATAAGGTGTCTGCCAGTATTTTATTCTCTTGTAATGCACGTGTAAGGGGGTCAGACATTACAGACAGAATCTTTTTGGCCATGAGTGGTATGCGCGGTTTCCCAATCTAGGATAGTGGAAGAAAACAGGCAGACACAGATATAATGGAAAACTATAGCTTAAAGGGGTTGACCCACGAAAAATATTCTACAGTTTTCAAACCAGCATCTGGATCTGAATACTTTTGTAATTGCATGTAATTAAAAAATTAGCATAGCCACTGAGTTATTCAATAAAATGTATGTGTATAGCGCCACCTGCTGTTTTTTTTCTTATTTCTTTGACCTGCTCACTGAGATGGTCGCACATGCTCAGTTTCATCCTTCAACTGCCCCCTGAGGTGTGATAGGGAGAGCTGAGACACGCCTCCTGAGCTGTGATAGGTAGAGCTGAGACATGCCTCCTGAACTGTGATAGGTAGAGCTGAGACATGCCTCCTGAACTGTGATAGGTAGAGCTGAGACATGCCTCCTGAGCTGTGATAGGGAGAGCTAAGACACGCCCCTGAGCTGTGATAGGGAGAGCTGAGACACACCTCTTGTACTGTGATAGGGAGAACTGAGACACACCCCCTGAGCTGTGATAAGGAGAGCTGAGACACGCCTCCTGAGCTGTGATAGGGAGAGCTGAGACACGCTTCCTGAACTGTGATAGGGAGAGCTAAGACACGCCCCCTGAGCTGTGATAGGGAGAGCTGAGACACACCTCTTGTACTGTGATAGGGAGAACTGAGACACACCCCCTGAGCTGTGATAGGGAGAGCTGAGACACGCCTCCTGAACTGTGATAGGGAGAGCATGGACACGCCCCCTGAGCTGTCATAGGGAGAGCTGAGACACGCCCCCTGAGCTGCAGCAGAAAAGACGCTCCCCTTCAGCTGTCAGCTTCATATAAATCTAGCAAAGCAATGAATGTGGAGATCTCTGGATCCATGTGAGGTACAGGGCTGGTTCTAGCTTTGTTAGAAAGAGATTGCCATGGACTATATGATGTCTGATTTTCATTTTTTACTTTTCTAATGGGATAACCCCTTTAACTGATCTTACTCGAGGCAACAAGATGGGTGGTTGTGACATACACAATTGAGGTGTACAGACTGTCTGGTCTTTGTGGTCGTGATGGCTTGTCAGGTATCTACCTGCTTCAAGGTGCAGGAGCTAGAAGGTGAAAGTTGGCTACTCTTGTTCCAGCCTATCTCTCTCCACTAGTGAGGGGTAGGCTGGAGCACCCTTATGGTCGTGCACCCTTATGACTAGGGTAATATGAGTGGTACACCCTTATGACTAATACCACAGGTAGTACACCCTTATGACTAATACCACAGGTAGTGCACCCTTATGACTAGTACCACACACCTCCACTTGCTAGCTGACTAAAACGCAGGAGTATTGCTAGATCTGTCTCCGGCAGCAGCTTCTCCCCAGCGCACACTTTCTCTCTGCCTTCATACTACTGATTATAGGTCTGCAAGGCATGATATTTATTATCTCATAGGCATGTGCTCTCACTATGGCTGGAGGACCTGTATAATTAGGTCATGGAATCAAAAGGTCCTGTGCCCCTGACAGCATATAATCCTTCAGGATGCATTTTCTATTAAACTGGTTCTGCTGGACTCTACGTTAACATCACAACTTGTCACCTCTTGGGGTCTTCGGTTTCCAGCAAAAAAATAAAAATGTGAGGAACCCTTAATAGATCAAACTAGGGAGAACATATTGTAGTCATTCACTAGATAACCACCTTCCACCCATTTTTTAGTTTTTTAGTAGAAGTGAATAGGAAAAGGGTTTCAAAGCAAACAAAAAACTGAAATTAAGAGCCAATCCTGGACCTGGTTCATAAAACCAAACCTTCTGTTTTAGAGCTGGAGGGGCTAGAGACCCTTCCATCCCCGAGATGGGTGATCGGCAGTTTGCCGTGTGCTAATGGTATGGTGTTCACATCTAATTTACATTTTAAGGGGGTGTTTTTTTACTGATGACCCATTCTCTAGATAGGTCCTCAGTATCTGATTAGTGGGGGTCTGGCACTCGAAGGCTCCACCGAACTGCTGTTTGAGAAGGCATTGGTGCTTGCGGCAGCACTTTGACCTTCTCTCAGCACAGCGCCGTACATTGTATATGTATATCCATTGTATATTGTATATTGATATGCTGATCGGTGGGAATCCCAGGAGTCAGACCCCCACTGATCAGTCATAAACTCTTAAAAAACCCCTTCAAGCAGTGACATAACCTCTATAGAGGAAGACAACATGACCTCTGTGGGGCCCGAAAGTGAACTGCTTCTCTTGGACCCCAACATACAGTCATATTGTTTTTGCCTGCATTCATCACTAGGGGGAGCTCATCACATAGATTTTTACACCTCTGAGTACCAGGTATGAAACTATGTGCAGTGAGCTCCCCCTAGTGGTGGCTGCAGGCAGCTAGAAGAGGAAGCAGTGAAAAACAGTCAATAGTACTTTTGTCAATATTCCAAGTTATGCTATTTGGGTAGATTGATTTTAAGTATTTTTTCATATTGGTATATTTTACTACTGTTTATTGACAGAGCTGCCCTTCATGTGGAGAAACTGGGATCCGCGACGGAGTGGAGGAAGTAGCATCAGCTGTAAATGGTACCCCTGAAGAATGGAAAGGAGGGGGCAGCCGGGTAAGTGTAATTAAGCCAGGAAACTGCATAACCAGGAACACCCTAATTATCAGATCCCATCAAAGGCACCATCTGTACAATGCGAGGAGTCCACCAAACAGCTCCACATATCTCAGCTCTCTAGGTCCCAGGTGGTAAGGATCACCATGAAAGTAGAGCGGAGTTAGACGTTAATTATTGCTGAACTGGGGTTTTAGGGGTTAATTGAAAATAATGGGAGCACCTGCTAACAGTAAGTTACCCCCATTCCTCTGTCACAGCCCACAGCCATTGGACGTCATTTAAAAACCCAGAATGGACTTCTAAGTCCACCTCCAGAAGATACATTGAACAACAGCCAGGCCTCCTTGCATGAGATGCTTCAAGAAAAGGGTCGCTGGTGTGGGGTCAGTATGGACCAGTCAGCTCTCCTCCCGCTCCGCTTCAAAAACATCAGGGAGAAGACTGATGCTCACTTTGTGGAAGTAATTAAAGAGGACAGGTACATTAATTTGGTTTTTAAGAGATTCAATTAAGTGTCAATGATCCACTTAAAGAGAACCTCTCACCGCTCCTGACATGACTGTTTTAATAGCTTCATGCATTCCCCATGTACTAACAATTCTGGAGCATCTATTCTTATGTCTCTATGTTGTGCCATTCCTTTATTATTTCTACTAGAAGTTCTGAATGAATTGCTAGCAGTCTGCAGTAAGGGTACAGAGGGGAGATAACCAGTTGGGGGTGTGTACCCGCACACATGAACATGGCTGCACTGATTGGATAGAGTGAGTCTGTGCAGGTACACACCCCCAACTGGTTACCTCCCCTCTGTACCCTTACTGCAGACTGCTAGTAATTCATTCATAACTTCTAGTAGAAATAATAAATGAATGGTACAACATGGAGCCATAAGAATAGATGTTCCAGAATTGTTATTACATGAGGAATGCATGAAGCTATTAAAACATACATGTCAGGAGTGGTGAAAGGTCCTCTTTAAGAACACCTTAGGTTACTTACTGTGTAAGTGCATCAGGCAGCTCAGTGTGTAAATTCAAGTTTGGGTGTTGTATGTTGTTTGCTAGCTTCATTCGCTGAGATATAAAGACCGAGAAGTAAAAGACTTGCATTACTGCAGCCCTTTACTTTCTCCCTGCTGATAGATAGATGATAGATAGATAGATATACAATAGATAGATAGATAGATAGATAGATAGATAGATATTGCTAAAGAAACCTTGAACATATTACAAATAACTCAGATAATTACAAGCTGCTCTGTGTTTTTGTAAGGGTACTACCACACGGTCAGGTTTCTACATGCAGTATTGGAAGACAGCACCAGAGAAGTCATATATGTCCTGTATACTTTCTCTCCTTTTATGATCCACTCTTAGGTTTGGTTTCAAAAACCGCATGCAGAAATCTGACCATGTGGCTGTACCATTAAGGGAACTTGCTAGTTATTATAGTCCTGTGATTACAGCAGCATCTACACTTATTAAAGCAGTTTTAGAGGATAAGAATGGCAAAGGCAATGTCAACTAGGAGGCCTGTAGAAACAGTGACCAGACAGCGTCTCTGTAGCATGGCTGACAATGATAACTTCTTGTTCGTAAATGATGAAGGACATCTCTGCAGAACAAACTTTGAAGGAAAAGGCTCCAAAAAGTTAGTGCACATAACAATCTAAGATGACTCTGAAGTGTAGCTGCATGGGTCTAGTAATGGAGTTTTGCATTAGGAAATGAAGGATGGGAAAGATGTTCATGTTGAAGGAAGGGGGGTGGGGGTGGGGTGTAAGTACGTAATGAATTAGACAAATTCATAAAAACAACTTAAAAATAATCTGAAGAAGTAGATCGCATTGTGGGTGCCAAGACTGGGGATAATCTCTTGACACATCAAAGCCATCTGACTTTGACCTATCTTTTCCATCTAGCTTAATGAAGGATTACTTCTTCAAGCCACCCATCAACCGCTGGAGCCTGAACTTTCAAGACAAGGAGCTGGAAACCTCATATCGAGCCAGTTACCAGGAGGAGGTAGTAGATTGTGCAACCTAAAGATCAAAAATGGCTATTAACCTGGTCCAATCAATAAGCACAGTCGACCATGACGGACACTTCTTACCATCAGGTTCTTATTATTTGTCTCCAGGTCATGCGCATGGCTCCGGTGAAGACCTTCGCCAGTGCCACATTCAGCTCCTTGCTTGATGTGCTCCTCAGCTTCTTCATCTTCGTCCTCCTTTCCATCACCTGTTTCTTGAAGCCAGGCACAGTCCCTGTATCTCCCCCAATGCCGGCTCTTGTGGTGCTAGCTGTGTGCGGCTTCCTGGGGTTCCTCTCCTTGCTTGTTTCCATCAGGTGAGCCAAGAGGACAACAGCTTCTTCCTCCAAGTCATTAAGACAGATCCTTGTAGGGATGGGTGGGGGTGCAGATTTTTTTATTTATGGTAAAACCAATGGGAAGGTTTCATTGTCTTGTCTCCCTCTTTCTGCTCACCTTGTAGGATGGCCTTCTATCTGGAGGACATGTTCGTGTGCACCAGACGGCTCCTGGAGATCATCTCTGGTTGGCTTCCGCGACATCTAATAGGCACTGTGCTTGTGTCTCTCCCCGCGGCTGTCGTCTTCTCCTACCTGACACAGGACTTCCACAACAACGCACACGTATGAATACAAAGTTCAGATCTTGACCACACGGTCGCACGTGACCTACATGATGTTACCAAGGGCCCGCATAGAGGAAAGGGGCCCCATAGCAAGGAACAATTAGGACACAAGGGCCTGGTTCAGGTTGCATTTCTGATCCTCTTTCCATGATTCTTGTGCCCCTTCCTAGTAAAACATAATCACTATCTTAGCTTTGGGGACACTGAGGCTAGTTGAGATTGTGGCTCAGTTATGGGGGTACTCTGAACGCATTAATGGGACTGGCTGTGTTATGGAGGCACTGTATTGGACTTTATGGGAGTTCTGTGTTATGGGGGTACTATGGCTAGTAAAAGGGCTGGCACTGTAGCTGAGTGTTTTATGGGGCACTGTGACTATACTAATGGGACTGGCTGTGTTACGGAGGCACTCTAGCTGACTTTTATGGGGCATTGGGACTATTTTAATGGCCAACTCTGCACTGAAGAATTGCTGCCACTCCACTCACATACAGGACCTGTGTTTTTTTATCTCTCTGGGCCCCATCAGTGATCAGACACGTCCCCTATCCTGTTGTAAGGTGGAACCCTCCTTTAACCACCTAACTGTTCTGCCCAAGTCCAGCTTTGGCAAAAGTAGCTAACTGGGGAGGGGGGGGGGGGCTGCTGCTATAGATGGTGATATCTCCTCAATGGTTGCAGCTGGAAACATGCAACTGGTCTTGTCTGAAAGCTGACAGTCCAGGCTTTAATAAAGAACAAAATGACAGCTAAAGTCCAAGAACCAGAGGAGAAATTGTGAAACCTGTTTTTACTTTCATTTTCTGCTGCATTCACAACATCCCGATTTCTATCAGTAATATCTTTCTCTGTCCTGAACATATTGCTGGTATTGTCTGAAAGCTTGGAATGTCTGTTTTCAAACAAGATCAATTGCATGTTTCGAGCTGCTACCATTCAGGAGGTAGCAGCATCTAAAACAGTCCTCCTCCCTCCAGTTAGCTACTTTTGCCACTGCTAGAGCTCCACTCTGGCAAAACAGTTAGCGGGTTAAAGAACCAGAGGCCCTGGTCGGTCCAGACATGTGATATTTTGTGACCACTAGAATGTGATATGGACGAGCTTAGCCAGCCGCCATATTGTTTACCTACTGCCAAGGATAATATATAGGAGACCAATGATACAGTTGATGCCTTGGCAGCACCGTGGCTCTGCTACATCCCAGCTGTATCCCTTTGATTCTTAACTGATGGTACGATTAGTTGGACCTGACGTGTGCTCACAAGGTCCATGAGGACGCCCAATACACACATGGCTGCCAATGTCCCGAACCTCAAGGGTGAGCGCCAGAGGTTTAATAAATGGCGATGGCTGTCCTGGAAATGTTCTTGTATCAACAAAACTACACAAAAATATCCGTCCTTCCCCTCATTTCCTTCCGTTGGTCCATGTTTCCCAAGGCTTTTCCATTAATATAAAAAAAAAATAAAAATTATAATGAAATTCAGTCAGAATTTTGTGATGGAAAATGTAGAGCCGGATGGTTCTCAGCCACAAATCATACACCAAGTTAGGGACGGAGCGTCCATAGCAATTAGATTAAAATGTGGGTAACCCCCCCCCCACCCCACACCTCTCGGGTTCCACGTTTGCAGCGGGGCCCAACCTTTCCCGATCCAGTTGTCACGTTATCCTGAACAGCTCCACTGTGTATGGCGGGCTTAAAGGGGTCGTCTAATCATGATGACCCCGGCAGTCAGCTGATCGCTGCAGGTCTGGCTTCAGAAACCCTCGGCGATCAGTCTGATTGGCCAAACAGCGGCCACTGCTGGAGAAATATGGTATTACAAGCTGCTGATTGCAGTCACGTTAATCCGCCCTGTCTAATAGAGGGGGGTCCTGAGCGTAGATCACCTCCTGCATGATGTTCATATGTCCTAATACAGGGATCAGCAACCTTTGGCACTCCAGCTGTTGTGGAACTACAACTCCCAGCATCCACACTTACTTGGCTGTCCTTTGTAACTCCTATAGAAGTGAAAGGAGGATTCTGGGAGTTGTAGTTGCAGAACAGCTGGAGTGCCGGAGGTTGCAGATCCTTGTTCTAATAGGACAGGTGTAGGCAACCTTCAGCTGTTGTGAAACTACAACTCCCAGCATGCATACTAGCTCTGCTCTTCTAAGAACTCTCATAGAAATGAATGGTGCATGCTGGGAATTGTAGTTTCACAACAGCCAGGCTGCTGAAGGTTGCTGATCCCTGGTCTAGGACCTATAAAAACAGGCTGTCTTGATAAGCCAACCCCTTTAATACTCCACGACAGCTCTGGGGCCAATGGAGAGATGGGAGCCGTTCCAGGTTGGTCTCCTTCTAATTTTAAAGAGCACCCGTCCCCTCTCCTGACATGTCCGTTTTAGTAACTACTCGTAATAACAATTCTGTAGCATCTATTCTTATGACTCTACGATGTGCCATTCCTCTATTACTCCTCCTAGAATTTATGAATGAACTGCTAGCAATTTGCCGTGAAGGACCAGTTGGAGTTGTGTGCGTGCACAGTCACACCATCCCACCAGCGCTATCCCACAGTGTCAGACTGTGCAGGGACATACGCCTAACTGGCAACACCCAGCTGGACCTTCATTGCAAATTGCTCGTAATTTTTTTCAAAAATTGCCATAGGAATAATAAAGGAATGGCACATCACAGAGTCATAAGAATAGATCCTCCAGAATTGTTATTACATGGGGAATGCAAGTAGTTGCTAAAACAGACATATTAGGAGAGGTGACAGCCTCGTTCAATAACCTGCACAGAGCTTTGCACTTATTGGGTGCACCGGGGCATCTTGTCCCAGGTGATTCGTAGTGTGCTGGTGTCAAGCAGCACCTGAAAAGGATCTCATTGCTGTGGGGCCTACTGCTCCCTGTGTACGTCATGCGATGACTTCACCCATACAGTAATAAAGTAATAACTGTGTACTGTGCTGCCCTCTGGTGGTCATTAACTGTCTCTGCACTTTCTACAGTACACCATGTTCCTGTGCTCAGCTCTCCTGATCCCCATCGTCCAGTACTGTAACTTCTGTCAGCTCAGCTCCTGGTTGCGATCCTCTCTTGCTACCCTGGCAGGGGCGACGCTCTTGATTCTGCTATACGTGCCCCTCTTTCCGGATGAGTAAGTCCATGCCAAGGCTTTCAGTGAGTCCCCAGCAGATCTTCTCTTCCACTTTTATCAGTCTGATCTTGTATATTTTTTTGTAGGCCCCCAGGGACACTGGAATCAGACTCAGCGACAAATTTCAGGTGAGGAGCTGATGGATTTGGATGAACGGGCAGAAAAATGGGCAAAATACTGTATTTTTTTAATGTAAATACCTGTACATTGTCATTGACAACCTGACTCCCACAGACGCATGATATTCTAATAGCGCCAGGGATAAGGGGCTGCCGGATATGTGTTGCCACTGATCTATGGGGAAAGAAAGGATCAGGCCAGTAAAATCCGTACTGCCAAAAGTGACTCCGGCAGTAAGGGCGCATTCATATGACCGTAGTGTTTTGCGGATCCGCAAAACATGGATACCAGCCCGTGTGCATTCCGAAATTTATGGACCGCACATGGCCACCGCTATAATAGAAAATGCCTATTCTTGTCCGTAATTTCAGACAAGAATAGGACGCGTACTATATATTTTTTTTGCGGGGCAACAGAATAGAACTACAGTGTGCTGTCCACATCTTTTGCGGCCCCATTGAAGTGAATGGGTCCACACCAGTTCCGTAAAATTGCAGATTCCCCATTCATACGGCTGTGTGAATGAGCCCTAAAGGCGAGCCATCCGCCCGCTCCGACAGCTAGGATCGGAGGCAGCTCTGATACTGCGCCTTTGACCCCTTAGAGGCCACAATCAATAAGAGTCAGTACGCTGACAGGCATAATAGACTGCAATGCTGCGGTGTATTATAAGAGGGTCGGGCTTAGGGCTCATGCACACGACCGTATGTATTTTGCAGTCCGCAAAACACGGATACGCCAAAAATTCGGATGACATCCGTGTGCATTCCATATTTTGCAGAACGGAACAGCCGGCCCCTAATAGAACAGTCCTATCCTTGTCCGTAATGCGGACAATAATAGAACAGGTTCTATTTTTTTGCGGAACAGACATACGGAAACGGAATGCACACGGAGTAACTTCCGTTTTTTGCGGACCCATTGAAATGAATGGTTCCGTATATGGTCAGCAAAAAAAGCCGGAACGGACACGGAATAGAAAATACGTTTGTGTGCATGAGCCCTAATACATGGGGAAAAAAATAATAATTTATATATATTAAAAAAGAAAAGAAAAAACACACCATTTATTACAGTAAAAATAATTTATGTAAAAAAAGGGTACATGAAGTTGGTACCGCTGACCCAAATCACTGATTTTTCATGTTATTTAGGCTAGTTTCACACAAACGTTTTGTTTTGTGGTCCGCATATTGCAGATCCGCAAAAAAAAAAACGGAGGACATCCTTGTGTTTTCCGGTGTTTTGTGGAACGGAACAGCCGGCCCCTAATAGAACAGTCCTATCCTTGTCCGTAATGCGGACAATAATAGGAAATGTTCTATTTTTTTTTTGCGGGCCTACGGAACGGGCATATGGATGCGGACAGCACACAGTACGCTCTCAGTATTTTTTGCGGACCCATAGAAATGAATGGATCGGAGCCCGCAAAAAGTCGTGTGAAAGAAGCCTTATGCCCCTTTCACACGAGCGGGAGACTCGCATGTCTCCCGCAACGCACCTACAGGGCTGGACTCTGGCACTGACTGGGATCGCATATAATGCTATGCGATCCCTGTCCGTGCCGAGTCCAGCCCTGTAGATGCGTCGCGGGAGACATGCGAGTCTCCCGCTCGTGTGAAAGGGGCATTAGTCTGCAAAAAAAAAAAACAATACTAGAATTGTTGTTTTTTTGTTTTTGTTTTTTTTGTTCATCATGCCTCCTAAAAAACAGCATAAGGCCCCTTTCACACGACAGTATTTTTTGCGGACTCCGATCCGCATTTTTCACATGAAAAATGCGGACCCATTCATTTCTATGGGTCCGCAAAAAATACTGAGAGCTGTCCGCACCCGTATGCCCGTTCCGTAGCCCCGCAAAAAAAATAGCACATGTCCTATTCTTGTCCGCAAAACGGACAAGGATAGGCAATGTTACAATGGATCAGCAAAAAATACGGATGCCATACGGACGGCATCCGTTTTTTTTGCGGATCCGCAATTTGCGGACCGCAAAACACAACGTTCGTGTGAAAGAGGCCTAAATGTGATCAAAAAGTAGCATATTCCAAGGAAAATGTTGACAATGGAACAAATTTAAGGAGGAGGCCTCTCTCAGGCTGGAATCACACTTGCAGTTTTTGTGGAGTTTGTCATTTTTTTTCCTTTTTTTCTTTTTTTTGAGCCAAAAAGAGAGGAGAAGTATACATCTTTATTTTTTAATTTTAATTTTTGCATCCACTCCTGGCTACCTCCTTAGGCGTGGCTCTGGACTTCTGCAAGAACAAGTCTTAGGCCTCGTTCACATTTCCGTGTCAGTGTCACGTCCGTTAAAAAAAAAAAGTGTTTTATCCATGTGAAGGATCCGTGGTTCGTCCATGTGTCCGTTTTTACCATCATTGTGTCATCTGTAATTCACTGACGTTGCTCAGCTGAAAATTAATTTTCAAAGAATCTCCTATTAGTCATCAGTGAAAAACGGACACAACACGGATGTGTACCAGTGATTTTCACTGACCCATAGACTTCAATGGGCGTGCTTGGTCCGCATCACGGATCAAAGTAGTGCATGTCCCCGTGATTTTTTTTTACTGACCCGCAGTCAGTATAAAAATACTGAAATGTCAACAGACACATTTAAAGCAATGGATATGTGTGCTGTCCGTGGAAAATGCAGACAGCACACGTCAGTGGAAAACGGAAATGTGAACAAGGCCTTAGGCCACATGCAGACAGTGCAGATTATGTGCGTTTTTTTTTCTGTTCAGATTTTCAGTGATCAGTGATGCATTCATGAAGGATCTGTGTTGGGTCCGTGTGTCCGTTTTTTGCTGTCCGTGTACCATCCGTGTTTCACTGACACTGAACAGCTGAAAACTAATTTCAAACCATCTCCTCCTGATGATCCGTGAAACATGGATCCAACACGGATGGCATCCGTGGTTTTCAAGGACCCATAGACTATAATGGACGTGATGGGTCCGTGAACACGGACAAAATAGAGCACGCATCAGTGCTAAAAACACGGATGTCTGAATGCACACATTAAAATGAATGGGGACGTGTGCTGTCCATGGAGAAACACTGACGTGTGAATGAGGCTTAATACATGGGACTAACCTGCGAGCGGGTCAGTAAAATTCAGATTGAAAAAAAAAAAGTGTCATATGTGGCTGATTTGCGCCTTTGCAAAATCCACAGTGCGTTTTTCCATGTGGACATTGACCTGTGGTGGAGATTTTGAAATCCGCAGCTGTCAATTGTTTGTGTGGATTTTCAGTGGGGAGAGATCTGGGGAAAATCTGCCTAAAAATCCGCAAGTAAGGGCTCATGCACACAAACGTATTTTCCTTCCGCATCCATTCCGTTTTTTTTTTTGCGGACCATATACCGAACCATTAATTTCAATGGGTCCGTGTGCATTCCGTTTCCGTATGTCTGTATTTCCATTCTGCAAAAAAATAGAAAATTTCCTATTATTGTCCACGTTACGGACAAGGATAGGACTGTTCTATTAGGCCCTATTCACACGACCGTATTTTTGCGGGTCTGCATTATTGTATAATACGGGGGCCGCCCGGCGTGTGTTCCGCACTGCTCGTAAAACACGCCGGGTGGCCCCATTCAAAATGCCTATACTTGTCCGTGCGTGCGGACAAGTATAGTGCATGCTTTATCGGAGCCGCTAGCTCCGTGCAGCGGCTCCCCGCTCCATAGAGGTGAATGGGGCCGCATCTATTCCGCAATATTGCGGTCGTGTGAATGGGGCCTTAGGGGCCAGTTGTTCCGTTCTGCAAAATACGGAACGCACACGGATGTCACCCGTATTTTTTGCGGATCTATTTTTTGGGGACCACAAAATACATGCAGTTGTGTGCATGAGGCCTAACACAGCGAAACGCATATGTAAATCCGCATAAACTACACTGCTGTGTGCATGTACCCTTAATAAAAGAAGTGTTTAACACTTAGGTGCCCAGGTTAAAGGGCCCCAAGTACCAAAGGTGAACCTCCATTTTAAATTATAAGATCAGTCCTAAGTTTAGGGGAGTTGGAGAACTGGCGCAGATGAGCTCCTGAACCCCGGGCCCCCCCACTGAAAAAAACAAAAAACACAAAAACAAAAAAAAAACTTCCTTTGTACTTGTACCCTGGAGAATGATTGATTTCGGTCAGGGCGTAGAGGCCATTTGCATGTCCAGCTGCCACATCTTCTCCAGTTGTCTGACTCCGAGCAAAAGCAAATCCTGCACCACAGGCCATTTTTACAGACGCCATTCACAGTCCCCATTGTCTCGGAGCTGCACGGTCCTCGCCCCCACCTGCCCCAAGCATCTGTTTATAAGAATACCGGCGTCTAAATACGACCATTGATAGCTTTTTATAGCAGCAGGAAAACCTAAGAGCATGGCAGCGCTACAAATACATGGCGGTCGGCCATCTTAGGTCATTTTTTTAATTCAAGACTTTTGTTTGGGCGGTCATAGACAGGAAGATGTCTCATAATGCTTCGTAACACTTTGTGGGACATCTGCTCATTCCTGCGGCATCCTTCTCTTTATCTAAGAGACGCGGGCTATGTTCACAACACTTATGTTTTATTTTTTCCTTTAAAATGGCGGGAAAAGTGTGCGTATGATATCGGGCTCTGCTAAGAAAGAGAAATAGTGCACTTGGAATATCATATGACTTAAAGGGCAACTGCCTGCCGGATCCACTCTATTAAACCAGGCACACCGCCTGGTAGGGTTGATCCTGATGATTAAAATGATACCTGTCTTGTGAAGATCGGTTGCAGTGTTCCTGATAAAAAAGACTTTATACTTTATACAACTGAGAACTTCAGTCCACTGAGGGGCGGGGCCTAGACCTTTGGTGTGCCTCAGAGTTCCAGTGCTGGCCACACCCCTCAGTGCACTGAAGCTCTCAGCTGCAAGTAGAATAAAAGTCTTCCCTTTTGAGAACGCTGCACCCGATTTTCACAAGACAGGTATCATTTTAATCAGCAGGATCCTATCCTGAGGATAGGTCATCATTATCATTTCCTGGATAACCCCTTTAAAGGGTTATTCCCATCTTAGACAATGGGGGCATATAGCTAGGATAAGCCCCCATTGTCTTATAGGTGCGGGTCCCACCGTTGGGACCCGCATATATATCGAGAACGGAGACTCCAAAGTGAAGAAGGGTGCACTGTGCATGCGCAGCCGCCCTCCATTCATTTCTATGGGGCCGCCGAAAATAGCCGTTGGGACCCGGACCTATAAGACAATGGGGGCATTGTCTAAGATGGGAATACCCCTTTAATTGACTCAACTTCTCAGTTCAAAGCTGGTCTGGCAGCAGAAGAGGGTAACAAGCAGCTCGGCATCAATCACGTCATGTTAACTCCCATATGGCGACATGTCTTCTGTCCACTATCATGCTATATTATGTAATTAGGCCAGCAAAAATATGTCTGTTCACTAACAAAATATCTTTTTTTTATCATCATCAGCACGTTCCTTCCACCCAATGTCAACTTGGGCACCAGCAATACCAGCAAGCCATCGTCACAGCTTGGGCAAGAGCTCACCGTGGCCTACTTCCTCCTCCTCCTTTTGGTTTGGTTCCTGAATCGGGAGTTTGAGGTCAGCTACCGCTTGCACTACCACGGTGACGTGGAGGCAGACCTTCACCGCACTAAAATCCAGAGTATGAGAGATCAGGCCGACTGGCTTCTCCGTAACATCATCCCCTATCACGTGGCCGAACAACTGAAGGTCTCCCAGAGCTACTCCAAAAATCATGACGATGCCGGCGTCATATTCGCCAGCATAGTCAACTTCAGCGAGTTCTATGAAGAGAACTACGAAGGAGGTAAAGAGTGCTACCGGGTCCTCAACGAACTCATCGGAGACTTTGACGAGCTCCTCAGCAAACCCCATTACTCCTGCATTGAGAAGATCAAGACCATCGGCGCCACCTACATGGCCGCTTCTGGACTCAACCCGTCTCAGTGCCAGGACAGCAGCCAACCCCACCGCCACCTTCAGACGCTGTTCGAGTTTGCCAAGGAAATGATGAGCGTGGTGGACGACTTCAACAACAACATGTTGTGGTTTAATTTCAAACTCCGCATCGGATTTAACCACGGTCCGCTGACGGCTGGCGTCATTGGGACCACCAAGCTGCTTTATGACATCTGGGGGGACACGGTGAACATTGCCAGTAGAATGGATACCACCGGCGTGGAATGCCGTATCCAGGCGAGTGAAGAAAGCTATAGGGTGTTAGTTAAAATGGGCTATGACTTTGACTACAGAGGGACTGTCAACGTCAAGGGCAAAGGACAGATGAAAACGTACCTCTTCCCAAAATGCACGGACAATGGCGGCCTAGTGCCCCACCACCAACTGTCCATCTCTCCGGACATCCGGGTTCAGGTGGATGGGAGCATCGGACGGTCGCCTACCGATGAAATTAGCAGCCTCGTGACCGGAGGCAAAGGGCCGGTGGAAGCAGGAGGTGGGGAGGCAGGACGCAAGCGGGACAAGACGGAAGACAGAGGCCGCGATGGAGGAGCACGGTGAGGCTGGTGGAGTGGAGAAGGACCATACAAAGCATGTTGGGCCACCGGTGGTGAACGAGACTGATGGCCCAATAGAGCACGTACGCTCTGCACTGTGCCAGCTCACGGACCTCTTCATTCTAGCCACCGCATCATTCCGCAGCTCAGTCTTATGGTGATGTGGCTTCCGATGGATATCTATATAGATGGCTCTTAAATTCTTCTAGCGCTGGTGGACCTTTGTGTCCTTGAGTACTTTTTACACTGTCTCCCGCGTATGGTGGGGTTATACGGTCTAGTATAGAAGAGCGTTGGGAACTACAAGGTGTCCTCGTTGGGGTAATTCTTCATACTGTACCGGGTAGCCAAGGTTTGGCTAGAAAGGTCAAGAATCCGACTCCGTTGAGGGTACGTCCTCCAATTCGCTGTCAATGGAGAAGGTCCACCCTCGTCCAGATTGCACAGACGCTGGATATGGACTTCCCATATAGAAGCTGGAAGACCATTCTCTTAAGCCCCATCTCATGCCTCCGCCTCTTCGTCAGCCATACTGAGGATTGAACTAAGTGCCTTCCGCTCTCTCTGGGCCTGCCCCAACCCAGATGAGACGACAGTGACACCTTGCCGCAATTCTCGCTATTACTTGCCAAAAGCATGCGCCTCTCTGGACTGCTGCCCATCCCCCCCACCCCACCGAAAACCAGTGGAGACGGGCGGGAATTTTCTGAATAAGGAAAATGGGCAGCGAGATGTTTCCTTTCTTTCTTAAGACAATGCGATTGTAATGTGTTTTCGGTAACACTTTAGCTGCCTACCAGTTCCCGTTAGCTGTGATGCCTCCTACAGGGTAAAAGCAGAATTTCAAGGGTATTTTAAGACAAAAAAAAAAATCCAGTCTTCTCATATCCCGTCTATATTACCACAGTAGAACAATATAATAAGGTACCTCTCGTGCAAAAAAAATGGTGTTAAAACACTCAAAACCTTCTCCTGTTCACCAAGCTATGGCGGCCATATTTATGCCAAGACTGGTCTCTTAAAGGGGAAGTATCACTTTTTTTTTTTTCCAGCAGGCACCTAATCTATGTGCAATATTCTAGCATTTTAGTTATGAATAGTGAGTTTTTAATTAATGCATTGACCTTTGTCGATGGTCCTCAGCTCTGATCCCAGATTTCATGGGGTATCCTATCTCATTTTGTGTCCCCCTTTCTAAATGGTACATCATGGCCACCGCTTTGAATGTATTAGATTAATAGTACTGAGAAATTTAATTTAAAAAAAAATATTTTTGGGATATTTCGGGTTAAAAATAACGCAAAACTTGAAGACCCTCTTACCGTCATCTATAGTGACATATAGTGTTATTGTTCATTGTGGGGGGGTCCACGATTCAATTCACTTCCGTAGCCCTGCATCGAGTTACCCTGGTCAAGACAGTGTGGCGGCGCCCCCTTTCCTGGCACATGCTTCTCTATGCCCCTTGTACTTATGCCCCTGGTGCAACCTATACATGGTCAGGGTCATGTGACCTATCAATGGTATAATCCTGCCAAACCGATACTTCCTCTTTAATAAGTATAATACTAACTAATCGTATACATAAAATGCATTGTTATAATGGCAAAGGTCGGGAAGTCATGTTTCCCATGGATTGGGCTTACAATATGTGTACAGAATCTCATGAGATGCAAAAAAAAAAAAATGTACCCGCATACATACATGCACATGTTACTCCATAGGGGCGAATTTCGGTTAGACCAGCGGTCTCCAACCATTGGCTCTCCAGGGCATGCTGAGAGTTGTAGTTCTGTCCCAGTTTGAACCTGTCGACCAGCACGGTTATGGGTTAAATATGGTCAAGGTAAAAAGCACCCATGTAGGGTGGGCGCAGAATCGCGCCATTATGTCCCGCCCCCTTAGACCCGTCTTGGCTCTGATCAATGTAGGCATATACGTGTACACACATACATATATATACTGTATATATACATGTGTGTGTCCTCACGTGTATGCCGACGCTTACATACATGTACATAAACACATAGGTATGAACCAATACAGATTCACGGACGGCTATATATGTATATACTCATCCATATGTAGATCTCTATGTACACGGTGCCTGGATAGAAGGGCAGCTCTTAGACGTGCCCAGGTTTCCTGTGACTCCTCCCCAGGTCTTGCCCCTTTTTCTCCTCCGTATGCTCTGACTTCTGCGGTGACCGAACGTTCCTGCTGCGCGATATATTCTGCAGAACAAACTGCAAAAGCCAAAATAAATGCATTGAATACTCCGCTGGGCTGATCGGTGTGTGGTGTGCAAAGTACAGGATATCCAGATATTCAGGTTACGCCACCTGGTGGCAAGAAGTAGCAGGTAAAGTGGCCAGACTACATAGGATTTAAATGTAGTCTGTAACCATAGAGACACACAGGTGGAGATTTATCAAAACTAATGTAAATGAGAAGTGACTTAGTTGCCCATAGCAACCAATTAGATTCCACCTTTCATGTTCCAAGGGAGCTCTGAAAAATGAAAGCTGGAATCTGATTGGTTGCTATGGGCAACTAAGCCAGTTTTCCTTTACACCAGTTTTGGTAAATCTCTCCCATAGTTCGGCACAGGAGCTGTATACGCAAAACGGTGGATGTTTTATTATTTGCAGAGCTCCTTCATTTTCGAAGGCTGCCATCTCCGGCAGGATGCTAGCTGACACTCGCTGGCTCCATTCATTATAATTGGACCGTCGACAACTCGGAAAACATGCCAAGAATCGCCCCCGAACGGTCCGGCTGATTCTCGGCATATTTGCCGGGTTGCAGCCAGATCTTTGCTGGTCCCAGTTATAGTGAATAGGGCCGGATGGAATTCCAGCAGCACCCGGCAAGGATGGATCCGGAAAAGCCTGCCAGGGATCTGCATAAGGCCTCATGTACACAGCCGTATGTATTTTGCAGTCCGCAAAAAACATATCCGCAAAAAACACGGATGATGTCCGTGTGCATTCAGTATTTTGCAGAACGGACCAGCCGGCCCCTAAAAGAACAGTCCTATCCTTGTCTGTAATGCGGACAATAATAGGACATGTTCTATTTACGGACATACGGAAATGGAATGCACACGGAGTACCTTCTGTTTTTTCTGCGGACCCATTGAAATGAATGGCTCCGCATACGGTCCGCAAAAAAAAAAAAAGGACAGACAAGGAAAGAAAATACATGTACGTTCATAATGCAGATGTGAAACAGGCTTTATTCTAGATCAGGGATCAGCAACCTTCAGCGCTCCAGCTGCTGTGAAACAACAACTCCCAGCATTCACACTTTCTTGAGTGTTATTGTAACTCCCATAGAAGTGACAGGAGGATTCTGGGAGTTGTAGTTTAAGAACAGCTGGAGTGCCGGAGATTGCTGCAGATCGGAGCAATGAAAAGTGGCTTTATAGCTGATGCACTGGCTCTGAGCTATATCACAATTGCTTATTTCCACTTCTATGACAGATCAGCAGGGAATGCCATAAATTCTGTGGAGGGCTCGCTGTTGGGACCACAAACTATCCCAGGAATGTGGTTGTCTGGTCTCTGAATTGGGAGGCCCAAGCCACTGATTCTCCATTAAAGTCAAAGGTCATACTGAATGTGTGATGCTGGCCCCTGGTGAGGGGCCACAAAGAGACCGACAATCGGTCCAGGTCAAGTGATGGCTCCTTATAAGACACCGCGTTGATAACTGTACTGTAATGAACCATGTACCTTTGTGTCATGTCATCGTCAGGACAGATTTTTATCCTCTGGAAGTGAACAATACCCATTCAGTGACGATAAGCAGAGATCTTGAAAAGGGTGTGCCCAACTCATAAATTGATGACACTAGGATATGGGGGCAGTGGTGTACATAGAGAAGTAAGGGCCCCATAGCAAGGATCCACCCAGGCCCCCCACACAGGACAGAAGGGTTTTTGCCTAAACCCTTTTCAGTGACCCTTTGGCCATTTTTCCACTGCTTCATTTGATAAAAGTTGTTCCTTTAGAGGGTAGAGTCCTGACCAAGTTTTCACCCCCAGTAGAAGAGGAGATGATCCCAACTAAGACTGGGCCCCCTCGTGTCCTGGGCCCCATAGCAGTCACCTGTTCTGCTTGCACTTTAAGGTGTTTCAACTTTGCAAGATCTCTGTTTTCTGTCAGTGATCAAAAAATTCTTGCAATTGTTTAAAGAGGACCTTTCACCGCTCCTGACATGCCTGTTTTAATAACGTCATGCATTCCCCATGTAATAACAATTCTGGAACATCTATTCTTATGGCTCTGTGTTGTGCCATTCCTTTATTACTTGCACTAGAAGTTATGAATGAATTGCTATTTGCCTTCAGTAAAGGATCAGAGGGGAGGTAACCAGTTGGGGGTGTGTACCTCCACAGTCTGAACATGACAGCACTGATTGGCTAGAGTCAGTCTGTGCAGGGACACCCCCCCAAACTGGTCACCTCCCCTCTGATCCTTTACTGAAGGCAAATAGCAATTTATTCATAACTTCTAGTGCAAATAATAAAGGAATGGCACAACATAGAGCCATAAGAATAGATGTTCCAGACTTGTTATTACATGGGGAATGCATGAAGCTATTAAAACAGGCATGTCAGGAGCGGTGAAAGGTCCTCTTTAAAGGGCATCTGTCAGCAGTTTTGCACCTATGACACTGGCTGACCTGTTACATGTGCAATTGGCAGCTGAAGACATCTGTGTTGGTCCTATGTTCATATGAGCCCCTTTAATTGGACCAGATTTATCAAATTTTCTTTCGTTAAAACCCCAAATTCCACAAAATTATTCACACACCTGTATCTGTAATGTAGTTTTGCAAAACCTTCTGTGTGTAATTTTTCTCACTCCCTTCACTAAAAATGACTATTCTGATCTGCAATACGGAGAACAATAGAACATGTTCCATAATTTGTGGAAAGGAGATACGGCTTTGGACATCACATGGACGGCATCTGTGTCCTGTCCGTTTTTTTCATGTGGACCCACAGTAATGAATAGATCCATGTGCAATGCGCAAAAAATATGGATAGCACAAGGATGGAAAATATGGTTGTGTACACGAGCCCTTAGGCCTTATGCACATGATGGGAGTGATAAAAATGCGGATTGCGCACGGAAGGTATCCGTATTTTGCAGACATGTTCGCAAGCATGAGCCCTTAGAGCATGACTCAAGGGGGAGAACTACAATTGTGAAAAATCGTATCGTGTGATTTAGGTTGTGCAATACGCCTGTATCCAGGATCCCATAGCTGCTTAGGCCCAGTCTTATTACATCAGCTAGAAACTGAATTCTGCAATAACAGACAATTACCACTAGATGGCGCCAAAGCACCGTTAATTGCATTGTAATATGGCATTTGGCTCCTAACATCTTTGTTTAGTGCGCACACACTGAAGGTCATTTGCAGCATACAGCAATGCAGAAACATGGCGCAAAACTGCTTTTACACTGGCCTGATTTGTGTTTTAAGACCTCCTTCATGCAAACTTTTTTTCAGGTAAAGATAAGTGTTTGATTAGTGGGGGTTCAGACCACTGGGGCCCCCCTCGATCACGAAATTGGGGCCTATTCTACCCCTTTTGAATGGAGCGGTGATCACGCATGCTCGCTGCCGCTCCATTCAGCTCTACGGGCCTGCTGGAGATCTTGTAGTCGGCCATCTCTGACAGTCCCATGGAGTTGAATGGAGTGATGGATAAACAAGTGTGTCTGCCGCTCCATTCACATTGGGGGCACCGTCCCCCGTTCTTGTGATCAGCGATGGGGGGAGTTCTTAATGGGTTGTCCCCTTTAGGCCTCATTCACACGACTGTATTTTCACTGCAAAAAAAAAAAAAAGCGGATCGGAATCTAACCCATTCCATCTCCATTCCGCAGCCCCGCAAAAAAGATAGAACATCTCCGTTTTGCGGACAAGAATAGGCATTGTTACAATGGGATTGGGTCCGCCAAAAAAACAGATACAACACAGGCATCATCCGTATTTTTTGCGGATCCCAAAATACATAGGGTCGTGTGAATACACCCTTAATGGAAAGCCTACAAAGCCCTGTATGTGAAACCAGCCTTAGGGCTCGTTCACAGATCCGTGATGACATCAATGACAAGATGATCAGTGGTTCATCCATGAAGGATTCGTGATCCATGGACGCTGCTCAGCTGAAAATGTATTTAAAGAGCATCTCCTAGCAATGATCTATGAAATACGGACGCCATCCGTGTTGTGTCTGTGTTTTTTCACGGACCCATAGATCATAATAGGCGTGATGGCGGCATGCACTCGGCTGGGATCCGTGTTTTGTGGATCCGTGATTTGCATAACGCAAAGCGGCTACAATCGCGTAATTGAGCCCTAAGACCTCACGCCGGGATTTGCAGGTAGCACACTGGATGTGCCAAATGTCTGCCAGACGTGGGTCCTACCTCTGAGATTCGCACTGCACCTATCTCTTTAGCATGAGGGGGTCCCTCAACCCCCTTCCCACGGCCGTTGTGAAGACACAGGTGGCCGCACATGGAATGCTCTCTTCATGCAAATCTAAAAGAGTTATAACAAGAGCAGATTTAAAGGGGTTGTCCTAGAACAATAACATAGTAACATAGTTTATAAGGCTGAAAAAAGACATTTGTCCATCCAGTTCGGCCTGTTTTCCTACAAGTTGATCCAGAGGAAGGCAAAAAAACCCTGTGAGGTAGAAGCCAATTTTCTCACTTTAGGGGAAAAAATTCCTTCCCAACTCCAATCAGACATCAGAATAACTCCCTGGATCAACGACCCCTCTCTAGTAACTATAACCTGTAATATTATTACCTCCAGAAATACATCCAGGCCCCTCCTGATCTCTTATAGTGAACTTACCATCACCACCTCCTCAGGCAGAGAGTTCCATAGTCTCACTGCTCTTACCGTAAAGAATCCTCTTCTATGTTTGTGTACAAACCTTCTTTCCTCCAGACGCAGAGGATGTCCCCTCGTCACAGTCATAGATGATGGGAGAGATCTCTGTACTGACCCCTGATATATTTATACATAGTTATTACATCTCCCCTCAGTCGCCTTTTTTCTAAAGTGAATAAGCCTAATTTTGATAATCTTTCTGGGTCCTGTAGTCCACCCATTCCAGTTATTACTTTAGTTGCCCTCCTCTGAACAATGATGGCGAACCTTTTAGAGACCGAGTGCCCAAACTGCAACCCAAAACCCACTTATCTATCGCAAAGTGCCAACATGGCAATTTAACCAAAATACTGAAAAATAGCTGCCAAGTTAAAGGGGGTTATCCCATCTTGTACCACCGCCAGGCGCCGGCCCCCCGCTGCACTCATCAGCATGCGTGGCAAGGCTCCCATTCATTTCTATGCCGCCGCCAAAAATAGCCAGGCGCTGGCCCAGTATTACTAATGCCACATTAGTTGCCCTCAGTATTAATAAGGCCCCCATTAGTGGCCCCCAGTATTAATAATTCCTCATTAGTGGCCCCTAGTATTAATAAGGCCCCATTAGTGGCCACCAGCATTAATAATGTCCCATTGGTGGCCCCCAGAATTAATAAGGCCCACATTAGTGGCCCCCAGTATTAATAATGTCCCATTGGTGGCCACCAGAATTAATAAGGCCCCATTAGTGACCACCAGCATTAATAATGTTCCATTGGTGGCCCCCAGAATTAATAAGGCCCACATTAGTGGCCCCCAGTATTAATAATGACCCATTAGTTGCCCACAGTATTAATAAGGCCCCCAGTATTAATAAGGCTCCCATTAATGGGCAACCATACGCACAGCCCACACAAAGCCACGTGCCCACAGAGAGGGCTCTGAGTGCCCCCTCTGGCACGTGTGCCATAGGTTCGCCACCATTGTCCTAGAATGACAACTTATTACCTTTATATACACGGCCTCATCTATCAAAACTGTGTAAAAGCATAGCTGTCTTTGTTGCCCATAGCGACCAATCAGAGCTCAGCTTTCATATTTGAAACTGCTATGGTAAAGTAAAAGCTAGGCTGTGATTGGTTGCTATGGGAAACAAAGACAATTTTGATAAATGAGGACCTATAGGTTTATTACAACCACTAAAACGTCAGGAAAAAAACTTTAACTCAGTCTGTCACCAGAAAAGGCCCCGTTAATGACCCATGACAAATATATCTGCCATGGGTGGGCTGGGCATATATGGAGCAGGCTTTCAAGGTGATCCCACTTCATGCATGGTGGGTGTATAGTTGCCAACTGTCCCGAATTTGCAGGTCTTTCAAATTTGTCCTTGCAAATTCGTGCTGACCTGGAAAATGGGAGTGACCAATGATAAACCAGCACCTAATTGGGCGGTTCCATGTGGAGTTGGGCATTCCTGTGGGCTAGGTTTTGGATGTCCAAATTTTACCAACCTAAACATTGGGAAATGTGTGGGTACTGGCTATATAATACAGCCAGCACCTGACACATTTAGGGAAAATGGAGATAACTCTGACCTCAGTCATTTAACCTCTCAGATGCCACGGTTAACAGCAACTGCAGCATCCGAGCAACCAGAGCCCCTGCAGCGAAAAAAGAGGAACTCCAATTGGTTGCTGTGACAGCCTGGAGCCTTGTGAAGACTACCCGCACTGTCTTAGTGAGCTGCCTGCAAAGTTGTGCCTGAGGCGCAGCCTGACAGACAGCCTGTCTAAATCCCATAGTATTCTGTTGCAGTGTATGGTACAAACAATCAGAGGACGGTATGTACAAGTCACCAAATCCAAAAAGTTCTAAACTATTAAAATATTATATTAATTAAAGTGATCAAAAACTTACACGTACCCCAAAATAGAACCAATATAAACTACAGCTCACCCTGCAAAAAAAAAAACTCACTCTGTAGACAAAAAGATAAAAAGTTATAGGTGTCAGAAAATGGCCATTAGGGATGAGCGAATTTCATATTTTGAAGTCTGTTTTCGGTTCAGGTTGTGGTATAAGCTGAATTGCGTTATGAATTCCGTTACCACTGACCATGACGGTATTAGGGCCTATCAGCTGTTGGAAGGGGCTGCTGTGCTAAGCTGAACGCTGCGGCCTCTTCCTTGCCCTGTGACGTCACACCCATGGCCTTTGTGTTGCCAAGGTTCTCAGATACACTGTAACGAACCCTCAGTTGTATAGGCAAGATTAGATCAGACCCAAATTTTATCTACAGAATTTAAAGGGGTTACATAGTTACATAGTTAATACGGTTGAAAAAAGACACATGTCCATCAAGTTCAACCAAGGGAGGGGGTAGGAGTCTTGTCCCCCAAAGACACTGACTCAGCTGACCACCACTGGTCCGGCTTCTCTAACCCCCGCCATGTTTGGCCTGACCTTCTGTGGCCTTTACAGGTCAAATGTAGTATTGTTCGGCGGGCACATGAAACATCTGGAGGGCGCATGTCCGCCAGAGCAAGTTCTACTCTGACATCCATGTGCCCTACAAAATGGCACCAGCCAGAGCGCAGGGTTAATATGAAGTCCTCATGTACTGAGTAGATCTGTGTCTCCATAGGATTTACAGCATTGGGTTTGTTCTCGGCAGCAGGCCCCATCTTCTCTGTTGCTGCGGTAACGAGTCCCGTACATCACCCTCCTTCATGTTCTGTACACCAACTGATGTCTGTACCCAGAAATGCAATAAGAACACCCTATGCCCTCGGCCGAGTGGATAGCAAGGTGCTGAGACACAAGTGTCAGCCCCGACTAGAATCATTTCCTATCATTAACCCTGTAAGTTCACTGAATTTTCAAAATTTTACACACCCGCCTTAAACAATGATGACACTACCCCCATAAGCAGTGACAGACACTAGACCCATAATCACTATCCCCATAAGCAGTGACACACCCTACCCCTATAAGCAGTGACAGCACTACCCCCATAAGCAGTGATGACCCTACCTCCATAAGCAGTGACAGACACTACCCCCATAAGCAGTGAAAGCACTACCCACATAAGCAGTGACAGTACTACGCCCTTATGTAGTAACAGACTTTACCCCCATAAGCAGTGACAGACACTACCGCCATAAGCGGTGACAGCACAACCCCCATAAGCACTGACAGACACTACTTCCATAAGCGGTGACAGACACTACCGCCATAAGCAATGATTAAACTACCCCCATAAGCACTGACAGACACTACTTCCAAAGGCACTACTGCCATAAGCGGTGACAGCACCCATTTTCAGTCCAAGACAGCGCAAATTGTCAATTTTCAGGGACAGTCCCAGCAAATTCAGGACAGTTGGCAACTATGTCTTGTGAACCCCTTCAAGTCAATCCACTGCATCTCCATGAAGACTTTCCATATGGTCATTCTAAAACACAAATCTTTTTCAACCATTCTTTAGTTGATTTACTTGTGTGCTTTTGGCCGTTGTTTTGTGGTACCATCCAACTTCTCTTCAGCTTGAGTTCATGGTCGCTGCCCCTACAAGTTTTCCTACATCTGAGAATTTATCATTCTCTGAATGATCACAAAGCATTCAGTCCCTGATGCAGCAAAGAAGCCCCAAACCATGATACCCCCTCCACCAGCCACAAACCATCATGTTCCCTCCACCAGCCCCAAACCATGATGCTCCCACCACAAGCCCCAAAATATCATTCACCCTCCATCAACCCTAAGCCATAATGCACCCTCCACCAGCCCCAAACCATGATGAACCCTCCACCAGCCGCAAACTATGATGCCCCCTCCACCAGCCCCAAAATATCATTCACCCTCCATCAACCCTAAACCATGACGCCCCCTCCACTAGCTCCAAACCATCATGACCCTCTACCAGCCCCAAACCATGATGCCCCCTCCACCCCCCCAAAACATCATTCACCCTCCACCAGCCCCAAACCATGATACTCCCTCCACCAGCCCTAAACCATGATGCCCCCTCCTCTAGCCCCAAACCATCATGCACCCTCTACCAGCCCCAAACCATGATGCCCCTTCCATCAGCCCCAAACCATGAAGCTCCCTCCATCTGCCCCAAAACATCATGTTCCCTTCACCAGCCGCAAACCAAAATGCACCCTCCACTAGCCCCAAACCATGATGGCCTCTCAACCAGCCCCAAACCATCATGTACCCTCCACCAGCCCCAAACCATGATGCCCCCTCCACCAGCCCCAAACCATCATGCTCCCTCCACCAGCCCCAAACCATGATGCCCCCTCCACCAGGCCCAAACCATCATGCCCCCTCCACCAGCCCCAAACCATCATGCCCCCTCCACCAGCCCCAAACCATCATGCTCCCTCCACCAGTCCCAAACCATGATGCCCCCTCCACCAGGCCCAAACCATCATGCTTCCTCCACCAGCCCCAAACCATCATGCCCCCTCCACCAGCCCCAAACCATCATGCCTCCTCCACCAGGCCCAAACCATCATGCTCCCTCCACCAGCCCCAAACCATCATGCTCCCTCCACCAGTCCCAAACCATGATGCCCCCTCCACCAGGCCCAAACCATCATGCTTCCTCCACCAGCCCCAAACCATCATGCCCCCTCCACCAGCCCCAAACCATCATGCCTCCTCCACCAGGCCCAAACCATCATGCTCCCTCCACCAGGCCCAAACCATGATGTTCCTTCCACTAGCCCCACACCATGATGCCCCTTCCACCATGCTTCACAGGTGAGTTGAGGTTCTGTGTTGGTGCAGCATTCTTATTTCTCAGAACATAGCATTGTGCATTTGTTCTACAAGTTCCAGTTTTGTCTAATCATCCATAGAATGTTCTCCCAGCATCACTGTGGTCACAGGCAAACTTGAGACGGATCACAATTATTTTTTTTGGACAGCAGTGGGTCCCTTTGTTGTGTCCATCCACAGGGGCCAATTCCCTGGTGGGCAGATGCCCAGGGGGCCGCCTGGGCCCTTCTCACGGTCAGCGAGTGGAAGTTTTTGGGGATGTATTTTGTGATGGACTGTGGTGCTTGGCTCTGTTGGGGTGGTATAATGTGCCACAATATGGTATTGCTGGCTCCGCCTACTAGTGTTGGCCCTGCCTTCCATCAATTTGGACACAACTACAAAACAGGGCCACTTTTTGTATTTTCTCCAGGGCCACTTTAAGTTTCCAGTCCACCCCTGTCCATCCACGAAACCCATTCTCATAGATTAGTTTTCTAATAGTGGACACATGAACAGAGGATTTCACAGTAGAGTCTTCTGCTGTTAGTCTTGAACTCTTACTCCCATTTCAGGATTGATGTGTTCTTGGAGAATGCCCATTGGAGAATAAGAACAGTTCAAAATTTTCTCCAATTGTAGATAATTTGTCTAACCGTGGACTGACGTACACACAGGTCTTTAGCAATGCTTTTATAGGCTTTTCCAGCCTCGTCCATCCCTATAACACGTCCTCGGAGGTCTTCTGAAAGTTGTTGGGATCGAGGTATGGTCTTCACCAGGGATGGCCAACCTGCAGCCCTCCAGCTGTTGTAAAACTACAACTGCCACCATAACCTGCTGTAGACCAATAGCTTTAGACTGTCCAGGCATTCTGGGACTTGTAGTTTCCAAAGCTGGAGGTCCGCAGGTTGGGCATCCCTGGTCTTTCTTGGGAAGAACAGATTTGTCAGTAACCAGGCTTTGTGTGCCTTTATTTAATAGGCAAAGCACCTGTTACACCCACATTTCCAATCTCATCTCCTTACAGGGTTATTCCCATCTCAGACAATGGGGACATAGCACTAGGATAAGCACCCATTGTCTGATAGGTGCGGGTCCTACCTCTGGGACCCGCACCTATATCGAGAACAGAGCGGGGAATTGAAGGGAGGGAGCACTCCGCATGCGCAGCCGCCCCCCATTCATTTCTATGGGGTGGCCAAAAATAGCCGAGCGCTGGCTCGGCTATTTCCATCGGCTCCGTAGAAATGAATGGGAGTAATGGCTGCGCATGCGCGGTGTGCTCCCATTCATTTCTATGGGAGCTGCGCCTGGTGGTGGCCCTCCAGGCACAGCGCTCCCCTCCTAGCGATATGCCCCCATTGTCTATGATGGGAATACCCCTTTAATGCTGTTTCCATACAGCAATAGGCCCACAAACGTATTTTGTTTCCGTGTCCATTCCGTTTTTGTTTTTTTTTGAGGATCGGATGCAGACCTATTCATTTCAATGGGTCCGCAAAAAATGTGGGCAGCGCACTGTGTGCTGTCCGCATCCGTATGTCCATTCCGTAGCCCCACAAAAAAGATAGAACACATCCTATTCTTATCCGTTTTGCAGACAAGGATAGACATTGTTACAATGGATCCGCAAAAAAAACGGGTGCAATACGGATGGCACACGGACATCATCCATATTTGTGGATCTATGTTTTGCGGACCACAAACTACATATGGTCATGTGCATGAGCCCTTTAAATGTACGGGCTCCATGTAGCCAAACTTCATCTTACCCGAATTTGCGCCTGACTTCGCTGAATGACTACGGTATTCCTATCTGCGTATTTAAAAACATTTAAAAATAGGAATCCGAAGTCAGCTTCAGTACTGAGGTACCAGCCCGTACTGAATCCGACTTCGGATTCCTATTTTAAAATGTCTCACGCAACTTTGGCTACACAGAGCCCATACATTTTAAGGGCTCATGCATACGAACGCATTTTTTTCAGTTTCCATTCCGTTTTTTTACAAGTCCGTATACCGAACTATTCACTTCAGTGGGACTTGAAAAAAAACGGAAATGACTCAGTGCGCATTTTATGTCCGAAAAAAATAGAACATGTCCTATTCTTGTCCGTTTTTTTGCCGACAAGCACAGGCGTTGTTATAATGGATCCGCAAATATAACAGATGCAACACGGACGTCATCCGTTTTTTTTTTTTTTGCAGAGCCTGCATGAGCCCTAATGCTGTAAGGAAACAGCATTAACAATGAAGTTACTGAATGAATCGACCTCGGATCTGTGATCCGAAGCGCGTTTCGCTCCAGCTTAACTGCAATATACATGCAATGAAAACATCCTTCATTTTTTATGTACTTTAGCGTTTCCTCCCTGGTAGCGCCCCCTGCTGTTTCCCCTGTGGCCAAAATCCTGGTCCACTCTTCCAGCCTCCATGGTCAGTAGTGATTTCATGGTGACCCTTACAGTCATTCGTCGGTGCTATTTACTAGTGGAATAATTGGGGCTGCGGGTGAAGACAGGAGTAGTCGGGTAACTGCAATGACCTCCTGGGAGGTGCAGGTGCTTGACGGTCACACGGGAGGAGCTGCTACCCACCTACGAAAAAACGATGAGACACGTGCTCCAAATATGTAAGTAAAAAATATATCGGATCAGCGGGAATCCAGAGCGCCATCCATAGTATTGTGGAGGGAGCTGGTAACTGCAGCGCTGCTCCCAATGAAGCTCCGCCCACTATACAATGGCGTGTGAGGGGGTGTCAGTCCATCGCAGATGAGATATCCTGAAGATAAGGAGTGGACAACCCCTTTAAGGTCTCCATACATATGCACGCTCGGTGGACCCGGTAGGTTTGCAGACACCCCCCGACGCTGAATAAACGGCGCAATTTACACACGGATTTTGCACGACAACGTCGCAACGGGTGCAAATTTGGAATTGACATAAGGTCAACCATTAGCGCTTTGGAGGGAAGCCATTGGGTTGGACCCCTGTTAAATGGCTGTCCTTTACCAGTCCTGTCACCTGCACCCACGTGACCAGGCTACATATATATATATATATATATATATATATATATATATATATATATATATATATATACACAGCAGCACACAGAGCCACCTTCAGCCCTTTACATTCTGGGTGTAGCCAACCAAACGTAAGCAGCGGCGGCCAACCAACGTGGGCGTGTCCTACCACTCCCTACAGGCGTGGCTGGCCCCTCCCCCCTCCCCAGCAGGCTACGTGAGCTTCCCCACCCACCGCGCTCCTTTCAGATTCATTCTCCACAGCATTACGTGCTAACCCCCCTCTCGTACGTGCTGTGCGTCTTGCGTGGCCCCGCCCCTACTCCCGCCGTCGTAGAAGAGAGGAGGAAAAAAAAAAAAAAAAAACTTTTTTTTTTTTTTTTTTTTTTAATTGAGGAATCAACAGCCGCCATCTTGTCGCGGCTCGGTCAGCGCCGGAGATCTCCGGGGCCCTGCGAGGACTACAGGGGATTAGAGGGCTGCCATTCAGGACAGCGGGGGACTCCGGAGGCAGCAGAGGGGGGGCTTCTTCTTCCCCCCACGGAGGTGGCGACTAAAAAATTTTTTTTTTCCTCCTAATCCGAGGGCCCGTTTGGTGGCAGCAGCGGCGGCGGCTCCTTCATTGTTTTCCCTCCCCTCCCGGAGGAGGAGGAGGAAGCAGCGAACGCACGGTTGCGTGGGCGGGCGGAGGAGAGCACCGGCAGCGGAGGGGGGAGGGGAACTGGAACCGAGGCCTGACGCAACCATCTCCGGCGGCGGCTCCGCGCAGGGCCTACCCTCGGCCTGACACCCCGGCAGCCGCCACTTTTGGGGGGGCCGGAGCACCCCCATATTTGTCGCCCCTCCTTTCATCGGGGGGTCATTACCTCATCCCACTCGGGGTCTCCGGCTGCTCAGATTTAGGGGGGCACTGATTTTTTTGGGGAGGATCTGGACTAATTTTGGGGGGTTCCCTAGTAGTCGATCACCTGCGCCCGGAGTGACCTGCAGGGGGCGCTCTAGTATTTTGCCGGTGAGGGTTCATTGTAGGTCCTGTTTTTTTGGGGGGTCACTAGACTATTTTGGGGTGCCCTAGGTTTTTTTCTCCCCACTTCTCTGGATGGGGGTCAGCTGAAGTCACCGGCAGTGAGCAGTTACCCCCGGGGGCAGGTGGCGCTGATTTGGGGGGTGCTCTCCGGGCAGGCTGTGGTTTTTGGGGGGTGACAGCGAGGGGGTGTCCTCCATTTTGCTTGGATCGGGGGGCTCTGTCCTCGGGCCCCCCTCGGGATGCAGGACTCGGGGGGCCGCTGAGGTGTTGGCCGCTAGTAGTAGTAGTAAGAAGCCGGGAGGGGGTGGTGGCAGGGCCCGGGCATCCCCCCTCCTCCTCCCCTGCACGCTGCTCCTCCTCCGGGGAGGGAGTCTTGTCTGTCTTCGGTGACCGATCAGAAAAGGGGAGAAGATGGCCGAGAACCTGCTGGAGGGGCCGCCCAACCGGAAGAGACCCAAACTCAGCTCGCCGGGCTTCTCCGCCAGCGCGGACAGTACAGGTAGGAGAGGCCGCGGCTCGGGCGCCCGCACTAGGCCCGAGGATGGGGAGGGGGCTGGGGATGAGGAGAGACCGCTGCTGCCGAGAGGAGGCCGGGACCTGGTGTGGGCCGTGATTGGGAGGGAAGAGCAGATGTCAACATGGAGCGGAGCGGGCTGCACGGGATTGTGCAGTGCATTACATGGGGCTGGCTGTGGAGTGTGCAGTGCGTTACATGGGGCTGGCTGTGGAGTGTGCAGTGCATTACATGGGGCTGAGTGTGCAGTGCATTACATGGGGCTGAGTGTGCAGTGCATTACATGGGGCTGAGTGTGCAGTGCGTTACATGGGTCTGGCTGTGGAGTGTGCAGTGCGTTACATGGGTCTGGCTGTGGAGTGTGCAGTGCGTTACATGGGTCTGGCTGTGGAGTGTGCAGTGCGTTACATGGGTCTGGCTGTGGAGTGTGCAGTGCATTACGTGGGGGGCTGGCTGTGGAGCGTGCAGTGCATTGCGTGGGGCTGGCTGTGGAGCGTGCAGTGCATTGCGTGGGGCTGGCTGTGGAGCGTGCAGTGCATTGCGTGGGGCTGGCTGTGGAGCGTGCAGTGCATTGCGTGGGGCTGGCTGTGGAGCGTGCAGTGCATTGCGTGGGGCTGGCTGTGGAGCGTGCAGTGCATTGCGTGGGGCTGGCTGTGGAGCGTGCAGTGCATTGCGTGGGGCTGGCTGTGGAGCGTGCAGTGCATTGCGTGGGGCTGGCTGTGGAGCGTGCAGTGCATTGCGTGGGGCTGGCTGTGGAGCGTGCAGTGCATTGCGTGGGGCTGGCTGTGGAGCGTGCAGTGCATTGCGTGGGGCTGGCTGTGGAGCGTGCAGTGCATTGCGTGGGGCTGGCTGTGGAGCGTGCAGTGCATTGCGTGGGGCTGGCTGTGGAGCGTGCATTGCGTGGGGCTGGCTGTGTAGCGTGCATTGCGTGGGGCTGGCTGTGTAGCGTGCATTGCGTGGGGCTGGCTGTGTAGCGTGCATTGCGTGGGGCTGGCTGTGTAGCGTGCATTGCGTGGGGCTGGCTGTGTAGCGTGCATTGCGTGGGGCTGGCTGTGTAGCGTGCATTGCGTGGGGCTGGCTGTGTAGCGTGCATTGCGTGGGGCTGGCTGTGTAGCGTGCATTGCGTGGGCTGGCTGTGTAGCGTGCATTGCGTGGGGCTGGCTGTGTAGCGTGCCGTGCTTTACGTGGGGCTGGCTGCGGAGCGTGCCGTGCTTTACGTGGGGCTGACTGCAGTATACATGACATGGGATTGACTGTGGTGTCTACAGTGCATTACATGAGACTAGTGTACGCAGTGCGTGACATGGCACTGACGTTCAACATGGGACTGACTGTGGTGTATAAACGTGCGCAGTGTGTGACATGGGACTGGCTGTTCTGTATCTATGTACAGTGTGTGACATGGGACTGACTGGTGTATCTACGTGCAGTGCGTGACATGGGACTGGCTGTGGTGTATATACGTGCAGTGCGTGACATGGGACTGGCTGTGGTGTATATACGTGCAGTGCGTGACATGGGACTGGCTGTGGTGTATATACGTGCAGTGCGTGACATGGGACTGACTGGTGTATATACGTGCAGTGCGTGACATGGGACTGACTGGTGTATCTACGTGCAGTGCGTGACATGGGACTGACTGGTGTATCTACGTGCAGTGCGTGACATGGGACTGACTGGTGTATCTACGTGCAGTGCGTGACATGGGACTGACTGTGGTGTATATACGTGCAGTGCGTGACATGGGACTGACTGTGGTGTATATACGTGCAGTGCGTGACATGGGACTGGCTGTGGTGTATATACGTGCAGTGTGTGACATGGGACTGTGACTGTGGTGTATATACGTACAGTGCGTGACATGGGACTGACTGTGGTGTATATACGTACAGTGCGTGACATGGGACTGACTGTGGTGTATATACGTACAGTGCGTGACATGGGACTGACTGTGGTGTATATACGTACAGTGCGTGACATGGGACTGACTGTGGTGTATATACGTACAGTGCGTGACATGGGACTGACTGTGGTGTATATACGTACAGTGCGTGACATGGGACTGACTGTGGTGTATATACGTACAGTGCGTGACATGGGACTGGCTGTTCTGTATATATGTACAGTGTGTGACATGGGACTGACTGTGGTGTATATACGTACAGTGTGTGACATGGGACTGGCTGTGTGGGGCCTTCAGTTAGTGATGCATCATCTATACTGAATTTACCAACACATGTTCGGCAGTCCTATGTCAAATTTATTGTGTTGTGCAAAATTTTCTGTTACGTAGGACTGACCCTTTATATATTAGAGAACATGTCCTGTGCTGTATATGATATATCCACCGTCCTGCGCTGCGCAGTGTTTACTACTGTCACCTGTTAGGTCCTGGAAAGGTTCTTATTTTCTGGTTTCATTCATATCACTGTGCTCTGTGTGTGCCCCCAGTATTACTGTGCTGTGCTCTGTGTGTGCCCCCGGTATTACTCTGCTGTGCTCTGTGTGTGCCCCCGGTATTACTCTGCTGTGCTCTGTGTGTGCCCCCAGTATTACTCTGCTGTGCTCTGTGTGTGCCCCCGGTATTACTCTGCTGTGCTCTGTGTGTGCCCCCGGTATTACTCTGCTGTGCTCTGTGTGTGCCCCCGGTATTACTCTGCTGTGCTCTGTGTGTGCCCCAGTATTACTCTGCTGTGCTCTGTGTGTGCCCCCAGTATTACTCTGCTGTGCTCTGTGTGTGCCCCCAGTATTACTCTGCTGTGCTCTGTGTGTGCCCCCGGTATTACTGTGCTGTGCTCTGTGTGTGCCCCCGGTATTACTCTGCTGTGCTCTGTGTGTGCCCCCAGTATTACTCTGCTGTGCTCTGTGTGTGCCCCCGGTATTACTCTGCTGTCTGTGTGTGCCCCGGTTACTCTGCTGTGTGTGCCCCCGGTATTACTCTGCTGTGCTCTGTGTGTGCCCCGGTATTACTCTGCTGTGCTCTGTGTGTGCCCCGGTATTACTCTGCTGTGCTCTGTGTGTGCCCCCGGTATTACTCTGCTGTGCTCTGTGTGTGCCCCCGGTATTACTCTGCTGTGCTCTGTGTGTGCCCCCGGTATTACTCTGCTGTGCTCTGTGTGTGCCCCCGGTATTACTCTGCTGTGCTCTGTGTGTGCCCCCGGTATTACTCTGCTGTGCTCTGTGTGTGCCCCCGGTATTACTCTGCTGTGCTCTGTGTGTGCCCCCGGTATTACTGTGCTGTGCTCTGTGTGTGCCCCCGGTATTACTGTGCTGTGCTCTGTGTGTTGCCCCCGGTATTACTCTGCTGTGCTCTGTGTGTGCCCCCGGTATTACTGTGCTGTGCTCTGTGTGTGCCCCCGGTATTACTGTGCTGTGCTCTGTGTGTGCCCCCGGTATTACTGTGCTGTGCTCTGTGTGTGCCCCCGGTATTACTGTGCTGTGCTCTGTGTGTGCCCCCGGTATTACTGTGCTGTGCTCTGTGTGTGCCCCCGGTATTACTGTGCTGTGCTCTGTGTGTGCCCCCGGTATTACTGTGCTGTGCTCTGTGTGTGCCCCCGGTATTACTTGGCTGTGCTCTGTGTGTGCCCCCGGTATTACTGTGTGGTGTGCCCCCGGTATTACTGCTGTGCCTGGTGTGCCCGGTTTTCCTTGCTTGTGTGCCCCCGTATTACTCTGCTGTGCTCTGTGTGTGCCCCGGTATTACTGTGCTGTGCTCTGTGTGTGCCCCCGGTATTACTGTGCTGTGCTCTGTGGTGTGCCCCCGGTATTACTGTGCTGTGCTCTGTGTGTGCCGCCCGGTATTACTCTGCTGTGCTCTGTGTGTGCCCCCGGTATTACTCTGCTGTGCTCTGTGTGTGCCCCGGTATTACTGTGCTGTGCTCTGTGTGTGCCCCGGTAATTACTCTGCTGTGCTCTGTGTGTGCCCCGGTATTACTCTGCTGTGCTCTGTGTGTGCCCCCGGTATTACTCTGCTGTGCTCTGTTGTGTGCCCCCGGTATTACTGTGTGTGTTGCCCCGGTATTACTCTGCTGTGCTCTGTGTGTGCCCCCGGTATTACTCTGCTGTGCTCTGTGTGTGCCCCCGGTATTACTCTGCTGTGCTCTGTGTGTGCCCCCGGTATTACTCTGCTGTGCTCTGTGTGCCCCCGGTATTACTCTGCTGTGCTCTGTGTGTGCCCCCGGTATTACTCTGCTGTGCTCTGTGTGTGCCCCCGGTATTACTGTGCTGTGCTCTGTGTGTGCCCCGGTATTACTGTGCTGTGCTCTGTGTGTGCCCCCGGTATTACTGTGCTGTGCTCTGTGTGTGCCCCCGGTATTACTGTGCTGTGCTCTGTGTGTGCCCCCGGTATTACTCTGCTGTGCTCTGTGTGTGCCCCCGGTATTACTCTGCTGTGCTCTGTGTGTGCCCCCGGTATTACTGTGTGTGTGCCCCCGGTATTACTCTGCTGTGCTCTGTGTGTGCCCCCGGTATTACTCTGCTGTGCTCTGTGTGTGCCCCCCGGTATTACTCTGCTGTGCTCTGTGTGTGCCCCCGGTATTACTGTGCTGTGCTCTGTGTGTGCCCCCGGTATTACTGTGCTGTGCTCTGTGTGTGCCCCGGTATTACTGTGCTGTCTGTGTGTGCCCCCGGTATTACTGTGCTGTGCTCTGTGTGTGCCCCCCGGTATTACTCTGCTGTGCTCTGTGTGTGCCCCCGGTATTACTGTGCTGTGCTCTGTGTGTGCCCCCGGTATTACTCTGCTGTGCTCTGTGTGTGCCCCGGTATTACTCTGCTGTGCTCTGTGTGTGCCCCCGGTATTACTGTGTGTGTGCCCCCGGTATTACTCTGCTGTGCTCTGTGTGTGCCCCCGGTATTACTCTGCTGTGCTCTGTGTGTGCCCCCAGTATTACTCTGCTGTCCTCCTTGTGCGCACCCGGTATTACTGTGCTGTGCTCTGTGTGTGCCCCCGGTATTACTCTGCTGTCCTCCTTGTGCGCACCCAGTATTACTCTGCTGTGCTCCGTGTGTGCCCCCCGGTATTACTCTGCTGTCCTCCTTGTGTGCCCCGGTATTACTCTGCTGTGCTCCGTATGTGCCCCGGTATTACTCTGTGTCCTCCTTGTGCGCACCCGGTATTACTCTGCTGTGCTCTGTGTGTGCCCCCGGTATTACTCTGCTGTGCTCTGTGTGTGTGCCCCCGGTATTACTCTGCTGTGCTCTGTGTGTGCCCCCGGTATTACTCTGCTGTGCTCTGTGTGTGCCCCCGGGTATTACTCTGCTGTGCTCTGTGTGTGCCCCCGGTATTACTCTGCTGTGCTCTGTGTGTGCCCCGGTATTACTCTGCTGTGCTCTGTGTGTGCCCCGTATTACTCTGCTGTGCTCTGTGTGTGCACCCCGGTATTACTCTGCTGTGCTCTGTGTGTGCCCCCGGTATTACTCTGCTGTGCTCTGTGTGTGCCCCCGGTATTACTCTGCTGTGCTCTGTGTGTGCCCCCGGTATTACTCTGCTGTGCTGTGCCCCCGTATTACTGCTGTGTGCCCCCGGTATTACTCTGCTGCTGTGTGCCCCCTCTGCTGTGTGTGCCCCGGTATTACTCTGCTGTCCTTGTGCCCCGGTTTCTGCTGTGCTCTGTGCCCCGGTATTACTCTGCTGTGCTCTGTGTGTGCCCCGTTTACTCTGCTGTGCTCTGTGTGTGCCCCCGGTATTTACTCTGCTGTGCTCTGTGTGTGCCCCCGGTATTACTCTGCTGTGCTCTGTGTGTGCCCCCAGTATTACTGTGCTGTGCTCTGTGTGGTGCCCCCGGTATTACTCTGCTGTGCTCTGTGTGCGCCCCCGTATTACTCTGCTGTCCTCCTTGTGCGCACCCGGTATTACTCTGCTGGCTCTGTGTGTGCCCCGGTATTACTCTGCGTGCTCTGTGTGCGCCCCCGGTAATTACTCTGCTGTCCTCCTTGTGCGCACCCGGTTATACTCTGCTGTGCTCTGTGTGTTGCCCCCCGGTATTACTCTGCTGTGCTCTGTGTGCCCCCGGTATTACTCTGCTGTGCTCTGTGTGTGCACCCGGTAATTACTCTGCTGTGCTCTGTGTGTGCACCCGGTATTACTCTGCTGTGCTCTGTGTGTGCCCCCGGTATTACTCTGATGTGCTCTGTGTGTGCCCCCGGTATTACTCTGCTGTGCTCTGTGTGTGCCCCCGGTATTACTCTGCTGTCCTCCTTGTGCGCACCCGGCCTCCACTTACGTATTCTAATTTGCGCTACGTCTTCCCTCCGCTCTTGTGAAACTATCTCTCGTCCTGTGCGCCTCTTCCTACCTTCTGACATCATCTAGACTTATTAGATGATGTCATCGGTGGGATCCCCACTGATCACAGGACCGAAGCGGCCACCAAACTTTACTCGACCCTTTGGCGTGCCCGTTTCAGGAGTGGAGTCAGCGGCGTCCATATTGGTAGTCCGGAGATCCCCTTTAAGTTGGCAGACATGCTTATTGTGGTATTTCTAGTTATCATATATTTTTTTTTTTTTCTAAAAACCTGGTGTAAATGTGAATACGGCCTAATGGATAGTACTATCCTGTCGGGATTTAACCCTTCGAGAGCAGACTGGGCACAGGCCTGTCTTACATGATCATTTTGTTGAATGGGCGCAACGTCTCACTACTTCTACCCAGCCGCTTGCGTTGACTGATCCCTTTGGCACGTGTAGGTTACCTCCAGATGGGATAATTCACGGCGGATCCGCGGCAAAATCCACATGGGTGTCACGCGGATGTGGGGTGGATTCGCCATGGAAATCCGTAGCACACGGATTATATATTATTTCCTGCGCAATTGCCGGCGGCAAACTTGCAGCACGTCCTTCCCTCGTGTACGCAGGTGTGGGTAGACCCGCCGAGCAGATTTGCGGATTTGATGCAATTTTGCCGCCGGTAGCCTACGGGGGCTTTCACATGTGCAGCTTTGATTCAGTTTTGGCGCCACAACTAGGACCCCTTTATGAACCATATAAATCAGCAGCTCGCGGTCTACGGTCCGTAAAGTATGGGTGGCGACGCCCTGGCTTTACGGTTCCTTACTGACATCGGCGCTGTGACTGTCCGTAAGCTGCTGCATTCACCCCTCCAGGCCGGGACTTTTTTTTTTTTTTTTTTTTTTTAATGTCTCATTCAACACCCGATTGGGATTTAAAGGGGGTTTCCAGGACTTTCTTAGAGGACCTGCCCTAAGGATAGGTCGTTAATATCGGACTGGGGGAGGTCCGACTCCCGGCGCCCATGACGAGCAGCTGTTTATTCCCATCTTGTACATTGGGGGCATGTCACTAGGACACGCCCCCAATGTCTGATGGGTGCGGGTCCTTCTATCCTTAGAACGGAGCCTGCAAAGTGATGGAGGGTGCTTCATTCATTTCTTTGGCATTGCCGAAAATAGCCGAGCAGCACACTCAGCTTTTTTCGGAAGTGCACTGTGCAAGCGCCGCCAGCGCTCCATTCGCTTCTATGGAGCTTACGGATATTTTCAGGGCTCCCATAGGAATGAATGGAGGGAAAACGCACATCACTCCATCAATTTGCAGGCTCCGTTCTGAGGATGGGAGGTGGGACCCGCACCTATCAGACATTGGGGGCGTAGCCTAGCCCTATGCCCCCCCCCCCATGTCCAAAATGAGGCAACCCCTTTAAATCTGCACATTTCTTTACAATGCGCACATCTGTGGCAGATCCGCAGCAAAACCCACGGCAAACCCACATGTAATGCATATGGGATAGGTCTGATGCACGCAACCTTTTATAGTCCAGAAATCACGGATCCGCAAAATAGTCATGCGTCTTGTGTAGCGTCCACGACTTCAGTGGGTCCCTGGTCCGTATTTTGCGGACGTATCTTATCTGTTTGCGGAAAGCATGCGGCTATGCTGTGTCCATTCCGCAAAAAAAAGATAGAAGGGGGATTTATCAAACTGCTGTAAAGCAGAACTGGCTTAGTTGCCCCTAGCAACCAATCAGATTCCACCTTTCATTTTCCAAAGGAGCTGTGAAAAATGAAAGGTGGAATCTGATTGGTTGCTAGGGGCAACTAAGCCTGTTCTGCTTTACACCAGTTTGATAAACCTCTTATGCTTGGCTGTAAAATACCGACCTCTTTCCTCACTGAACTAAGAGCGTCCGCAAAAAATGCAGACGCAACACGGACGCTATCCGTGTTTGGCGGATCTGCAATTTGCGGACAGCAGAATACATACCGTTGTGTGCGTGAGGCCTTAGTAGCAGATTTAAAAAAAAAAAAAAATTTCTATGCCCGAAGGTAGGAGGAGCACGCTGCTGAAGATATAGCGGTGAAGTTGTGTCCCGGTGTGATCTCTGGGTGCGGGAGGAGTCGTGATTCATGGGCTAGGAGTTTGTGGAATTGATTGCTTTGGTCTGTCCCAGCGCTGTCGCTGCACCGTGTGGGTGACTTCCATTCGCAAGGCTTTGTTCACACCGGGCCGAAAATGCACAGCAGGAATTTTTTTTTTTTGCACTTTATGTTGTACTTTTTTGGTTCGGGCTTTGATCAACCATTTCGTGTTGAATGAATCCAGCCAGCCAAGGAAGCAATATGGACAATCACAATACATTAGTAAGTGCCTTGTATTCACTTCCTCTACGTGATAAATGCTATTTGATGAAAGGAGAGGACCCCTTTAAGGCCGGTCTGATCACGGCTCGCCATCTCCTCATTGATTTACAGCGCTCACAAATTTGGCAAACGAAATGACGTGGTCTTTGTTGGAGAAGTATGCAGCGACGATCAGCCGGAGCGCAGCGCCTGGTTACTGGCGATTCCTCTGCGTGTCGTAACCGCATTTCCTCATGAGGCCCGCTCTGATTTCAGTGGTCTGTTTGATAACCGTCCTGCTGCCAATAGTTCCCCCTTCTGCTCAGTGACTGAGCGGCAGTGATTCCTGGGACTCTGCGCGATTTACCTTCCTCTGAAGCTCGGCGTTCCTGAGCAGTTTGGTCTAAGAACCTGCTGGGCGTTGTAGTTTTGCATCAACCGGAGAGCTACAAGGCTGTCAGGACATGCCTGTCGTTGTAGGTTTGCAGCAGCCGGAGGGGCATGAGGCTGTCAGGACATGCTGGTCGTTGTAGTTTTGCATCAACCGGAGAGCTACAAGGCTGTCGGGACATGCTGGTCGTTGTAGTTTTGCAGCAGCCGGAGGGGCATGAGGCTGTCAGGACATGCTGGTCGTTGTAGTTTTGCAGCAGCCGGAGGGGCATGAGGCTGTCAGGACATGCTGGTTGTTGTAGTTTTGCATCAGCCGGAGAGTTACGAGGCTGTCAGGGCATGCTGGTTGTTGTAGTTTTGCATCAACCGGAGAGCTACAAGACTGTCGGGAGATGCTAGTCGTAGTTTTGCAGCAGCCGGAGGGGCATGAGGCTGTCAGGGCATGCTGGGAGTTGTAGTTTTGCATCAGCTGGAGAGCTACAAGGCTGTTGGCACGCTGGGAGTTGTAGTTTTGCAGCAGCCGGAGGGGCATGAGGCTGTTGGGGCATGCTGGATGTTGTAGTTTTGCAGCAGCTGGAGAGCCAAAATGCTGTATGGGGATGCTGGGCATTGTAGTTTTGCAGCAACTGGAGAACCATGAGGCTGTTTGCATGCTGGGTGTTGTAGTTTTGCAGCAGCCGGAGAGCCACAGATTGGGCAGCGCTGATCTGATACTCCATATGTGCCGGCGGCACAATATAGTGAGTGACTCCACCATGCGTAGTGTCACATGTTGCTAGGCAACAGCTCAAACTTCTTCATGCCGTGCTTGGCAACCATTGCAGGGTCGTTCTTTCCTCCTGCCTATAAACACCATTTTAGCAAAAATTTGGGAAGCGTAAAAGGCATTTAAAAGCAGCTACTGACTGACAGCCGGTTCTCGGGTCGCGTGCAGAGGTGTGAACGTTACTCCAGATCACGCTCGTATCTTGCACGTGTCCATCCCGCGCGGTCGGCCAGATGAAAGCTGCACGCTGGGGATCCTGACCCCTCAGAGGAGGTCGCCGGTGCCGCGTCCACAGTGCAGTCACCCAGGTCTGTTAGGACGAGTTCACATTTCCATTCATGAGGTTGCTTCTGCAGCATGGACATGGATTTCTGCAAGGATGAGATACCCGTAGGGCGCTGCGGACAGGACTCTCTAATAGAGCGCAGCCTAGGATCTGCCTTGAAGTACCCTCAGGCCTTGGCATCCTGGGTCTCGTGTCTGCCTGGCATGCATCGCTTGTGTACCGAGGGCTGTAAATACATCTAACTTAATGTAGTGTACACAGGCGTCTGCCAAGTGCCGGGTTTCATCAGCAGCTTCACACTTTGTTCTTCCCCTTCCGTCTGTCTACCTGGCGTGGCTGTAACCAGAGACATCTGTCTCCTCGCCATCCTCAGGTACGCCTTGGGCATCAGATGTGATTTAAAGGAGATTTCCAAGATTTTACTACTGATGACCTATCCTCAGGATTGGTCATCAGTATCTGTTCGGTGGAGGTCCGACACCTGGGACCCCCGCTGATCAGCTGTTTGAGAAGGCACCGGCGCTCCTGTGAGCGCCGCTACCTTCTCTCCGCTCACCAAGCACAGCGCCGTACATTGTATAGTGGCCATGCTTGGTATTGCGCTCAGCCTCATTCACTTGAGTGGGGCGGAGCTGCTCCTAGGCCACGTGACCGATGAACGTGACGTCACTGGTCTAGGAAAAGCTAAGAGAAGGCCGAAGCACTCACAGGAGCGCCGGTGCCTTCTCAAACAGCTGATCGGTGGGGGCCCTGGGTGTCAGACCCCCACTGATCAGATACTGATGACCTGTCCTGAGGATAGGTCATCAGTAATAAAACCCCTTTAAAGGGTCTTCCCTCTAAACGCCATTTATCATGCGTTTGAACACTGAGGGTCCTAATGGGACCCCTGCCGATCAGGGGCCCCGAGTCTCCTGTGTGCATGCTTGACTATAGGACTGGTGAGTCTCCATAGAGAGGTGGTCATGCAATCCTCAATTCACACGGGGGACTTGGGGAGTGGAGTGACCTGAGCGATACCGATGATCGTCGCTATAAAACCCGCCATACAGGTTGGTTCAGCTATTCCTCCCGACCGCCCATTAGGGTATCGTTCACATCTGCGTTGGAGGCTCCATCAGAGAGTTCATCAAAAATCGCAAAGAGAAAAGCCCTTTTTCTCCTTTAAAAAGAATGGAACAAAACCGAACGAATCTCATTAAAGTCAATGGCATCTGTTAGTGTCCTTTATTTGCCGCTTCCGTTATTTCTGTTCGTCTGCTCCTATAACGTAGCAGAAGAATGCGAATGAATAGTGCTGATGGGAACGAGCCCTTCCACATGTATGGTTAAAGGGGTATTCTCATCTTGCTAGGATATGCCCCCATTGTCTTATAGGTGCGGGTCCTACCTCTGGGACCCGCACCTATATCGAGAACTGAGCCCCCAAAGTGAAGGAGGGAGCGCTGTGCTTGTGCAGCCGCCCTCCATTAATTTCTATGAGAGCAGCGGGGAGCTGCACCTGGTGGTGGCCGCACCCCAGGAAACCTAGGGTCCTCCAGGCGCAGCGCTCCCCGCTCCGTTCGCGATATAAGACAATGGGGACATATCCTAGCGTTATGCCCCCATTGTCTAAGATGAGAATACCCCTTTAAAGGGGTTCTCCAGGGCGTTGACTAAATCCTAGCATACAGACAATCTGTGGAAGGTGGATCATTTCACCTCCGGCACTTTGCAGATCCTGCGCCGCCGTCCTGGTTCTCTCAGCCGGGATCTGTTAATCCGGCTGCATTGGCGACTTCATGTGACCACTGCAGCCGATCGTTGGCCTCAGCGGTTCACAGAAGATGATGATCCTTACTTTCCTGAAGGCTGATCCCTTGTCTTGTCCCATTTCTTCCTCAAACTGGACAACCCGTGGTCAGGCCGTGACCGATTGCGGTGGATCTCAGCCCCTGTACATTGGATGTTAGGGCCGGAAAGTGCTAGGATCGACCCCCTAGAAGTGTGCTCCTGTCTAATATACGGGGGTCAGGGGGATGATGATCCACAGATCTCGTATCCTCCTTGAGACTTCTTGTGGCAGGCTGGGTGATTGGCAAAATTAAACCACGAAACACGTCGGCTCAGAACATTTCTCCTCTTTTAAGCGTCTCCAATAAAACGAGTCGTTCTTGTCTTTTTTTTTTTTTTTTTCCTTCCTCCCTGAATTATAAAGTCGTCTTGAGTTCTTTTGTTTTCAGGCGCTCGCTGCCAAGGAATATCCAGTCGGTGGGGTTTACATGCAGCGATCATGCCTTATCCCTAATTCACCTTTGGGAAGTTTCCTGAGGTCATCATGTCTGGTTCCTGATGATTTAATGGCGGCTCAGGAAGGGAAGAGATATACTATACGCCGAGAGCCTTTGTGGGTAACTTGTGACTTGTCTTCCCCCTCCCCCGGTGGGGCTTTGGAGGATTATTGTGCAATGATTTCAATGTATGCATGAGGTCTTTGTGAGCGCAGGCCTTTCCCCTCACAGCGTCCATAGTGCGGAGTCTCCAGGTGGACAATTTCAAGATAACGTTGCAGGAAGTCGTGATTTTTGGGAAAACTCTCTTAACTTCCACACACGTTACCCTTGGTGGCTCCAAAGTGGGAAAAGTCTGTAGTTAATTTACTGATGTACCTTATACTTTGGCGGCATGCGAGGGTCCTACAAGCGCCATGCATGGGCAGATTTTGATCCGACAACCCCAGAACTGCAAGGTTAATGAGGCCAACCAAAGTGCTGCCTGTGCTACTTCCATCAGGACCAGAGATGGACCATAACTGTCAGATAGGTGCGGGTCCCACCTCTGAGATCCGCTCCTATCTCCAATCTGACGTAAAGTGAGAGCAGCTCCACATGCGTAGACACCTTCTGTGAATAGCTGCGCCTGCGCAGCAATTTTCCGAGGCTGCACATGTACATTGGACTCTCCTTCACTTTGGGGGGAGGCCCCATTCTGGAGAAAGGATCAGGTCCCAGAGGTAACATTGATGGCATATCCTAGTTGACCCGTCCCTCTCCTGGATCCTCCTCGTCAAGCCCCTTCTCCGTAGGTGTCCCTCAAGGCTCTGTCCTGGGTCTCCTACTTTCCTCCATTTGTACATTCGTCCTGGGACAGCTCATAGAGTCCCATGGCTTCCAATGCCACCTCTATCAGCTCTATCTTCATTCTTCTCCTTCTCAACGTGGAGAAAACATAATTCATCATCTTCATTCCCCCCCAGGTCACTCAGCCCCCCTTCCAGACCTATCCTTTACTGGTAATGGCACCACACGTTCTCCAGTCTCACAGGTCCTCTGTCTGGGGTAACATTGGATTCTGCCCCGTCCTTCAAGCCACACATCCAAACCCTCATCTCCACCTGCCGCTTTCAACTCAGGAACATCTCTCGTATTCGCTCCTTCCTCACCCCGCGTCAACCAAAATCCTAGGCATGCCCTTGTCATCTCCCGCCTGGACTACTGCAACATCCTCCTTCCAATCTATCCTCAATCCTGCTGCCCAGTTATTCTTCCTCTCCCCCTCGTTTCTCCTCTGGCTCCCCGTTGCCCGTTGGAGTCAGTTGAAGATGCAAACGGACTTTGATTTCAGTAGGAAACCATCATGGCTGTCCGGACTTGCTGTCTTGTATGTGGCGCTGATGTGTCCTCCACATGTTATTGTAATGCCGGCCCTTCCCGTTACTCCATGCCGTGTGGTCGCTGTGATGTATATGACTCCCCCTTCATGTTTGGCTGTTGGGAGCGCTGTCCTTAACCATACTCTCGTGGTTCTTCCGTCTCTGCTCGCTCTTGTGGTTCCTAATCTCAGGGTTTGGTTTAGGATTAGGGTTGTAGTACTTGCTGTTTGACGCTCCGATCAAGATCACGTTAACGGAAGATCGTTGCAAGGTGCACAAGCCTGTCATTAGTAACCTCTGAGGCTTATGTCGTTGCTGGAGGCCATCCTCCTTACAACCTGCCGTAATACTGGAGCGCCTAAGGTTACGTCTCGATCTGTGGAGGCTGAAATAATTGGCTTGGTGCTTAAAGGGAACCTGTCATCTCCGAAACACCCCCTGAACTAGAGTAAGCGTTGTATAGTGTAAGTGATGCTGAATCCGAATATGTAAGTTTTATCTTCATACTCACTTCCATTCTGACGCTGTGCTCCCACAAACCTGCAGTAAAATGCACTCAGTGGACTCTTCTTTGAGTCCTCTCCATTATGTGAGTGAGCACTGGAGTCCAGTGAGTGCATTTTACTGCAGGTTTGTGGGAGCACAGCGTCCGAATAGAAGTGAGTATGAAGATAAAACTTACATATTCGGATTCAGCATCACTTACACTATACACCGCTTACTCTAGTTCAGGGGGTGTTTCGGAGATGACAGGTTCCCTTTAAGAGCTCCTCCTGTGTCGTGCGCAAGGGGCTCCAGCTGTTCGTCAGTCTCACAGCTCACCCAGCTCAGCACCGTACGTTGTATAGTGGCTGTGCTTGGTATCGTGCTCAGCCTCATTCAAGCACCTCCTTATTCTCAGCATCACTGGGGGTCTTACGTGATTCTTACGTGTTGGCCAGTAGAAAATTCTGTAATGCTCTACAACAGGAACGCTCAATCTGCGGCTCTCCGGCTGTTTTAAAACTACAATTCCCACCATGCCCTGCTGCAGGCTTGATAGCTGTAGGCTGTTCGGGCATGCTGGGAGTTGTAGTTTTGCAACAGCTGTTTTTGTTTGTTTTTTTTTAGTGTTTTTGTGCATTTTATTTTATTTATTTTTTTTAAACTGCAGCGTATGACTTTTTTCTTTGTGTTTCCCATAGACATCTCTAAAACAAAAAAGCCTAAAAAAGAAAAAAAAAAAGCAAGTGAAAAATTATTAGATTAATTAAAAAAAAAAAAAACACCAAAGTAAGTCATAATAAAATGCTTCTATTTTATGGCAGGTTTTTTTTTTTTTTTTTTTGCTTGCTTGGAAAACACAAGCGTGGCAGCTCCTGGGTTGTTTTTATGGCGAGGTGTGACCGGTCTTCAGAGCAGGGACCCCGTAGACTCCGGATAGTACTCTGTGTAATGAGCGATGGTTGGGCTGGCGCGCTGCCACCTCCTCGGAGCGTGTGGGGAGACGGCTCAGCTCTTTGATTTCTATGTTGTATTATTAATCAGCTTGTAATTGCTGCGCCGTTGACACTCCCCGGATCTGCTGCTCGGCACGTGTTTGGTTAAACGCTCCTCATTCATGTGGGATGATCTCGTATGTAGGTTTTTTATTAAATATGCAGCTTTTCCGTGGTGTTGGGGGGGCAGATGCAACATGTGGTGTAATTGGGGGATGTCTTGCATGCTTTGAGCGCCTGCTTCAAATCACTTTGATTGCTGGGTATCCAACCTGTGGGAACCCCTGCGATTCCTGACAATGAGGGGATGGCAGCTTTGCACCCCTCTGCTGTGCGGGGATCCTCAGTCGGTTACCTTGATGTGAATTTCAAAGGGGCCAAAATAGAAGGGGATGCAGTGCTAAACGTGTGATCCCACAGTGCTGTGGGATCACAAAGTGATGGCATGTCCGAGCGGTATACGGAACCGGAATACCCCTTTAACCCCCTAAATGTTTTGCCAGAGTGGAGCTCCCGCAGTGGGAAAAGTAGCTAACTGGAGGGGGGAGGGCTGCTTTAGATGCTGCTACCTCCTGAATGGTAGCAGGTAGAAACATGCAACTGATCTTGTTTGAAAGCAGACATTCCAAGCTTTCAGACAATACCATTGTAAATGACAGCAATATGTTCAGGACAGAGAAAGATATCACTGATAGAAATCGGGATGCTGTGAGTGCAGCTGAAAGTGAAAGTAATAACAGGTTTTACTCACAGTTATACCCGACTTGATTACTAACAGTGATTTCTTCTCTGTTGCTTGGACTTTAGCTGTCATTTTGGTCTTGTATGAAAGCCTGGACTGTCAGCTTTCATAAAAGACCAGTTGCATTTTTCTAGCTGCTACCATTGAGGAGATATCACCATCTAAAGCCGCCCTCGCCCTTCCAGTTAGCTACTTTTCACACTGCCCGAGCTGGACTTGGTTAGTTGGTTAAGTAGAACAGTTGTGACACGGGTGCAAGTTTCAGATGAAGCCCTCTATGCTGCCGTCTTTGATGGGGGTCATTTACACATTTTCTTTTGTCTTTTACAGATTTTTCTTTCTTTGACTTGGAAAATGACCTTCCGGACGAGTTGATCCCTAATGGAGATCTCGGCCTCTTGAACACTGGCGGAGGGCTAGGACAAGATGCTTCCTCCCAAAACAAGCCGCTCTCAGACCTTCTTCGTGGAGGGAATCCAGCACTGGGCACGGGCATGGGAAGAGGGGGCTCTGGTAGCCCCGTACAACAGACTATGGGAGGGCAAGGCCAGCAGAACAGCCCAGGCCTTGGCAACATGGGAGGCCTCAACAAGAGCCCTCTGAACCAAGGGCTATCTGTGACCCCACCATCTGGATTAAACAAGCCCGCCGCTGGCACCTCTGGTCCGTCTGTTCCCACCTCGCAGTCTCAAAAGCAAGTTGGCATGGTGGCAGGCAGTCCCGCTGCCCAACAGGCATCTGCGGGTATCTGTATGAACTCCAACTTCAACCAAGGGCATCAAGCACTGTTGAATAACAGCTCTGGGCACACACTAATGAGCCAAGCCCAGCCGGCACAGGGACAGGTAGTGAATGGTTCACTGGGACCTGGAAACCGAGGTCGAGGCGCGGGCTTACAGTACAATTCACCCGCCATGCAAGCTAATCCCGGCAGTGTACTCGCTGAACGTTAACACAGGGGACGGCGACTATGCCAACTCACACAGGAATGACCACCACCCAGCCGGGACCCATGGCAAAGGTAGGTGCTGGATTATGGTGCCACTTTTATACGTTTCTAATAAGAAAAAACTTTTTTTTTTTTTTTTTTTTCAGGAAATCATCCCCTTTTTTTTTATTTAGAAATATGTGGCGCCGTATGTCCTGTGACAGTCCAGATCTTGTAAAACTACAACAGCATGGTGAGGGTTGTAGTTTTACAACAGCTGGACTGCCACTGGGTGGCATCACAAACTGTTTAACCCCCTAACTGTTTTGCCCGAGTCCAGCTCGGGCAGTGTGAAAAGTAGCTAACTGGAGGGGGAAGGGCTGCTTTAGATGGTGATATCTCCTCAATGGTAGAAACATGAAACTGGTCTTGTCTGAAAGCTGACAGTCCAGGCTTTCATGACAAAATCACTGTTAGAAATCAAGTCAGGAATAATCGCAAGTAAAACCTGTTTTTTACTTTCATTTTCAGCTGCATTCACAGCATCATGATTTCTATCGGTGATATCTCTCTCTGCCCTGAACATATTGCTGTCATTCTGGTATTGTCTGAAAGCTTGGAATGTCTGCTTTCAAACAAGATCAGTTGCATGTTTCTAGTCAGGAGGTAGCAGCTTCTAAAGCAGCCCTCCCCCCTCCAGGTAGCTACTTTTCCCACTGCTGGAGCTCCACTCTGGCAAAACAGTTAGGGGGTTAAAGGGGTTATCCAATTTTAAAAATGCCCCTCCTATAGATCATACTTACCCTGACACCCGTGTCACTCCGGATCCCTGCATGGCCACCGTTGCATCTCCCCGTCGCCGGAATCAAAACATCTGGCGACTGGTGGGGGCAGCCAGTAGCAGGCCGCGACGGTGACCAGCCTACCTAGCATCACGGGTGGCCGTGCAGGAATCCAGAGTGACGCAGGTGCCGTTGAGCTTGTTAGTTATGATCTAAAGGAGGGGCCCGGGCATTGTAAGGGGCATTTTTCGAATTGGATAACCACTTTAACAAGGGAGGCACTGAGGTAGGCTGCTGAGACCTCCCCCCCAACAAAGAACTGGTTTGGATGACATGGCGCATTTGCGCTGTAGCAGGACAAAATTGAGTATTACAGGCAGCCATTAAAGGGGTTCTACAGTTTGTTTTTTTTAAAGCGACAATCGGGACCCTCGCTGATCACCTGTTTGAGAAGGCAGCGGTGGTTCAGAAGCGCCGCAGCCTTCTCTGTTTCCCTCAGGCCCAGTGACATCACGACTAGTATCACGGGCCTGGGCGGAGCTAAGCTCTGTTCACTTAAATGTTCACTCCTGCAGCGCCGCTGCCTTCTCAAACAGGTGATCAGCAGTGGTCCCGGGTGTTGGACCCCTGCCAATCAGATGCTGATGATCTATCCAGGGGATAGATCATGGGTTTAAAACCTCTGCAGAACCCCTTTAAACTATAGGGCCTTTTAAAGGGGTATCCGAGATCTTACTATTAGTATCTGATGGTGGTGGTCCGACACCCGGGACCCCTGCTTATCAGCTACTTGAGAAGGCAGTAGCACCATGGCCTTCTCGCAGCTGTCCCCTTGGCCAGTGACGTCACGTTCATCGATCACATGGTCTAGGCAAAGCTCAGCCCTATTGACGTGAATGGGACAGAGCGCGATATCAAGGACGGCCACTATACAATGTACGGCGCTGTGCCTGGTGAGCTGAGAGAAAGCTGCTGCGCTCACAGGAGCACCGGTGCCTTCTCAAACAGCTGATTGGCGGTGATGCCGGGTGTCGGACCCTCACCGATCAGATACTGATGACGCGTCCAGAGGATAGGTCATCAGTAGTAAAATCTCAGAAAACCCTTTCAAAGTAACACATGGACAGATTTACTAATCCTGTTTAAAATGTAGACAATGCAAGCTTAGACGGATCATCTAAAGCTGCGCCAAATTTCTCACTGGACGATACATTTGGGACATGGCTGGATATTTTTGTATGACTCTACACCAACTGTTGGTTTTCTTACTTTGCACCAGACTTTTGGTTTATGTTGTTGCCTCGAACAGACGAGCGTGACACAGCGGATTATTCTTTTTGGTGCGTTTGGTGGTGGCTCTGCCTTTTTAGATCTGATCTTCTCGAAGGCTTTTCAGGGTCCCGTGTCAGACGTCCTAGTTTATTGGTTAGATTTCTAGGCCTTTCCTTCTGTATTGTGGCTTTGACATCCTGGTTACTGGTTTTGCTTTTGCTTTGAAGTGGTTTTACTTGTGTGTTCCCATTTACTGTGATACGAGCCACTAAAATACCGTCAGGTTCCTTCACCAGTCTTTCGTAGAAGGAGTCGACTTCTGCTAAAGCGGCAGGTGCGAGGCCCTTATACGTGACCACTAGAAGCTCAATGGTTGGGGTGGTCATAATACATCAGACTTTAACCCCCTGTTTTGCCAGAGTGGAGCTCCAGCAGGGGAAAAAGTAGTTAACTGGAAGGGGGCTGCTTTAGATGCTGCTATCTCCGGAATGGTAGCAGCTAGAAGCATGCATCTGGTCTTGTTTGAAAGCAGACATTCCAAGCGTTCAGACAATACCAGCTGATGATAGCGATATGTTCAGGACAGAGAAAGATATCACTGATAGAAATCGGGTGCTGTGAATGCAGCTGAAAGTAAAAGTAAAAACAGGTTTTACCCGTGATTATTCTTGACTTGATTTCGAACGGTGATTTCTCCTCTGCTTGGACTTTAGCTGTCATTTTGGTCTTGTATGAAAGCCTGGACTGTCAGCTTTCAAATAAGACCAGTTTCTGTTACCATTGAGGAGATATCACCATCTAAAGCAGCCCTACCCCCTCCAGCTAGCGACTTCTCACACTGCCCGAGCTGGACTCGGGCAAAATGGTTAAATGGTTCAAGGAGTTGTCCAATCTTTGACATTGGGGACATATCGCTAGGGTATGCTTCCAATGTCTGCTAGGTGTGGGTCCCACTTAGAAGCCTGCAAAATCCCGGAGGGCACCCCACGCATGGGTGGCCTCCATTCATTCCTATGCCAGTGGCACGCTCAGCTTTTTTCGGAAGTCACATTGAAATAAATGGGAAGTGCACAGCACTTGTGCAGCCACCGCTGTATTCACTTCTATGGTGATGACGGCTATTCTCGGCGTTCCCATAGGCGTGAATGGAGAGTGGCCGCTCGTGCCCGGTGCCCCCTCCAGTACTTTGTGGGCTTCGTTCTAAGTATAGGTGCGAGTCCCACCTCTGGGACCCATCAGACATTGGGGGGCATATCCTATCGATAAACCTGCAATGTCCGAGGTGGGAATACCCCTTTTAAATTCAAGGTCTTTTCCAGAAGAAAACTCCCTACTGCCACCTATCGGTTCAGTTTTTTTATAGTTGGCAGTAGAGCGCTTGTTTGCCGCCGTACACTGGCCAGAGAATCTGTAGGAGACGACTTTTGCGCGATTTGATCTGGGATTTGCAGTTTCAATGTTGTGTTTCTTGCCAACCCTGGGGTCGGGGTTGCTGCGAGTTCTGGGTTCAATAGCTGCACTGCTACATGGCGAACCTCAGCCTAAACCCCCCTGGTCTTAGAAGAGTTGTCCCAGAGAGTGATAAGTCATCGCCCATCCACAGCGTAGGTGGTAAGTGTCCTATGACCCCTGAATCCTCGACGAAGCTGCAGGCGCATGGTTCCCCTGCTTTTTTTTTTTTTTTTTCAATTATTTAACAGTTTAAAATGTATATTATATGAGAGCCAAATGTGAAAAGCACTGGTGGCTTCTCGTACAGATGGTTCACATGTTCCTATAGTATTCAGGTATGTGTATAGCCCTTTGAGGTCGGGGCTGTATGGCGACATAGACCACGGCGTGGAGGCTTTTAAATGGAATGGCGGTCGAGCACGCGTCGGGTCGCTCCATTCAGAGTCTATTGCACTGATGAAAACTGCTGTCCGCTGTGCCACACCTGCCCCGCCTGAAACATCGGTGGGCTGCTCGCATCCCGACAGCCCCTCTGAGACGTTCATGAAATATTATATGATATAACCTGTCTTCTGGATAGGTCATCAATATCAAATCGGTCGGGGGACCGAATCTGTTTAAAGGGGCAGCAGTGCTCGGACGACAGCTGTTGTCTCTTCGTACTGTACCAGGAACAGCGCCATCCATTGTCTAGTGGCTGCGCTTGGTATTGCAGCCCAGGCCCGTTCTCTGGAATGGAACTGAGCTCTTCAAAAGCCATGTGCTGGTGAAGGTGACGTCGCAGGCCTCGGAGGAGGCAGCAGTGCTTGATTGGTGAAGGTGTCTTGAGTCGGACATCCCCTTCAGCAGCTTCTGTATTCTGCTGCTACTTGTCCTCAATACGGATAAATGTCATCCTCCCAGGGCAGAATAGCTGCGTACTACGTTGTCTGATTTGTAGATCAGGGGTCGGCGACCTCCAGCACACCAGCCATTGTGAAACTACAATTCCCAGCATTCTCCATTCACTTCTATGGGAGTTTAGAGAAGAGCAGAGCAAGAATGCATGCTGGGAGTTGTAGTTTCTCAACAGCCGGAGCACCGGAGGTTGCCTAAATCCGGTTGTAGATGGACCTCATTCATGTTTGATTATTCTTGTACCATTACTTTACACTTTGCCTTCTTCCCCCATAGATGGGACTCCAAGGCAACAACAGCCCCTTTGGACAAGCGTTCAACCAGTCACCGGGGCAACAAATTCGAGCTCAGGGGGTAAATCCTCAGCTTCCCAACAAGCCTGCCATGGCAAATAGCCTTCCACCATTCCCTTCAGATATGAAAAGCTCGCCCGTCGCCAATGTTCCCAACATGGTAAGTCGTAACTTCGCACGCTACGTCCCTTGCAGGGCGTCAATATCAAGAATGCGGTTGCTAAGTCTCCGATTTTGTTTTGCAGTCTCCTTTGCAAGCGCAAGTTCAGCAAGTTGGCATCGGCACCACGCCCTCTATGGGAACCGGCCCCACTGCCGACCCGGAAAAACGCAAACTCATCCAGCAGCAACTGGTCCTCTTGCTGCATGCCCACAAATGTCAGCGGCGTGAGCAAACCAACGGCGAGATGCGGGATTGCGCCCTCCCCCACTGCCGTACCATGAAGAACGTGCTGAATCACATGACGCACTGTCAGGCCGGGAAAGCTTGCCAGGGTAAGTGGCTACATAGCGCGCGCCGCCATGTTCATTAGGTGTCGATGCAGACTTGAGAGTAGCCGGAGTCGCCCTTTTTACAACGTTGTTTTTCTTTCCGTAGTCGCCCACTGCGCTTCCTCAAGACAGATAATCTCTCACTGGAAGAACTGTACGCGGCATGATTGTCCGGTGTGCCTCCCCTTGAAGAATGCCAGTGACAAAAGGAACCAGCAGCGTGAGTGTCTGATGGGTAGAGGTTACCAGTCAGGTCTGTGGCCCCTGCCATGAAGGAGCTATATACATGGACAAACGTCTGATGTGTATGGCGGCTTTCCCGACTCTCCCCTGACTGCAGATGACTGGGGACGGATTGGACATGTTAGATTTGAATATGCCTGATCCTTTGTTCCCAGACCTGTCTGATGCCAACTTTTTCCTCTTTCCCCTCTGAACACGTCAGGTGGAGGAATAGCTGTCGGCCAAGCTATGTAAAATTATTTAAAATCTTTGCTGTAGATTTGGTACAGTTGACCTCACCCCTGCCTTCCTGCATATACTTGCGCTGTCTTGTCTTGCATGGGCTTACGCGTTTCTCTTTTCAGCTCTCCTCGGATCCCCTTCCAGTGGAGTTCAGAATCCCCTCGGGGCAGTAGGAACCCAACAGACGGCTCCTACCCTCAGCAGCCCTAACCCAATCGACCCCAGCTCCATGCAAAGGGCGTACGCTGCACTGGGTCTTCCTTACGGTAACCAGTCTCAGGGCCCTGGGCAGCAGCAGGCACAGTCTCAAGTTCATCAGCAGCTCCGTGGCATCAATGCACTGGGTAAGGGTTTGGAACGAACGTGTGACTTGGACTTGGGTGTGTCGCAGCCAGTCTACCCGTTGCCCTGTGAGTATTTACGGATCTTCTTCTCTTGGCCATCTAGGTGGTAATCAGATAAACCTCTCCGCCGGAGGAATGGCGACGGAACAACAGACTAACCTGATCAATGAAGCTTCTCTTCCCACTGCGCTGGCAAATACAAAGTAAGTAGATCCGTTCCCCCCCCCCAGTGGTCATGACTGATAGTAATACCCTCCTTGCATTCACTCCTGCCCAATCTTACATCAGGAGTAAAATCATTACAGGCCGGGTCTCTTAGTATACCCTCCTGCCCGACCTTATATCAGGCGTGGAGAGACATCTCTGCCTGCTGGGCTGTTGACTTCAGATGCCCAACGAGCGTCGTGCATGGGTGCTATTACCCACGCACAATGCTTTTCGGGTGTCGGACAGATGCTCAGGTGACAAACTTGCCCGGTGTGCAGATGCCCCTCTCCACTCCCAATGCCATACCAGGCCGGAGTGTACGCATGGACCACCCTTTTACGTCAAGATCACGCGTAACTTATCATCTTTTCCTGTTGCAGCTCCTTGTTGAGTGATGGTAACAATCCCAGCTCTGTTGGCAACTTGGGTACCATGCCTACAGCAGCGCCACCTTCTTCAACAGGGGTTAGGAAAGCCTGGCATGAGCATGTGACCCAGGACCTCCGAAACCATCTTGTTCACAAACTGTAAGTAAAGCGCGTGAATCTTCACGGTTATTATATGATGTGTTCCAGATCATGGACCCCCTTGAATATCTGTCGCTGGTTTTCCTCTTCTAGAGTCCAAGCAATCTTCCCCACTCCTGACCCTGCAGCCCTGAAAGATCGGCGGATGGAAAATCTGGTGGCTTACGCCCGGAAAGTGGAGGGTGACATGTACGAGTCCGCCAATAGCAGGGTATGTGACCAAGTCATTAAAAGCCTCTTGTAACATTGGGGCCTCTCTCTAGGATGTATTATGGTACTTGGAGGTTTGACAACGGGTCCTATCTTTGGCTGCAATGTGTGGATCGCGGACCTATTGAAGTCAGTTGGTCTGCACCGTGATGCGGGGAGTGGTCTCTTTGCGGTCTGCATAATGGCTGTGAGAATACACCCTTATTCAAATAAATATGCTGCGGTTCCTTGCAGGGAAAAACGTAAAGGGCTGTTCCCATCTGAGACAATGGGGGCATATTGCTAGGACCCGCACCTATATCGAGAACGGAGTGGGGAAGGTGGTAGCTGGAGGACTCAGGTCTGGCCACCACTAAGCGGTTCCCCCATAGAAGTGAATGGGAGCGCACCTCGCTTGCGTGGCCACCGCTCCCATTTATTTCTATAGGGTCGACAGCCCCATAGAAATGAATTGAGGGCGGCTGCGCTCCACTTTCATGGCTCCGTTCTCAGTGTAGCTCTCTCCTTGCGATATGCCCCCCATTGTCTGAGATTGGAATACCACTTTAAAGGACCCCAGTGCCTAACAACTGCTGCGGTGCCTTCATTCTGAGGACTGTGGGCTAGATTTACACGTATCGGTGAGTGGTGACGCATCTCATCGATACTCCGTCTTTTTCAATTTGTGAATTGCTTTAAAGGGATATTCCCATTAAAGATAATGGGTGCCTATCGCTAGGATATTCCGCCATTGTCTGATAGGTGCGGGTCCCGCCTATATCGAGAACGGAGCAGGGAAGGCTGGCCGGCGACCAACAGCCGCAGCTCCCATAGAAATGAATGGGAGCACACTGAGCATGTGCGGCCACCGATCCCATTCATTTCTATGTAGCTGACGGAAATAGCCGAGCCAGCGCTCGGCTATTTTCGGCGGTCCCATAGAAATGAATGGAGGGCGGCTGCACGTGCACAGTGCGCCCTCCTTCACTTTGGGGGCTCGGTTCTCGATACAGGTGCGGGTCCCGCCGCTATCAGACAATGGAGGCATATCCTAGCGATAGGCCCCCATTGTCTTAAGATGGGAATAACCCTTTAAGATTGACAGATGCTAATATGTTATGTAAATGTGAACATTAGCTCATTGTAGTCTTTCATGAAGATGAATTCGGATGCAGACTGCGTTTGCCTTACTAAGTCTCTTGTGTCCATCGTCCAGGACGAATATTACCATTTACTCGCCGAAAAAATCTACAAAATTCAAAAGGAACTGGAAGAGAAGCGAAGGTCGCGTTTGCAGAAACAAGGCATTCTGGGCAACCAGACCTCCCTCCAGACGCCTGGTGCACAGGCTCCCGCTCTTCCACAGGCAGCTGCTGCTCTTGGCCAAGCACAGCCTGTCCGGCCAGCCAGTAAGTGTCATGGAGTCTGAAGACTATATGGACTCTATGTTGTGACATCAGATGACATTTTACCATTTTTTTTTTTTTTTTTGTTTCCTCCTTAGATGGCCCGCTCCAAATGTCTCCGGTTCCCATGAGCAGGATGCAGCTGCCTTCAGGTAACAATCCCTAATACTGTCTAGTACTACGTTACTATTCCATTTATCTCTCCATATTACTCTGAGATGGAGTTTGGCCTGTGTATTTTAACCGTTGCTCTGCCACACCTCTCAGGGGGATCGTTTTTGGCTGACTGAAAGCTAAAGTACGTAACGTCTATGAATGCAGTAGGCGTCATTCAGAGTATCCGTTCTGCAAGGCGTGTTTTTTTTCTTTAATAAAAGATTGGATTGAGCCAATCCACGCTGCATTAATACTTGATGTAAGCCTTTGCGACTGGTTTACGGTTTAGTAAAAGTCTGTCCTTCCTTCCCTCCCTCTCTGCAGGAATGAATCAGTTTAACAACATGCCCATTGGAAATGTACAGATTCCTCCTGCTCCGATGGGACCCCGCGCAGCTTCCCCGCTCAACCACCCCGCACAAATGAACAACATGGGATCGGTGCCAGCTGTAAGTAACTTGTGCCCCAGGTTATGTAATGCCTTAACACGGGGATCAGCAACCTTCTGCACTCCAGCTGTTGTCAAACTACAACTCCCAGTATGCTCTTTTCACTTCTGTGGGAGTTCAGAGAATAGCCAAGCAAGTGTGCATGATGGGAGATGTAGTTTCACAACACCTGGAGTGCCGGAGGTTGCCTGCCCCTGTCTTAACGGTTTTATATAGGGTTCGTGTTAAATGTTTTATTGGTTATTTCTTTCTGTAGATGGCGATGTCTCCTTCCCGCATGTCCCAGCCGCAGACCATGATGGGTGCACATGGCAATAATCTAATGGGTCCGGCACAGACTCAGAATCAGTTCTTGCAACAAGGACAGTTTCAGGCCAATAATGGAGGCTTAGGAGTGACACTAGGGCAAACGGGGGCAGCGGCAGCAGTGTCACAGGTAAGAAAAGCTCCATAAACATTGGAGTGCATTTCCCTTTTTTAGCCAGAGGTTTACTTTGAGTATTCCCTTAAAGGGTTCTTCTCATCTTAGACAATGGAGGCGTATCGCTAGGATATGCCCCCATTGTTTTATAGGTGCGGGTTCCAGCACCTATATCGAAAACGGAGCCCCCAAAGTAAAGGATGGTGCACTGCACGTGCGCAGCCGCCCTCAATTCATTTCTATGGAGCTAGCGAAAACTGCCAGCGCTCGGCTATTTCCGTCAACTACATAGAAATGAATGGGAGCGGTGGCCGCACATGCGCGGTGCGCTCCTATTCATTTCCATGGGAGCAGCGGGGGAGCTGCGCCTAGTGGTGGCCGGACCCCATGAAACCTGGGGTCCTCCAGGAGCAGCGCTCCCCCCTCTGATCTTGATATAGTTGCGGGTCCCAGTGGTGGGACCCGCACCTATAAGACAATGGGGGCATATCCTAGAGATATGCCCCCATTGTCTAAGATGAGAATACCCCTTTAAATATATACCTCCGACTTGTCCATAGGTTCTTATGTACCCAGCATATGTTAAGAGTATAATACCATATGCTGGGCTGAGATGCATAGGCATGTAATTTTTACAATGGGAGTCAAAGGCCGATGTATTTCTATACAGTGACAAACATAAGGGTTATATATCTGGGAATACTCGCCAAAAACGAGATGTGAACATAGCCTAACTCTCTTTTATTTTATTTTATTTTTTTTAAACTTTTCCAGCAGGGACAGGCGCCCACTGCATCTTTGCCAATCAGCAACTCCATGAACATACTGGGCCCTCAAACCAGTCAGCTTCCAAGGCCGGCCCTCTCCCAGTCTCCCCTCCATCAGACCCCTCCTTCCGTCGCTGCTGCTGGCATGCCTCCCGTTCAGCACCCAACACCAGCTGGCATGACTCCACCGCAGCCAGCAGCGCCGGCCCAGCCATCCACTCCGCTGCCACCAGCAGGGCAAACCCCAGCACCCACCCCCGGCTCCGTCCCGAACGCCATGCAGACACAGAGCACCCCGACGGTGCAGGCAGCTGCCCAGGCTCAGCTCACTCCACAGCCTCCTACTCCTGTGCCCAGCCAATCTGTGCCGACCCCACAGCCAGCTCAGCTGCAACCAACATCTGTACATGCAGCAGCTCCTGGCACTCCAGTAAGTATATATGACATCTTAGGGCCCATTCACACAGCAAAATCTGCCGCATATACTGTGCCGGAGACCGCCGCGGTTGTTCATTCTGAATGCCGTGGACGTGCTTGCGGCTTAGCTTCTCTGAATGGAGCTAATTCGCAAGCAGATGCCCACTGCAGCTGTCTGCTCACCACACCAAGATGGAGCGCCCCTTCTTGGCACGGTCGCAGCTTTAAACCGCTGGGCTGGGAAATACAGCGCTGCATCCCATATAAAACAATGGGAGGCAGGCACCACGCAGACGCTGTCTGAATCTTGATGTGTCCACACTAAAATTTCACCGGCATTTTCCGCCATGTGCGTTAGCTGGAACTTGCGTATAATACTTGCACGTAATCTGTGGAGATGAACTTGTCCTGAAAAGGCGGTTGTGTTTTCAGCTTTCACAGGCAGCTGCAAGTGTTGACAACCGTGTGCCTACCCCTGCCTCGGTGGCCAGCACAGACAACCAATCAGCCCCCGATCATCCAGTGATTGATGTCAAGCAAGAAATCAAAACGGAGGAGTCGGAGCCTAGTGAGACCCCAATGGAGCCCAAAACAGAGGTAGATTTCAACCCGATCATTCAGAGCATTGGTTGTGCTGTATTTCTTATTACGAGCGCCGATGCCTGTAGATGACCTGTTACTGATCATGCTAAGTTTTCGGAGCTAAGTTGACCATACACTTCAGATAGCTGAGCATGCATGTGTTCTCAGTGGTGACAGGGCTGCTGCTAGACACCTCTAGCGGCTGCTCATCTTCCTTGAGAACAAAAGGATTGGGCATATTGAAATCCAACTCCCTCAACTCTGAGGGTAGAGTCTGGGCGCTTTCAGACACGTCTGATGGTCGGCCAGATCTGCCTACGCTTTTAGGGCCTAGGTCTGCAATTCGGCACACTTGCTTGGCTGTTCTCAGGACTCCATAGAAATGAATGGAGCATGCTGGGAGTCGTAGTTTCATCACAGCTGGAGTGCTGGAGGTTGGCCACCACTGCTGTATAGTGTACGCGTTAGTAAGCCTCAGAATCATGACCTTTTCTTTTAATGCGTCCTACATAGGCGTTCCTAACTGAAGAGATGTATGTCAAAGATTTGTATCCATAACTTAAACCAAACTCTTCATAGGTGGAAGAAGAAGTACCCGCTCAGGTAAAGGAAGCACCAGTCGAAGGCACAGAGACAAAAACGGAACCAATGGAAGTTGAGGAAAAGAAGCCAGAGGTAAAGGTAGAAACCAAGGAAGAGGAAGAGAATGCAAGCAGTAACACTACGCCTCCGTCCACGTCGCCTTCTCAGCCACGGAAAAAGAGTAAGTGCAAGGGCTTAAGTTTTTGGTTTTTTTTAATAACTGCTGTGGCATTGTAAGCATCAAGATATCAAACGTGTGTCCTCTCTTCCTTGGTTTCAGTATTTAAACCAGAAGAACTACGCCAAGCCTTGATGCCTACCCTTGAAGCACTATATCGACAAGATCCGGAGTCATTGCCTTTTCGGCAACCCGTCGATCCTCAGTTGCTGGGCATACCGGTGAGTAACTTAAGAATCTCATCCGTGATGATGCAAGGATGCCTCACTATGGGGAAGGGGGATATTGAGACAAGTGACCACCTTGCCTCCCACCCCCCTAAACTACATGCTGATTCTGCCCCCCTGCCCGATGTCCTTCCATTTCTAAGATTTTGAAAGTAAACCAAATTCATTTGACACCCGTTCTAATGCCCCGATATTTTTGATTTTAGGATTACTTCGATATTGTGAAGAACCCCATGGACTTGTCAACCATAAAGCGGAAACTTGACACGGGGCAGTACCAGGAGCCGTGGCAGTATGTGGACGACGTGTGGCTCATGTTCAACAATGCCTGGCTGTATAACCGCAAGACTTCCCGGGTTTACAAGTACTGCACCAAGCTTGCCGAAGTGTTCGAGCAGGAGATTGACCCGGTTATGCAGTCATTGGGCTACTGCTGTGGACGGAAGGTAAGTTGGGGATTAACCCCCTAACTGTTTTGCCAGAGTGGAGCTCCTGCAGTGGGAAAAGTATCTAACTGGAGGGGGAAGGGCTGCTTTAGATGCTGCTACCTCCTGAATGGTAGAAGCTAAAAACATGAAACTGATCTTGTTTGAAAGCTGACATTACAAGCTTTCAGATATTACCAAATGCCAGCAATATCTTCAGGACAGAGAAAGATATCACTGATAGAAATCGGGATGCTGTGAATGCAGCTGAAAATGAAAGTAAAAACAGGTTTCACTCACGATTATTCCCGACTTGATTTCTAACAGTGATTTCTCCTCTGTTTCTTGGACTTTAGCTGGCATTTTGGTCTAGTATTAAAGCCTGGACTGTCAGCTTTCAGACAAGACCAGCTGCTACCATTGAGATATCACAATCTAAAGCAGCCCTCCCCCTTCCAGTTAGCTACTTTTCACACTGCCTAAGACTGTTCTTTTTTTATATAGGTGAACGAGGAGGAACTTCATTTTCTAAAAATCTGTGTTTTCTTTCCCCTAGTTTGAGTTCTCCCCACAGACATTGTGTTGTTACGGGAAGCAGCTATGTACAATCCCGCGTGATGCTGCCTACTTCAGCTATCAGAACAGGTAACTTCCCCTCTGCGTGCTAGATGACTGTGCAAACAGTTGTCACCCGGCCATGCCTGAAGTAGTGTCCTTCTGTCTAGAAAGCCGGTATCATTGCGTCTATTTGCAGCCATATGAATGGCCACACTGATGCATTTGCATTAGTATAGCCATATAGGTAACGTGTGTCATGGTATCTTGGGGACTGGGGTTCAACCTAAATTCACCCAGGAAAATCATCTTGTAGGACGAATACAAGGCACCTCCTGGTAGAGTATAAGCTGCTCTTTCTGGGGCTCAGATGCCAATAACAGCGACGTTTCGGCACGCAGGCCATGTACAGCTTGAGAAAGGCCTGGTTGCTGTTTTGGGCTATTGTAATAAAGAAGTTAAAGTGTTTGTGCTAGGATATGCCCCCATTGTCTGATAGGAGCGGGGATAGTTTAGGAGGGCGCAGTGAACATGGGCAGCCGCCCTCCATTCATTTCTAAGGGGCCACCGAAAATAGCCGAGCGCTGACTCAGCTATTTCCATTGGCCCCATAGAAATGAATGGGAGCAGTGGCCGTGCATGCGCAGTCCATTCCCATTAATTTCTATGGGAGTAGCGGGGAGCTGCGCCTGGTAGTGGCCCGGGGAAAACCGTGGTCCCCGCTCCGTTCTCGATATAGGTGGTGGGACCTGCGCCTATCAGCCAATGGGGGCATATCATAGCCATATGCCCCCATTGTCTATAATGGGAATAACCCTTTAATACTTCATCTTCCCAGGTGCTTTTGCAGTGTATGTCAGAGTTATACTCTGATCCTATGCCTCTGACGTTGACCTTTGGATCCTGTAGCACGATAGGTTGGCTTACTGCATGTATGCCTCTGTGTGTGACTAGTGCAGCAGAGCAGTGTGAATTGTGCCCAAGAACAACGAATTCTAGGTTTATTCTACGATTATGATCCAGTTTGCGCTCAGTTAATATTTTGGCTGTAATGCAAATTTCTTTCTTTTTCACGATTAGGTATCACTTTTGTGAGAAGTGTTTCACTGAGATTCAGGGGGACAACGTAACTCTAGGAGATGATCCTTCCCAGCCTCAAACGTAAGTGATACCACTTTTAAAACCCATGCTGTCCCCAATGGTGTTGTTGTGTAATGGAACTACCCATGCTTTACATATAGTTGGATTGTATATAGGCTACGGAGCTGTATATGAGAGGCCTGATAGGTGCACACAATTAACGGGCTGACCAGATGTGTTTTTTTTCTCTTTCTTTCTTTAGGACAATCTCCAAAGAACAGTTTGAGAAAAAGAAGAACGACATGCTGGATCCTGAGCCGTGAGTACCACTTCTGCAGTCCAGTCTTCTTCCCAATGCGCCCTTGCAGCTTTTACAATCCCCTTTTGCTCTGTCTTCCCCCCCAGGTTTGTGGATTGTAAAGAATGTGGCAGGAAAATGCATCAGATTTGTGTGCTACACTTCGACATCATTTGGCCATCTGGGTAAGTTCATCTTTTCCTGCGTTGATCCACTCGATCTCATAGCGCCTACGTAGTTTTATATCTGCACGTTTGGTCAGTGGTTTTCCAGGTTACAGATATAGATGAACCTATCCTTAGGATAAGCCATCAGATTGGTGGGGGTGCTGGGCTCCACCTTAAATACCCCAGACAACGGAGCCGGAAGCACAGCTCCGTTCTCTGTGTAGTGGCCGTGCCGTGTTACTGCGGTTCCGCTTGAGTGCCACTATGCAGAATGGACCTTTGCTTCTGCGGCTTCTGCGAATGGTTAACATAGGTCATCAATACCCGGAAAGCTGCTTTAATAATTGATTTGGTCTTAATCGCAACCTTCTTGTGTTCCAGATTTGTCTGTGATAACTGTCTGAAGAAAACTGGAAGGACACGGAAGGAGAACAAGTTCTGTGCAAAGAGTGAGTGATTTGAAAATTTTTAGCAATTTAATCTAATATAGCAACTCCTCCTTAAAGGGGTATTCCCATCTGAGACAATGAGGGTATATCGCTAGGATATGCCCCCTTTGTCTGATAGGTGCACCTACAACGAGAACAGAGCGGGGAGAGCTGTGGTTGGAGGACCCCGGGTTTCCCAGGGTCCATCCACCACCAAGCACTGCTCCCATACAAGTGAATGGGAGCACACCGCTCATGTGCGACCCCCGCTCCCATTAATTTCTATGGGGCAGATGGAAATGGCCGAGCCAGTGCTCGGCTGCCCCATTGAAATGAATGGAGGGCGGCTGTGCATGCTCCGTTCTCTTTGTAGGTGCGGGTCCCAGCGGTGGAACCCGCTCCTATCAGACAATGGGGGCATATCCTAGCGATATGCCCCCATTGTCTGAGATGGGAATACCCCTTTAAGTGAATCTGATTTGAGTCGATCTGCATTGATTATGATGCCTGTATATGAAAATGTTTTTATACCTGCACATGGTTTAGATGGGTTCGTTCCTTCTTTTCTTCAGGACTCCAGACAACTCGACTAGGAAGTCATCTGGAGGACCGCGTCAACAAGTTCCTTCGGCGGCAGAATCATCCTGAATCTGGAGAGGTTTCAGTCAGGGTGGTGGCCAGTTCTGATAAGACAGTGGAAGTCAAGCCCGGCATGAAATCCAGGTATACCATTCATAGTTAATGGCTGAGTTGGCTGTGCAGTTATGGATCTTTCTATATGTGCACCTATAGTTGAAATAATTATTTTATTTTCTTTTATCACTTATCTGTTGTCTTGGTCTCTCCCTTTCAAGGTTTGTTGACACAGGCGAGATGCCGGAGTCCTTCCCTTATCGTACTAAGGCACTTTTTGCCTTTGAGGAGATTGATGGGGTGGACGTGTGCTTCTTTGGGATGCATGTTCAGGAGTATGGATCGGATTGCCCGCTTCCCAACACCAGGTATATAAGACAGTCTGTAGGCCAGGGGTCAGCAACCTCCGGCTCTCCAGCTGTTGTGAAACTACAATTCCCAGCATGCTCCATTCCTTCCTATGAGAGTTCTTAGAAGAGCATAGCAAGTATGCATGCTGGGAGTTGTTGTTTCACAACAGCTGGAGCACCAGAGGTTGCCTACCCCTGCTGTAGACTCTGCATATCCCACATCCATATACCATCTTGCTGTGCCATCTTACGGGCACAGTCCCTCTGGTGTAGATTTGCTGCAGTTTCGTGTGTCTTATCTTGATCTCGCTCGCTCTCTCTGCAGACGTGTGTACATCTCATACCTGGACAGTATTCACTTCTTCCGGCCACGCAGCCTTCGAACAGCGGTTTACCACGAGATACTCATTGGCTATCTGGAATATGTGAAGAAACTTGGGTAACCTTTCCTTCTTTCCAAATCTTTCCATTTCAATGGTCATTTAAAATACATATGAGTGATCACAACACACACAGTAAAATAAAAGGTTGTCTGCAGTGGCCGATACCTTTATTAAAAGGGTGTTCTCATTTTAAAAAGTCACTAAGATTGGTTGGGACCCCCACAGATCCTGAGACTGAATTGGCCACAGCATGGCTCTAAAGCATGGCCCCTAAATCAGTGCTGCCTCCCATTTTGTTCACAGGATGAGAGGGTGTCCCAAAGGTTGGACCCCTGACAGTCATAAGGTGATGGCCTATCCTAGCATAAACCATCACTTTTTATAAGATGGAAATACCCCTTCAAAGGAGTTTTTCCGGGATTTTACTACTGATGACCTATCCTCAGGATAGGTCATCAGTATCTGATCTGTGGGGGTCCGACACCTGGGACCCCCGCTGATCAGCTGTTTGAGAAGCCACCGGTGCTTCCGTGAGCGCCACGTCCTTCTCTTAGCTTTTCCTAGGCCAGTGACTTCACGTTCATCGGTCACGTGGCCTAGGAGCGGCTCAGCCCCATTCAAGTGAATATAGGCTGAGCGCAATACCAAGCACAGACACTATACATTGTACGGCGCTGTGCTTGGTGAGCTGCGAGGCGGCCATGGTGCTCACGGGAGAGCCGCTACCTTCTCAAACAGCTGATCACCCGGGGGTGGAACTCCCACCGATCAGATACTGATGACCTATCCCGAGGATAGGTCATCAGTAGTAAAACCCCTTTAACTCATAATCGCATAGTATTTGATTTATAGATGGGCGTGTTTTTGTTTTTTAACCACACCACCCCATTTTCAGTTAGTCTGTTTACGTATTTATTTTTTTTTTAATTTATTTTTTTGCCCTTTCTCTCTTTTATTTCTTTAGCTATGTCACAGGACATATCTGGGCCTGTCCCCCTAGTGAAGGAGATGATTATATCTTTCATTGTCACCCACCTGACCAGAAAATTCCAAAACCGAAACGTTTACAGGAATGGTACAAAAAGATGCTGGATAAAGCTTTCGCAGAGCGCATTATACACGACTACAAGGTATGGTTAGGCTTTTGAGAAGGTAAATTTCGAGGGGGTTTCCATAGAATACCATTTATGACATAACTGGGATAAATGAGGGGGCAGTTGTGTTATTGCTCATTATCTAACTTTCTTTCCCTGTAAACTCCTCTTTAGTTTCCATATCTTTCAGCTGAAGCGGCCTTACCTCTGCCGCTGAATTCACGATTTATCAGACTGACCCGTCCTAAATGGTCTTCACTGGAAAATCCCTTCTTTACTAAGCGTCATTTCTTTAACACCCCTTCCTGCTTTTGCCATACAGGACATCTTTAAGCAGGCCACAGAGGACCGCCTTACCAGTGCCAAGGAGCTTCCGTATTTTGAAGGGGACTTTTGGCCTAATGTGCTGGAAGAGAGCATCAAGGAACTAGAACAGGAGGAGGAAGAGAGGAAAAAGGAGGAGAGCACAGCAGCCTGCGAGACCACCGAGGTAAGGATCGCTGGTGGGGGTCTCCTCGAGACAACGGGATGTTTGTGGCCAGAATCCATGAACGCTGAAGGTGACTTTCGACTTTTGCAGGGCTGCCAGGGAGACAGCAAGAATGCAAAGAAGAAAAACAACAAAAAGACCAACAAGAATAAGAGCAGCATGAGCCGGGCTAACAAGAAGAAAACGAGCATGCCCAACGTGTGCAATGATCTGAGCCAGAAGCTGTACGCCACCATGGAGAAGCATAAAGAGGTGCGGTCAACAGACTGCGTGAAGGATCTTGATTCTGGAATGTTAAAGGGGTTTTCCGGGATTTTAACTACTGATAACCTATAGGTCATCAGTATCTGATCGAAGGGGGTCCGACACCCGCCGATCAGCTGTTTGAGAAGGCACCGGCGTGAGTTCTGCGGCCTTCTCTTAGCTTTTCCTAGGCCAGTGACGTCACGTTCATCGGTCACGTGGCCTAGGAGCGGCTCTGCCCTATTCAAGTGAATGGGGCTGAGCGCGATACCAAGTGCGGCTGCTGTACAATGTATGGCGCTGTGCTTGGTAAGCTGCGAAAAGGTAGCGGCGCTGTTGTATAATGGCTGAGCTTGGCTTTTGCAGCTCAGTCCTATTCACTTGAATGGGATTGAGCTGCACATAGGCCGTGTGACCGATGGACATGGTGCCCTGGCCTAGGAGGAGGCTGCAGCATTCAGCCAAGCACTGTGCCCTGACTGGCGGGGTGCAGGGAGTTGACCCTCACTGTTCAGATATTGATCTATATAAGTGGATAACTGGAGGGGGGAGGGAGGCTTTAGATGCAGTTGGTCTTGTTTGAAAGCTGACAGTCTAGGCTTTCATAATAGACCAAGATGACAGCTAAAGTCCAACTAACAGAGGAGAAATCACTGTTAGAAATCAAGTCAGGAATAATCGCGAGTTTTTACTTTCACTTTCAGCTGCATTCACAGCATCCTGATTTCTATCAGTGATATCTTCCTCTGTCCTGAACATATTCCTGTCATATTGCTGGTGTTGTCTGAAATCTTCGAATGTTTGCTTTCCAGCAAGACCAGTTGGATCTTTCTAGCTGCTACCATTCAAGAGATATTTTTTTTTTTTTTGGCTTCTTGTTGTAGGTGTTTTTTGTGATCCACTTCTACGCGGGTCCAGTGATCAACTCCCTTCCACCTATTGTGGATCCGGATCCACTTCTGAGCTGTGACTTGATGGATGGGCGTGATGCATTTCTGACGCTGGCGCGCGACAAGCACTGGGAGTTCTCCTCGTTGCGTCGCTCCAAGTGGTCCACGCTGTGCATGTTGGTGGAGCTGCACACACAGGGACAGGACCGATTTGTATATACCTGTAACGAGTGCAAGAACCACGTGGAGACGCGCTGGCACTGTACTGTGTGTGAGGTGAGCAATCATCTGGAGCCTGTGTGCGGTGCAGTACGTTGTGCGCGTGCCGTAAAGGGGTTAACTCTTTCTTCTTCTCATCCTTTTCAGGATTACGATCTGTGTGTGAACTGTTACAACACGAAGAGTCACGAGCACAAGATGGTCAAGTGGGGCCTGGGTCTGGACGACGAGAGCAATAGTCAAGGAGAAGCGCAGTCTAAGAGTCCACAGGAATCAAGACGTCTGAGCATCCAGCGCTGTATCCAGTCATTGGTGCATGCTTGCCAGTGTCGCAACGCCAACTGCTCGCTGCCTTCCTGTCAGAAGATGAAGAGGGTCGTTCAGCATACAAAGGGATGCAAGCGCAAGACGAACGGCGGGTGTCCTGTCTGCAAGCAGCTTATTGCATTGTGTTGCTACCATGCAAAGCATTGCCAGGAGAACAAATGTCCGGTCCCCTTCTGTCTCAACATCAAGCAAAAGCTACGGCAGCAACAGCTACAGCACAGACTGCAGCAGGCCCAGCTGATGAGGCGGCGTATGGCCACCATGAACACACGAACCGTTCCTCAACAGCCTCTACCTTCCCCTACGCCTGCAACTCCTGGCACGCCCACCCAACAGCCCAGTACTCCACAAACTCCGCAGCCTGCCCCTCAGCCCTCTCCTGGAGGAATGGCCTCGCCAGGCTTCCCTAGTGTGCCTAGGCCTCAACCTACCAACGTGGCATCGCAAGGGAAGCCGTCAAATTCATTGCCCGTAGTTCCCCCTACCCAGCCGCCTCCAGCTGCCGTTGCCGCCGCCCGTCAGATAGAGTTGGAGGCACAGCAACAACAGCAGCTGTATCGGGTCACGAATATCGAAGGCATGCCCGGCGTACGCCCAAGCATGGTAAATCCAACTGTCGGACCAGTAAATTCTTTGCAGCAAATGGGTATGAATGTGCCACGCCCTGGTCCAATCAATCCCCCTCCCATCATCACGGGTATGCAGCCAGGAGGACAGTGGCCTGCCAATCCAATGCCTCAACAGACTCAATTACAGCAGAGTATCCAGCGTCCAGCCGTGATGCAAATGGCTGCTGCCCAGCAGGTAGTGGCTGGGCCTCGAATGCAAGGCGTTCCGCAGCAGCAGCCACGCAACATATCGCCCAACGCTTTGCAAGACCTTCTGCGTACCCTCAAGTCGCCCAGCTCTCCCCAGCAGCAGCAGCAGGTGCTCAACATCCTGAAATCAAACCCTCAGTTAATGGCTGCTTTTATTAAGCAAAGAACTGCAAAATACGTGGCCAATCAGCCCGGCATGCAGCCGCAGCAGGCGCCGCAACAGCCGCCGCAGCAGCCCGGCATGCATCCTCAGCCCGGTCTTCAGAACATGAATCCCATGCAAGTTGGCATGCAGAGGCCCAATGTTCCTCAGCAGCAGCCAGGGATGAACCCACAGGGCCAGGGCATGGGCCTCATGACGTCAGGTCACAATCCCAGCCTGGCGAATATGAACCCGCAGTATCGAGAGATGTTACGACGGCAGATAATGCAGCAGCAGCAGCAACAACATCAGCAGCAGCAGGGCGGAGCAGGCATGGCAGGCGGGATGGCAGCTCACGGGCAGTTCCAGCAGCCGCAAGGAGGATACCCGCAGTCTCAGCAAGCGCTACAGCAGCAACGTATGCAACACCTCTCCATTCAGAGTGGAGCCATGGGACAAATCCCGCAGATGGCACAGCAGGGGTTGGGCACGGACGGGACACCGGCAACCCTCCAGCAAGCGTTACGGATCCAGCAGCAGATCAAGCAGCAGATTGCTTCCTCCGGCCAGCCCAATCCCATGAGTCCTCAGCAACATCTCCTGACGGGCCAGCCCCCGAATACTCACCTTCCCCCCGGCCAACAGATCGCCACCTCCCTGAGCAATCAGGTGCGCTCACCTGCCCCCGTCCAGTCGCCCCGCCCTCAGTCGCAGCCTCCACATTCCAGCCCTTCGCCCCGTGTACAGCCGCAGCCTTCTCCTCACCACGTCTCGCCGCAGACGGGCTCGCCTCACCCAGGCCTGGCAGCTTCGATAGGAACCTCCTTAGACCAGGGCCACCTGGGCAACCCCGAACAGAGCGCCATGCTTCCCCAGCTGAACCCTCCCAACCGTGGCGCCCTGACGAATGACTTGTCTCTTGTGGGAGATACTTCAGGGGATACCTTGGAAAAATTTGTTGAGGGATTGTAGCATCCCCCCCAATAAAAAAAAAAAAGACGGCAGCGAACTGGAGAACTGCAATGGTGGACGGGAAGGGGGTTCTCTTGTTCTCTCTGCCCCCCCCCCCCACCCATTTGTTATATATAAATATAAATATATAAATATCTATCCCCCCCTCCCCCATTCCTTCCACCCCCTCGATGGACTTTGTTATAATTTTTATTTGCCTACTCATTGCTGGTCTGCACATCAGGGACACCGGGCCTCAGTCTGGACTGAGACCACCGCCCATTGCCAGATTCCATGCCGGCACTGTTGGAGAGGATGGCAGAGCGCTGCTGAGCACCGCCTTCACCTTTCTCTGGCACTGTCAGTGGCTGCTCTGAGTTTCGACACAGTTTGAACCTATTTGTGTATCGGGGAAATTTTCTGTTTTATGTGTTTTTGTTTTTATTTTTTCTCTTTCTCGAAAGCCGACCACAAGGCCAAAACTGAAGATGTCTCCACCGCCTGGTCTGACAAAGAGCGGATTTTTATAATATAGAGGGAACTACCCTTCTTCTTCCATCTACACGGTGGGGGGTGAAACATCTCCTTCCCTGCCAGAAGGGTGCGGTATTGCGTCTGGCAGTGAAGGGGTGAACTCTTTAATTACGCTGACGTGTGTAATTATATATTTTTTTTTTTTCTTCTTTTTTGAGGACTGTCTTATGGGTCGGGGGGTGGGGTGGGGGGCGTTCTCCTGCAGCTACAAGAGCCTAAAACAAAGTAGGGAGGGGGGGACGAGGTTTCACTTTTTGCCACTTGTAACTACATCGATCTGGGATTTATTTTATTTTTTAATTTTTTTTTTTTTTTCATGGGACATTTGTAAAAATATAAAAAAGGGTGAAGGATATGCTGTAAAAAAAAAACACAAACTGTCATGGTTTACTTTACTTTCCCCTTTCTGGGAAAAAAAAGAAAAAACAAAAGCAAAACCCCAGACGTCAGAAAGCTCTTCCACCCGATGTTCCCAGCATACCCCCCACCACTACCACCACCACCCCCATCATCCTCTCCTTCCCAACCCCACCTTGTACAGTCTTTTTCTGCGAATCCGAAATCGTGCAATCCGATTTCACCATCCTCTAGAAAAAATTCCCCCTCCCCTTATTTTATTATAATTATTTTTTTATTTTATTTTTTTTGTTTGTTTTTTGTAACGGCTGGGGCATGAAAAAAACGGAAATCGGCTCCCTCACAACTTTTTTTTTTTTTTTTTCTTTTTTTGGAACTGTGTATTAAAAAAAAAAAAAAAAAAAAGAGGATCCGCGGAGAGAATCGAGATCCGAGCAATCAGTGCGGAAATCATGCTGGTTTTACCCCTTTCAATAGGCGCAAAAACAAGGCGGGAAACACAAAACTTCAAAAAAAAGACTGAATCATTGTACAGAATGGTAGAACGCGTGACGAGACGTTGGGAGCATTTCTTAACCTATGACATTGTTAGCCACTTTGCTGTCAGATGGGAGAGGCGATTCTTTCATCCCTCTGGCAGGGAAGGGCTGGAAATACTGTCTTGACAGCAGCTGTTTTCATGCTGAGTAAAAGTGTACATGGTATTAAAACTTCAGTGTTCTGGGTTTTTTCTTTTTTTTTTTTTTTTTTTTTTTTTTCCTTTCTTTCCGCCTCCTCTCTTGGTTGTTCTGTTATGCAGATGCTGTTTTTTGAACATTGTACGCTGGACTATGCATGTTTTTTTTTTTTTCGTTTTTTTTTTTAATTGTATATAAAGTATTGCTTAAAATCGATATAAATTACTGAAATTTTTACCATGTAGTTTGTTCCTTATGGCCCCCTAGAGCATAACCGGATCCTGGCGATTGTAGAACGCTTCCTCTGGGGGCAAGTTCTCTCTCTGCTTCCCTGTGGGGATACCGAAACCGAGTTTTTTAACAGTAGAAATTAATTCACTTCACAAAGTAAGGCTACTTTCACACTAGTGTTTTTGCAGGGTTCAGCAAAAACGCTTCAGTTACTGATAATACAACCATCTCCGTCCATTATGAATGGATCCGGTTGTATTATCTTTAACGTAGCCAAGACGGATCCGTCATGAACTCCACTGAAAGTCAATGGGACCGATCAGTTTTCTATTGTGTCAGAGAAAATGGATCCGTCCCCATTGACTTGCATTGTGGGTCATGACGGATCCGGTTGTATTATCTTAACATAGCCAAGATGGATCCATCATGATCTCCACTGAAAGTCAATGGGACAGATCAGTTTTCTATTGTGTCAGAGAAAACGGATCCGTCCCCATTGACTTGCGTTGGGGGTCATGCTGAATCCGTCTTGCTCTGCATCCCAAGGATGGAAAGAAAACCGCAGCATGCTGCTCTCCGGTGTGAGAACGGAATACATTTTGGAGCGCTCCGTTCTGTTCAGTTACGTTTTGTTCCCATTGACCCTATGACGGATCTCAATGCCGGAAAATAGAAACGCTAGTGTGAAAGTAGCCTAATACGTTCGGCTCATCGGAGCCAATACTTTCTCATACTGTACAGAGCGCTCGCCCCATACAGTATTCTTTTCCAAACTCATCCCTAGTCATCAGTATCCGATTTGTGAGGTCTGGGACCATGGCTGATCTGCTTTGAGAGGAAACCGATGCTTGCAGTAGCGCCACAACCATCTTTTAGCTTTCCCTAGGCCCAGTGACGACACGTTCATGGGTTACGTGGCCTAGAAGCAGCTCTGCTCCATAGAAGTGAATGGGGCTGAGCTGCATTACCAGGCATAGCCATTATACAATGGACGGCGCTGTGCTTGGTGAGCATGGAGAAGGCCGCGGCTTTACTGTGAGCGCTGGTGCCTTTTCAAACGGCTGATGGGTGGAAGTCCGGGGTGTTGGATCCTCATCGATCAGATTCTGATGACTAGGGATGAGCTAACCCAACGTTGGGATCCTGTTATGGATCCGGTTAGCACGGAATATACTGGAATTCCGTGATGGAATGCAAAACGGAAGCTTTTAAAGAGGCATTCCGTCATAATAGAAGTCTATGGGCAGCGGATCAGTCTGGTTTCCATTATGCAGGACAGGATTTTTTCTTTTTTAGCTTCTTCATTCCCCTTTGCCTCTTCCATTTCTGAGGGTGGGCAGCAGCTCCCAGGAAAGTATTGCAGCCAGATCATTTAACAGGTTGTGCAGTGCAAAGATATTGATGACCTCAGAACCGTCAGATTGACAGGGATCAATCTCCCAGTATCCCCACTGATCAGCTGTTTGAAGGGGGAGGCCGCCCTCATGTGAGCGCTGCTTCCTCTTCAAGATTACTTGTGTTAAGAGAAGTAAGCTTTCAGTGCTGCATCTGAAGTCGTTTCTTTCAAAACTTCAGAATAATACTGTATGAAGATCTGTCTCCGTACAATATTAGAACATATGGGCTCCGATGAGCTGAAGGGAGTTATTCGCGAAGTCGCGCGTGACTTTACTGAATAACTTCGATAATTGATTTTTAAAGTCGAAAGCCACTGAAACTTGAAACTAAACTCTGCTTCGGTTCTGACTAGTAACTCGGAAACCGAACCAGAGTTCCGTTTCAAGTTCTCCACTTTAAACTACCGAAGTTATTCAACGAAGTCATGCGTGACTTCGTGAATAACTGACTTAAAGGGGTTATCCCATGAATAATGTAAAAAATGAAAATCAGACATCATATAGTACATGGCAATACCTTTCTAACAAAGCTAGAACCAGCCCTGTACCTCACATGGATCCAGAGATCTCCACGGTCTGCGCTGCTAGATTTATATCAAGCTGACAGCTGAAGGGGAGTGTCTTTACTGTTGCAGCTCAGGGGGCGTGTCTGTGCTCTGCCTATCGCAGCTCAGGGGGGCGTGTCTGTGCTCTGCCTATCGCAGCTCAGGGGGGCGTGTCTGTGCTCTGCCTATCACAGCTCAGGGGGGCGTGTCTCAGCTCTCCCTATCACAGCTCAGGGGGGCGTGTCTCAGCTCTCCCTATCACAGCTCAGGGGGGCGTGTCTCAGCTCTCCCTATCACAGCTCAGGGGGGCGTGTCTCAGCTCTCCCTATCACAGCTCAGGAGGCAGATGAAGGATGAATCTGAGCATGTGCGGCCATCTCAGTGAGAAGGTCAAAGAAATAAGAAATCAAGTGGCGCTATACAGATACATTTTACGGCTCAGGGGGGCGTGTCTGTGCTCTGCCTATCACAGCTCAGGGGGGCGTGTCTCAGCTCTCCCTATCACAGCTCAGGGGGCGTGTCTCAGCTCTCCCTATCACAGCTCAGGGGGCGTGTCTCAGCTCTCCCTATCACAGCTCAGGGGGGCGTGTCTCAGCTCTCCCTATCACAGCTCAGGGGGGCGTGTCTCAGCTCTCCCTATCACAGCTCAGGGGGGCGTGTCTCAGCTCTCCCTATCACAGCTCAGGAGGCAGATGAAGGATGAATCTGAGCATGTGCGGCCATCTCAGTGAGAAGGTCAAAGAAATAAGAAATCAAGTGGCGCTATACAGATACATTTTACGGAATAACTCAGAAGCTATACTAATTTTTTAATGACATGCAATTACAAAAGTATTTAGATCCAGGTGCTGGTTTGAAAACTGTAGAATATTTTTCGTGGGACAACCCCTTTAAGCTAATAGGAACCCATGCATTTGAATACTGTGCGGAGACTAATCTCCGTACAGTATTATTCCGAAGTTTTGAACGAGGCGACTTCGGATGAAGCATCTGAAGATTGCTGTGCTCAATACTAGAAATTACCTGCGCGCTGTTTCCTCTGCAGCAGTCGTGCAGTTTCATTACAACCGTTTGTAGTGTCGCCAAGCGAGAGAACGCGCAGGTAGTTTTGTGGTGGAAGCAGCGCTCGCACCAGCTCCTCTACCCCTTCAAGCAGCTGATTGGCGGAGGTGTTGGGAGTCAGGCCTCCACTGATCTGATATTGATGACCTATCCTCAGGGGCTGGTACGAGCGCTGCTTCCACTTCAAAACTACCTGCGCGGCGTCTCGTTTGGCGACACTACTCTTGCTTGTGAACAGTACGAACGGTTGTAATTGAACTGCACGATGCTGCAGAGGAGACGACGCGCTGGTAATTTTGGAGAGGAACTTGTAGGATAACAGGCCGAACTGGATGGACAGATGTCTTTTTTTTCGGCCTTATAAACTATGTTACTATGAAGCAGCGCTCGCTCTTCAAACAGCTGAGCGGCAGGGATGTTGGGAGTGACACTTCCCAATCTGATGGATAGGTCATCGATATCTTTGCACTGCACAACCCATTAGACCAGGGATGGCCAACCTGTGGCACTCCAGCTGTTGCAAAACTACAGCTCCCAGACTGCCTACAGCACGGCATGGTGGGGGTGGTAGTTTTACAACAGCTGGAGAGCCGCAGGTTGGCCATCCCTGCGTTAGACGATGTGACTGCAATGCCTTCCTGGGAGCTGCTGCCCACCCTCAGAAATGGAAGAGACCAGAGCTGCAATAGTAGTTCATTTGTAATGCTCTATACCAGGGATGCTCAACCAGCTGTTGTAAAACTACAACTCCCACCATGCTCTGCTGCAGACTGATAGCAGTAGACTGTCCAGGAATGCTGGGAGTTGTAGTTTTACAATAGCTGGAGGGCTGCAGGTTGGGCATCCCTGCTCTATACGTTGCATACTTTTCCTGGGATCATCCCTTTAACATGGCCGGCAATGGCGTCTTCGCGATTTCACCGTTAGGATAGACATTTTCCATTCTCCCTTCCGTTCTAGGAACAGGAACAGAAACCGAAAATAAAAGCCGCCATATCCACCAGCACGGATCTTAACTATATTGGGGTGCGTCGTCCTGCTGGACAAAATACCCCCGCGTGTAGCATTTTTGTGTTGAAATTTGCAAGGGAGGCTCCTAATAGAGCTGCTTGTCCCTGCCACGAGGCATGCTGGGAGTTGTAGTCCTGCAACAGCTGAGGATCCACATGGTGTAAAAATCTAATACCGTAACTTTGCGATGTTCAATATGATCTTTTGCTCCCTCTTTATCAGCCGTTCATACGGAGTCCGGAAACCTGTCTACCCCTCTTTGGGAGGGGGTGGCATATTCAACACTACCCTGGGATTAAATTTGGCGACATTCAGGAACTCCTCAGCCTTTAAGGGGGTCAGTCTCCTGATATTGATGACCTATGATCTTGAATATCGGATCATTCTGGCCGGAACACCTGCATCCTCCGATGCTGGAGCTAGCACTTTCAATGGAACAGGTAGCACAGCGCCGTTCAAAGTGTACTGGTCATGCTGGGTTACTGCAGCTCAGTCCCCATTCACTTCAATGGGGAAATGAGCTGCAGTAACTCAGCATGACCAGTACACTGTGCAGGGCGCTGTGCTTCCTGTTCCATTGAAAGTGCTAGTTCCAGGGCTGGAGGCTGCAGGGGACAGCTGAGCAGTGGGGGTGCAGGTGAGATATTCATTACCTAGACTGAGGATAGGTCATTGAAATCAGGAGCCTGGAAAACCTCTTTAAAGGGGTTCTGTAAAACTGATGATCTATCCCCTCGATAGATCATCAGCATCTGATCGGCAGCGGTCCAACACCCGGGACCACCGCCGATCAGCTGCTCCAGGAGCGCTGCGGCCTTCTCTGTGTTTTTCTCAGGCCCAGTGACGTCACGACTAGTTTCACTGGCCTGGGAGGGGCTAAACTCTGTTCACTTGAATGGAGTTTAGCCCCGTCCAGGCCAGTGATACTAACCGTGACGTCACTGGGCCTGCGGTAAACACAGAGAAGGCCGTGGCGCTCCTGCAGCGCCGCTGCCTTCTCAAACAGCTGATCGGCGGGGGTCCCGGGCGTCGGACCCCCGCCGATCAGATGCTGATGATCTATCCAGGGCAGTTTTACAGAACTACAGAACCCCTTTAACTGTCCACTTAGAGCATGAGACTGCCGAGGCCAATGATTGGCTGGAGTGGTCGTGGTACTTGGAACTACGGTACGTTATTTCTGCAGGGAAGTAAGCGAGGATCGGTTAGGGATTTTTTTTTTTTAGCACATTTTCTGCTTGTCAACAAACATTGAAAAATCCCAGACTGCCCCTTTTAAAAGAACCTTTTATCAGGGTCTAGTTATGATTACCCCAAAAATTATAGGAGCAAATATTCAGGTGCCTTAAAGGGGTTGTCTCATAACAGACAAGGATATGCCCCCATTGTCTGATAGGTGTGCGTCCCACCTATATAGAGAATGTAATCCCAAAAGTGAAAGAGGGTGCACTGCGCCTTCGCCCTCCATTCATTTTCTACAGGGTTGGCGAAAATAGCCGAGAAGTGATAGGAAACAGTGACCGGTCATGCTCCCATACACTTCTATGGGGTGAGCGCTTGGTGGTGGCCGGACCGGAGTCCTCCAGCAACCACTTTGGGGGACCCGCATCCTAAAGACAATGGGGGGCATATCCTATTTTTTTTTTTTTGCCAGCTGTTCCTACTGTTGGACGACAGGTCTGACATATACTGTAATGTTCCCCTAGAGCAGAGATCTCAAACTCGTGGCCCTACAGCTGTTGTAGAACTACAACTTCCATCATGCCAGGAGAGCCTACAGCTATTGGGGCATGCTGGGAGTTGTAGTTTTGCAACAGCTGGAGGGCCATGAGTTTGAGATCCCTGCCCTAGAGCAGTGATTGTCAACCAGTGTGCCTCCAGCTGTTGCAAAACTACAACTCCCACCATGCCCTCCTGTAGGCTGATAGCTGTAGGCTGCCTGGGCATGATGGGAGTTGTAGTTTTGCAACAGCTGGAGGCACACTGGTTGAAAATCACTGCCCTAGAGGAATGAATGGCAGGTGTTAGCCTGTTACATCAGTTGCTCGCCCCCATACAGCATTGTGTCGTGCAGCAGCATCAGACGTGCACAGCTCAAGCCTCAGGCAGTGAATGAGAAAGAATGAGAAAAGTGGAAGCTCCTCCCCCCAGCTGCAAACACCAATCAGCTCCTTGTAAACAAATACTTCTCTCTCCGCCTCTGTCACGCCCTGGCTTCTAGGCTCCTCCTCCAGGATGATGATGGACGGCAGAGCAGCAACGAGCGACTGATGCAAGAAGATTCCTCCGTCCGTGCAGATTCTTCCACGTTACGGAGCGGTGGATGGATTCCTGCAGCTTCTTATATACATCTGATTATGGCTTAAAGGGGTTCTCCAGTTGACGCATCCTCAGGATAGGCCATCAGTATCAGATCGGTGGGGAACAGGAAACATAGCGCCCTGCCAATCAGCTGTTTTCAATAGCCGCCATTAAAGGGGTACTCTGAGTTTGATGACCTATCCTCAGAACAGGAGAGGACTGACCCCCAACCCAGCTAATCAGGGTATCTGTGAGCAGTTGTGTCATGTCAGTCACATGGCCTAGGCACAGCTCAGACCCATTCAAGTGCGCTGCAATACCAAGGATGACCACTATCCAATAGATGGCGCTGTGCTCGGTAAGCAGCGGCACTCACTAGAGCGCCATGGCCTTCTCAAATAGCTGATCGGTGGGTGCACCAGGTGTCGGGTGCCCGTCAGTCTGATATGAAGAGTCTTGGAAAACCCCTTTAAGGCTATGTTCACACACAGCAGATTCGCTGCAGAAAGGTCTGCAATTAAAAAGCAAATTAATTTTGTAAATCTGAATGGGATTGCAGGCATGTGGATTTCTGCAAGCAGCACTCCGATAAATAGGAACGTTAAGGAAACGTCTGCGCCAAACCTGCGGAGTTTACATTTAGCGTAAGAAGGTTGACCCTGCCGGTTTGTGTGTCACGGATTGGACAACAGATTGGTCCCGTTCCGGAAGAACATGTCCTTTCTTGGTCTGGTTTATAAAATGTGAGTGGAAAAAAAAAAAAGATCATAGTGTGGATTCCGTGCGAACATGCCTAAAGCCTCATTCACGCGTCTGTGTCTGCTCAAATCCGTAATAAAGTGGTCAGTGATGAATCCGTGAAGGATCTGTGTATCCGGTTTTTTTTTGTGCTGTCCGTGTGTTATCCGTGTTTCACTGACACTAAAAAATAATTTTCAAAGCATCTCCAACTAATGATCCGTGAAACACGGATGGCATCCGTGTTTTTTCACGGACCCATAGACTATAAAGGGCGTGATGGATCCGTGAACACGGACAAAATACGTGTGCTGTCCGTGGAACACTGACATATGAATGTAGCCTTAGGGCTCATGCAGATGAACATATTTTCTTTCCATGTCCGTTCCGTTTTTTTTTTTTTTTGCGGACCGTATGTGGAACCATTCATTTCAATAGGTCCGCAAAAAAACGGAAGTTACTCCCTGTGCATTCCGTTTCCCTATGTCCGTTCCTTAAAAAATAGAACATGTCCTATTATTGTCCGCATTACGGACAAGGATAGGACTGTTCTATTAGGGGCCAGCTGTTCCGTAAAATATGGAATGCAGACGAGCGTCATCCGTATTTTTGGCGGACTGCAAAATACATTCAGTCGTGTGCATGAGCCCTTAGGCTGTATTCACACACTACAGGTAGAAACCAGACTGCAAAAAAAATATATAGTTTTTTCCCACAGTTTCGGACACAATTGTGTTTTTTTACTGCAAAAAACTGTGGTTTTAGTGAACTATTTCTGCAACTGCAGCAATGTGACTGTGAACTAACACAAGCTAAAACTGGACCGTGTGCTGTCCGGTCCGCAGAAAAGGGACTGTTTCCATCTATGAGGGACCTGCGTTGTCTCTGACAGTGTTCCATTTGCCCGTTTTTCTGCTCGCATGGTGTCAGAACGTTATTGCTTTTCCACATCTGTCAGAAAAACGGAAGAATGCCCCCTCAGCAATAACTAGCCTCCATCCATCAGAGATGGCAACCGTTTTTTTTCACGGACATACTGCCTAGAATGGGGTCAAGCCTTGTGTGGAAGCAGGGCCAATTAGCGCATGCTGCCATTTCTCTTTGAATCAGCCTGTATTTTGTGGTCCGCAAAAAATACGGATGACGTCCGTGTGCATTCCGTATTTTGCGGAACAGAACAGCTGGCCCCTAATAGAACAGTCCTATCCTTGTCCATAATGCATTCTTTTGCGGAACGGACATACGGAAACGGAATGCTCACGGAGTAACTTCTGTTTTTTTGCAGACCCATTGAAATGAATGGTTCCGCATACGGTCCGCAAAAAAAAAAGAAAAAACAGAACAGACACGGAAAGAAAATACATTTGTGTGCATGAGCCCTAAAGCCTCATTCACATGTCCGTGTCTGTGTTCAAATCTGTGAGCAGGAGGTCAGTGATTCATCCGTGAAGGATCCATGTTGGGTCCGTATGTCCGTTTTTTGCTCTCAGTGTGTCATCCGTTTTTCACTGACACTGCACAGCTGATGAATAATTTTCAAAGTATCTCTTCCTAATGATCCGTGAAACATGGATGGCATCCATGTTGCATCTGTGGTTCTCATGAACCCATAGAATATAATGGGCGTGATGCATCCCTGCTAAAAAAACAAACAAAAAAAAAAAACGGACCTATGGACTGATGTGTGAATACACATACTAAAATGAACGGGGGACGTGTGCTGTCCATGGAAAACACGTACAGCACACGTCCGTGGAACACTGAAGTGTGATTGAGGCTTTAAGAGCTAACGCATGTGAACCTGGGCCGTGCATTGACCAAATTGCAGTCCCCAATTCACGGGTACCATTAGCGTGTTCGGCGCTGACAGATGCAGACCCATTCAACTTGAACGGGTCCATGATCCATCTGCGGCGCAAAAAAAAAAAAAAAGACGACCTTCAATTTTTTGCGGTGCGCAGGTATAGACCGAACCGTCAAATTAGCACTCCGTAGCACTTCCGCACCGTATCTTCCATATTGCGGACATTCAAGTGTATGGGTTCACATCCGTAATTGTGCACACACGGCCTATGTCCGTATATTGTGGACCCGCTGTTTGCAGGCCGCAATACGGGCACGGATGGCATGTTCACACTGTGCGTTTTTCCACCATAAAACGTATCAGAAACGCGAGGAGCTCTTCCCTCTGAAATGCTGAGCGCCCCTAATTTGTGCCAGCACAGAAATCCAAGAGGTTTGGATTTCTGACAACTGGTGGGTGACTTACTGGGTTGCAACCTGACAACACTCACTATCAAGTCACTGTGTAGCCCCTTCCCCTAATACATTGGACTCCCAAGCTTTGGTCCCACTTTACAATGTTCTTAGTGCACAACCTCTTTTAATTACTGGCTGACAACCTCTATCTGTAGCTATAAAGTCGGTAATATTGGTTGTCACCCGGGCTAACGCAGGAGTGTTATTACTCTGGCTCTGTAAAAATTTAGACCGCATCAGCCCCTCCCAGCTGCGCCAAGACACGCCCCGCAATGACGTCTTCGAGGAAGTACTCTCTCGGTCGCGCACGACTGACGTCACTCACGTGCGTATCCCTGAAGAAACATGGCGGCTTCTGCTCTGCTCAGAGGAAACCTATGCCGGGCGCTGAGATCGTGGAGCCGGTCCGGGGCTGTGGTGACAGGGAGGAGCCTGAGCGGTGAGTCTGACGTCAGACTTAACCGTTCTGACGTCATATTTCTTTTTTTTAAAGGATTTCTCTAGAGCTGTCATACCCACGTGGTGTCAGTGAGCACTGTGTCCTCTAATGTCCTATCCAGGGAGCAGTGTGGAGTTACTGGGGGTGTCACAGACTCATTATATGTACATTTCCAAATCTATTATAAATCGGTGACTGATGAACTTTTACTTACCGTGAGCACTGTAAGGGTTAAATCACACACAGCAGATTTTTAAATTTTTATTTTTTTCGGAAATTTCTTTGACCGGCCTCTGAGTGAGACCTTATGCTTATGACTGTATGTATTGTGCAGACCGCAAAATAGGATGACGTCCAGGGTGCATCCGTTTTTGCGGACCCTTTGAAGTCAATGTGTCCTCAAAGACGGATGCAGCACGGACGCCATCTGTATTTTGCGGACTGCAAAGTACATATGGTCACGAGCATGGCATCCGAGTAGTTACCTGCATTCAGGACTGGTTTTCAGTCGCCATAATTTTCCGCAACGGATTTGCCATTTGTGACTGTGCCCCGTGGCTTGTGTTTTTAGAAGTCTCACGCTAGTGTCTCACAATGCCGGAAATCGGCTGAGCAAAAACTGCTGCACGCTGCGGTATTTCTCTGGCCAATTCTTGGCATATTTGCCGGGTCAACCGCCGGACGCCATTATAGTTAATGGGGCAAATGTGAAACAAGAAAATGTTAAATAATAAAAAATACGGAAAAATATATATAAAAAAAACACCTCATCCTGATTGAAGAGATGAAGCATGACGTGGTAGGAGGGAATAGGCTCTGTCCACGGTCATGTGGCACTCCAGAAATGTGTGGTTCTCTGCATCGCATGTATATGACGGGTCGCCCCCTAGCCTCTTGTAAGGGGGGGTGGGGTACAAGTCTATGGGACAACCGGCACGTACCATTGGCTTCTATGCAGCGCCGTCTCCAGTCGTCACCACGTTTCTCTTTCTTCACATCTAAAGCTGTTTGTAATGGCGGAAAAGCAGTACTCTCGGCAGTCTGGCAATGGAAGAGTCACAGCGCAATGTCACCGAGGACAAGGCGTCCTTTATAGAGAGGATGACCCCCGACTGTCTGTGTCCAGTATGGTATGTGACCTGTCAACATTGCGACACTGACTGACCTCCGGTCAGGACAAGATGAAGAGCGTTACCACATAGTGACCGGCGCCCTGCTTCCTGCTCCGCCATGTGACAGTTTTCATCGTTATACGCTTCCCTTAAAGGGGTTGTCCAAGATTTCAGTGTCAGAATCCTAGATTTTTCCTTTAAAGGGATTGTCAATGATGGATCTGTTTTCTTTCCAGAAACAGCGCCATGATTGTATCCTACTCATTTTGAGCTATAAATAATTTCTTCAATTGGTCGTTATTAAGAAAAAAAAAATATTGGGCTGTTCTGTCACAAAGGGTTAAGTTTCTAGCTGTGTAAATGGTACTTTCACTTTGTGCCAGTTATCTAATAAATTTTATCTGTAAATTTCTAAGAGGTCATAAACACTTTTTAATCCACGTTCTTATCAGTAAGATAAGAACTGAGCTTTGATGACTGTTTTATAAGGTCAGGAGATCAGAGATAAGGAGCCGTCAGCTGAGCTGCCGGATGGAACAGAGTGAAAATTCAGATCCTGCTACTAGAGAATCTCAAGACTGCACAGAGAAAAGGGCTCAACATGTTTAATAAAATCCAACTGAAAAAAATGCTTTTTAGCTCAAAATGAGTACAATGCAATAATAAAATAAAATTGCTCAAAGGTGTATATAGCCTTTAATTAAAGACACCTTGTAATTGCAGTCGTGGTCTCTGGGGGGCACTGTTTCTTGTCCTACTTTTCTATTCTATGAAATCTATGAGCTAAATCTCTGTAGTGTTTAGGGGAGGGGGGGATCGGCCATACCCATGTGACATCAGCAGTATTTGCTCAGAGGCGTGCTGTTTATATACCCCCAACCCTTGTCCTCCTGAAATCGTTCTTACAGAACACATAGCATTTGACCAACAGTCATCTCCCCCATACACAGGCAGGCTCAGCCGAGCATGCATGTGTCCTGAATGGGGAGAGGGGAGAAACCCGCTGCCAAGCACATCCCCTGAGAACAAAAGGGTTGGGCATGTTGAGATCCAGCTCCCTGATCCTTTTCTCCCTCCGCTATCTTCCATCAGGGGAGAGTTGCCACAATCGCCTGGATCTGTCAGGGCATGCTGGGAGTTGTAGTTTTCTGTAGTCATTTCTCCATCCTTGCCCTCACTCGTCTTTTATCAGCTCCCATATTGGGGAGTTACGCCCCTCTAGTCTTTGTCTGCTGAGAATAATATTTGCTCGTGTCGCGCAGATAAGATTAGAGTATTGATTTCCTGCCGCCGCCATGTTATTGACACTGCTCGGCAATAGCGTCTTATCGCAGACAGACGGGAAGATTGGATTTTTTTTCAAAGGGGCTCTATTGATTGTTGTAAATGCGACAGACGCATTGCTTGTGAAATGAGCAATCCTGGACCATCTATTCTTACTCTCTATTTTTCATCCCTCTGTTGTTCCTCCTGGAAATGTTGGACTAAGTTGACCCACTTTGTAATACGGCGCGTTGCTGCACATTCCGACACAGTCCGGTCAGCGTTGACCGTAACAGACGCCCCAGAGGGAATGGTAACACCCAGTTGTTAATTTATTCTTATATTTCCAGGAGGTATAACAGAGGGACTGCATAATGCGGATTGGAAGAAGAAATGTTGTTTTTTTATTGTAAACAAGCTTACACTAAGGGCTCATTCAGACGGCCGTATGCTGTCCGCAAAAATGCAGTTCAGCGTGTCTGCAAAAAAAACGGATTGCATTCCGCATTTTTGTGGACCCATAGACTTCAATGGGGCACGTCCTGATTTTTACTGACAAGTATAGGACGTGTTTTATTTGTTTTGCAGAGACGTCGAATAGAACCGAATGGGTCTGTTTCTAATCCGCAAAAAATGGATCCGCACTTTTGTGGACAGCATACGGCCGTCTGAATGAGCCCTAAATCAGATATGGCAGCCAAGCTCGTCATAAGATCACCTACTGATAATACCAATTATGTGACTGGCAAGGATGATTGTTAAAGGGGTTGTCAGAGATTTTAAAATTGATGGCCTATCCTCAGGATAGGTCATCAGTATCTGGTCAGGGGCGGTCTGACTCCCGGCACAACTACCGATTAGCTGATTGAAGAGGTCGTGGTGTTCCGTGAGCAGTGTGACCTCTTCACAGCTCGCCAAGCACAGCGCCGAACATTGTATAGTGGCCGTGCTTGGTATTGCAGTTCAGTCCCATTCACTTGAATGGGACTGAGCTGTGCCTAGGTCATGTGACCAGTGACCGTGTCGTCATTGGCCTCGGGAAAACCACAGCCTCTTCTGACAGCTGATTGGCAGGGAAGTCGGGGTCGGACTGCCACCCGAGGACAGGTCATCAGTATTGTACTCCTAGAAACCGGAACCAGCTCTCGTCCAGATATTGAAATGTAGTAATAATCATATCTATATAGTAAATTGTTAGACGTCTGTAGAAACTAACAGGATCTCTGTGTCTCAGGTCACATCACCAGGCACCAGCCGTCCCCCTGGCATGTGGTGCCCACCTCTGGGAGGAGCCTCTGCACGCTGAGTAGCGTAACGTACCGGAGATACACTACACAAACCGCGGAGAACAAGGAGGAGGAGCCTGCGCTGCACACCATCATCTCCGATACTGAGAGCGTCCAGGGTGAGTGGTCCTCCGTGTGTGCGGTGGGGGATGGGACCTTCTGATTTCTTGTATTTTCAGCACTACGCCCAGTTCACACCGCGGATTTTGTCCACAGAATTTGGTGCAGATTCCTTGCCAAAAACTGTGGGGCGGCCGCCCTGTTACCACCTCCCAGTGGTTTATCTTCCATGACCACGCCAAGAAAGGACATTTTCTTTCGCGGGGTGGCCACTGAAAACTGCAGCGTGTCTGCTCACGGTTTTGCTCCTTTTATTGGGGTCCGCCACATTCAATCGGATTTTTGATTTTTTTGCTGTGGATTTCGTCTCTGGCATGTGACCCAGCCCTTAGGTTACTGTATTGTACCGGAATATGCCTGCATGTCATTGCATTGAATGTACGTGTAATAATACGCAGACGTCTGGTCGGGCAGTGATCGCCAGACTACAACTCTCAGCATGCTCCGTAGGGAACAATGGAAGTCATGTGACTCTTCCATTTGAAGTTTTTTTTTTCCCATAGAGCATTGCCTGAAAACTAAAAAAACTACGGGGCACATTTATTAAGACCAGCTTTTTAGACGCTGGTCTTAAAGGGGTTCTCTCACTTCAGTAAGTGGCATTTATCATGTGGAGAAAGTTAATACAAGGCACTTACTAATGTATTGTGATTCTCCATATTGTCTCCTTTGCTGTCTGGATTAATTTTTCCATCACATTATACACTGCTCGTTTCCATGGTTACGACCACCCTGCAATCCATCAGTGGTGGTTGGGCTCGCACAATATTGGAAAAAGCATCAGCCCCTCTGGTGGCCGGGACCATGGGAGCGCACATAGGCTGGTGCTTTTTCCTATATTGTACAAGCACGACCACCACTGATGGATTGCAGGGTGGTCGTAACCATGGAAACGAGCAGTGTAAAATGTGATGGAAAAATGAATCCAGCCAGTAAAGGAAGCAATATGGACAATCACAATACATTAGTAAGTGCCTTGTATTAACTTTCTCTACATGATAAATGCAACTTACTTAAGTGAGACAACCCCTTTTAATAAAGTCCCTGCACTGACGGTGGAACCTCTCCATAACTTCGACAGATCCTCTGCCAGTTCTAAATGTAGGACAACTTCCTAGCGGTCTTAAATTTAGACCTTTTTCTACGCCTACGTCCCCCTTCCCCGCCCATGCCACACCCACAATTTTAGACCTGGCGTGAGCAGGCCATTGCGCCACCATCTGCGCCTGAATACACCTAATATAGTATAGTATATTCAGTAATTTCTGTATAGTAAATGACCCCCCAAAGTCTCCCCTCGCTGCGGAGTCTCTTCAGTGAGGACCGGTTTTAGTCGGTGACCTCACGGAGCGTCCGTAAATGTCTTGCAGGTGTCGCCTCCAAGCACGAGTTTCAGGCCGAAACCAAGAAGCTCTTGGACATTGTCGCTCGCTCGTTGTACTCGGAGAAGGAGGTGCGCGGTCTGTTCTGTGCTGGTTTTGGGATGAGTTTCCATTAGGTCGCGGTATGTCTGACATATGTCCCTTCATCAGGTGTTCATCCGGGAGCTGATCTCAAACGGCAGCGATGCCCTGGAGAAGCTGCGCCACAAGCTCCTGTCACAGGGGAGCGGCTTGCCCGAGATGGAGATCCACCTGCATACGGATAGTGAGAAGGGCACGCTCACCATCCAGGTAAGAGGAGCGGAGTGACGGCTTCCACCTATTTAAAGGGGGGCACTGAGGAAAAGTAAGAGGGGGCTCTTGGACTCTCTCCAGAGCTTTGTAGACAATGAATGAATACAGGCCGTGACCATGGAAGCACCAGCGGCCCCTCTTTAACTGTGACGTTATTCCCATAGGACACTGGGGTGGGGATGACGCAGGAGGAGCTGATCTCCAACCTGGGAACCATCGCACGCTCTGGATCCAAGGTAATCCTGCAGACAACCTTGTCTTCAGATCTATCCCACCTATGAGGATATATTTGATGTCATGTATTCCACCATGTTTTTTTTTTGTTGTTGTTTAGGCCTTTCTTGAAGCTCTGCAGAACCAGACCGATAGCTCTGGGAAGATTATAGGTCAGTTCGGCGTCGGCTTCTACTCCGCGTTCATGGTGGCCGACAAAGTCGTCGTCTACTCTCAGGCGTCAGAGCCGGGTAGCTCCGGGTATTGCTGGACGTCCGATGGGTGAGTACAGGACCAAGGTGGCGAACTCTCCTTATTGATTTCATGCAGCACCAGCAGATACCATAGGGCTGTATCACCCTCAAACCCAACATGTGACTTTGTATTCACTAAATTCACTTCCTTCCGTCCTTAGATCTGGTGTCTTTGAGTTGGCAGAGGCCGGCGGGGTGAGGCCAGGGACTAAAGTCATCATTCATCTCAAAGACGACTGTAAGGAGTTTGCCAGTGAGGACAGAGTAAGAGGTGAGTCACCGCCATACGACGTGATGTGGCAGTAAAGGTCGGCATTCACTTTTGGTAGTGGGCTCACTAGGAGTGTAGCTTTATGACTTGGTATTGCAGCTCAGCTCCATTCACTTCTATGGGGCCGAGCTGCAACTAGATCATGTGACTGATGTACAGTGACATCACATGGCCTAGGAAGAGGTCTCTCCTAACTGCTGATCGGTGGGGGGCCCGGGTATCGGTCCCCCACCAATACTTGTATAGGTCATCAGTATGTTTTTTTGGGATTGCCCTTTTAAGGATACATCTCCCTTAATGCATTGCTTTGATGTTTCAGAGGTGGTGACGAAATACAGCAACTTTGTCAGCTTTCCTCTGTATCTTAACGGCAAGAGGATTAACACTCTCCAGGTAGGATCCCTCCCTTCAGTCCCGTCATTGAAGTTTCCCCCCACTTGTCTGACTTTCTGTGCGGTTTTGTCTACAGGCCCTCTGGATGATGGACCCCAAAGAGATCGGAGAATGGCAGCACGAGGAGTTCTACCGGTTTATAGCTCAGGCTTATGATAAACCTCGCTACACGCTTCACTACAAGGCAGACGCTCCTCTGAACATTCGGAGCATCTTCTATGTACCCGAGATGGTAAGTCAGCACTGCTTCATCCTTCCTGAATACAGTGACGTGTACGTCTTATTATCAGTGGTGCAGTCTTTGTGGATTGTGACTTGCCTGGTGTAAGGGATGCATTTTTTTCTTTTTGTGCAGAAACCTTCTATGTTTGACGTAAGCCGGGAGCTGGGGTCCAGTGTGGCTCTTTATAGCCGCAAAGTCCTTATCCAGACCAAAGCCACGGACATCCTGCCCAAGTGGTTGCGCTTTCTACGCGGTGAGTGCTGCACACATGCAATTACAAGTAGGTGCTTGAAACGGAGGATTGAAAAAGGACTGCTTCTGACCTGTTACCCTTGTGGGACAGCCTACCATGGTGGTGGTTTTCTTACTACAGGTCGACAGGTGTGGCCTATTGCTACAACTTACAAGGGTTGTCCAGAATTTAACTATTGATGACCTGTCTTCAGGACAGGATCGTCAACAGTTGGTAGGTAGGGGTCTGACACCCCACACCATTGCTGATTATCTGTTCCTGACTACCTCCAGTGTTGAAAGTTGACTCCGGAACTACACAGCTCCGTCCATTGTGTAGTGGAAAGAACTGGTCCCATTCACTTCATCTCCATCCACTAAACAATGGACGGCGCTATGTAGTTCCAGCGCTGAAGCTACTGCAGAAGAGTTGATCGGCAAACCCTTCCGATCAGCTCGAAGGCCTATCCTGAGGATAGGCCATCAATATTAAACTCCAAGAGTACCCCTTTACGAGGGAAGTGCTTGTATGCTGACATGCATATTAGTGTTGTTTTTCCTCATGTATTTGTAGCCCTATTGGATATGTTGTGATGATAATCAATGGATAAGAATCATTCATCGTTAATTATGTTCTTTTGCTTTCTACAGGGGTTGTGGACAGTGAGGATATCCCCTTGAATCTCAGCCGAGAACTTCTACAGGAAAGTTCTCTGATAAGGTAAGAAATTGAATGAAGTATTATAGATCATTTCTAGTGATGATCACCCATTGTAGTACCGTGAATTCTCAGATACGGGAATAAATAGGCTTAACACGACTTAAGTGTGTAAAAAGTCTAATAGACTATGATAAAAGAAACATACATAGTAAAGTAAGTAACAGTCATCAAAGCCGTGAACAAATGAGCCAGCACCTGATCACGCCCATATGATACAAAGAGAGGTGATGGTAGCAAGACGCATCTTATCCTAATGATGTCCTCAATGGAGCTTAGCTTTTTGTTACATAGCTAGATGCTTTATAGCCTCTTGGTCCCTCCTAAAGGTCTTCAGTGTTCTGTACGCATGTACAGTTACTTCAGACCTCAAGAACGTGGCTTGGTACCAGATACCACTAACCGACTACATCACAAGGAGTTAAAGGGGAAAGAACCACTAAATACCTTGCTACACACCAGTTGTATATAAAATCTGTAGGGGAAGATGTGCTGTCTATCACTGACCATGTACAACTCTGGAGGGAGAAATCGTCCAGGCGTTGGTTGAAGTCCTGGATATAACCTAGAGCAGGGATCAGCAACCTTCGGCACTCCAGGTGTTGTGAAACTACAACTCCCAGCATGCATACTTGCTCTGCTCTTCTCAGAAATCTCATAGAAATGAATGGAGCATGCTTGGAATTGTAGTTTCACAACAGATGGCGTGCCGAAAGTTGCTGACCCCTAGAGTATTAGAGCCAATTGTTTCCCCTTGCCAGGGCGGCGATGCTTTCAGGATGTCACCTCCTGTGGCATGGATGTGAAGTCATACAGGACATTGCGGGGTTATTAGTAATGAACATATATATATTTTTTTTTAATTCCCTTTCAAACAGGAAGCTACGAGATGTGCTGCAAAGACGACTCATCAAATTCTTCCTCGATCAAAGCAAGAAGGATCCCGAGAAGTACAAAAAATTCTTTGAGGACTACGGGCTTTTTATCCGAGAAGGGATCGTGACCACCCAAGAGCAGGACGTGAAGGTGCAAGTGCACATTTATGCAGCCGGGCAGATAGACGTGCTGTTTATAGGAGACCCCTTCAGCGAGTAGGTAATACGATTTCCATAGTAGACTCATCCATCTTGACTTTTTCAGGAGGACATTGGAAAACTGCTGCGTTTTGAGTCTTCGGCCCTGCCTGAAGGAGAACAGACCAGCCTTTTAGATTACTCCAGTCGCATGCAGGCCGGATCACGCAACATCTACTACTTGTGCACGCCCAACCGGCACCTTGCAGAACACAGCCCTTACTATGAAGCCATGAAACAGAAGCAAACAGAGGTGCTGCTCACGTCCTCTCTGCTATTCTTCACCACCTCCTTCGCTTGCACTGTAATAACCAGTCCTCCTTGTCTCTCCAGGTCCTCTTCTGCTATGAGCAGTTTGACGAGCTCACTCTATTGCACTTGCGGGAGTTTGACAAGAAGAAGCTCATCTCGGTGGAGACGGATATCGTCGTCGATCATTACAAGGAGGAGAAATTTGAGGACAGCCGTCCAGGTATCCATCATTTCAACTTGAACTCGTTTGCACGAGGAGGAGACTTTGGACGCTTACGTCTTGTCTCACTTGTCTTGCAGCTTCTGATAGATTGAACGAGAAGGATTCTGAAGACCTCATGGCCTGGATGAGGAACGGCTTAGGGACTCGAGTGACCAATATCAAGGTAAATGCAGTCACTAGATCCTCATTGTACAGTAGGGACATTTCTTGTAACCTCTACTTGAAGCTACTGCTTTCTTCCCTGTAGGTCACACCACGTCTGGACACTCACCCGGCCATGATTACTGTGTTGGAGATGGGGGCGGCTAGACATTTTCTGCGCACACAGCAGCTTGCAAAAACGAATGAAGAGCGAGCACAACTCTTGCAGCCCACCCTGGAGATTAATACGGGGTGAGTATCTCTTATGAGGCAGTAGCTCATCAGCCTGTTCTTGGAGCTCAGATCTCATAGATCATGCATGCTCCACCTGCAGCCCTCCAGCTGTTGCAAAACTACAAATTCCAGCATGCCTAGACAGCCTACAGCTATCAGCCTACAGCATGGCATGATGGGAGTTGTAGTTTTACAACAGCTGGAGGGCCGCAGGTTGAGCATGCCATAGATCATCATGCTGTTGATTGGGTCACAAAGGTCCACCTGGCTGTAGGTCAGCCCTCCTTGCTTTTGGTGTGCCTTTATGCCTTTTTAAGGTATCTTTAAAGAAGCATTCTTATCTTGGGCAATTTTGGCATATCTAGAGGATAGCTCTCACCTTTTGGGCCCTGCCTTCAGAATGTGGAGCCCCCAACCCATGACCTGCTAGGTGAGGTGGTCAGTGGCCACCGCATCTGGGCAGAGGTGGCTTCGTATGTGCAAGGCTCTCTCCATTCAGTTCTATAGGGCTTCAGGAAATAGCGTAGGGCACTGTACTTGGCAGTCCCATGGAAATAACTGGAGCTGTAGTAATGCACACTCATCACCGCTCCATTCTCATAGGGTACCACCGTTTTTGGGAGACTTTACTTCTGTCCTGTGGATAAGGGGATAAGTAGTGTTAGTGAGAAACCCCAGTAAGTGTCCATCTGGACCTCCAGTCCCTTCCCTCATCCGGGTAACACAACGAGAGTGCCAATATCCTTATCGCCTACGTTTCCTGTGTCGTGAGATCTATTCACTGAGATTTCCTATTATTGCGCCCCCTGGTGGTTGAATTTTTTTCTTTTTTTTTTTTTTTTTAAACCAACATATTAAAAATCATTAATTCTACCAGAACTAATGGAGGTCACTTTAATGGTCTGTGAATGTGTGTAGGATGGTCCATGTAATACCTGTCTATATGAGGATTCGTAGTCGCTGGGTGTCCACTTCAGGTTAATCCTTGGAGTAGATTCAAGAAGAGTAGAAGACAGCCTTTCCTTTGTAGGTGTCCTCCATTTATGATCGTCTCTTGGCTTTGTCTTCAAAAACCACGTCAAGAAACCTGAATGTGGGAACCCAGCCTGACACAGCACCTTGTAGATTCACGGGTCATTGTCATTTGAGATCTAGATACTCCTGAGATGATCCATGTCGGTGCCTGATTTTTTTTTTTTCTGTGACATAATATTGTACAATTGCTTTCCAGGCATCCTCTTATTAAGAAGCTCTGGCAGCTGAAGGACGTAGACCAGGATCTGGCCAAATTACTTCTAGATCAGGCAAGTGATCAACCAGAAGCTAGAACCATAGCTGGACTATGTGCAGGATGGACCATCGATACTCGTCTATAGATATAACTCTGCGATCAGCTTTATTTTTAAAGGTTTTAGCTGACTGCATAAATAACAACTCCCTAATATGTAATATAAGCTGAATCGGTAACAATCTCCCCACCTGCTGTCAGTAGAAATACATAAAATGTGATTTTTTTTATTTTTTTTTAATTTTTTTAATCTTGCATTGAGTTGGGGGTAGTACAGTACATTCAGAAAGTCTTTAGACCCGTTCACTTTTTTCACATTTTGTAATGTTGCGGCCTTGTGCTAAAATAAAATTTAAAAAAAGTTCAGGTTTTTCCCTATCATTCTGCACTCAAACACCCATTCATTGAAAAGGAAAAACTAAAATCTTTTTATTGACATAAGTATTCACCCCCTTGACTCCTGACTTAGTTGAAGCCCCTTTGGCAGTGATTCCAGCCTCCAGTCTTCTTAGGGATGATGAGATGAGGTTTACACACCTGAATTTGGGGATTTTCTGCCATTGTTTTCAGCTGTGTGCTTAGGGTCATTGTCTTGTTGGAAGGTGAACCTTCGGCCCAGTCTGAGGTCCAGAGCTCTGGGTCAGGTTTTCATTAATAATATCTCTGTACTTTGAGCTTTCCCTCAAGCCTGACCAGTCGCCCTGTCCCTCTACCATGATGCTGCCACCACCATACTTCACGGTAGGGATGGTATTGGGCAGGTGATGGACAGTGCTTGGTTTACTCCAGACATGATGCTTAGAATTGAGCCCAAAAGTTCAATCTTGGTTTCTTCAGGCCAGACGATCTTGTTTCTCACAATCTGAGAGTCCTTTAGTTGCCTTTTGCAAATTCCATGTGGCTTTCATGTGTCTTTTACTGAGGAGAGGCTTCTTTCTGACCACTCTGCTATAAAGCCTAGATTGGTGGAGGCTGCAGTGATGGTCGACCTTCTGGAAGTTTCTCCCATCTGCACACAGGATCTTTGGAGCTCAGCCACATTGGGTTCTCTGTCACCTCTCTTACCAAGAACCTTCTCCCCTGATTACTTAGTTTGGTGGGGCGGACAGCTATAGGAAGAGTCCTGGTTGTTCCAGATCGCTTCCATGTAAGAATTATAGAGACCACTGTGCTCCTGGGAACTTTCAGTGCCTCCACACAATCCTGTCTCTGAGCTCTACAGGCAGTTCTTTCTTCCTCATGGCTCGGTTTTTGCTCTGATATACATTGAATGCTATGAGATCTTCTATAGACAGGGCTGTGTCTTTCCACAACATGTCCAATCACCTGAATTTACCACAGGTGACTCCAATCTAGGTGCAGAAACACCTCAAAGATGATCCAGAGAAATAGGAGCCCCCCCCCCAGCTAAATGTCAAGTGTCACAGCAAACGGTCTGAATACTTAAGTCCTTGTGAAATTTTAGTTTTTGCTTTTTAATAAATTAACAAAAATGTCAAACATTCTGTTCTCACTACGTCATTTTAGCACAAGGAGCAACATAATATGTGGAAAAAGTGAAAATGTCTGAAAACTTCCGGAATGCACTGTACATACATCACGTATCAGGGGTCTTTGCAGAATTAGAATGTTCTAAAATCTCTATCTCCTCTCACACAGATCTATGAGAATGCAATGATTGCGGCCGGGCTAAACGATGACCCCCGACCCATGGTAGGACGTCTGAACGAGTTGTTGACTAAAGCTCTGGAGAAGCATTGATCACGTCCATCCTCGCTGCTTCATCATCTTCCTGCAAGATCTGCTCCAGGTCCTGGAGGAAGTCCATCCTGGGTGTTGGAAAGACTTATGGGAATGTAGACATGCAGTTTGGCACAGCCGCCATGTTTCCTATGGAAAGAGAGACTGGAGCGATATAGTCTGGATGAATCTATTTATCGGCCCAAGCATTCCTCAACGTCTACAATGTCCGGCCGTGGAGTAGTCCGTAGTACTGCACCGCCGTTGTTAATGTTACTAAGAAATATTAAAGATGCCAGAAATTTGTAGAAAATTACTTTATTTTTGCATTTTTACCCAAAGTCACCTTGTTCTCAGATCAAGTTGTTGCTTTGTTGAAAGAGCCGTGGTACAGGGGTGGATGGGAGTAAATGCCCCCATGTGAAGGCAGCCTCCAGGAGAAGCTCCATGTAGTGCAGAGCTCACTATATGATAAAGCACTAAATTATAGGAAAAGAGACAAAAATGAAGGATTCCTCAAGAAAACAGAAAAAAAAGATATGAACAGAACCTTGTGCCAACTTTATACATGGTGTGTGCATGTGTGCGTGTAAGTCTATGTGTATACATACGCATATTAAAGGAGGTTGGAAACAAGAGTCTTTTTTTTTTTTTCCCCGGGAACAGCACCACTCTTCTCTACAGGCTGTGACAGGTATTGCAGTCATATACAGCCTATGGCAGCTGCTTTAAAGAGGTTATCCGAGACTATAAAAAGCTCCCCCATACGCCGGGCCCCTCACACTGAATATACTTACCTGGCTCCTGGTCCCCGCACCACCGATGCTGCTTCTCCCTGTGTGCGGTTGAAAACATCCGGTGTCGGGGAAGAGCAGCCAATGGCAGACGGGGACGAGCCTCCCTAGCACCGCGGGTGACACCAGAGAAGCTCGTTCCCGTCTGCCATTGGCTGCTCCCCCCTGACACCGGAAGTTTTCATCTGCGCACAGGGAGCCAGGAAAGTATATTCATTGTGAGGGGCCCGGCATATGGGGGAGCTTTTTATAGTCTCGGATAACCCCTTTAAATGGTAACTCTAGGACTGATCACAGAGGTGCAGGTGGGTGAGGCTATGTAATACTGTCAGGAATCACATGCATCCCTTCATGGCCGGGAGATCGATAATAATGGCCTATTCTCTGATTTATAATTTATAAGATGCGTACGCATTAGCGTACAGATTATAAAATGCGTACGCTACTACTCGAAAATTGCTCCCGAGTACGCTCGGCCGAGCATGCTCGCTCATCTCTACTGATGACCTAAGCAGAAGGTAGATCATGAGTAGAAAAGTCTTGGAAAACTCCTTTAAAGCTTGCACAATGTTGAGGAGGAATTCAGGACCATTCCACCCTGCAAATGTTCTTCAGTTCTTTCATATTTGTGGGATGTCTTGTGGGCATCTTCAGGTCATCTCACAGCAACTTTGTAGTGTTCTGTTTCTTCCAAGGATGGTGTCATTGATGGTCTAAAAAACCATTGCGGTCGTCTCAAGTTTTTTCTGAGACCACCTTGGATTTTCCACAGTACTTCCACAGAACCTATTCTCAGATGATGAGACAAAAGTAGAAATGTTTAACTCAAGTGCACAGTGTAAATAGAATCCTGCACACTAAAACCTCATCCTTAGGGCTCATGCACACAAACGTGTAGGGGCCAGGCCCATATAGCGGCTCGCAAACTTCAGGTCCGCGATATACAGGCACCAGCCATCTGTGTACCACATCATGGGCGCAGACCTATTCAACTGAAGAAGGTGCGGTGGGGAACAGAAAGACAGAACCACTACGGAGTGCTTCCGTGGGGTTTCTCTCCGTGCCTCCACACCACAAAAAATGGAACATGTTCTATTTTTTTTTTTGTGGTACGGACGGATCACGGACCCATTCAAGTTGAATGGGTTTGCATCCGTCTGCGGCAGCCACGTGGATGGTGCCCGTGCATTGGGGACCGAATGCACGGAATGGGCGGCACATGTTCGTGTGCATGAGCCCTTACTGTGTTACTGGCTGCCCCGGCATACCGGCCCAGGCAGCCATACAGTATGTGCTCTGAAGGGGTGTGATGCACAAAAAAGGGAGTGACCTTCTGAAAAAGTAGTGTGTCCATGGACTTAAAAAATTTGGTGGCTTCATGTGCCGCAATCAGGCAACTAAACTAGAAAAGCAAAGTCCTCCTAGAAATGAGCCCCTAGTGGTGTACATCGCTGGGGCTGTGTCCTAACACACAGTGAAGGGGGTGATGTAAAGGGGGTTGGACCTGTCTTTAAATGGGGTGCAGCTTGCAACAAATTGGGGGCATGTCTAGCTGGCACAAATCCTGGTCTCTCAGATAGTTTTGCCAAAAAGTTGACCAGTATGATCTGGGGAGTGCTGCCACACACCAATGAAAAAGTGTGCGCTGCAGAGAAAGGTGGCCTGGTTCTGTCATTTTATGTGAGGAGACAAGGACTTATTTTTTTTAACAGTCTGGGGATTATAGAAACATATTTGGGAGGTATCACAGGACACAAGCACCTTTATTATAGCTGTAGCCATTTTATTTTATACATTCTTTTGCATATTTTCAGATTTTGTACTAATGCCATGGAAAAATTCAAAGCAGCCTGCGGATCAGTCGCAGGAAAACCCCACAGCAAACTACACAAGGCTCCATTCCTTCTGGAGGAGCTGCATTACAAAACACAGAAAGAGGCGGCGGCCATTTTGTCGAAGACTCATCCCCGCCAGTGGCGCCAGTTTCCAGTTTGAATCCGTCGTCATGGGAACAGCTGAGCGCTCAGTCGCTTGGCGCGTTGACGTCACGTGGCGTCACTTCCAGGTCCTAGGACGTACGAATGGTCTTAGGTAAGAGACATTGAGAGACAATTATATGAACCGGGCAATGGCGGGAGCGGCTCTGCCTGCTCTCAGTGGCGTGTCATGTGACCCAGTAATGGTGGAACCAAAAGTCCCAGCATGCTTGCTGCTGTGGAACTACAAGCCCCATGAGTGCAGCTGGGAGTTCTGATAGTCTGGTCTGATTTCATGCTGTGATCCATTGGTACTCCTGACCCTATGCAGTGTATGGCAGACTACCAGTCCTATCCATAGGCAGCTATTGTATGGCCTGAGCTCTCTTTGTGAGATCTCTGCTTGCTGTCAGAGGATGGAAAACATAGGGTCACATTTCATATGCTTTATTCATTGGAGCCTTGCTTACCAGACCTGTCTGACAGGAGCAAAATCTTCGTAAACTGGCAGCACAGGACATGCACTAGCTGAAGACCCTCCTCATTTCCAGACGGCACCGGTGTATCTGACAATGAGCGCACAGTCATATCATTCTGGAGAACCTCTTTGTATTATACCCTAAGGCAGGGATGGCTGCACTCCAGCTGTGGTGAAACTACGACTCCCAGCGTGCTCCATTCATTTCTATGGAGTTCTGAGAACAGCCAAGCAAGGGGGCATCTTGGGAGTCGTAGTTTTACCACAGCTGGAGTGCCGGAGGTTAGCCATCACTGCCCTAAGGGTACGTTCACATGTCACAGATATTCAGCAAAAAATCTGCAGCATTTCTGGAAATCCATAGCGGGTAAAACCACACTAAGGCCCCTTTCACATGAGCGAGTTTTCCACGCGGGTGCGATGGTGACGTGAACACATAGCACCCGTACTGAATCCTGACCCGTACAATGTCTCTGTGTACATTTTTTTTTACGCATCAGCTCTGCGTTGCATGAAAAATGCAGCATGTTCTATATTCTGTGTTTTTCACGTAGCCCTGGTCCCATAGAAGTGAATGGAGCTTCAGTGAAAAACGCATTTCATCCCCCAGCAAGTGCGGGTACAATGCATTTTTCCCTGATGGTTGCTAAGAGATGTTGTTTGTAAACCTTCAGGTTTTTTTATCACGCGCGTGAATAAACGCATCAAAACGCGTTGCACCCGCACGGAAAAAACTGAACGCAATCGCAGACAAAACTGACTGAACTTGCTTGCAAAATGGTGCGAGTTTCATTGAACACATCGGGATCTAATCCGTCACGCTCGTCTGAAAGAGGCCTAAGGACACAGCCGTTGCCCGGCCATCCCGTGTATTGGGGACTCAACTTGAATGGGCCCGTGATCTGTCCGCAACATGTTCTATTTTTTTGCCTTGCGGAGGCACGGAGAGAAACCCCACGGAAGCACCTTCCAGATTGTGGACCCATTCAAGGAAAATCTGCGTAAACCACACTGCTGTGTTAGTGAAGGTGCTGCGGATTTTCCCTGTGGAATTGTGCACAGTTCCAGTTATATAGACGAGACAAATCCACGCGCTGCAGATTTCATGGAAACTGACCTGATGTGCGGATCTGTAAACTATCAGTTTTTGATGTGGGAAGAGCTCGGATTTGTTGCTGTTTTTACCAGTTGGACTCTGCTGTGGATCCATGTCAAAATCTGCATGTGTGGATTTTTACTTACAATTTAAAAAAAAAATATATATATATATTTTTTTTATTCTGTGAATGGAAAATCTGCAGCAAAACCTGTGCAGACTTCCCTCAGATTTCTGCAGCAAATCGGACCCATGTGAAAACTACCCTAAATCTAGCTTGAAAAAAAAAATCAAAGATTCCCCATCCCCCCATTTATGATCAGAGACGGCTTGGTGCCATAAGTTTGATAATCCAGAAAGTCTGATGATCTGACACTTGCGCCCAGTAAGTGTACAGTTTACCACCATAGTGGGAAATTAACCCTTTCGCGCCCGGAGGTTTTTTCGGTTATGCATTTTCGTTTTGCGCTCCCTGCCTTCAAACAGCCATAAGTCTTTTATTTTTCTGTTCACATAGCTGTATGAGGGCTTGTTTTTTGCGGGACAAGTTGTATTTTCCAACGCCACCATTTAATATTGCATACGGTGTAGTGGGAAGCGGGAAAAAAATTCCAAACCGGGTGAAATTGCAAAGAAAACGCTATTCCGCTACAGTTCTACGGGTTTCTTATTTACAGCGTTCGATGTGCATTAAAACTGATCCGTTACTTTCATTCTACAGGTCAGTACGAATCCGGCAATACCTAATATGTATAGTTTTTCCTGCGTTTTCATAGTGATAAAATAATTAGAAAGTTGCCCTTTTTTTTTTTTTTTTTTCCTTGTCAAATCTTGACCCCTATAACTTTTTGGTATTTATGTGTACAGAGCTGTATGGGGGCTCATTTTTTGCGGGACGATCTGAAGTTTTTATTGATACCATTCTGGGGTGTGTATGACTTTTTGATCACTTTTAATTTAATTTTTTTTAGAAAAAAAAGCGACAAAAAACGGCAAATCGCCATTTGGATGCTTTTTTCCGCCACACAATTCGCTGTATTGGAATTTTTTTTTTTTATATTTTAAAAGTATGGGCGTTTTCGGTCACGGTGATACCCATGATGTCTATATTTATTGTTATTTAGGTATTTATTTTTTAATTTTACCGAAAGGGGGGTGATTTGAACTTTTATATCTTTTTTATTTTTTATATATTTTTTAACATTTTTTTTTTAATTTTTTTTCTTACTATTTGAAAGCTCAAATATGGGCTTATATTTTGTGGCTTTTTTTTTTATTATTTATGAGCAATTATGGATTTTATAGACTCAGAAATCCAAGAATTGCTCATTTCTTATCCTGGCCTGCCATCTAGTGGCCAGAATAAGAATTGCACTTTGAAAACTGTAATCCTCACCAGCGAGGATTACAGTTTTCATATGGTGTACAGACACCCCGATTGGCCACACGGGGTGTCTGTACACCACCCGGAAGCGAATGCTTCCGGGTTGAGACGCAACTAGATGCCGTGATCACGTGTGATCACGGCATCTAAACTCCGAGGAAGACGCCGCCGATGGCGGTAAGTAGCGGCAAGTCTCTGCTGTTAGAAACAGCAGAGACTTGCCGGCCATGACGCCCGCCGCACTTGCGAGCGGGCGCCATGTGCCCGCATCGCCCCAGCGCCGTACATGTACGGCGCTGGGCGCAAAGGGGTTAAAGGGAACCTGTCATCTCCGAAACACCCCCTGAACTAGAGTAAGCGGTGTATAGTGTAAGTGATGCTGAATCCGAATATGTAAGTTTTATCTTCATACTCACTTCCATTCCGACGCTGTGCTCCCACAAACCTGCAGTAAAATGCACTCACTGGACTCCAGTGCTCACTCATATAATGGAGAGGACTCAAAGAAGAGTCCACTGAGTGCATTTTACTGCAGGTTTGTGGGAGCACAGCGTCAGAATGGAAGTGAGTATGAAGATAAAACTTACATATTCGGATTCAGCATCACTTACACTATACAACGCTTACTCTAGTTCAGGGGGTGTTTCGGAGATGACAGGTTCCCTTTAAGTATTACCCTGTGTTCTTTCACATCAATGGGTTGCCTTGTAATATAGGACAGGTCCTCCAGTATGAGGGACACTCTTTGCTCTCTACTTTGACCAAGAGATCAGGATCCTGACCAGAGGACTCCCTAATAGGGTGCATGAAAATGGTTTTTGTAAACCGGACACCCCCTTCCTTCTGTAGTGATGATTTTTCTGTTTCTCTAGCAGCAGCCGTCCCTTTTTGATGAGGGAGCGGTGAGATGAAGGACCAGCCTCCCTTTTGCGCTCTGATTTAACCGTCTGACCGCCGCTCCACGAACAGCTTCACTAATGGTTGAGTCAGATGAAGAATTCGCCGAACTTTGCTCCAAACTTTTGAAACGGGTCAAGAAGAGCCACCACCCCTCCGAGAGTCAGAATGCGCCCAAGTCCAGCACAGCAGCACGAGGAAAGGTTAAGAAGGCCAAACCATCGGGGACCAAGAACAAGAAGCAGAAAAAGGATGGGGGCAGCAGACAGGCAGAAGTGGAAGCCATAGCAGGACCTGACGGTGACAAGGCCGAGGAAAGGAATGGCTCGGAGCAGAGCCGCCTCACTAATGGCCTGCTGCAGAACGGTAATAAGGCCTCCTGCCTCTGGTTGGTTGGGTTAGGACTTAAAAGAACGCTGTAGGTAAAAACCGCGACTCTGTGTTGTGCCTAGTGCAGGACCCGACAGGGTGACATGGCACCAAATACAGAATGCCTGTGCCATGCTCCATTCCCTCAGACCATGCCTTAGACCAACAGTCCGCAATCTCTGGCACTACAGCTGATGTAAAACTACAACACCCAGCGTGCACACTTGCTCAATTCTTATCAGGACTCCCATAGAAGTGAATAAGAGTACTAGTTGCACAACTGCCTATTTTAACTCCTGCCCTGAAATATTAGCTACCGTATTTTTGGCCCTATAAGACGCACCGGCCCATAAGACGCACTTAGGTTTTAGAGGAGAACAAAAATATTTTTCATTAGATCTCAGATCAGACCAGCAATCAGCCCCCAATGTTAATCAGACCTCAGCTGACAGCCCCAAACAGACCCCCAATGTTAAGAAGACCCCAACAAGACCTCAGATCAGACCCCAATGTGAATGACCCCCAATCAGACCTCAGATAAGAGCCCTATGCCTCTCATCAGCCCCCAGCAGTCTCATAGCAGCCCCATATTGCTTCAAATCATCCCCCATCAGTGCAGCCCCAGATTATCCCCCAGCAGCTCCATATTGCCCCAGATTATCCCCCAGCAGCTCCATATTGCCTCATGTTTTATAAAATAAAAAAAAACACTTACCTCTCCTGCTCTGGACGCCGCCGCTCCAGCGCTGTTCTTCCTGCTGTTGGCTGTGCTCTGACGCACAAGGCCGACAGCTGAGGACCAGGAAGCCGTGAGTACAGAGACTTCACCGCTTCCGAGACCTCCGGTGCTAATGAGCGCTTCCTTAATGGAAGCGCTCATTAGTATTCGCCCCATAAGATGCTGGGACATTTTCCCCGCACTTTTGGGGAAAAAAATGCATCTTATTGGGTGAAAATACGGTAGGTCTCACCATGCATAGATATCGGGAAGTCTTTAGGCCTTCTTCCTGATCGTGGCCAAAAAAGGCCCCTCATATACTGTGCCACTGCCCACTCCTGCCCCATATAAATAAGCCATCCATGATTCAATATAGAATATTTTTCAGATGGCAGCAGAGCTGACTGTCGGGAAGGAGGCACCAGACCCCCCGACTCCGTAAGTGTAAAAGATCTGGTCTTGGAACGGATGCAACAGTTCAAGAGGGCAGCCCCCAGCCGCATGAAGCTGGAGTCCACAGAGTCCATCAGTAAAGGACACGGTGGGTGACAGCACAACGTATGTCATGTGTAGCTTTCTCTGTCCTACATCTCATCAGCGTTTTCCTTCTTCCTGCAGTTGGATCTTCTATACCATGTGGCAGTGCACAGAGTGATGAAGCTCTGGCCCTGGCTCTGCAAATGGATGTCAAGGAGAAGCCAGCTAGTTTAGAAGATGAAGGACTCTTTTTTTGCCAGCTGTGCCAAAAAGACTTGACAGCGATGAGCGGCGCCCTGAGGGAGCAGCATGTGAACAGGTAAGGGGACACCTTACATAACCTGTCATCTGTCAGAAGGTTCATTCACACGCCTGCATCGTTCCAGCTCCCTGGCTCTTTCCCTAGTCTTCTGCTCCTCATCCTGCCAACTTACAGATGGGCATGGTCACATGTCCTACTGGTGCCAATGACTGGCCTCAGTGGTAACGTGTTCCCAAGCGGCACATGACCCAGTAGTGACGTATCACTTGAGGGCACGTCACCTCTGAATCAAGTCATTGGCTGCACGTGACCCCATTCACCCGTACAGATGGAGACTGCAAGACCAGTGAAGGGAGGATGGGAGCAGGTGGGTATGGATTTGTACAGAGGCTGGGGTGGAAATTTGAAAAAGCTGGAAAACCCCTTTAAAGTTGAAAATGTTGCGCTGCCGGTCGCACCTAGCGATAGTGAATGTGGTGGAGCAGAAATCTAGCAGATTTGGAGGACTTTCGCTGCATTGGCAACTTGCCTGTTACAAAGCGACCACAGTCACTGTCGTTAGGTGCGTTGTAGTAGTAGAGTGCTACTGTAGCTGTGGCCTAACTCTACATTGGTTCCTTAATTTCTCCAGGTGCCTCGACCAGGTTGAGAGTTTAGGAGGAAGCTCGGCAGCTCCGGTGGTTCCTAGTTGTCCGTTGTGCGGGAAACCTTTTAGCACAGAGAAGAGCCGCGCGTCTCACTTGAAACGCTGCGCTGCAAAGTTGGATGTTCCTGCTCAGACGTTGCTGCAGGCTGTTCAGAGGCAGGCGGCTGAGGCGGGAGCAGGGGTGCCACCACGGTAAGATTACAGACTTGTCTCCTTCTCTAAGGTCCCATGCACATGACCGCATTTTTAGTCCACGTTTTTTCCGGATCAGATGCGAACCCATTCATTTCAATGGGGCTGCAAAAAATATGGAAATTTGTTGGAATGCAAAACGGTTACGGTCGTGTGCATGAGGCCTAAATGTGAGGTTTCTTTGAATTTATTTTACCGTGAAAGTTTTTATTGTTATTTCGTCGAGTCCATGCCTAAAGTTCCCATATGTCATCTTTACAGGGCGGCCGTTGGGAAGAGAAAAGGCGTACCAAAAGTGAAAGAGCCCTCTAAGAAGAGGAAGGTGGTCCAGACTGGGGCAGAGATGGAGGATTTGATGGTTGCGATGGCAATGTCTCGTTCTATGCAGGAAGACAAGACTGCACAGATTACAGCCGGTGCTCAACCTGCCCTGGAATTGCCTGCTCAAGGTACACGCTAAGAAAGTTGAGGGCATCTGGTTTGTAGGGGACCTCCAGTGGTAAGGATAGTTGGGGTGTGAACTTTGGGATCCATCTTTCTTCAGTGCTCCACCAGCCCAGCATCTTTGGGCAGGACCCATTCTGGTTGCAGGTCCTTGCACAGATGGGTGTTTGTGGCCCCTTCATTCTTGGAATGGATGGGAGTCTCAGAACTCGGACCCTCACTGATCATAACGTGATGCCATATTCCATCACTTTATTTGATGTGGATACCTACTTAATGTGCCAATGGTGGCCACTTCTCTCTTCCATTCATGGAATGTCATTTTTATTTAGGCAAGAAAAGTCGACGGAAGCAGAAGGATAAACCCACCCCTCTTCTTCTGGTCCAGGCCCCCGAGGAGACCGTGATGAAGTTGCAGAAGAGGTTGTCCATGCTGCTGACTGAGGAAGCTGTGGAGAACAAAGTCATGGCCTTGCCTGCAAGTCAATTCTGGACAATGGAGGAGGAAGAAGAGAGGGAGAGCTGGAGACTGCGGGGAGGAAAGAGATGTGTCCTGTGGGATATCAGTAATATGACGGAGAAAAGAGACACCCTGAGCTACTACACAGAAGAACTGAACCCCCCGATAACTCCTTGGAAGTCTCCTTTGAAGGTAAGATGCATACACACTCACCAGACCCTATAGGCAGACAGCATGGACAGAAAATCTCACCATGTCTCTTGCTTTAGAAGTTGCATAGTTCGCAGACACGTGTGACCACAGCCATATTGCATTCTGAAAAACCACCAAGCCAGACTGCCATCGACGAGGATCCCCAACCTGCGTCCAGTGAGGATAAAAGCTCGTTCTCGGACAGTCAGAAGGCATTGATGGATCTGGCTGATCTGGCAGGAGAGGGGATGACCCTCACTCAGTGGAATGGTGGAAATCCGAATGAGCGTACAGGTAAGACAGCATCTCAGTTCTTTAGGAAATTTAAAGGGGTTTTCCAGGATTTTACTACTTTTCCAGTATCTGATCGGTCCGACACCCGACACCCCGCCGATCAGCTGTTCTGTGAACACCGTTACTCTCTCACAGCTTACCAAGCACAGCGCCGTACATTGTATAGTGGTTGTGCTTGGTATTGCGCTCAGCCCCTTTCACTTGAATGGGGCTGAGCCGCTCCTAGGCCATGTGACCGTTGAACGTGACGTCACTGGCCTAGGAAAAACTAAGAGAAGGCTGTGCTGCTCACGGGAGAGCCTGTGCCTTCTCAAACAGCTGATCGGCAGGGGACCCAGGTGTCGGACCCCCACCAATCAGATACTGATGACCTATCCTGAGGATAAGATCATCAGTAGTAATACCCCGGAAAACCCTTCTAAGCCCATCATTTACTATATGCAAATAACACATCGTACTGCAGGCCGAGAGTCACCAGTCAGTATCACGTCGAGCGGATTCATCCCAGCGCAAGAGGACAAGATCACAAACGAGAGCCACGGACATGGTAACAAGGTACGAGAGTAAGAAATCAATCAGATCTTTTATAATTCTTGGACTTGTGTCTAGGACAAGCAGAACTTCCTGCACATACATGAACCGGTACTTAGAAACCCCAATTTATTTGTCTCAAATTTTTTTTCCAGATCCCGTTGCATGTTCTATCAGCAGATTTCATGGAGATGGTGAACAACCCCCATCTGAGTGATGCTCAGCTGCAGACTGACTGCGGGGAGGTGCTAAATGCCCATATGTTTGTGCTATATGCACGCTGCCCCCTGCTGGTTGAAGCCGTAAGTGTGAAAGGAGTTCTCTAGGAGTTTTCATTGATAGCTGATTGTCAGGATAGGCCATCAAATTGTGACCACCAATAAAAGTAGATGAAGGGGCAAGTGGTCTTGAAGGAAAGCCGCAGTACTGACACTATGACACACATATTCATACATATCTTCAGATTTATCAAAACTGGTGTAAAGTAGAACTGGCTTAGTTGCCCATAGCAACCAATCAGATTCCACCTTTCATTTTTCAGAGCCCCCTTGGAAAATGAAAGGTGGAATCTGATTGGTTGCTATGGGTAACTAAAGCAGTTTTCCTTTACACCAGTTTGATAAATCTCCCCCATAGTGTCTAGTACGGCAGTGCAGCCAAATTCACCTGAAGCTTCTGGTGTATGGACATCGCTGTGTCAGGTACTGTAGGGAAGGGGCCCACTTCATTGTTCGTGACCCCTGTCAGTCACACATTGAACCAAATTTATTTTATTGCTAATCTTACAACTCTTAATAAATCGCAGAAAAAGAACATTAGTGCACAAAAATAGATGCAAACAATATATACTGTATAAACTAAGACCTCATTCTGATATGATAAAATCTGAGACTCTTAGCCAATATATTTTGATCAAAACACATCTGTGCCCACCTACCCAGCGTCACGGTGGTCTCAGGTCAGGCAAGTCCTACGCTAAACCTAATCATGCCAGTGGGCATCTATATCTAGGAGCGTAGACGTTGCACATATAGGTGTGTTGCTCCTAGTGACCTCTACGTGCATACAGCAACCAATGAGAGGAGGAGCAAACACACCTATATGTACCACACAATCAAGACGCTCAATTTTATAGGAAGAGCAAAAGTGCACAAGAATGCTACTCAAGATAGACTACATTCACACCTGAAGGTGCCACTCCCTCAAGTACATGCTATAAACTAAGCAAAACAATTTAGTTTATAGCATGTACCTGAGGGAGTGGCACCTTCAGGTGTGAATGTAGTCTATCTTGAGTAGCATTCTTGTGCACTTTTGCTCTTCCTATAAAATTGAGTGTCTTGATTGGGTGGTACATATAGGTGTGTTTGCTCCTCCTCTCATTGGTTGCTGTATGCACGTAAAGGTCACTAGGAGCAACACGCCTATATGTGCAACATCCACGCTCCTAGATATAGATACTCACTGGCATGATTAGGTTTAGCGTAGGACCTGCCTGACCTGAGACCACCGTGACGCTGGGTAGGTGGGCACAGATGTGTTTTGATCAAAATATATTGGCTAAGAGTCTCAGATTTTATCATATCAGAATGAGGTCTTAGTTTATACAGTATATATTGTTTGCATCTATTTTTGTGCACTAATGTTCTTTTTCTGTGATTTATTTTGATATATATAGCCACTGACATCCGCAATCATTATTATCACATCATGCAGGATGTTTTTTATCTTTTTGTTTTTGAGTTTTGCTTAATCTTACAACTCTTGTTAAAAATAGTTTGCACCAATGCACATCTGATATTCTCTTTTAGATCCACTCTGAAGGTTTCTGGGTAGACGAGTCCGGCATGGGGCGAGCACGACGTCTCCTAATTAACGATGTGTCTGCCGAGGCTGCCCTCTGTTTTCTCCGGTTTTTATATGCCGCCACCACTGACTTTCCAAGTCACTGCCTGCCACATGTTTGCGAGCTGGCACGCAGGTATGTATCATGCAGTTGGGCACATCTGGGTCCCCCACCCTGATATTCAAATCCCTGTTCTCAGTCAGAGAGCAAGGTGAGCATGCAGTCTTCCCCAATAGAGCTTCCTGTAGCCCTATTGAGTTCAATGTATAACATGCCGTAAATACTGAAGCGCCCCCTTGTGGTGGCTGCAGGCTATTAGAACAATGGGTTTTAAAGGGGTTCTCCGGGCTTTTACTAATGATGACCTATCCGGAGGATAATATCAGATGGGCGGGGGTCCGACAACTGGCACCGATCAGCTGTGTGAGGAGAAGGTGCGTGTGTGCCATTTCTCTTCCTGCTCATTGCTGCTTTGCCATAGACATACAGGAGCGAGCATGAAGAGGGACAGGAGATGGCACGTGCACACTCCCCCCCCCCCCCGCCACAGCTGAACGGTGGGGGTGCCAGTTGTCGGACCCCTGTCGTGCTCCTCAGAATAGGTCAGCAACATTAAAAGCCTTGAGAACCCCTTTAATACCCATTGCTCTAATAGCCTGCAGCCACCATGAGGGGGCGCTTCAAGGGTGGACGTTCCTTCCCGATTCTTGACCATTGTCAGGCCCAATCTTTCAGGTTTCTATCCTCTGAGGTAAACCTTTTATCTATGGTGACAGAGTTCGCACAACCGTGACCTTGCCTGCTCGCCTTTAAAGGATCTGTTTCATATGAAATAACCCCTTTCAGAATGTGGCCACCACAACGATCAGCTGATCACCCTAGGTCCCGCTCCTGGCACCACCGGCAAACGGGATGACAGGGGAAGCCGTGGACACCGTAGGGGAAATGTAGTATTATATAGTGGCCATTCAGATAAATTGCCATCTATATAATGTAAGGGCGGCTCTCCATTCACTATGATCTCCGCTTACCTTAACAAGGCATATGGACAAGGGATTGTCTTTGTGAGACATCCCCTTTAATTAAGCACTTTGGACAGAACTGAGGACATGGAAGGATTTATCATCCCGCTACTCTGTGAATTTGGTGTTAAATAGTTGCAAAACACGGCTTTTTTAGTGCTATTCTGACTAGATTTAGTTACAACTGCCATTTTTACACCGCCCTCTCCAGTTTTTCGAAACAGGCATAAATTATTTAAATAGATCTATGAGCTGCAGTAGATTTCAGTCCCTGCTTTGGCAGCACAGGGCCCATCAAGAGCTTGGTAGCACATGCTGGATTTGATAATTCAGGGCCACAGTGCCTAGTGCAGGGGCTGAGGGGGTGGAGCATGACACAGGGAATCTCTCTGGTGGTCAGTGACTCCCTGGATCATGCTCCGCCCCCTTAGTCCCTGCACTAGGCATAAAGTGGTTTATTAGTTTATTTTTTGCCATATGTATTTAGACTGTTTAAAGGGGTTCTGTAGTTCTTTTAAACTGATGATCTATCCTCAGGATAGATCATCAGCATCTGATCGGTGGGGGTCTGACACACAGAGAAGGCCGCGCCGTTCCTGCAGCGCCACTGTTTTCTCAAACAGCTGATCGGCGGGGGTCCCGGGTGTCGGACCCCCACCGATCAGATTCTGATGATCTATCCTGAGGATAGATCATCAGTTTAAAAGAACTGCAGAATCCCTTTAAAGAAGAACTCCCACAAAAAATTGTATTCCATGTCCTGCTAGAAATGTACATGATATAATCTGTAGTGAATGTCATTTTCTTACCAGTGTCTGTATTTTTGAGTTATATCATCCTGAAGTTTCTTATCTGTGTCATGTGACTAGGAATCAGACTCACCAACTCACACAGAGACTTATGTGTGGACAGGAAGTCTAATTCTCTATGTGTTCCTATGGGAGCCTCACTTTCAGTCTCATAGGAATGAATAGAGCAGTGACTGGCTTCCTGTCCTGGGTCAGTTGGAGGTCAGGGAGTTGGTCACATGACCCAGCTACAATAAGAAGAGAGGTTATTACTCACAGAAACAGTCACTGATAAGAAAATGACAATCACTACAGATTATATCATGCACCTTTCTAACAGGATAGAGAATAAAAAATTTTGCGGGAGTTCTTCTTTAAGCTTATTTGTGTGATATCTCATCACTTTGGGGAACCTTGTAATAAGCCTGAGATTGTCTTTCTTCCAGGTTTGGTGTGAAAAGTCTCATAGACGCCTGTGAACCTCTTGTTTCTGGGACTCATAACACAGAAGGTGAGCTGTCCACAGAAGAGGAGGGTGATGACGGAGGAGAACGAGCAGAGACCTTCCAGGAGTTGTTGAAGTCCATGTGGCTTAACGAAGGTGAGGACGTCCTTGAAAATGTGCAAACAGACCAAGAAGATGAGGAGAAGCTGGATGATGGAGGCGTAGGAGAGGGCGAGCTGGAGGAGATCTATGAATTTGCTTTGACTCAGCGTAAGATATTAGCAAAGCAAGACTCCGAAGGTGGAAGTGAAAGTGAACAGGAGGTAGAGGATCCAGAGAAATCGGACAACAACTCTCCCAAATCCAGAAATCTAAGTTTAGTAGACAAGGAGAAAAGCGATTTGATGAGCACAACCTCACTCAAAGTGTCTCCCAAAAAGACAAAAGACAAGGAATGTTCTCCCAGAAAATCGCTCATGTGCATTCTGTCCAACAGCCCTGAATACTCTGTGATTTCTCCTATGGCTTCCTCTACTGAGCTCAAAATGCAGCCGTCATCTTCTGATACAGGTGCTTCTCCAGTGAAACAAGTCAGTACATCGCACAATCCTTCCTCTTCAGAGTCTCCTATCCCCATCATTTCTCTGATCTCCCCAAACAGAGATGAAGATCCTGAGGCAGATATGTTTGCTCCTCAGAGTCCTCCGCCTCTCGATGATAGTTACGACCGCATGTTTTCTCAGACTTGTGGTGAATATGGAGAACCTTCAGATATTGGCGAAAGCAGGTCCCAAATAAATCCAGTTAGCCCTGAGCAACCCATACTTACCAGCTCGCCTACCGCAACGCCGCGTCCTTCTCTTCCCGAACTTGGGTCTTCTCCTAACATCAAGTCGCAAACATATTCATTTTTAGATGGTCCCTCGTACTCTGTTGAACGTGGAAAATCTCTGCACTCCAGCCTCAGAGATTCTCATCATAGTACACCTACTCAGAATAGCAAAGATACTTCTCCTAAAGCCTCATCTCAAGTTGCCGACGTCATCCTGATCCTGTCATCAGATGAAGAGGAGTCCAACGATCAAGCTGCAGCGCTGACCAGAAGTGGACAGCTTGACATTCCTGATATAGCTAAGGTTATTAAAGAGTCTCCAGTTAGTTTCAATCAGGGGAGGAAGAGCAATGAAGGGTTTTCCCATCTGGAAATGAGTAGTAGCTCCGAGATGTCTTGGTTGGTGCCCGCTACACCCTTACCCCAAAACGCAAGCTCAAAAATTTCCCTGCTGCAGACATCATGTTTATCCCGGTCGCCAGAGAGTTTACAGAAGACGACCCATGTAGCTCAGTCTCCTCCGAAGTCACAGAAGACGTCTCATCCTTGTCGGTCGCCTCAGAAGACATCCCATCCAGGTCGGTCACCTCCAACCTCACGGAAGACGTCCTATCTAAGTTGCTCACCTCCAAACTCACAGAAGACGTCCTATCTAGGTTGCTCACCCCCAAACTCACAGAAGACGTCCTATCTAGGTTGCTCACCTCCAAACTCACAGAAGACGTCCTTTCCAGGTTGCTCACCTCCAAACTCACAGAAGACGCCCCACCCAAGTCGGTCACCTCCATATTCACAGAAGACGTCCCACCCAAGTCGGTCACCTGCGAATTCACAGAAAACGTCCCATCCAGGTCAGTCATCTCCCAACTCATGGAAGATGTCCCATCCAAGTTGGTCACCTCCGAAGGCATTGAAGATGTCAGATGTGGCTCAGGCCTCTTCAAACTTGCCGAAGACATCCAATTCACCTGAGACTTTACAGAAGATGTCAAATGCAGTTCAGTCACCTCCAAACTCCCAGCAGACACCACGGTCATCTCCAACATCCAGAAATTTTGATCTCGACGTCTCTTTCCAAAGTTGTGTTTCCCAAACTCAGGCAAGCTCAGTGTCCCTTCCGTTGATGTCTCCAAAGTCACCCAGGACTCCTCGGTCATTGCGACCCTCCATAGAAGAAAAGCTTGAGGCACAGCCTAGTGTGTGTAGTAAAGCCACTTCTTCACCATCAATTTCCATGGCTAGCAGCACTGTGTTTGAGGTAGGGGACAGTGAAGACGAGGCCCCGGTAGCAGAGCCCCAGGCCAATATCAGTAACGCCAGCTTTCAGTTTGACTATGACGAGCCACCGATCCCCATGGAGGAAGATTTGTGGTGCAATCTCCATGAGACTCCAAGAAAGCCGTATTCCCCTTCTACTCCTAGGACGCCTTTACTTTCAGATGAGACCCCAACCAAACCCCTCAGCGCACCTCTCAGCCCTTCACCAGCAAAGAGCACAACACCCGCGAGTATTGAGGGTTCTCCTCAGACCACAGTCCACCAGAGCCGCCACCAGAGTTATCTCAACTCCAAGCTGTGGGAGGACTGGGAAGATGAAGACCCTGAGCTGCCGGCTGTCCTCCCTCTGTCTCAGCGGCTATGTAACGTCCCAGAGGTAGAGAAGGAGCTGAGGACTCCAGGTAAGTCACTCTGTGTATGAAGGAGACTGTGCCCTTAATAGGCTTCCTTCATGGTGGCAATTGTGACATTTAAAGTGGGTGACTTGAAGGGTTTAATTAAGTGGCAGGGCCTGGTAAAGTAATAAAAACTCTTAAAGGGTTATTCTCATCTTAGACAATGGGGGCATATCGCTAGGATATGCCCCCATTGTCTTATAGGTGTGGGTCCCACCGCTGGGACCCGCACCTATATTGAGATCGGAGTGGGGAGCGCTGCGGCTGGTGAACCCCAGGTTTCCCAGGGTCCGGCCACCACCAGGCGCAGCTCCCTGCTGCTCCCATAGAAATGAATGGGAGCGCACTGCTCATGTGCGGCCACTGCTCCCAATTATTTCTATGGAGCCGACGGAAATAGCTGAGCCAGTGCTCGGCCATTTTCGCCAGCCCCATAGAAATGAGTGGAGGGCAGTGCGCCCTCCATCACTTTCGGGACTCCGTTCTCGATATAGCTGCAGGGACCCGCACCTATAAGACAATGGGGTCATATCCTAGCGATATGCCCCCATTGTCTAAGATGAGAATAGCCCTTTAACTTGCCTTCCTGCGCCGGATCTAGCAATGCTGATCCGTCCTGTTTCCTGGGCTGCAGCCAGTGATGTGTTATTGTGGCTGCAGTGGTGATGTCCCGTATACTGCTGCAGCCAATCACTGGCCTCATGTCGTAGACGCAACATCACGGCTACAGCGGAAACTATTGGAAGGGGCTAGAGGTAAGTTTAAGAATGCTTATTATTTTAGCAACTTCCTGAAATTAAAAAAAGAAATAATTTGTCAGTTCTTACAAAATTAAGCAGTGTTCACACCCATGTTTGGTGTCTATGTTCCCTGCATAGAGAGAGAGCAGGGATGGCCAACCTGAGGACCTCCAGCTGTTGCAAAACTACAACTCCCAGCATGCCCAGACTGCCTACAGCTATCAGCCTATAGCAAAGTATGGTGGGAGTTGTAGTTTTACAACAGCGGGAGAGCCACAGCTTGGGTATTCCTAAGGTAGAGCGATAGATAGATATGAGATAGATAGATATGAGATATAGATGACTGATAGATAGATAGATAGATAGATAGATAGATAGATAGATAGATATTAGATTCTTTACATGATACATTGGAGCCATTTAGGATTCTGCCGTCTAACAATTCATCTGCTTTCTCCATAGTTTCCATTGTGCGCAGGAGAGAACTTCCACCCAAGGTTCCCATCACCCCGCTACCTGACTATTCTGACATGGACACCCCAGTCCTGAAAAAAGAGTTGAGCAAGTGAGTGACGTGTTAGAGAAATCTTATCTTGTGAGCCACAGGGTTCCTTCCCTTATCACTGCAGTAGAATTGCCTATAAAGTAAGCAAATCCTGTCCTTTACTCCTGGGAATTGCTTCCTTTTATTTCTATGCAAATGAGGTGTTTCGGTGCACAGGTGGAGGTGGGCTGCTCCATTTAGTGCATCTGAATTCCTCTACATCATTGTTACCAGTTCTGAAATCTCAGTGACTGTCAAACAAACCAGATGCCGAGGCCTGGGTGGTGTTACTGGTAGAGCGATGAAGCGACCCTTCCCACGGAGCGCCTAGAACCTTAGGCCAGATTCACTTTATCATTTTTTTTTTACGTTCCTCTGATCCGTCAGAAGAACAGAAAAAAAAAAAAAAGATCCTCTATTTTAAGCATCTGTTATGCACAGTTGGCGTTAATTTTAGCCATTTCCATCTGAGATCTTTTAGATATGTTGGTCCCATGTTCATATGTGTCCGCATTGCTGAGAAAAATGATGTTTTAATAAATGCAAATGAGCCTCTAAGAGCAACAGGGGTGTTACCATTACACCTAGAGGCTGTGCCCTCTGCACTTTGATTGACAGGGTCAGGTGTGATGACATTTACACTGCCTGGTCCTGTCAATCAAAGTGCAGAGTGAGTGACAGTTGCAGAGAGAGCAGAGCCTCTAGGTGTAATGGTAACGCCCCCATTGCTCCTAGAGGCTCATTTGTTTATATTAAAGCAACATTTTTCTCAGCAATGCGGACACATATGAACATGGGACCAACACAGATGCCTTCAGCTTCCAACAGGTCAGCCAGTTTCATAGGTACAAAACTGCAGACAGATGCCCTTTAAAGGGGCAGTAGGACATTTTCTCACTTTCTTTTCATTACATTATGTATAACTTCTCCAGTCCAACAGTCTTTATTGAAGAGGTTTTCCAGGCTCCTGATATTGATGACTTATCCTAAGACTAGGTCATTACTATCCAATCAGTGAAGGTCCGACACCGTGCAGCTCCACCGATCATCTATTCTCTAGCACTGGAAGTAGTTGAATGGAGCAGGCACCACAGCGCCGTCCAAAGTGTAGTGGCTGTGCCGGGTTACTGCAGCTAAACTCCCATTGAAGTGAATAGCTGCACACCCACTGCACTTCCATCATAGCTATGCTGCCTGCTCCATTCACAGTGCTAGTACCAGCACTGGACAACAGCTGATCGGTGGCGGTGCCTTGTGTCGGACCCTCACCGATCAGATAGGATAGATCATCAATATCAGGAGCCTGGATAACCCCTTTAACAGCACTTTGGTCAAGAGCATTAACATGAACTTCACCCTGCCCTTTAGGTTTGGTGTACGGGCACTCCCCAAAAAGAAGATGGTGCTAAAGCTGAAGGAGATCTTCCGCTACACGCATCAGGTCATGAACTCCGACTCCGAGGATGATGTCCCCCCGTCCCAGCCCCATCGAAGTGCAGCTCAAGCCTTACAGAAACCTACCGGTGACAAGCAGCGGCCTCAGCACACCACTAAGGGGTCGAGCAGCTCACACCCGGGGAGGAAGGGGCCATCTGTGTGCGCGGCACCTGAAGTAGAGACAGAAGATGATCAGCCTCTGACTGCATCCCAAGAGTCTACTACGTCCTCCATGGGAGCAAGCGACACGTCCTCCTTATCCCAGAGGTAATGAGAACCATCTGCACTGTTCATACTGACAGCGGTAGGGGTGACCCAGGGCAGCACCGTGATGGTCACCCATGTACTATCTGCGGCCAAAATTAATTCTGATACATGATGATAATTATCCTGATCATGTATTTGGATTTGTTGGAGTATGACCTCTGGAGGGCGCTCATTAGCGTTGAGAATTCAGTGATCAGATGTTATGCATATAAGCCAGTCCGACCATACAGCGGCACTAGGGTCCGTTCCCAAATGTCGGATCAGGGAAAAACTAAAATTTTGTATTGACATAAGTATTCAACCCCTTTACTCAGGACTTAGTTGAAGCCCCTTTGGCAATGATTCCAGCCTCCAGTCTTCTTGGGGATGATCCCATGAGGTTTTCACACCTGGATTTGGGGACTTTCTGCCATTCTTCTCTGCAGATCCTCTCAGGTTCTGTCAGGTTGGATGGAGACTTCAGTGGGCAGCCATTTTCAGGTTCCATTGGTTCAGGGCTCTGGTTGGGCCACTCAAGGACCTTCACAGAGTTGTCCCTCAGCCTCTCCTGTGTTGTCCTGGCTGTGTGCTTAGAGTCATTGTCTTGTTAGAAGGTGAACCTTCGGCCCAGTCTGAGATCCAGAGCTCTGGATCAGGTTTCCATTAATAATATCTCTGTACTTTGCTCCATTCAGCTTTCCCTCCACCCTGACTAATCTCCCTGTCCCTCCAGCATGATGCTGCCACCACCATACTTCACTGTAGGGATGGTATTGGGCAGGTGACGGACAGTGCCTGGTTTCCTCCAGACATGACTCTTAGAATTGAGGCCAAAAAGTTCTCTCTCGGTTTCAGCAGACCAGAAAATCTTGTTTTAGGTCCTTTAGGTGCTTTTTATTTGTAAGCTTCATGTGGCGTTCACATGTCTCTTACTGAGGAGAGGCTTCTTTCTCACCACTCTGCCATTAAGCCCAGATTGTGGAAGGCTGTAGTGATGTTTGACCTTCTGGAAGCTACTCCCATCTTCACACAGGATATTTGGAGTTCAGCCAGAGTGATCATTGGGTTCTTGGTCACATCTATTACCAAGGCCCTTCTCCCCTGATTACTTAGTTTGGTGGGGGCAGCACTAGTTGTTCCAAACTTCTTCCATATAAGAAAGAACCACTATGCTCTTAGGAACTTTCAGCGAAGCAGATATTTTTTTCATCCCTTTCTCCAGATCCGTGCCTCCACACACTCCTGTCTCTGAGCTCTACAGGCAGTTCTTTCCTCCTCATGGCTTGGTTTCTGTTCTGATCTGCATTGTCACCTGTGAGATCTTATATAGACAGGGATGCGTCTTTCCAAATTGTGTCCTATCACCTGAATTTACCACCGGTGACTCCAGTCAAGGTGTAGAAACATCTTAGAGATGATCAAGAGAAATGGGAGGCCTCCAGAGCTAAATGTCAAATTGTCACAGCAAAGGGTCTGAATACTTAAGTCCAGGCGAAATTTTAGTTTTCCCTTTTTAATAAGTTAGCAAAAATTTTCACTTTCTCATTATGGGATAGTGAGTGCAGATTGATGGTGGAAAACCTTAATTTTTTTTTTATTTGAGCACAAGGTTCAACATAACAAAATGTGAAAAAAAAAGTTGAAAGGGTCTGAAGACTTTCCGAATGCACTGTATGTGGAGTAAATCTGTCACATATGAACATGCCCTTAGAGTCGTTGGTCACCTGCTTCATTGGATGTTGTGGACAGGCCTAATAAAGCAGATGAATGCCATGCAGGGGGTCTCTGGGGGGCAGCAGGACCTCCGTAGCCATAGTGGAGTTATCCTGTTGCCTTTTTTTTTGTGGCTGTAGGGGGTGTGCCATGCTTCTTATAATACAGTAGATCACATAGAAATGTCACACGTGTAAGGACAGACAGCAGGGGGTCCTCATGATATTAGGTGCAGGGTCTATAGCTACTCCTCTGCCCATAGGTCTCTTTGAGATCATTGGCTCTCTCCTGCCTCTAGGGGGCAGCATGAGATTGAAGTACTAATTACTATGGGCGAAACTGAGTGATCAAAGGTTTTGATAAAGGTCTCGTAACCTTTCCTAGCATTTGATGAAATATGACTGATGTATTAGAAAAGAAGCAGAGGTGATCAGACATGGAAGTCTAGTTTCTTGTGTCAGTTCAGACTGTACAGTAGGTAGCAGAACCGCAACTGAAGCTGAAAATAGGATAAGGATAGGACAGGTGATCCATGTCTGATTGCTGAGATCCCCACGACTACAATGGCGCACGCTCGACTTCCACAGGTCCCTTTACGTTCAGGTTTTCGCCTTCTATAAGCACACTGATTTTTTTTTTCTTTACTGCATCATATTGTCCATTCATGCCGCAGCCATTGGGCAGAATCCTCATCTGGTCCAGACGTTCTTCTCCGTTCTCAGACATATTCTTTTACGTCTCTCTCTCCGTAGCGCCAACACTAATGAATTTGAGACGGCGTTCGCAGACGAAGATGACGATGAGCCGGTGCCGGCCTCGCAAGCAGCCAGCAAAAGAGGCTCTGACAACGGAGGCCGTGAGGAGGTTCATCGAAACACAGCCGGAGCTACATCAGCAGATCTTACTTTATCAGCCCCTGGACCTGGCCGCCCTACATGCAGACCTCAAGCAAAATGGAATCCGAATCGCGGCCGGGAAGCTGCTTGACTTTCTGGATTCGCACTGCATCACTTTTACCACCGCCGCCGCACGCAAGGAGAAGAAGAGCCGCACGCGGCGGAAAGCAGGGAAGCGCTACTGAGACAGTTTCAAGGGTATCTCTAATCCTACAGCAGGGTCTATAGCTACTCCTCTGCCCATAGGTCTCTTTGAGAGCTTTGGTTGTCACACTAAGCTCTCATGACAATGTCATCAGTGGTGGCACAGGACCTACAGATGACTTCTGCTGCCTCCATATGGGGGGGCGTCGTAAAACCTGCCTGCATGAAAACTAGGGGTAGTTCCAGGAGCGGCGTCTGCCGAAAGTTGCGGCAGGAGATGGAGCCTGGAGAGAACGGGAAGTCCGGCTAACCAGGCGACTGTACAACACCGGACGCCATTCCTGCAAAGCATCTTTCCAGAAGAGATATAGGCAGTGATATGGTTGCCTAAGCAACAGTACCCCCCACCCCAATACATTGACCGCACTTTGGCGGGAGACGCGGCTGGAATTACCAATCGGTGAAGTAGAGTCTGTGTATACGTGTAAAGATTTTAAAGAAAAAAAAAAGTGCATGGCATTGTAAATTATGTATTTTCAGTTCATTTTAAATTAATTTGTAATAAATATAAAAAAAGGAAGTCGTCTATGTATCCTTGAGTAGATGGCGGGTGTAATATTCCAGCAGGATGGTACTGGTCAGGACTGAGAGGTCTGCTGCGGGCACCCACGGTCCCGTATCCCCAGGTGTGCGGGTAATGCCCTCCGTTGTAGGTCCTGGCAGCGGCCGCCTCGTACGCGCGCAGCAGTGCAGCAGCTCGGTGATCATACACGTCAAGGTCTGTCGCCTTCTTCATGTGGTTTGCTACATCCTGAGTGTGACCTGTCTCAGCCGCACAGCTATTCTTCCTGAAATATATTTATATCAAATGCACAAAATGTCAGAACTTTTCACCCGATCACGCACGGATGTAAAGTGTGACCCCCCCCCGACCGCAGCCTAGAACATCCCCTGTAGCATGAAACTGCATAATGGAGGCGTACGTTCAGGGGTTAAATGTTCACTGATTAAAAGGATGGCTACAAAGGCACAGAGTATTCAAGCACAGGTGTTAGCGGGGCAGGACTGTATGTGACAGGAGCTGCGACCAGTATGAAGGTGAGAGAGTGGTCAGAGACAGAATGGAAGGAGCAGGGTCTTCCAGTGGCACAGAGTATTTCAGGAGGTTAGTATACTGATCTTGTAGAAGGCATCTATTTACCTATCATCTATATATCTATCATCTGTATCTATCTATCCATAATAATCTCAATCTTTATGTATATAGCGCCACATATTCCACATTGCTTTACAATTAGAGGGTAAAGTATATACATATATACGGTATATATATAATCATATCTATCGATCTTGATGCAATTATACTTTATATGCAGCAGCACACTGCTCAATACACAAGGACACTTGCAAACACTTTAAACATGGATAAATCTGAATTGCATTACCGCCATTCTTACTATATGATGATTAGATGCTCTTAGCGCACATTATTGATCAAACATATTCGTGCCCATCTACCAGCGACAAGGTGACCTCTGCAGATGGGACCTCTACTATCAGACCTGCCTCTCCTGAGCCTAGGCCTACAAAATTCAATACATAATACATAGGCCTACAAAATACAAAATGCATATAATGTTTGCATGCCAGCCATGGTAGCGTGCACCTGCACTTTATTTCATATTGTTTGGGGGTGCTGGTCTAACTTTGGTTTTTGTATCTATCTATCTATCTATCTATCTATCTATCTATCGATCTATCTATCTATCTATCTATCTATCTATCTATCCATCTATCCATCTATCCATCCATCCATCTATCCATCCATCTATCCATCCATCCATCCACATATCTATCTGCCTTCCCACCCATATTTATATCCATCCACCCATCTATCTACCCACCGATCCATCCATCGATCTACTCAGCCATCCATCTGCCCACCCATTCATCCATCTTTCTATCTACCCATCCACCCATCTATCTACCCACCGATCTATCCATCTACCTACCCATCCATCTACTCACCCATCCATCTACCCACCCATTCATCCACCCATCTATCTACCCACCGATCCATCTACCCACCCATTCATCCATCCTTCCATCTTTTCTATCTATCTGTCTAATCCACACTCCTGGTTACAGGCTCCACCGTTGATTATCAGACTTTCTGAATAACCCGATGGCGAGTTGCAGGATATTTACGGTAAGATATATTTTTGACACCACATGTTGCATCTCCAGTTCTCACTTCTAGGACATGGTTCCTTCTCCTCTGCTCTTTTTGTAAATTATCTCCAATCAAGGAGCTGATCTTTATTCTCTTTTCTTCTAAGTGAAGTTTCAAGACCTAAGACAGGAAGCCAGATAGGGCGAGACACTGAGCAGGAAGAGGTAAGACGCAGAGCTCTGTGGACCAAAGAGCACCTCCGTGTAGCAGAGCTCAGAAGGCACAGGTCGGATGGTTGGAGAAGAGCTGATGCATCTGGGGCTGTCAATGGAGGCGCAGTGATGTCAAATTACAGTCTGGTGACAGCAGAGGTATTGACTGTCAAGGATATAGTGACGGTCTATCAACGCCAATTGGATGAAGCAAGTTGAGAAGAAAGACCAGCCGTGAAGATACAAGACCACCACTCATACGTAAGAGAAGACAGCAGCACATTCCAGCTTGAGTCTAGCTGTTGCAGCTTTGCCACCTGGTCAGATTATGTAAGGGAGTCCTTAGGGCAGGGGGTGCACCATGGGGTTTGTACCATCCAATGGGCAGTATGGACCTAGGCAGGGCTTCTTGCTACAAATGGGGATGAACCACGTCAAGGCTCACCGTTCTCCCATCTGTAGGGTTAGGATCATGTAGCAGCTCCGATGGATCCCAGAGGGTGAGGAGATCCATTCAGGTGCAGGAACGCGCTGGAGGGCATCCGTTGCGTTCCTGGCCTCTACTTTGTGCACAACATCTGATATATGGTGCTGCCCAGTGCCTCAGGCCAGACCCAGAAGGGGTCACCTTTATTTTTTTGCCGGTACTGTTATTTGGTCACTGTATGTTGTCATTATCTGCACATTGTATGGCAGTTTTGACTTAAAGAAGAACTCCCGCAAAAAATGTTATTCTCTGACCTGTTAGAAAGGTGCATGATATAATCTGTAGCGAATGCAATCTTCTTATCAGTGACTGCATTTCTAAGTTATCCCCTCTCTTCTAATTGTAGCTGTGTCATGTTCTGACCTCCAACTGACCCAGGACAGGAAGCCAGTCACTTCTCTATTCATTCCTATGAGACTGAAAGTGAGGCTCCCATAGGAATGCATAGAGAATTAGACTTCCTGTCCACACATAAGTCTCTGTGTGAGTTGGTGAGTCTGATTCCTAGTCACATGACACAGATAAGAAACTTCAGGATTATATAAGTCAAAAATACAGACACTGGTAAGAAAATTACATTCACTACAGATTACATCATGTACATTTCTAGCAGGACATGGAATAAAAATTTTTGCGGGAGTTCTTCTTTAAGTAGGGGTTCTCCAAGACTAGAAAAAGATGGGTGCTTTCTTCCAAAAACAGCACATTACCTGTCCGGGTTGTGTGCGGTATTGTAGCTTTGCCCCATTGACTACAATACCAGACACAACCCACGGACAGGTGTGGGGCTTCCATATAGAATAAAGCAGCCAAGTTCTCCTGATCCTGGACACCATATGGTGGTGGCAACCAAGCATACAATGCTCTTTGGGCAGTATACAGTACGACGTCTGGGCTAAGAGTGTGTGTGTGTGGTGTGTGTGGGGGGGGGGGGGTCTTGGACTTGATTCGATCAGCTGTTTCTAGCAACCGCTGGCACCAAAAACTGTAGAGAGGACGGAGTCGGATGCAGAAAGTTCTGGCTTTTCTGTGGGCTGCATCTCAGCTCCCATTCAATTGAGTTTTTGTGTTATATTTACATGATTTTTATAAAAATATTGTTTTGTTCTTTCTTATTTTGGTGATTTTTTTCTATAATGAGGGTTGGTTTTTGACATTTTTAATTTCCAGCACTTTAAAGGTGCTGAATGCGGGTTCCTATTTCTATTTCTGTTGTGGTCTTTTTGATTTAGGCCATGTGTAACTCGCAGTGAAGGACAGGGCTAATAATGAGGTCTGGACTTTGATGCTCGAGGTGTCTTGTGTCTTTTATGTGTATGTCTATTTTTTTCCATTCCATGTCCATGACTGATCTGAGTGAACTTTGTTATGGCAGGATTGTGTCGGGACGGTTCATTCCTCCTTCGGTTTAGATGAACAAAATGACATGGACCTTGATCACGTTTGGAATCCTGGAGCTTCGTGGTGTTTCGAAACAATGATATGGAAGGTTTGTAAATGGCCTTATAGGCTTTATAGTATATTGTTACAGTCACGGGCACGTGTCCTTACCTTACCTCTTTATGGTCATAACAAACCATGGCTCTCTACACCCACTGGTCGTCAAGTTATTTAGGAGAGTTGAGGACTTTTGAAGGAGAGTTTCTCCAGAATAAAAATAAAACTTGAGTCCTCGTGTTTTCCATGGTCCATGTTTTGTAGAAAGTTGTGACAACCAATGTCATGGACAGTACATCTTAATAAGTGTTGTCAGCCAGTCTTCCTATATCCTTTAGTTGAAGAAGGTGACACATAGCTGCTTAACTGGACTGATTTGTCATTCTGGGATCTTGGAAAACTAGACAACAACTTGACAGAAGAGGACAACCCTATGAGGCAACCTGTGTACATATGCCCTGTTAGGGCATTTGCTTGTCATCTAGGGCAGTGTTCCCCAACTCCAGTCCTCAGGGCCCACCTAACAGTCAGGACTTGAGGATTTCCCACAGAATGAATACCTGTGGTAAGTCCTGATGCAATTAAGCTAATTATATCCCCTGCTGAATACTAAGGAAATCCTGAAAACCTGACCGTTAGGTGGGCCCTGAGGACTGGAGTTGAGGAACACTGATCTAGGGGGTTCCTCTGCTTTGTGAACCAAAATGGGGGGGACAATTGCTCTTTGGGATTTTTTATTTTTTTGTCCACTGGTTATCTTCCAGTATATGTTCTTAGCCTTTTCAGATATCTCGAAACTTCTTAACTATTTCTCTCTTAGGCCTATGGATTCTCCGGTACAGGAGACAGCTGGCATCCAGCGCCTGTCCAGAATCCATCCAGGAGATCATGACAAAGCTACAAGAGCTGCAGATGTTAACCACAGATGAGGTGAAACGCCTTCAGGAGTTACCATTGCCCAAGCGGGCAGAGAACCTAATGGACACTATAGGTGGAAAGGGCAGGACACCTCTTCAAGCTTTCCAACACTGCATAGAGAACAGTCGCACCTGTCTTTACCTGCGCATGCGTCACTACGGTCAGTGATGTGCTGTGTGTGAGCTCTCTAGGGTTTTGTTCATGCATGTATCATGTCTACTTTAACCACATTTATCTTCTTTCCAGATCCGTTGGTTCGAAAACATTTGGACAGCGTGGAGTACGATGACCACCCTCCACTGTTGGCGCAGCTAGGCTCCATGCCCATGGTGGAAGGTCTCACAGATGCCCAGCTTCAAGATCATGACATTGTACAGCTAGAACTAGAGCAGGCCGGGCGAGGAGGCCCCAAAATGTTATCTCTTGAAAAAATGCTCCTGCCATTGTCTCGAGTCAGTCTTCCCCCACGTGTCACCCTAACTGTTGGAGTGGCAGGGGCTGGCAAGAGCACCCTCGTTAGACTGTTTGTGGAAAAGTGGTCTCGTGGAGAGCTGTGTACGCACATCAAATCTGTGTTGTCTCTGAATCTGTGGGAATTGAATATTTATGATCGTCTTTCTGCAGAAAAGTTGGTACGTATTGCTTGTCCGGGCACTACCACACCACCGCCAGGTTCTCTTCTCATTTTGGATGGCTTGGATGAATTACGAGCTCCGCTCGATTTCTCAGACTCTATTGGCAGCACAGACCCCCAGAAAGAACTTTCTCCCGAGTGTCTCATTACCAACATTTTACGGGGTAACCTTCTGCCAGAGGTCAACGTGTGGATCACGTCGAGACCAGGAGCAGCTTCAAAGATTCCTGGCGGGCTGGTGGATCGGATGACGGAAGTATCTGGTTTAGGGCCAAATGACATAAGGGACATTCTAGATCAGCTGATACATGACACCAATGGCACCGTGGAGAAAGTCTGGGGTCACCTACAATGCCATCGTGCCTTGAAGGCCCTTTGTTCAGTGCCCATATTGTGCCATATTGTAGGACTTTCTCTAGGCTTTACCTTGCATGCTCAAGACTCCAAATCTCAAGCTCTTCCAGATACATTGTCTGCCATATTTTCCTGGTACTTGAAAGCCCAGTTTTGTGACTCAGAAGCCATAGATCAAGCAACGAATGCCCGGAGGACTGTCGGTAACTTAGGGAAACTGGCATTCCAGGGACTGCTTAAGAAAAGGACTGTTTTTTATGAGTCAGATCTGAAATCTTGTGGGATTGAAACCCCTATTCTACCCGGCAGCCTATGTTCTCGATTGCTGGTTTCTCAAAATTCCCCCTCATGTTCATCTTTCTCCTTCCACCATCTTTTGCTGCAGGAGTTCCTGGCAGCTGTCCACTACCACTCTTCTGCCAAACGTGCCATCTTTGACCTGTTTGCCGATGGAGGAGTCTCTTGGCCCAAGTTGGGCTTTCTCAATCACTATAAAAGTGCCACCCAACGAGCTTTACAACCGGATGGAGTCCATTTATCCATTTTTCTCCGTTTCCTATCTGGACTTCTTTCACCTCAGGTCCTGCGCGTCCTATCTGGATGTCTTCCAAGTAAAGAAGAACCAGGCAACCAACGGGGACCGGCCATCGATCACCTGCAGCGTTTGCTGAGCGCAGGAAAGACTATTTCCAGTGGGATGGTGAACTTGATGTGCTGCCTCCATGAGATGGGGCACAGCGAGCTGATCAGTGCCATGGATGAGGCCCTGAAGGCTGGAACTCTTAAGGGTCAGTTGAACCCATTGACATCTTCTGCTCTTGCATTCTTGCTTCGAGTGTCAGACAGTTGTGCCCAAGAAACAAACCTCAATTACTGCCTGAATTATGGACTAGTCCAAAACTTCCTCCCTCAGCTCCAGTACTGCACCAACCTCCGGTAATCATGATAACTAAATGCATTTACACACGTTGATCTAGAGAGTTTGCATCTCATATACCTTTCCTTTGTGCAGAATGGAGAATAACAACTTTAAAGACGAGGTCATGGAATTGTTGTCCAGCATCCTGCGCAATAAAGACTGCGCCATCCAGAAACTCAGGTGAGCAGATATCAATTAATAAGAATATGGGTCTTGAACTCCTCAAGACATAGTTTTACCGATTTGTATTCGGAGGGGGCACAACTACTGCATCTCCCATTGACATGAGTGGAGAGAGACCACCTCCCTGTAAAGCACAAGGACTGGGACCTGGTCAAACTCAGGAGAGGTAACGTGGGTCACACTTTTATGGTGTCCAAACTTCTTTAGGGGTCATATGTAACCATATTGGAGCAGAATTTTTTGTGTTCAGATCTTTCCACGTCCTGGTCAGAGTATCAGAACTTCAAGATAAAAGCTCAAATCCTACAGCTCCAGGAGACAGCTACAGGAGATAACTGTTGGGTGAATGCTTGTTCGGTTGACAACTATCTCTCCCGATCCTCGATATAAGGGCCCTTTCACACGACCGTATGCCCTCCGAGACATACGGTCCGTGAGTGGGCCATATGTCCCAGAGCGACATCGATCGTGTGCATGGGAGTGCACAGCATCATTGACTATTGTCCCGCACTCATATAAATGCGGGACAATAGTCCCGCGGGCGGCCCAACATGCACAGCATCATTGTAATCAATGAGGCTGTGTGGTCCCGTGCGCACGATCGATGCCGCTCCGGGACATATGGCCTGCTCACGGACCATATGTCTCGAAGGGCATACGGTCGTGTGAAAGGGCCCTAAGGGTCCATTTAGACGTCCGTAAGTGTTTTCCGGTCCACAAATTTCAGATCTGCAAAACACGGATAACGTCTGGCCCTATGGTAGAAATGCCTATTCTTGCCCGCAATTGTGGACATACTCTATCTTTTTTTTTTGCGGGGTCACGGAACAGAACTGTGGATGTGGACAGCTTTCGCAGCCCCATTGAAATTAATGGGTCCGCACGCGTTCCTCAAAATTGCAGAACGGATGCGGGCCCACGGACGTGTGAATGGACCCTAAACATACATGCTCAGGGGAGAAAATACCGTCAGACACCTTTGGCAGCAGCATATCTGTTTGAGGACAATAGGTTCAGGCATGTTGAAATCCAACATGTCCGAGACTTCTTTTCCCACGAGGTAGAGTTGAGAGGCCACCATATATATAGCTTGTTGGGCGTTTCCTCCAAAATCGTCAGGTGTGGCAGACATATTTCTATTAAATGGCATCTGTCAGCAGATTTGTACCTATGACACTGGCTGACCTGTTACATGTGCACTGGCAGCTGAAGACATCTGTGTTGGTCCCATGTTCATATGTGCCCGCATTGCTGAGAAAAATGATGTTTTAATAAATGCAAATGAGCCTCTAGGAGCAACGGGGGCGTTACCATTACACCTAGAGGTTCTGCTTTCCCTGCAACTGCCATGGCCTCTGGCAGGCAGTGAAAACATCATCACCTGGCCCTGTCAAAGTGCAGAGGACGCGGCAGTTGCAGAGAGAGCAGAGCCTCCAGGTGTAATGACAACACCCCCGTTGCTCCTAGAGGCTCATTTGCATACATTAAAACATCATTTTCCTCAGCAATGCGGGCACATATGAACATGGGACCAACACAGATGTCTTCAGCTGCCAAGTGCACATGTAACAGGTCAGCCAGTGTCATAGGTACAGAACTGCTGACAGATGCCCTCTAACTTGTAAGCTCTCTCAGTCTAGTGTCAGTAGTACCCAGTCATTATCTGTGTCCTATTGCAATGTTCTTCATTTCCAGTCTTGCAGAAAACCAGTTGGGGAACCGTGGTATTAAAGTGCTGGGGAAAGCTCTACTGGTGAACCAAACTATTTCATCTCTCGAGTAAGTCACCATGAATCTGTGGAGAACCTGTATGATGTCACTAAGGGATACTTTCTGTTAACTGCTTCCATTCCTCCCGTAGTCTGCACAGCAACATCATTGGACCCAGTGGCGCCCGGGCCTTGGCAGAAACTCTGATGAACAATCTTGTGCTTTCAAGTCTGAAGTGAGTAGACTATTGTATCCACGTCCATCTTTTGTGGTCATTTGTGCAATTAGCTATACCATACGGTGCCTAATAATCGCCATCACAGAGCATGCCCACATAATGCTAAATAGCACTTCCAGACAGTAAATACCGCTTTGCAGTGCTCAAATAATACCGATGTATAGTGACTTGGATTAGAAATGTACAAACTGTGCTACACAATGGCTATCTGATACTACTATACCATAAGATTAATGGCAGTTGCTTCGATGTTAGTCCATTGGTGTCGCCCCTTGCAGGAAAGGCTTGGTGCACCCTGTTCCCATGTTGTACACCCCTAACGCCCGGCCTGTTTGTGGACATTTAAAAATTTGGACTTTCAAAACTGCTGACTTCCATAATTGAGGTCATGCCTCTATCTTCCTTGCAGTCTACAAAACAATCGCATCAAGTCAGAGGGGGCTCAGCACCTGTCTCAGTCTTTACGGATAAACCGCACTTTGAAGGCCCTGAAGTAAGTGGAGAGATGTTAGATACGTGAACCTTAGAGAGTTACTGTACTTTCAGACAACTTTACATAAATCAATAGTACAAGTGACCACAAGAAACTTTGTAATATGTTTTATCAGTGTGAAATGTCTAGTTCTCATGTTATCAGCTGTTTACCTCCCACAACCTCCTTCGAGACAGAATGCTTTGAATTCCGTCTTGAGACGGAGCAGCTCCGCAGGAGGTTCACATTACACATGTCAAAACCAGTGTATGGAGAGGGGAGGGGGGAACAAGCAGCAGCATGGGTGAGACAGGACTCAAAGAGAGACACTAAAGAGACTACACAGCTACATAGGAGATTGATATCAGTACTAATGCTAAATTCACAACAAATACAGGTCAGTATCTCTCTGTATTGTCCTTCATGATCCGGGGCATACTTCTGAGCGAGTAAGAGAAGGTTAGGAAGAAGATTCTCATCCACTTTCTGTGTGCAGTGGATGGCAACTACTATCCACCCACCAGCACTGAGAGAGCTGCAAACTAGACATTCAGCATACACAGGGGAAAACTGCTAACAAAAAAAATGCAACAGGCCCAAGTGTAACTACTGTAGCTCTGCCCCGACAAGGGGGTCCCATGTTAGGATCCTTGTTCTTTCTATCCTGCAAAGATAAGAAAGTCTCTTGTCACCCTCCAGTATTGCGAAGAACTGCACTGAAGCTGCAGGAGCGGAGAGCCTGGCATCCAGTCTGAAGGAGAACCAGAATCTCCAGGAGCTGTGGTCAGTGATCCGTCTGTCCACCACACGGCGTCGTGCTGAGGAGCTCACTCCTGATTTCACCGCCTCTGTTTTATTCTACAGGTTATCAAGCAACAACCTGGGTGACCGAGGAGCTGCGGTTCTTGCTGACGCTCTCGCCGCAAACTCAAGTTTAATCTCCCTTGAGTAAGTTATATCTGTGAGTAATGGAAGGAAGGGTGGAGAAGAAACGGGGAAGATCTTAAAGGGTTCTGTAAGGTTAGGAAAACAGGATCTGCTTTTTTTTTTCCTCGGGAACAGCGCCACTCTTGTCCAGGGGCAGTGTCTAGTATTGCAGCTCAACACCATATTATAGCATACTGCAGTGCCAGACACTGCCTATAAGCAAGAGTGACGCAATTTCTGGAAATAATTAGACACTTAGTTTAAAGCCTATTAAAGTGTATGTGGATATGCCATAAGTATCCCATATAGGACAACGCTGGCCTGACTATTTTTGGAAGTGCTATTGAAGATGCACATGTGCAGCCACCTCTCAATTCCCAACCGTGTGCAACAGGGCCCCATTCTTGAGAAAGGAGCAGGTCCCATAGATGGAACCTGCATCTAATCGGGCATTTATGGAGTATGGAGTATCCTACCGATTATGCCGTAAATGTCCAGATGGAATACCCCTTTAAGTTTCTACAATGGGGAATTAAGGCAATTAAAGGTGGTGGTGTGTCCCTTTAAACGGAATGCTTCCTTATTTCCTCTTAATGTTGGGTTTTGCTGATTTCCCGTTTCTGCGGGACCTTCTCATCATTTATGTTCAGCCTGCAGAGTAATTCCATCAGTAATCATGGCCTGAAGTCCCTGACCAGCGGGCTGAGCCTGAACCACGGTCTCAAACATCTTAAGTGAGTTCCCCCACATTTTGCAGTTCTATAGACATTGACTTGTTAGTATGTACGGTATATTATATGTCTTCTCCTCCTTGTTCCTCAGCTTGAGGGAGAACTCCATCAGCATCGAGGGCGCTCAGGCTTTGGCACAGTCTCTCCAAAAAAACACCACTCTGACACACTTGGAGTACGTATGGTCAACTGCTTAAAAGGATACCGTGCATGAAAAGGGGGTACACATGGTTACTTTCCACCACAGTCTGGGGGGATCAGTGCTCTGGGAACTTTCCTCCTCCTCCACAGTCTTCCATGGAGGTTGTCTGCACCGGTGTCCTGGGAAAGTCCTCCATGAATGTGCTCTAGAAACTTATTCACGGGGTCCTCGAAAAAGGAGCAGAAAGGGTATACACCACTAATAAACTATAATCACAGTGAAAGGGTGGTGCTACCCTTTCACTGTGATTATATGCTCTAACAACTTGTCACATCTCATGTGCTTCTGAATTGTCCTGACTTGGTAGAACGGCCATAAGTGGCTCAGAGCTGCAGGAAGTTGCTACCATTTTCAGCCATGTTGGATCCAGTGTGGTCACTGAGCATGTTCGTTGCTCCCTGCATGTCTGTGAGGTTTATATATGTTGCACCGCTGCCTTATGTACTAACCTGTACGATAAAGAATCAGCAATTAAAATGCAGTATATTTGTGACCCCCTTACAGTCTGACGGCGAACCTGCTACACGATGAAGGTGTGGAGGCTCTTTCAAGAGCGTTGAGGGAGAATCAGAGTCTGGAGTCTCTGCAGTAAGTTCTCCCAGTAGACGTCAGTGATAAAGATGCATTACTCACCTCACTGTTCCCCCAATACTCTCTACTTCCTGTTCTTGGATCGACAAACAGGAAATGACTAAAGATGCCTGCTCAGCCAATCAGTGGCCACAGCGGTATCCTGCCTCAGTCAGTGATTAGCTGGCACCTTCAGATATTTCTTGCGTGTTGGTCTGAGAGCAGGAAGTGAAGAGTGGCAAGGAATGGTGTAGCTGAGGCGATCAGTGAGGTGAGTAATGCTTCTTTTTTTTAACATTTTTAACTTATTTTGCCATTTAAAAACACATTCTCTGTGTTTTCTGTGGAAAACCCTTTTTACACTGTGTATTTTATGTCCTTCAGTCTCCAGTGGAATTTTCTGCGGGTGGGGTCAGCGCAGTCACTTGCCGAAGCCATTCGTGTTAACAAATGTCTACGCTGCTTGGAGTGAGTATGAACAGAAGCCAATTGTGGACACCATGGGTAAACTTAATATTTTCCACTCAAGCAAAGTTTTCGCCCCTGCTAAATAATGTACCCACTAAGTGGAGTGGAAGAAGGGAAGTGATACCTGGTCAACACATTTCAGGCTGCCAAATAGCAGATCCTTACCTCTAATTCCTTCAGTCATGGACCTTACAAATTAGGGTGGGGTAGTAAGGTGTCTACTGCAATGTAGATCTCAATAGGTAGGAAGATTTTTCTACCTGACTGGAGATGATCTTTTTTCTGATTAGTTTGCAGGAAAATGCCATCGGAGATGAGGGCACGGGTGCACTGGCAAGTGCCCTGCAAGAGAACCGTACGCTTTCTGCTCTTTAGTAAGTCTTATGAATAAGGTTACAAAATAAGAATTGTGGATGGTTATGTGGAAATAATGACATAAAATGGGTAATACAAAGTAAGATGGTCATGAGAAGGATACGGAGCACCTGAAGAGGGCAAGGAGGATATGGTGAGGTGAGGAATGAGATAGAATCAGTGAGTGAAGATATATATTGTATATGTTGCCTGCCTAAGGGTAGGTTCACATCGGCAGGAGGTAAATCCTGTAGTCTGCGACGGGACAGGAGCAGACTGGAGTTTCCGTTTTCAGCATAGTTGGACACTGCTGGATCCCTATTCAATTTAATGGGATCCAGTAGGTTTCCGCCAAAATGCAAGCATTTAGGCCTCTTTCGCATGAGCGTGATGGATTAGTCCGGATGCGTACAGGAAAACTCGCACCATTTTGCAAGCAAGTTCAGTCAGTTTTGTCTGCGATTGCGTTCAGTTTTTTCCGCGCGCGTGCGATGAGTTTTGATGCGTTTTTCATACGTGTGATAAAAAACTGAAGGTTTACAAACAACATCTCTTAGCAACCATCTGTGAAAAACGCATTGCGTCCAGACTTACTTCAGGATGCAATGTGTTTTTCACTGAAGCCCCATTCACTTCTATGGGGCCAGGGCTGCGTGAAAAACGCAGAATATAGAACGTGCTGCATTTTTCACGCAACGCAGAACTGATGTGTGAAAAAAAACGCTCATGTACACAGACCCATTGAAATTAATGGGTCAGGATTCAGTGCGAGTGCTATGCGTTCACTTCACGCATCGGCGCGGAAAACTTGATCGTGTGAAAGGGGCCTTATACTGGAAAGCCGTCAGATCCCATTATGGTGACTGGAGATTCGGTGGTGTCAGTGCCAGATACGGTGACTGCTGCTTATCCTTATCTAAGCCTCCAGCAGAATAGAGCTGTTATTAAACCCATCCCTCTAATGATGAGATGGCTCGGCTGACTCTGTCCCAATCTACAAAGCAAAGCTAAAAAGTGAATTAGAGGAAATCTCAGTGTGTTGTGTTCAGGGGCGGACTGGGAACTTAAAGTGGCCCTGGAAAAAAGTACTAAAAGTGGGCCCGTTTTCTAGTTGGGCCCAAATTGATGGAAGGCAGGGCCAACACCAGTAGGTCAGGCCAGTAATACCATATTGTGGCACATTATACCACCCCAACAGAGCCAAATACCACAGTCCATCACAAAATACTGGCAGCAGCACAAAATACATTGACAAAAACATCCACAGGCCGGCTATGAGGAGGACTAAGGTGGCCCCCTGGGCATCGGCCCACCGGGAAATTTCCCGGTAAGGTCTATGACCAGTCCGCCCCTGGTTGTGTTTTCAAGTCAGTGACCATTACCATTAGAAAAATAAAATATATGCGATTTTGACAGAGTGCATTCAAATGAACTGATTTTTAGACATTTTATAACATATTTGCCATGTGTGAATATGCCCTAAACCTCAGCACAATATATTCTCTTCCATGTTTGGTTAACATTTCTTCATGTCGCAGTCTGCAGGGAGCGTCTATGGGACCTTCAGGGGCACAGTCCCTAGCAGAGGCCTTAATGGTGAATAGGACTCTGACCACACTGGAGTGAGTACCTCAGGGGAAGCACATGTTTTTTGGGAAGGGAGTGGCGCCCAATTATTTGTCATGGATTCCAATGTTTTTTTTTACACGTTCAGTTTACGAGGGAACAATATTGGGCTTCGAGGAGCTAAGGCCTTGGCGGCTGCGCTGAAGGTTAACAGCACCCTGCAGATTCTAAAGTAAGGTCTATAATGTGAGGCAGATACAGAACCTACATACAGTTTTTCAGGACCTACCATAGCGAACAGCCTTCTTCTTTTTCCAGCTTGCAAGAAAACTCCATAGGTCTGGATGGAGCCATCTGCCTTGCCAATGCAGTCTCTGGAAACTCGTCTCTTGTTTCCCTCAGGTACGTCTTTTCATACATGACCGTGTATTGTGGAATTAACAGAGGTCCCTATTCAGGACTTCTCCTCCATCAGTGAGACTGGAGAGCAGTAAACCATACACGAGGCCATACACGGGGTAACTGTCAGCCGACTGCTTATTGGCTTGACAGCTATCTCTTCCGATCCCCCTCTACTCATGCATGGTCCGATGCAGTGGCGTCTTAGGCTACTTCCACACTAGCGTTAGTACGGATCCGGCGGGTCCCTTCACCCGCCGGATCCGTACTGAGTAATCCAACTTGTGGATCCGTAATTCCGGATCCGGTCGTATTAGCGTTTAAACGGATCCGGAATAACCTCTATTGAAAGTCAATGGAGGACGGATCCGTTTACAAGTGTGTCCACACCAAACGGATCCGTCCCCATTGACTTGCATTGGGGGTCATTCCGGATCCGTTTAGGTGCGGATAACTAGTACGGAGAGCAAACCGCAACATGTTGCGGTTTGTTCTCCGGTCTGAAGACTGCACGGAATGCTTTCAGGAGCCTCCGTTGTCTTCAGTTCAGTTTTGTCCCCATTGACAATGAATGGGGACAAAACGGAAGCGTTTTATTCCGGTATTGAGCCCCTATGACGGAACTCAATACCGGAATTCCATAACGCTAATGTGAAAGTAGCCTTAGTTCCCCAAGAACAAAAGGATCGGGTATGTTGAAATTGAACATGTCTGATCCTTCTCTCTTCCCCATCTACTGTTAGGGGAGAGTTGGGAGTCGTCCATACATGGGTTAGGCTGACACACATCTAACATATATGGCCAGCTTAAAGAAGTATTCCAGTTGTTACTAGTTATGCCTTATCCATAGGAGATCGGTAGGGGTTCCCACCAGTAGAAGAGAACGGGGCCCCTTGGAGCCCCCCCTCTCCTGAAATGTAGGCTGAGCAGGCAATCTGCTGCTCCATTAATCTCTATGGGAGCTGTGGAGACATGAATTCCTGTTCATTTCGGGGTCTTGTGGTTAGTGGGGGTCCCAGAGGTAGGACCTGTACTTTTCCCCCGTTCCAATAGTTATCGCCCACCCTGCGGGTGGGGAATAGATTGTAAGAACCAGAATTTTTTTTGCGGTGGCCCTCTGTATGAAAGTGCAATCTACACTGGTGGAGTTTAAAAGGACGCCATTGAGCGGACAGAGCTCTATGAGAACTGTGTAATGTAATACTTCACTTCTCCTGCGGGGGAGCTACACTAGAATTGATCACCTGCTTCCAGTGAATAGATTATCTTCAGCAGTGATACACAAAGTGACGGCCGGCAGTGGGGTGGGCGTGAGGTGCTATAATTTTGAGATAGATGCCAAGGAGATGATCATGGGCAAATATTCATCATCCTATTCTGATTTTTCTTATCATATCTCTATCATTCAGTTTACAGGGAAACCACATTGGCCAATCTGGAGCCAAGGTCATTTCGGATACGCTGAAGAACGATGCTCCGCAATGCCAAGTGAACATATGAGAAGCCAGGACGGGCCACCTGAGACCAGAGGAGATCACTCATGATGGACGCTGGAGGAACCATAAGGACGATGTCATTAAGCATCAGCAAGTTCATTAAACGCTTCCTTACAAATTCTACTGAAGGTTCCGTTTTCCCGTTTTTGGGCATTTACCTTTTAAATTATTCAACAATTTTTCATTTTTGCCAAAAATAATTTTTTTCCCCAAAATAATTGCTTGTGTTAACATTTTCTGACTTTGTCTATCATATTTAGGCCTCATTCACAAAGCCTTTAGTATTTTGCAGTCTGCACATGGCAGATTTGCCAAATATGGATACCGTCCGTGTTGCAGCCATTGACTGCAGTGGGTCTGTGGTCCGGATTTTGCGGCCAAGCATAAGTCATGTTCTATCTCTGTGCAGAACAAGAATCATCTGTATGTCCGTTCTGCAAAAAGATAGAATATGTCTACAAAATGCGGCCCACAGATCTGTTGAAGTCAATGGAACCGCCAACAAAAAAGCGGATGGCTCACAGACGGCATCCGTAAAACGGAAACGGAGAGTAGGGGTTGCACCTAAAAGCTGGTGCAAGAGGGGGGTCACACATGAGATGAGTCCTACATATGACACATGGTAGGTAGGAGGCCTGTTACAGATTTTGAACTGGGGTCAAGCAGCCTCATGTTACCCCTTGGGATGGCGATACTCCCGACAGGTTGTAGAAGAACCAACCAACCTCAGAATATGTTCCTCTTATATGGATGATAATGACTTAGCTCAGGAATGCCCAACCTGTGGGAGTCCAGCTGTTGTCAAACTACAACTCCCAGCATGCCTGGACAGCCTACAGCTATTAGGGAATGCTGGGAGTTGTAGTTTTGCAACAGCTGGAGGGCCTCAGGTTAAGCATCCCTGACTTAGCTGAATCTCAGTAGTGAAGACGACGTATTCTCAGACACACAGGATACACCGAAGACTGCCCCCCCGAGTCCGCTTATAGTATATTCTAGAACGTCCTCCTTTGTCTTTCTTTCATAGTGAAATATGAAGAATCATCACAATATTCTTTTTTACTTTTATATTTTTAAACAAAATGTGTACAAATTGGTAATAAACAAAGGGTGAATAAATACAAGGAATCAGAAGTGTGCAGGAAGGTAACATTGGTCCATTAAAGGGAGTGTGTCACCAGGAAGTTCACGGTTACACCAGGCACAATGCCTTATCTGAATCTAATGATCTTGTTCACTTAGTTATCTGTTGCCTCATTCTGGAGGAAAAGTACTTTTAATCCTTATGCGAATGAGAAGTTAGGTGCACTGAGGGCGGGCCCAAACCACTCTTAGCTCCTCCTGCTTCCTCTGCCAGCCCCAGCCCCTCCTTGATTGGCAGGGCCAGGCGTGGTGACTATGTGGCAAGGAGGGGCTGGCGGAGCAAGTATGCACAGTGCTTAGGCCCGCCCTCAGTGCACTGGACTGCTTATTTGCATATGGATTAAAAGTATTTTTTTCTCCAGAATGACACAATGGATCGTTCCATGAAATGTATCATCGCACTCAGCTGAGCTAAACCTACAGGACCCTGTGCCTGGTGTAGCAATGGACTGGTCATATTTTGTTCCCCAATTCTGGGACATCTTATCTTACAACTGTGCTGTTCCTCTCTTATTGCTTAAAGCAGTGATGCCCAACCTGCGGCCCTCCAGCTGTTGTAAAACTACCACTCCCACCATGCCCTTCAGTAGGCTGACAGCTGTAGGCAGACTGGGAATGCTGGGAGTTGTAGTTTTGCAACAGCTGGAGAGCCACAGGATGGCCATCCCTGCCTTAGGGTGTGTCCTAGCACAGCCTGCATGTCAGCACTGACAGGATAGTGTCAATGTATGCATACTAGAGATGAGCGAACGTGCTCGAAACGAGCACTGTACCGCTCGGCTCCCCTGCGCTAGCATGGGCGCTAGCAGCCACTTCCGTCCTCCTGAGGAAGCGGCTGCCGGCGCCCATGCGAGCGCAGGGGAGCCGAGCGGTACAGTGCTCGTTTCGAGCACGTTTGCTCATCTCTAATGCATACCTTTCTAGTAGGATTAACAGAGGAACAGCACAATGCAGAGAACTAAGAAAAGATGCTCCAGAGTTATCATTTTTGGGTGAATACAAGTTTTTACTGAAACAGACAAGTAAGGAGAGATGACTGAACCCCTTTAAGAACCGCAGTGATCAGCATGCACCATGTTAGAAGTCATTGTCACTCTCCACAAATGACTCATTTTGTCGCAATCGTCTGCTGGGCTTTCCCAAGTCTCTCTTGGGACCCCTCGCCCTCATGATTTCTTCCTCATCGTCATCGTCCTCATCATCATCGTCGTCCTCATCATCTTCATCCTCCACGTCCATCTCACTGTCCTCTAAGGCGTCCTGTGGGAAGAAGCGATGGTGAAATATTAGTACGAGGATCTCCCATGATGCAGCGGTCTGAGCCTCATCTGACACCACAGTAAGGATGGGTCTATGGGTTCTCCTGCGGGTAAGGGGCATGTACCAACCTGCTGGTGGCTGCTGACAGCCTCAGTATTACTTATAATGGCAGGAGCGGCGCCCGCCTCCATGTAATGACAGCAAGGAGATAAAAAGAAGACATGAGATATGAGGAGCGGTGAGAAGGAGAAGACACGACCAGTCACTAATGAGAGAAATGAAGAACTGGGATGGAGGATGGCTGGAAATAAGCAGTTACCTGGTGACGTCTCACTTGGGTATCCAGGCTATGCTCTTACCTGTATGGGAGCCTCCCTCCGACAACCCTCGTGAGTTAAAATACAATTAAAACGGTTGTCTCATCACAGACAATGGGGGCATATCGCTATGATATGCCCCCATTGTCTTACATGTGCGGGTCCCACATCTATATCGGGAACGAAGCCCCTCAAGGTGGTGGCTGGAGGACTTCGGTCCGGCCACCACCAAGCGCTCTCCCCTTAGAAATGAATGGGAGCGCACCGCGCATGACCGGCCACCGCTCCCATTCACTTTTATGGGCCCAACGGAAACAACTGAGCCAGCTATGCCTGATACGATGAACTCTGACAGGCTGTTCCTCTGCCAGATAGTTTTAATGCTACTGTGAAACGAGCCTTAGCAACGTGCGGGGCCACTGTGGTCAGACCTCCGGTGACTGGACATTGCTGATGATGAGACAACCCCTTTAAACTTCTACCGCTGTACAGCACTACGGACAAAGATGGTGCCCATATAAATGCATAATAGTGAAACCTATTTGCAGCGATTGTAGTTTCTTTGCTCAGCCACTAGGCTGCAGTAAATGGATGACTAGAGCTGGTATACTGTAGGCCAGGGGCACTCAATTGGTGGACCCCTCATGTCCCACCTTCAACTGTATCTGCACCCTAAGGACGCAGATACAGTGGAACACAATAGTGAAGCAGGGAGCCGATAGCTCCCCGCTTCACCATTCCCCTGCTGTCCGTAGTTCAGCGCTAGGAACCGTGATGTAGTGACGTCATCGCACTTGCTGTGCTGAGCCACAGACGGCAGAGCACAAGGAGGAGCGGACATGCTCTGATCTGTTCGTCGAGGGAACATGGGGTAGGTGATTATTTAAACTGGAGGCACTTGAAGAGGCATAAGTCTGTGACTGGGGTATATATGTATGTGTGGGGCCACTAAAGGGGGCATTACTGTGTGCGGTGGAGCTAACCCTGTGAGGGTGACCGCTAAAGGGGGCATAACTATTGGGTGGCATCACTGCCAAGGGGGCACTTAATGGACCTGGACTCTATGCAGGGGCCACCTACTGGGGCATCACACTGGGAGCTATTTCAGGGGGCCTCTACTGTGTGGGGGATCACTTAAAGAGACATTACTCTGTCAGGGGGCATTGTACTTTATGAAGGGGCACTTAAGGGGACCTCGTTCTGTGTGTGGGGCACTTAAGGGCCATTCTACTGTAAGGGTGGCATAACGTCCGAGGGGTATCATTATTGTTAGGTGACACTAAGAGGACCTTCTTACTGTGTGGGTAGGACACTATTACTTTATGGTCATCAGAATGGGGACCAGGTGGGCTTAGAGGTGCGGCTTATTGCAAAAAAAATGTGTTGTCCCTCCTAACGGTTTTTTGTTTTTTTGCGGCTCGGACCTTCACCCGATGGCAGACTTTGAGTTCTGGATAGATACATTAAAGCTCCTCTATCCAGTCACTTACCTCATCGCTGTCTCCTCCTTGCATGGTCCCCACAACGCGGGCGCCCCTCCCTGTAACAACACATTCATTATCTATGGGGTGAGATCGCGTACTTCCTATTATCATTAATTGTTCATTACAACGTGTAAAGAGCCAGTTTACAGAGACGCTGCAGGAATGAAGGTTATGGGCTCATTCACACTTACACGCTGAATTGGTTTTATTCACACATCCAATTTTTATATGCAGATTGCGTTTTACGTAAGCATCATGTTCCTGTATTGATGCGATTTTTAAAGGGGTTTTCCGTCAGTAGAATACTGAGAACCTATCTGCAGGATCGGTCATCAATATCTAAATGGTGGGGGGGTCTGAGCCGGCATCCCCTCTGATCAGCCGTTTGAAGAGGACAGTTAACTTTGTGGCCTCCTCAACGCATACCAAGCACAGCGCCGTACACTGCATAGTGGTTGTGCTTGGTACTGCAGCTCAGTTCCACTCACTTGAATGGGACTGAGCTGCACAAAGGTCATGTGACTAAGGAACGTGACGTCACTTGCCTGGCTCCAGTGAGCACTGCAGCCTCTTCAAACAGATAATTAGCGGGGGTGTCAGGAGTCAGAACACCCACCAATCAGATCTTGATGAACTATCCTGAGGATCGAACATCAATATTCTACTCCTGGAAAACCCCTTTAACACAGTCAATAGGTTGAATTCAAAGGGAACCTGTCACCACGAACTGCAGTGCAGCCTGCTATAGAGCAGGAGGAGCGGAGCAGATTGATATATGGTTCTATGGAAACATTCTGATCGTCGAAGTCCAGGAGGCGGTCCTATCAGTGATTGACAGCTCTCTCTGTATACACAGTTCTAAAGGGAAGGTTGTCAATCACTGATAGGACCGCCTCCTCATAGAGGGAAGGCTGTCAATCACTGATAGGACCGCCTCCTCATAGAGGGAAGGCTGTCAATCACTGATAGGACCTCCTCCTCATAGAAGGAAGACTGTCAATCACTGATAGGACCTCCTCCTCTTAGAGGGAAGACTGTCAATCACTGATAGGACCTCCTCCTCATAGAGGGAAGGCTGTCAATCACTGATAGGACCTCCTCCTCATAGAGGGAAGGCTGTCAGTCACTGATAGGACCGCCTCATAGAGGGAAGGCTGTCAGTCACTGATAGGACCGCCTCATAGAGGGAAGGCTGTCAATCACTGATAGGACCTCCTCCTCATAGAGGGAAGGCTGTCAGTCACTGATAGGACCGCCTCATAGAAGGAAGGCTGTCAATCACTGATAGGACCTCCTCCTCATAGAGGGAAGGCTGTCAATCACTGATAGGACCGCCTCCTCATAGAGGTAAGGCTGTCAATCACTGATAGGACCTCCTCCTCATAGAGGGAAGGCTGTCAATCACTGATAGGACCGCCTCCTCATAGAGGGAAAGGGCGTCAATCACTGATAGGACCTCCTCCTCATAGAGGGAAGACTGTCAATCACTGATAGGACCTCCTCCTCATAGAGGGAAGGCCTGTCAATCACTGATAGGACCGCCTCCTCATAGAGGTAAGGCTGTCCAATCACTGATAGGACCTCCTCCTCATAGAGGGAAGGCTGTCAATCACTGATAGGACCGCCTCCTCATAGAGGGAAGGGCGTCAATCACTGATAGGACCTCCTCCTCATAGAGGGAAGGGCGTCAATCACTGATACGACCGCCTCCTCATAGAGGGAAGGTTGTCAATCACTGATAGGACCACCTCCTCATAGAGGAAGGGCGTCAATCACTGATACGACCGCCTCCTCATAGAGGGAAGGTTGTCAATCACTGATAGGACCGCCTCCTCATAGAGGGAAGGGCGTCAATCACTGATAGGACCGCCTCCTCATAGAGGGAAGGCCATCAATCACTGATAGGACCACCTCCTCATAGAGGGAAGGCCATCAATCACTGATAGGACCTCCTCCTCATAGAGGGAAGACTGTCAATCACTGATAGGACCTCCTCCTCATAGAGGGAAGGCTGTCAATCACTGATAGGACCTCCTCCTCATAGAGGGAAGACTGTCAATCACTGATAGGACCTCCTCCTCATAGAGGGAAGGCTGTCAATCACTGATAGGACCGTCTCCTCATAGAGGGAAGGCTGTCAATCACTGATAGGACCTCCTCCTCATAGAGGGAAGGCTGTCAGTCACTGATAGGACCTCCTCCTCATAGAGGGAAGGCTGTCAGTCACTGATAGGACCTCCTCCTCATAGAGGGAAGGCCATCAATCACTGATAGGACCTCCTCCTCATAGAGGGAAGGCTGTCAATCACTGATAGGACCCCCTCCTCATAGAGGGAAGGCTGTCAATCACTGATAGGACCCCTCCTCATAGAGGGAAGGCTGTCAATCAGATTTAAATTTCTTGCTCATTCTGATCGTCGAAGTCCAGGAGGCGGTCCTATCAGTGATTGACAGCTCTCTCTGTATACACAGTTATAGAGGGAAGGCTGTCAATCACTGATAGGACCTCCTCCTGGACTTCGACGATCAGAATGAGCAGGAATATAAATAAATGAAATAAAAGTTTTACTAAATCTTTTCCCATAAAACCATTTATCAGTCTGCTCAGCTCAGACATCATATTCAGTGACCAGTTCCCTTTAAGTCTAGAACTACACAGAGACTTTAAGGCTTAAGGTCCCATGCACATGACCGCATTTTTTTTACAGATGTAACGCAGACCCATTCATTTCTACGGCGCCGCAAAAAATGCAGACAGAACATGGATGTCATGCGTGTGCTCTCCGTATCTGTGATACACATTATAGAGCATCTCCTATTCTTGTCTGTTTTGCGGACAAGAATAGGCATTTTGAGAACCGCGGAAATTAAGGGGATGCACACCGTTGGTATCTGCATTTTGCGGACTGCAAAAAGGATACGGCCGTGTGCATGAGGCCTAAGGCTAGGGTTACACTGATATAATTTTTGTAGTTCCACTGACTGATATTAACTATCGAGCTATTGCTACAGCCCATGGAATACATTGGGTTGTATGCAACGTCACCGACTGCAGTGATCACTCAATAGAATCAGTATTTAAAAAAATAAAAAAATAAAAATCGCAGTGCACCCCAGTCTTTAGTAAGGGATAAGCAACCCCATTTACTCCTACAACCATTCCTACTACAGGCACATTACAGCGGGGGTCGGGAGGCGCTCTCTAGATGCCTATTGTATGGGTGCAGTGTATTGCTATAGGATGTAGTGTGCCCATCACACAGTATTAATACCTGCCTAGCTCTAGCCTTGCAAACACAACAGAAAGTAAGTTTAAAGGGGTTGTCTCACTTCAGCAAATGACATTTATCCTGAAGAGAAAGTTAATACGAGGCACTTACTAATGTATTGTGATTGTCCATATTGCCTCCTTTGCTGGCTGGATTCATTTTTCTATCACATTATACACTGCTTGTTTCTGTGGTTACGACCACCCTGTAATCCAGCAGCAGTGGTCGTACTTGCACACTATAGTAAAAGGCGTCTGCCTCTCTGGTGGCCAGGACCGTGGAAGCACACATACATAGGCACGCACGCTCAGCATCTCTGGCCCCTTTGCCTACATTAAAAATGCCATTTGCTGAAGTGAGACAACCCCTTTAATTCTGCTAGAGAGCAGTTGTTGGGGCCGATAGATGTTCACAGCTGAAGAAGCAGAACTCTGTGGCAGGAATATCCTAGATACTAGAGACCAGTACCTTGTACGGGTATGCTGCGCCCCATCTGAAATTTACCGACTCTCCTGTCCTCCTCCTCCATGTCATCAGAGCCTTCGTCATCCTGGATCTCACTATCCGAATCTTCATTGCTGTCTAGAGAGCAAATAAAACTATGAATTCACTACCAGGTGGCAGAGATAGTATGTAATGACAGGTATGTGACGTACAGGTAGTGGCGGTATGTAATGACAGGTATGTGACATACAGGTAGCAGAGGTAGTATGTAATGACAGGTATGTGACGTACAGGTAGTGGCGGTATGTAATGACAGGTATGTGACATACAGGTAGCAGAGGTAGTATGTAATGACAGGTATGTGACGTACAGGTAGTGGCGGTATGTAATGACAGGTATGTGACGTACAGGTAGCAGAGGTAGTATGTGATGACAGGTGTGTGACGTACAGGAAGCAGAGGTAGTATGTGATGACAGGTATGTGACGTACAGGTAGCAGAGATAGTATGTGATAGCAGGAATGTGACGTACAGGTAGCAGAGGTAGTATGTGATGACAGGTATGTGACGTACAGGTAGCAGAGGTAGTATGTGATGACAGGTATGTGACGTACAGGTAGCAGAGGTAGTATGTGATGACAGGTGTGTGACGTACAGGTAGCAGAGGTAGTATGTGATGACAGGTGTGTGACGTACAGGTAGCAGAGGTAGTATGGGATGACAGGTGTGAGATGTACAGGTAGCAGAGCTAGTATGTGGTGACAGGTATGTGACGTACAGGTAGTGGCGGTATGTAATGACAGGTATGTGACGTACAGGTAGCAGAGGTAGTATGTGATGACAGGTGTGTGACGTACAGGTAGCAGAGGTAGTATGTGATGACAGGTGTTTGACGTACAGGAAGCAGAGGTAGTATGTGATGACAGGTGTGTGACGTACAGGTAGCAGAGGTAGTATGTGGTGACAGGTATGTGACGTACAGGTAGCAGAGATAGTATGTGATAGCAGGAATGTGACGTACAGGTAGCAGAGGTAGTATGTGATGACAGGTATGTGACGTACAGGTAGCAGAGGTAGTATGTGATGACAGGTATGTGACGTACAGGTAGCAGAGGTAGTATGTGATGACAGGTATGTGACGTACAGGTAGCAGAGGTAGTATGTGATGACAGGTGTGTGACGTACAGGTAGCAGAGGTAGTAATGTGATGACAGGTGTGTGACGTACAGGTAGCAGAGGTAGTATGTGATGACAGGTGTTTGACGTACAGGAAGCAGAGGTAGTATGTGATGACAGGTGTGTGACGTACAGGTAGCAGAGGTAGTATGTGGTGACAGGTATGTGACGTACAGGTAGCAGAGATAGTATGTGATAGCAGGAATGTGACGTACAGGTAGAGAGGTAGTATGTGATGACAGGTATGTGACGTACAGGTAAGCAGAGGTAGTATGTGATGACAGGTATGTGACGTACAGGTAGCAGAGGTAGTATGTGATGACAGGTATGTGACGTACAGGTAGCAGAGGTAGTATGTGATGACAGGTGTGTGACGTACAGGTAGCAGAGGTAGTATGTGATGACAGGTGTGTGACGTACAGGTAGCAGAGGTAGTATGTGATGACAGGTGTGTGACGTACAGGTAGCAGAGGTAGTATGTGATGACAGGTGTGTGACGTACAGGTAGCAGAGGTAGTATGTGATGACAGGTGTGTGACGTACAGGTAGCAGAGGTAGTATGTGATGACAGGTGTGTGACGTACAGGTAGCAGAGGTAGTATGTGATGACAGGTGTGTGACGTACAGGTAGCAGAGGTAGTATGTGATGACAGGTATGTGACGTACAGGTAGCAGAGGTAGTATGTGATGACAGGTATGTGACGTACAGGTAGCAGAGGTAGTATGTGATGACAGGTATGTGACGTACAGGTAGCAGAGGTAGTATGCGATGACAGGTGTGTGACGTACAGGTAGCAGAGGTAGTATGTGATGACAGGTGTGTGACGTACAGGTAGCAGAGGTAGTATGGGATGACAGGTGTGAGATGTACAGGTAGCAGAGCTAGTATGTGGTGACAGGTATGTGACGTACAGGTAGTGGCGGTATGTAATGACAGGTATGTGACATACAGGTAGCAGAGGTAGTATGTAATGACAGGTATGTGACGTACAGGTAGTGGCGGTATGTAATGACAGGTATGTGACGTACAGGTAGCAGAGGTAGTATGTGATGACAGGTGTGTGACGTACAGGTAGCAGAGGTAGTATGTGATGACAGGGGTGAGATGTACAGGTAGCAGAGGTAGTATGTGCTGACAGATGTGAGATGTACAGGTAGCAGAGGTAGTATGTGCTGACAGGGGTGAGATGTACAGTTAGCAGAGGTAGTATGTGATGACAGATGTGAGATGTACAGGTAGCAGAGGTAGTATGTGCTGACAGGGTGAGATGTACAGTTAGCAGAGTAGTATGTGCTGACAGTGTGATGTAAGGTAGCAGAGGTAGTATGTGCTGACAGGTGTGAGATGTACAGGTAGCAGAGGTAGTATGTGCTGACAGGGGTGAGATGTACAGTTAGCAGAGGTAGTATGTGCTGACAGGGGTGAGATGTACAGGTAGGAGAGGTAGTATGTGCTGACAGGGGTGAGATGTACAGTTAGCAGAGGTAGTATGTGCTGACAGGGGTGAGATGTACAGGTAGCAGAGGTAGTATGTGCTGACAGGGGTGAGATGTACAGGTAGCAGAGGTAGTATGTACTGACAGGTGTGAGATGTACAGGTAGCAGAGGTAGTATGTACTGACAGATGTGAGATGTACAGGTAGCAGAGGTAGTATGTGCTGACAGGGGTGAGATGTACAGGTAGCAGAGGTAGTATGTGCTGACAGGGGTGAGATGTACAGTTAGCAGAGGTAGTATGTGCTGACAGATGTGAGATGTACAGGTAGCAGAGGTAGTATGTGCTGACAGGTGTGAGATGTACAGGTAGCAGAGGTAGTATGTGCTGACATCTTACTTGCTGACTTCTGCAGCCTGTTCTCCTCCTCCCTCAGCTTGCTCTGCATCAGCCTCAGTGTGTTTTCCGCCTCCTGTTGGGCACAGTTCACATGATATCAGACACAGTCTTACATATTCTGAGGTTATGTAAAGCTCCGTATCCAGAGCTGAATATTTACTCTAGAATGACATCACTACATGCATTGTATGTGGTTTTAGCCTAGAGAATGACATCACTACATGCACTGTATTTGGTATTAGTCTACAATGACATCACTACACGCACTGTATTTGGTATTAGTCTACAATGACATCACTACATGCACTGTATGTGGTTTTAGCCTAGAGAATGACATCACTACACGCACTGGTTTTACTCTACAATGACATCACTACATGCACTGTATTTGGTGTTAGTCTACAGTGACATCACTACATGCACTGCATTTGGTTTTGGTCTACAATGACATCACTACTCGCACTGTATGTGGTTTTAGTCTACAATGACATCACTACACGCACTGTATATGGTTTTGGTCTACAATGACATCACTACACGCACTGCATTTAGTTTTACTCTACAATGACATCACTATACGCACTGCATGTGGTTTTAGTCTACAATGACATCACTACACACACTGTATGTGGTTTTGGTCTACAATGACATCACTACACGCCACTGTATTTGATTTTAGCCTAGAATGACATCACTACATGCACTTTATTAGGTTTTAGTCTAGAATGACATCACTACACGCACTGTATGTGGTTTTACTCTACAATGACATCACTACACGCACTGGTTTTAGTCTACAGTGACATCACCACACGCACTGTATTTGGTTTTAGTCTACAGTGACATCACTACACGCACTGTATGTGGTTTTAGTCTACAATGACATCACAACACACACTGCATTTAGTTTTACTCTACAATGACATCACTATACGCACTGTATGTGGTTTTAGTCTACAATGACATCACTACACGCACTGTATGTGGTTTTAGTCTACAATGACATCACTACACGCACTGTATGTGGTTTTAGTCTACAATGACATCACTACACGCACTGCATGTGGTTTTAGTCTACAATGACATCACTACACGCACTGCATGTGGTTTTGGTCTACAATGACATCACTACACACACTGCATGTGGTTTTAGTCTACAATGACATCACTACACGCACTGCATGTGGTTTTGGTCTACAATGACATCACTACACACACTGTATGTGGTTTTAGTCTACAATGACATCACTACACGCACTGCATGTGGTTTTAGTCTACAATGACATCACTACACGCACTGCATGTGGTTTTGGTCTACAATAACATCACTACACACACTGGACACAGGATTCAGGTTTCTGGAGCAGAATGACACAACATGGTTTCTAAAAATTTCTCGAAAGATAAAAGTGTTAAAAGACCCTTCTCCTGAATCCCATGTTACTTCACATTTACTTAGAAAGCGGCGGAAGCGTCTCCATTAAAGCCCCACAGGCCCGTGACACTCCGCTGCAGACATACTAATGTGGACAGGTCTCAGATCAGCAGATGTGCCGAGGGCGGGGGGAACGGTGTTCGGCAGCATGGCTGAGGATCAGATGAGACAGGTTTATTCATCTGGAGAAGATTCCCAGCACTTAACATCTGCCCCGGACACACGAGCGAAGTAACCTATAGTTAGGCAGAGCTATTCCTGACTAATACAGCTGGTGACACGGTAAACCAAACATCCCACTGGCGGCAGGAGACCAACCCCGGATGAGTAGTCTGTTTGGTCGAATTACATATATATTATTATATGGTCTAGAGCCATGTTTCTGATACAGAGCTCCAAATCTCCTGCATCATTTAGCATAACCAATTTCTTGATAAAAAAAAAAACTTCTCTGCCTGCAGCCACCACTAGAGGGTGCTTAGGAGCTTTCTGCATACAGATTTCTGCATTTAGCTTAAAGGGGTTATCCCACGAATAATGTAAAAAATGAAAATCAAGCTGACTGCTCAAGGGAGTGTCTTTTCTGCTGCAGCTCAGGAGGCGTGTCTCAGCTCTGCCTATCACAGCTCAGGAGGCGTGTCTCAGCTCTGCCTATCACAGCTCAGGAGGCGTGTCTCAGCTCTGCCTATCACAGCTCAGGAGGGATGTCTCAGCTCTGCCTATCACAGCTCAGGAGGCGTGTCTCAGCTCTGCCTATCACAGCTCAGGAGGCGTGTCTCAGCTCTGCCTATCACAGCTCAGGAGGCGTGTCTCAGCTCTGCCTATCACAGCTCAGGAGGCGTGTCTCAGCTCTGCTTATCACAGCTCAGGAGGCGTGTCTCAGCTCTGCCTATCACAGCTCAGGAGGCGTGTCTCAGCTCTGCCTATCACAGCTCAGGAGGCGTGTCTCAGCTCTGCCTATCACAGCTCAGGAGGCGTGTCTCAGCTCTGCCTATCACAGCTCAGGAGGCGTGTCTCAGCGCTGCCTATCACAGCTCAGGAGGCGTGTCTCAGCTCTGCCTATCACAGCTCAGGAGGCGTGTCAGCTCTGCCCATCACAGCTCAGGAGGCAGTTGAAGGATGAAACTGAGCATGTGCGGCATGCTCAATGAATAGGTCAAAGAAATAAGAAATTAAGTGGTCCTATACAGATACATGTTATTGAATAACTCAGTAGTTATACAAATTTTTTAATGACATGGAATTTCAAAAGTATTCAGATCCAGGTGCTGGTTTGAAAACTGTAGAATATTTTTCGTGGGACAACCCCTTTAATACTAGGGTTATTGCCCAAGGTTTGTGTACCCTGGACTACATACTAAACTCTGTTCACATTGACACCTGCATTTCCTCTTTTCTATACCATCATAGGCACTGAAATGCAAAAATGGCAGCAATGGATCCGTCACATGATGGGACACCAACAGCACCCTACTAATTGTCAGGTTTGGTTGAGCACCCAAAAATTCAATGTTCGTAGATAAATTCACTCACTTTAAAGGGGTTGTACAGGATCTGAAAAGCATTGCTGCTCTCTTCCAAAAACAGCGCCCCACACTTGTCCACAGGTTGCGTGTGGTATTGCAGCTCGTCTCCATTCACACAGTCCCTGGATACGCGTGCTGCTGTTTCTAGAAGAAAGCAGCCATGTTGTTCTAATCTCAAACTCAATGGCGCCCTCTACCAAACTACTGGGAAAATGGAAAAGCAGGTCAAACAAAGTTTGAAGTTTAATCTTTTGGACTGATTGAAGAGAATGGATCTGGTGGGGGATGCATCTGACACTGATTTCAGGTAAGTGCATCGCCCTGGCGGAAGGAGAGCCAAGATGTGATGTGACGGTGGCCTCTGTCACCCCTACGTTATAATGGGCAGCTCATGAGGTATACATTATACGGGTGCCATATAATGTATGGGTGACGATCCATCACAGCCTCCATGTGCAGTACATGTCGGGAGCTTTTCCTGGTATATATGGTAAATAGAGGCCCCAAACGCCTAACTGTACGCAGTAGGTTGTAGCTCTGGAAATGAGCCTCGTCCGTGCACAGCGCAGAGCATATTAGCGCAGCGGGCGAGCGGTTACTGACTGATCATTTCCATCGCTGCGATCTCTGATTAGGAAAAAAGCCCAGCGTGTAGAAATCATCTGGAGAGAGTCATCCTGGAGGCACGGGGACATAAATGCCTCTTACCTTACATCAACAAGGTGGAAAATTGTAAAATATAATCAGCGTTCGTACTGAGATGACACCTCCGGGGTCCGGGGAAATAATCAGCGCCTCCTGATCAGCCCCATATAGATCAGCCCCTCGCCCCTGGGGGAGTTATAGCCGCACCGAAAGAGTCCTCTCTATAGGAAGCCTAGGACACCCTGGCAGGGGCCCCCAGTGCACAAGCATGTATATATATATATATATATCTTCTATGGCATCAGCTTCATTTCTCAAAGGGTTAGGCCCACGACTAGCAGGTCTGACTGACGGGAACCCCATGGAGATGACATACAGGGGTAGTAAGCAGAGTGGTAGTAGAGCACATGAGTGACCACTGCTTCATTCACTTCTATGGGAGTGGTAAAGACAGACGAGCGTTAAACTCCCCAGTCCCATAGGGGCATGTGCACACATTTGATTTAGGGACCCAGGTTCTCCTGGAGGCGGTCCCAGCAGTCGGCCCCCCCACCCCTCCCAGCAATAATACATTTATCACCTGTTCTCTGGATAGACAACAGAACAACTCCTTTAAAGGAACGCTCTGGGCCAAACTGATACTATGCAGTGCCGGGGGCGGAGCATGACCAAGGGGTCCTCTCTTTGGTGTCATGCTCCGCCCCCAGGGTGCCTGCACTAACACAGTATGTAGGTTTTATCTGCAGTGCTCCTTTTAAAAATGCCAGCAATACAGAATGTGCAATGCAGTGTCGGGGGCGGAGCATGACCATGGGGTCCTCTCTCTGGTGTCATGCTCCTCCCCCTGGCCCCTATACTAACATGGTATATACTGTAGGTTTTTTCCTGCAACACTTCTCTTAAAAAATGTCAGCAAGACAGAAATCCCAGGAATAAAGGCAGCCGCTCTCTTCGTCATCCATGTTTCAGATTTGCGCTCGTCCTATTTTCAGGACCAGATGAATAGAATTCCAGCAGATGTATTGATCTCTCCTGACACAATCAGTTCTGTTAGCGGTGGTTTTCTGGCAGAGTGTTTACGGCTCGTGTGAAGTGGATGTTTGCTCCACTGAATTCTATCATCTCGGCAATGAAGGAAGGCTCTTCAGCAGATGGGAGCAGGAGGGGGACATTCTTAATAGGGAAGACAGGGCTTCTAAAGATCAATACGAGCCCTCCGTATAACGGCGGCAATCTGCCGACATCTGCTCCGCCAGCTCATCCCTTATAGACCATGGTAGTCAGGTAAGTGGTCGCGGGATGTCCACGTACTGATTGATGTATGCAGTACATAACAAATGCACAGTATATATCTATATTATACCGGCCAACAATTTTATGTGTATGAGGCAGAGAAGGATCAAGTGGCAGCTACTGAAAGTGTATGAGAAGCTTTGGGTTAAATGCACACATTCAGGATTTATGTGCGGACAATCGGCACTGAAATCCGCAGGTGTTCGCAGGAAAATCCGTGTGGTCAATCCGCATCAATTGGTGCGGATTTTACTCCCCCCACTGAAGTCAGACGTGCTGCGGATTTTAAAATCCGAACCGTAGGTCAAAATCCGCACAGAAAAAATCCGCATGGTGTGCATGAGAATTTCAAATTCTCATAGAATACAATGTACACGACCTACGGTGCGGATTATCGCGTGCGTTTACCCTTAGAGGAGCTTCACACGAGTGCGGCTTGACGAGCATAGAGATCCGCTTCCGCACTAAAAACGGCAGTTATGTCCAATTTTATGCCACAGAGTGAAATCCGCACAAAAGATCCGCAGAAATAATTGAAATGCTGCGCATTTCTAAATCTGCACGCAGGGATGAATTGGCCATAGACCTTACAGGGAAATTTTCCAGTGGGCCGACCAAGCGCCCCTCTTTGCCACTGGCCAGGCACATAGTGAGCTCTTGGCGGTATTTAACACTGTGAGAATCAGGTATGTACTCACGTACCCCGATCAGCATCCGCACTGGTCTCGGGCGCTGTGGCCCACATCTCACCTCTCATCTCTCTCCATATCCTAATCAGAGACTGGAGATGGAGGACAGAAGATGGCAGCTATTGACGGCCACCACAGAGGGCCAGCTTTGGATGAATATATTGTGCCGCACTTACGTTTCTACTGGTACGGTATTTTGCGCTATGGTATGGCTGACTCCGCCTACTGGTGTTGCCCCCCCTTGGACCAGACTACAACTTGGGGCCACTTTTAGTTTTTTTTTTTCCGTTTTTTCCGGAGCCACTTTAGGTTCTCAGTCTGCACGGAAAAAAAGAAGCAAAGTGTACATGAGATTTCTTTAATCTCATTCACTTTGCTGGTATTATGCGGCGGTTTTTCTTTCCCGTAAGAGTTGTCATAGTACCGTCCTCGTCACTTACAACCTTTTATAATTTCCTCACGTGCAGCGGTCTAAAATTCATGGACGTATCTACCTAAAACCGTTCTATAAAGCTGATAATTCCTGGGTCCGCTGTCACATACTGACTGTTCCTGGAAATGTGACGTAGACGTGCAGGAAAAAAAAAAAAGTTTTTAATTGCTTTTAATATCATACATAAATATGAATAGCAATCACCTCATATATAAATCTATGAACGCTTTAATCAGAATCCCTTCCAGAACGTTAATGTATAAATCCTGCATTTATTCATAGCATCGTCGCTTCAATGAGCAGTGACAGAATCCACCCGGGCGTGATTGACAGCCTCATACCGGGGACGTGTACTCAGGAGTCAAGGAGATGAGCTCCTGGGCTACCGAAATGTACTCTGCGGAATAACACATCACTACGGCACAGCAAGTGACAGATCTATGGCCGCCGGGAACGATCAGGAGAGAAGAACTCATGGGGGCTCAGGAGAGCCGTCTCTACGTCATGGAAGAAAAACACAAACAGATGGGATCTAAGAAGGAGCGCTGCGTACACGTGGGAAGAGGGGCCCACTCCTGGAGGATAGGCACAGCCAAGGGAGTGGGCAGCTCCGGGTTAGGTTAGGAGAACACCGCCATCTTTGTTACCCTCTGGGCTCTTGCTGGTCCACATTTGTGACCAGAGATGAAGAGAGCGCCAGCAGAACAGTCTCACTGACCATCTGGTATCATTCTACCTTAAAGGGGTTGTCCAGCAAAAAAATAAACAGAAATCGGTTAGGTGAGACCTAGTCACCTCACTGACTCCATTCCTGTCCTATTCCATTTTAAAGACAGTCTACCCTCATAGAATTCCCTTCAAAGACACAGAACTAAAAGATAAAATGTAATCAGCCTGCAGACACCACTAGAGGGAGCTCAGAGCTGACAGCATACTATCTCATTATAGCGTTCAATGTACAAACAGTATGCAGTGAGTTACTGAGCTCCCTCTAGTGGCAGCTGTGGGTAGACAGAATTTATCATTTACCACTAGACAAACTTTAAAGACATATTAAAGGGGTTTTACTACTGATGACCTATCCTCAGGATAGGTCATCAGTATCTGATCAGTGGGGGGTCTGACACCCAGGACCCCCGCCGATCAGCTGTTTGAGAAGGCACTGGCGCTCTCAGCCTTCTCTTAGCTTTTCCTAGGCCAGTGACGTCACGATCATTGGTCACGTGGCCTAGGAGCAGCTCAGCCCCATTCAAGTGAAGGGGGCTGAACGCAATACCAAGCACAACCACTGTACAATGTACGGCGCTGTGCTTGGTGAGCTGCGAGAAGGTAGCAGCACTCACGGGAGCGCCAGTGCCTTCTCAAACAGCTGATCTGTGGGAGGGCCGGGTGTCGGACCCCACCAATCAGAAACTGATGACCCATCCTGAGGATAGGTCATCAGTAGTAAAATCCTGGAAAACCCCTTTAAATTAATTTGTTACATACAGGAACCTGGATCTAAAAAAAAAATGTTTTAAAGTGGACATGACAGAAGCCATGACACCAGTGTGAACATCAAATCATGGTCCTCACCTCGAAGCGTTCCTGCTCCACCCGATGGTGATCCTCCAGCTGCTGTTCCAGGAAGCAGAGGTTGCGGTACTTGTCCATGTAGATCTCATACTGCTTCTGCAGATCTTCCTCCAGCTTCTCATACTCATCCATGAAGGCCGGCCTGTAAAGAGGTGGACCTGTCATTCCAGAAGGTGCCCAAAGTTAACAAGGAAAACTCTAAAGGTGACGACTGATCCAGAACCGGTCAGTGCAGAGAGAAACCGAGAACAAACCTGACGCTCTGGAGAGTCTGAAGTCTCGCCCGATTCCTCTCCAGTTCCTTTTTGCGTTTTTCAATTTTGGACTCCAGGTTGACCTCGTCGGAGGACGCGTTCGTTAGGAAGTCCCTCATCTTCTGACATTGTTCCTGCAGTAGAAGGTATAATGGGGGTGAAGGACTTCATATCAAACACCTTTGTCCATGTTCTTGATCATCTGTACCTCCCCCCAACAACAGTCATTGTCCCGGGCTGCGGAAGTGACACGCCCGTCCACTGACCAGACCGGAACGCCAGTATTCTGACTGATGGAAGAGACATCAGAAGATGCAGGATTTCTTATAAGAGGCGCATCATGTGACGGGTTCCACAGCGGGGCCTCATATCACATAATGAATGGAGCAGCTGGTCGAGCATGCATTGTGCCACCCCCATCATTCTCAATGACGGTGTTCTCAACCTTTTCACGTCCAGTACCCTCTAGTGACAAGATGTTTAAACTGAGTACAGCCAAGGAAGCAATCAGTGATAAACAAGAGTATTGTGATGCCGCTGTTATAGGCTCTCTACTAAGCCTCTGTCAGCAATTCCTTCAGATTTGACAGAAAGAATATCACAGCAGGCTTCCAGATTAGGACCCATGCTGGGTGAGTAACTTTTCAAATTACGTTCCGCACTACCAAACATACAGGAGAATACAGCACTAATGATGATGTCATTGCACTCCCTGTGCTGTTCTCTTGATAGGCTTCAGGCCTAGTGTTGAACTGCAGGGAAGGGAGCCATCAACTCTCATGCCCTGCCACAGTGTTCAACTGTATCGCGGTTCCGAGGACGCCTATACAGTTAAAGAAGAACTCCCGCAAAAATATTTATTCTCTGACCTGTTAGAAAGGTGCATGATGTAATCTATAGTGAATGTCATCTTCTTATCAGAGACTGTATTTGTGAGTTATCCCCTCTCTTCTAATTGAAGCTGGGTCATGTGACCAACTCCCTGACCTCCAACTGACCCAGGACAGGAAGCCAGTCACTTCTCTATTCATTCCTATGAGACTGAGAGTGAGGCTCCCATAGGAATGCATAGAGAATTAGACTTCCTGTCCACACATAAGTTTCTGTGTGAGTTGGTGGGTCTGATTACTGGTCACATGACACAGATGAGAAGCATCACGGAGATATAACTCACAAATACAGCCACTGGTAAGAAAATGACATTAACTACAGATTACATCATGTACATTTCTAGCAGGACATGGAATACATTTTTTTGCGGGAGTTCTTCTTTAAATATAAAGAGGCCCTAGCGACCAGCAATAAAACATTGCTAGGGCAGTCCAACGCACCCCTACACTTTACCTCATGGGGTACAGTTGAGAACCCCTGCTCTATGGGACTGCTGGAGATATCCCTGAGCTATTTGTAGGTAATTTATAAGGAGCTCGTTCACAATCCTGCTCAGTCTCCAATAAGTACTTCTAGTGTAAAACAGTAGACAAGGAGAAAAGTGGGAGGAGGGGGATGCAGCTGCAGTGTCAACCAGTGTTTCAGTGAAATGGCATTGGAGTAGAGAGGGGGCGGAGCAGCACGGGGAGGCATCAGATTGGCTTAAACCATACAGGCAAGAGCCCGCCCACTGAGCATGGAAGTAAAAAAGGCCCAAAATATGCTTTATAGACACATTTCTGGGCACACTACATCTAATACACATGATCTACAGCTCATACGGGGTGATTGCAAATCAGTTGGTGTTAAAGGAACACTTAGCATAACTGATATACTGCGTTATTCCTATTGCAGGACAGTTTTTTTTATCTCTGTGTCATGCCCCGCCCCTTGCACTAGATATAAAAGAATGGATCAGATTTGCAGTATTAAAGAAACACTCCCACAAAAATGTTTATTCTCTGACCCAGAATAAACAAGGAGCGTGATGTAAACTGTAGTGAAGGTAATCTTCTTACCAGAATCTGTATTTGTGGGTTATAACCTCCCTTCTGATCCACAGCTGTGTCATGCGACCAGCAATCTGACTTTCCAAATAACACAGCATCTTATGTGTGGACAGGAAGCCAGTTTCTCTATGTATTCCTATGGGAGCCTCGTCTCATAGGAATGAATAGAGAAGGAACGGACTTCCTGTCCTGTGTCAGTTGGAGATTAGACTGTTGGTCACATGACACAGCTGAGGATCAGAAGGGAGGTTATAACTCACAAATACAGTCACTGGTAAGAAGATTACCTTCACTACAGATTACATCATGCATTGTTCTAACAGGTCAGAGAATAAAAATGTTTGTGGGAGTGCTTCTTTAAAGAAAACAAATCAATACATAGAACCTACATCATGTAATCACAGTGGGATGACTCATCTGAGAGTGGGAATTTTTTCTGAACCACAATGGCGGCACATACATGCTTTTAAAATATTGATTACGAGCACATATAGCATGATCTTTGAGTGGGCAGGTTGTTTTTTTTTTGTCAAGCATCAAGCTAGCGGTGGATCTGAATTACTCTCCCCTCCTGCGGTAGAATGTAGGCCGTATAATCGCCTGTTCTGACGGCTCCTCCGGTGTGCACCGTACAAATGCAAAAGAGAGCAAAATGTAGAGAATGAGCTCCAACGGAGCGCTGATAATAATGAGGTTTCTGCGCCTACTCAGTATATAAATATCTGGTAGCATGGGAAGATTGGGAAGGGATTAAAGAACGATCCACCATAGAAGCCTATGAGGTGTTTTCTTATGTTTGGTTACTGAAAATGCTCCGCCGCCATGTCTGTATCCGGAAAAGCTGGGTGGTCGACACCTATATTTACAAGGCTCCGCCACGGCAGACGGACGCTCAAAGTATTGCCTTACAGACATTTATGGTGTAACTTAAAGGGGTTATCCAACCCCTATAAGGACCCCCTAGTGCCCGCAATGCTAGGGAGGCTCGTCCACGTCTTGGCGTGCTATTGGCGCCAACCCCCATCCCCCAATGGGGAGATGCAGCGGCGGCCGTGCGGGCATCAGGAGCGACGCGGGTGCCGTGGAGCAGTGTAAGTATAATCTATCTGAGGGGCCCTGGCACTAGGGAAGGGGGGTCATTATAGGAGTTGGATAACCCCTTTAAAGAGTTGGGAACACCCCTTTAAGGAACTAACGGAAATGTGTAACCATTGGCCTCTTTTCAGCTGAAGACTGGCACTGGTTCCCATTATCAGGGCAGGAACAGACCCTTAAAGGGTTATACCCATCTCAGACATGGCATATGATGGCATATCGCTAGGATAGGAGCGGATCTTGGAGGTGGGACCGGCACCTATCTCCAGAACAGGGCCTCCAAACTGAAGGAAAGCGCACTGTGCATGGTTTCCTGTTCGGGAAATAGGAGTGGAGGTGGGACAATACCTCTTTAAGCTGGCACTACACATAAGATGTATATCCGAACGTCCCAACGGCTGATGTCAGGGAAGATAAGGATCAGGCATGTTGGATTTCAGATGCCCAATCCTTTTGTTGTTAGGAGATAAGCCTCTCTCCTCTCCCCATTCACTACACACGCATGCTCGGCTGAGCTGTATGTATGCTCACGTGTATAGCCGGATGAGACAGAACTACTGCCGTCACATGACGAGCACTTACCAAGACTTCTCTGATGGACATCCTCAGCACCTTCTCCGTCTCATTAATCTCCAGAGGACGGGCGATCGCGGCAGCTCTCAAATCCTGCGAGGAGGCAAAGAACATTGTTAAACCAATAACCATAGGTTCATCCCCATCATGAATAAGTCTGAAGAGAGACGCAACCTCCGCCGCGCTCTCAATGATCAATGTAAACGCTAACGCAGCGGATAAAGCTGGCCTGCCTTTGTCACTAAGAAATGGGCAACTTTGCAAAGAGCGCTAAATGCTCGGGGCAAAGGGGCCCTTGGATACAACACAAATAATATCAGGGCAAAAAGAATTGGGGCCCATCTCTGGAAGATCAGGTGTCAATCCAGCTCTGCTATGTCATCACGTGCAGGACGCCGATAAGAAACAGACGCCACGAACAGGAGAGATCCATGGACTGACATCAGTGAGGCAACAGACAACCTGCTGACATCTGGATTGGTCATCAGTATCTGATCGGTGGGGGTCCAACACCCGGGACCCCCGCTGATCAGCTGTTTGAAAAGGCAGTGGCACTGGCAGACACTAGCGCAGCGGCCTTCTCACGACACGTTCATAGATCATATGACCTAGGTGCAGCTCAGCCCCATAGAAGTGAATGGGGCTGAAATGCAATACCAAGCACGGCCACTATACAATGTACGGCGCTGTGCTTGGTGAGCAGAGAGAAGGCCGGCTACTGTGAGCACCAATGCCTTCTCAAACAGCTGATCCAGGGGGGTCCCAGATGTCGGACCCCCACCGATCAGATACTGATGACCTATCCTAATACTTTTTTAAAAAAAATCAAATTACAGCGTTCCGAGTACATTTAAAAAAAATAATATTGGGCTAAACAACCTCTTTAATGAAATAGAAGTACCAACGACATTGATCTGTGCTATAATAACTGGTACCAAATATCCATTTCTATGGTGCAGCAGTGTTTTAGGTGTATTTTCTACTTAAAGGCTATGTGCACCTTTGGGGGCAATATTTTATTATGGCATTGTACTCATTTTGAGCTAAAAATATATTTTTTAATTGGTCTTTATTAAAAATATGGAGCCTTTTTTTTCTGTACAGGGCTGAGATGCTCTAGTACAGGGGTCAGCAGCCTCCGGCACTCCAGGTATTGTGAGACTACATCTCCCATCATGCACACTTGCTTGGCTGCTCCCAACAAGCTGTTTCCACAAGTGTAAAGAGCATGCTGGGAGTTGTAGTTTCACAACAGTTGGAGTGCTGAAGGCTGCTGATCCTTGCTCCAGTAGCAGCCTTTGGATTTTCTCTCTTTTCAGTCAGTTGGGGAGCTGATGGACTCCTTATCTCTGACATTATAAACACTTATTATAGTTCAGCTCTTATCGTACTGATAAGAATGTGGCTTTAATAAGATAAATTATGACCTCTTAGTAGTTTAGTGATGAGGTTTATTAGATGACCGGCACAAAGTGAAAGTACCAGTCACACAGTTAGAAAAACAGTTAACCCTTTGGGACAGAACGGCTCAATATTTTTAATAAAGGCCAATTGAAAATATGATTTTTAGCCAAAAATGAGTAAAATGCAATCACAAACAAAAATTGCCTCTGAAGGTGTACGTAGCCTTTAAAGGGGTCGACCAGTTTAGAAAACCCATTTCATTTGTAATAGAGGGAGGGGGGTGTCCTCTGATCAGGATCCTTATATGCTGAGAGTTGTTACCAAGAGCATATCTCTATATGGGAACCGTCCTTTCCTGCGTTACACAGATAACCCATTAATATGAAAGGGCAATGTGTAATACTTCATTTCTCCTGCGGTGGCGCTGCAAGGAAACTGAGCAATTACTACACGGTTTACAGCTGATCGCAGGAGGTCCCAACAGGAGGACACGCTGCGATATGCTTATTGTCAAGGGACTAAAGATAGATAGATAGGTGGAGATGAAGTTATATAGTTAGGTGAATACGCTAATGTAAATCTGTCTTCAGTTTGCTCCCCCTAGTGGTGGTCTCTTGCTGTAGAAGTCTAGGCTTTAACATACGATAAGAAGTATCAGCCTGGAGGTAGAACAGCTCACAGTAAGTTGCCTAGACAAGACACACGTACCGCGCCATCATCTTTTATGGAAATTTGACCTGTATGGCACCTTTCTTTATTCAACATTTAAGTCATAAGGGCCCTTTACACTGCCTGATGTTCGGGCAGATCATCGCTAACGAGCGTTCGTACGGACGCTCGTTAGCGATTATCTGCCAGTGTAAAGGTGCTGTCGATTAGCCGAGTGAAACACTCATTCATCTGTTAACAGATTGTTGGTGCTGTCACCTAAACCAGCTTTTGCTGGCACCCGATCGCGCCGTCTAGACAGCGCCCTGCTGTAAAGGTTTCCTTCTCGACAATCATTCGCTACATCGAGCCACAGAAAGGGGCCTTCAGGCTGAATGCACACTGCAGCGTCCATTTGACATATGCACAGCTCCCTGCAAGTTCATCAAACATATCCATAGACCCTCAGGTCTATCAGGCTGGTATACGTCAGTCAGTCTGTACGGAATAATGCAGTTTGCGTTGCGAAAAAAAATTCCATGCAGCATACCTATGGGCAAGGTATGCCAATATACGTCTACATAGTGGCCTACGTCAGAGGCACCCATCAGAAAATATTCCCGGTGTATACCGCTGCCATCTCTGCAAACGTGGTGGGAACAGACCCTTAAAATTGGGAAACCCCTTTAGGTATGTCTACGCATGGCGGAACTATCCAAAGTGAATCCGCCTCAAGATTTCGCTAAATTCCATGGGAAATTCGTAGGAAAATCTGCTTCTATATAAGACATTGCTTCGGATTTCCAGCGGGTTCACCCACCCGATTTTACCTCTCGACAAGGAAAGGCGAACAGATATAAAAAGCCACACTGCAGGGCAATTACTGTATGGAAAAGGTTTCTTCGTATGTCGTCCTCCCGGTCGCTATGGTGCTCGTTGCAGGATTTCAACAAAACAATATCCTGGGGTAATTGGCTTTGTCCTCTCGTCAGTGTTCTCCGCTGCCCTTATGACTTGCAGCCATATTACGCACGTAGCGGTGGCCGCCGGTGATTGGTCGCACGCCTCTTCACCTGGAGATCTCATTACAGACCTGCACTCGTACAATGGAGAGAAATGGAAGCCCGGCGGAGTTATCATTCACTAAGAGAAGCTCCAAATTAAGGGAAGATGTCTCCTGCCACGTGTGTGAGGAAAACCTAGAAATGACAGGGATGTGAGCCCATGGTATTTTTAGGAATGCACTATATTCTGTTAGCGTGTGACGAGCAGACGGGCTCAGACTGGCAGATGGCATCCTGGCAGCGCTGGCCTCGGGGTGGGTATGTTCACCAGGCGCTCATCTGGGGCTCCTCTGGGCAGTCTGGTTGGCTTCAGCAATCTAATGACAAACTGGCTCCTAAATAAACCCTCGAGGGCGTCTGTGCCCCGTGATAGCAAGGATTGCCAGGGCAGGAGACGTGCCCAGAGAATTTCAGCAGCACGTCAATTACGGTTGGGGGGGAGGGGGTCCCAGTCTCAACACCCCAGACGATCAGCTGATGGTAAATGAGGGAGAGAAGGATCGAGATGTATATATGTGTGTATATATGTGTATACACACATACACACACTCTGCAACACCAAGCACAAGCCGTAACGTTATGCAAATTGAGGAAGTAGCAGGTGTTGCTAAGATCTGCAGGGGATGAAATTTTCAAGCACCTAGCTCCAATCTGTGACATGTGGGAGGGGCATAAAAGCCAGATTGAAAGCAAAGTTTTTTTAGCCACAAAAATCGGAACGGTGTTGCCAGTTATCTCCACTTTTCGCAAACTGAGAGGGACAAAACCTTGACCTGATGGACCTTGGATTATCACTCCAGCAGATTGCTACGCGCCTAGAACAAGATGGCAGCACTGGTCAACGTTGCATGTCCCAGCGGTTGGAAAAATGAAAAAAAAAGTACTGGAATGACAGGAAGAGATGCACAGAGAAGAATCATCTGATTAGAAGAATGGCGCGTAGTGACCGATTCTGTACTGTGAGTGAAATCGGACCTCACATCTCAAGCCTAGTGAGGCAAACAGTGTCTACACGCCACCGCAATGGCTATTATAGTGCACAGCAAGACGGCAGTGGAGACTGGAATGGAGGGCTGTCCTCTTCAGCGACAAGTCTTGCTCTTGTCTGAGATGCAATGATAGCCGGAGATTGGTCTGAACACCTCGTGGGCAATGCCATGAAGAGGCCTTCACAAGAGACGGTCACACTGGCCCTACTCCCAGGAGTACGGTGTGGGGTGGGATAACGTACGGTAGCTGAAACCCTTTAGTCTTCATTTCAGGAACACTAACGACCCTGACGTTATATTGATTTGATTGAGGAGCCAGTGGTCCAGCCATTTCTACAAAGTGTCCAAGGAGCCATTTTTCAACAGGACAACGCCAGGCCGCATATTGGTTGTTCTACTGTGTGGCCTAAACGTCCTGCCATGGCCTGCAGAGTCTCCCATCGAGCCCATCTGGGACGTCATTGGTCGGCAATTGCAAAGGAAGCCGTCAGCAGCAGATCTTGATGATTTACGTGCCCAAGTGCATTCAGCGGAACATTCCTCAGACAACCATTAATAACTTCACTGATAGCAAGCCAAGGCTGTAAATGCGGGTATTTCTGCGAGTGGCGCTCATACTCAGTACTGAATAAATTGAGATGATTTCCAGTGATTTCCATAACTCCATGACTTCTACTTCTTGGTGTAGCAATTTCAATGTTGAGGAGTGTATGTAACATATATATATAGTCACTTACGAAAAAACGGACATCATATGGGTATGGAACAGCTATGACTTAGCTCCTTTAATTATGAATCGGGTTGAAAGTGAATGGAGGGCCCCTGTCATGGTGAGACCCATGGGATCAGAAGACTCATTAGATGCACTTTCCGCATTTCCTTTCATCCTCGTCAGAAGATTTATTGAAGGATAAAACCGGAGCTCCTGGCGGTGCAGCAGCTATTACACTGCGTCATACATGGCGGACACGTATGTATTACAGTCAGTAATCTAGGCCAAGCACAGGACGGCAGCGCTCTCCAGCTGGATGGCTGGACTTTTTTTTTTTTTTACATACACGGTGATAGCGCTAGGTAGTCTTAATGACGAGAGGTCTCTGGCAAGATCATTATATCCCCTGAAATACTCTGTGCTTCTTTTAAAAGTATGCTGTGACTAATTGTAGGATGGTGTAAGCTTTGGCTGAGCTAAGATTAGTCTTAGAAAATCCTGCGTCTCTTAGACCCAGGATGGGCAAAGTGTAGCTGAGGAACCACACACGCCGGGCCACAAGACTGAATCAGAATTTAGACAAGCACCAGGGCGCACCACCAGTGAGGCCAGGTGAGGCGATCACCTCAGACAGCACCAGGTAGGGGCAAGAGGGGGGCAGCGGAAGGGCCATGGGAAATGAGCGCTTTCATTGTGGCAAACGGGTTAGGTTAAGAATTTGGCATTGGAGGGGGTGGGGGCAGTTTCAGTTTCGGCTGCTTTATTAAAAAAAAAATAATAATGCCAACGCCGTCTATAGGTGGAGTCTGGTATTGCACCTCCGCTCCATTCAATTCAGTGGAGCTCAGCTGCAATACCACACACAACCAGAGGACAGGAGTGATGCTGTTTGTGGAAGAAAACCAATCTTACCGGTAATTGCTTTTTCACTCCACTAAGGCACCTTAAACATGAGATGATGCAGCTCCCACCGGGCAGGGACAGAAAGCTTAACCGCTTCATTTCCACAGTGTTTATCCCCCCCCCCCCCTCCCAAGCTAATTTTTCAGTTTTCGCAATGGGCCTATCTAACTGCAAATAACCAATTAATTTCTCAGCCAACCTACATGTATTTGATATTTTTCATGGGACATCTTAGACCTTTCTTTTGTGCCATTAGATGACAAATATAGGGGGTCATTTACTAATCTGAAATACGCCTAAATTACACTATCTGCGACTTCTAACCGCTTACGCCAGGTCTAAAAAAGTGGGAGTGGTGTGGGCAGAGAGGCCCATCTCATCTTTTAAGCGTAGAAAATGGTCTAAATGTAAGACAGCAAGGAAGCTAGCTTACATTTAGACTGGCGCTGGATGCGCCAAAGTTATGTAGAGGCTGGCGCCAGCTATAGGGGAAATTAAAGGGGTTGTCCCACGAAAAATATTCTACAGTTTTCAAACCAGCCCCTGGATGTGAATACTTTTGAAATTGCATGTAATTAAAAATTCTGTATAGCTGCTGAGTTATTCAGTAAAATGTATCTGTATAGTGCCACTCAATTTCTTATTTCTTTGTCCTGTTCAAAGAGATGGCCACACATGCTCCGTTTCATCTTTCAACTGCTTCCTGAGCTGTAATAGGTGGAGCTGAGACACGCCCTCTTAGCTGTGATAGGGAGAGCTGAGACACGCCTCTTAGCTGTGATAGGGAGAGCCGAGACACGCCCCCTGAGCTGTGATAGGGAGAGCTGAGACACGCCCCCTGAGCTGTGATAGGGAGAGCTGAGACACGCCCCTTGAGCTGTGATAGGGAGAGCTGAGACACGCCCCCTGAGCTGTGATAGGGAGAGCTGAGACACGCCCCCTGAGCTGTGATAGGGAGAGCTGAGACACGCCCCCTGAGCTGTGATAGGGAGAGCTGAGACACGCCCCCTGAGCTGTGATAGGGAGAGCTGAGACACGCCCCCTGAGCTGTGATAGGGAGAGCTGAGACACGCCCCTGAGCTGTGATAGGGAGAGCTGAGACATGCCTCCTGAGCTGTGATAGGGATAGCTGAGACACGCCTCCTGAGCTGTTATAGGGAGAGCTGAGACACGCCCCCTTAGCTGTAGCAGAAAAGACACTCCCCTTGAGCTGCCAGCTTGCTATAAATGTAGTAGAGCAATGAATGTGGAGATCTGTAGATCCATGTGAGGTACAGAGCTGGTTCTAGCTTTGTTAGGAAGGTATTGTCATAGACTATATGATGTCTGATTTTCATTTTCTACATTATACGTGGGATAACCTCTTTAAGACCGGCGTCTAAAACGCCGGTCTTTATAAATGTGCCCCATAATTATATATATATATATTATATATATATTGGGAAAACTGAAAATGATAAAAAAAAATTGTATTTTTCCTTTCTTATCAATCTTTTTTTCTAACCGTTACAAAAGATTTCTAAATTTGTAATATTTTTTTTTAAAAAAAAAGCAAAAAAGGGAAAATAAATGTGTGTATGTTTGTATATTTTGCACACAAAGTCTGGTATACTGTGAAGGTAGACCGGTAGAAATACTGAATTTTCCCCTCACAGTGTCATGTCATTTGTATATACATGTATTTAATGCTATACAAATATATATATATATATCTCAGCTTTGTAAATGCTTATGCAGCTGTATAGAATGTCTATATCCTGGTATTGTGTCCAAGATGCTGCGGTGCAGTGTGTCACAAAGGAATGCGTGTATAATTGTTGCTGGGGAAACAAGACTGTGAACAAAGCCCCCCACCTTTTCTATTGTGATAATGTGAATGTAATTTTTATATTATAATTTTATACCTTTTTATATTATATTTATATATACTTTTTATATTATATTTTTATACTTTGTAACTTTTATAAAGCTTGCGTATAATATATGTATATATTTAACTAGTCCAAGATGGCCCCCATACTCTTATCAATATGACTTTTTCAGGCTAGTGACGTAGAATGGAATGCAACTTCTATCCAATCAAGAATGATATTGTTTGCTATTTGCATGCTTACGCCCCCCTTTCCTTTTTGTATCGAATAAGTACGTGTGTTAATAAAGAAAAAGCCCAGAGGCTGTAATGATTTTGCCACAAAAGCACGGCCAAAGGACTTAATACTGGAATCATAAGTCTGTGTTTTGTCCTTAATTATTGTGTGCACCCGTGTTCAAAACAATTCGGAATGACTGACTGAATTCCAGAAAGGACAGGTTTAAGTCTACCTCAACAATACTATTGCTAAATAAATAAATATACCGTATTTTTCGCTTTATAAGACGCACCTGATGATAAGACGCACCCCAGATTTTAGAGTAGGAAAATAAGAAAAAAATATTTTTTATCACACCTCATATCAGACCCCCCATAAATTTCAGGACATCATGTCAGACCCCCATATCAGCCCTCCATGTCAGAACCCCATCAGCCCTCCATGTCACACCCCATCAGACCTCAGATCAGCCCACTGTGCCCCCATATTAGCCCACTGTGCCCCCATCAGACCTCAGATAAGCCCCCATATCACCCCACTGTGCCCCCATATCAGCCCACTCTGCCCCATGAGACCTCAGATCAGCCCCCATTTTAGCCCCCTCTACCTCCATCAGACCTCAGATCAGCCCATCAGCCCCCATATTAGACAAATGTGCCCCCATCAGACCTCAGATCAGCCCCCATATCAGCCCCCTCTATCCCCATCAGACCTCAGATCAACCCATAAGCCCCCATATTAATTAATATGCCCCCATCAGACCTCAGATCAGCCCCCATATTACCACCCTCTATCCCCATCAGACCTTAGATCAGCCCACCCAGCCCATAAGGATATATTAAAAACCTCTCTTACCTGTCCTGCGCCGCGGCTCCGCTCCGGGTCCGGTGTTCCTCTGGGTTCTAAGGCCGGCGCTGCACTGTCACCTGACTGCGTGCAGCATCAGGTCATAGTGCGCGCACTACGTCCTGACGCTGTACCCGGTCAGGACAGTGCAGAGCCGGCCCGGGAAGACAGAGGAGCGCCGGACCCGGACCGGAGTGGCGGCACAGAACTGGTAAGAGAGGTTTTTATTTTATCCTTATGGGCTGGGTCCATCTTCTCTTCAGTGTCTTCCATACCTGACAGAACCTAAAACCTCGCAGCATGCAACCATCCATTCTCTCTCTCAGATTTTAACTATAAACCTTCTATTTATTAAAGAAGAACTCCCGCAAAAATTTGTATTCTCTGACCTCTTAGAAAGGTGCATGATATAATCTGTAGTGAATGTCATCTTCTCATCAGAGGCTGAAATTGAGTTTCCACTCTCTTATTGTAGCTGGGTCATGTGACCAACTCCCTGACCTCCAGCTGACCCAGGACAGGAAGCCAGTCACTTCTCTATTCATTCCTATGAGACTGAAAGTGAGGCTCCCATAGGAATGTATAGAAAATTAGACTTCCTGTCCACACATAAGGTGCTGTGTGAGTTGGTGGGTCTAATTCCTAGTCACATGACACAGATAAGAAACTTCAGGATGATATAACTCAAAAATTCAGCTACTGGTAAGAAAATGACATTCACTACAGATTACATCATGTACATTTCTAGCAGGACATGGAATAAAATTTTTTGCGAGAGTTCTTCTTTAAGGAAATTGGATGATTCATCATGGAGGTCTCATGAAAAAGGAATTACTGGTAAGACTAAGTCGTTTCTGTGCCTTCCTCCTCCACGACAGCACCTTATCCATGAGATTTACCAGATAAATTTTATTATTTTTAGGGCGAGACTACTGCCTGTAAAACCATCCTTCCAAAAGACGGATTAAAGTTAACGTCAACTCTGTAGTGTTTTACAAAAATATGAGGGCTGGCCCAAGTAGGAAGAATAATCACATTTTCATATCACCCTACCATCCCTAAGAGTGAAGAAGGGTTCCTTGGCTAAAAAAGCCTGGATTTCGTTTACCCTTCTACCAAAAACACAGTCTTAAGGGTTAAATATTTTAACCCAATCTCCACCAATGGTACAAAGACTGGAAGAGTCAATCTGGATAAAACGAGATTCAAATTCCGAGGGGATACAGAAGGTCTAATTCTGGGTCTGAGCCAATCCGTCCCTTTCAAGAATCTTATTATCCAAGGATTATCCGCTAGCTTCTCATCAAAAATGACGCTCAGAGCGGATACTTGAACCTTTAATGTACTAGGCTTCAGATCTTTATTAAATCCTTGCTGTAAAAAAATCTAAAATTGAGGGGATATGTAACTTATCTTCTACAATCGCAGAAGATCTACACCAGTATAAATACGTCTTCCGGATCTTACGCTATATCTTAAACGTTGTCACTTTTCTATTAACCAACATGGCATCAGTACGTCTGGTGAGAAGGATGGATAAGGATATGGAAATATGCATCTTAGAGGTCCAGAGGAGCCATGAACACTATCTCTGGCTCAGTGATAGAAAACAGAGGGTGGTTATTAATGGTACATACTCAGATTGGGTCACTGTAACTAGTGGGGTACCACAGGGGTCAGTATTGGGCCCTATTCTCTTCAATATATTTATTAATGATCTTGTAGAAGGCTTGCACAGTAAAATATAAATTTTTGCAGATGACACTAAACTGTGTAAAGTAATTAACACAGAAGAGGACAGTACACTGCTACAGATGGATCTGGATAGACTGGAGGCTTGGGCAGAGAAGTGGCAGATGAGGTTTAACACTGACAAATGTAAAGTTATGCATATGGAAGGAATAATGCAAGTCACCAGTACATACTAAATGGTAAAACATTAGGTAACTCTGACATAGAAAAGGACCTAGGAATTTTAGTGAACAGCAAACTAAGCTGCAGAAACCAGTGTCAGACAGCTGCTGCCAAGGCCAATAAGATAATGGGCTGCATCAGAAGAGGCATAGATGGTGGTGATGAGAACATAGTCCTGCCACTTTACAAATCACTAGTCAGACCACACATGGAGGACTGTGTACAGTTCTGGGCTCCTGTGAACAAGGCAGACATAGCAGAGCTGGAGAGGGTTCAGAGGAGGGCAACTAAAGTAATAACTGGAATGGGTGGACTACAGGTCCCAGAAAGATTATCAAAATTAGGTAAGACTGAGGGGAGATGTAATAACTATGTATAAATATATCAGGGGTCAGTACAGAGATCTCTCCCATCATCTATGACTGTGACGAGGGGACATCCTCTGCGTCTGGAGGAAAGAAGGTTTGTACATAAACATAGAAGAGGATTCTTTACGGTAAGAGCAGTGAGACTATGGAACTCTCTGCCTGAGGAGGTGGTGATGGTAAGTTCACTATAAGAGATCAGGAGGGGCCTGGATGTATTTCTGGAGGGTAATAATATTACAGGTTATAGTTACTAGAGAGGGGTCGTTGATCCAGGGAGTAATTCTGATGTCTGATTAGAGTCGGGAAGGAATTTTTTTCCCCTAAAGTGAGGAAAATTGCCTTCCTCTGGATCAACTTATAGGAAAACAGGCCGAACTGGACGGACAGAGGGCTTTTTTCGGCCTTATAAACTATGTTACTATGTTACTATGTTAGGATAGGTCATCAGTATCTGATCGGTGGGGATCCCACACCCTGGACCCCCATAGATCAGGATAGGTCAGCAGTAGTAAAATCCTGGTAAACTGTAGAGTAACATACTGTACCTATCTGACCTTGGGGGAACAGGAACCAGTACCTCCATGTCTACCAAATCCAATATTGCTTTTTCCAGTAATTTTTTGTAACACCTCTGAGTTTTGAACTGCCTTAGGTATGAAATTTGTGGGAGAATCTCCTAAGAACGGAATCATGGATATTTAAAAGCCAAGAACTTGGAAGGGATTTCCTTCCAGGGCTCCAGAACCTTCTCAGCCTCCCGCCCACATGACTTCTGGCGTCAATTCTTTGTGGACTCTGAATTACTGGGATTAAACAAAATTCCTTTTTCCTTCCTCTGTGTATTAAATTTCCACGTAACATATTTTTCACTTCATAAGACGCACTTTTATTTCCCCCCAAAAGTGGAGGAGAAAGTGCCAGTGGGTCTTATGGAGCGAATACTAATGAACTCTTCCATTATGGAAGCAGTCATAAGTATGCAGAATGCGCTGGGAATGGCGAATGAAGCGCTGCGCTGGCTGTACTCACCATTCTCTGGTCTTCTTACTAGCGCTGCACTACACGTGGCCTAACTGTGTAAAGATCAGGACGTAACACACTATGACCTGACGTTGTGCAATGTCAGGTCACTGGGCAGCGCTAGGCTGGCAGAAGACCAGGGAGCGGTGAGTTTCAGTGCCGTCCGGAGCAGGAGAGGTAAGTTTTTTTTTTTTTTTTTTTTTGTCTGATGGAGCTTGGGGGTCTGATCTGAGGTCTAAGAAAGAATGGGGGTCTCATCTGAGGTCTAAGAAGGAATGGGGGTCTGATACAGAGTCTGAAGGAGCTTGGGGGTCTGATCTGAGGTCTAAGAAGGTATGGGGGTCTGATACAGAGGTCTGAAGGAGCTTGGGGGTCTGATCTGAGGTCTAAGAAGGAATGGGGGTCTGATACAGAGGTCTGACGGAGCTTGGGGATCTGATCTGAGGTCTAAGAAGGAATGGGGGTCTGATCTGAGGTCTAAGAAGGAATGGGGGTCTGATACAGAGGTCTGACGGAAGCTTGGGGGTCTGATCTGAGGTCTAAGAAGGAATGGGGGTCTGATCTGAGGTCTAAGAAGGAATGGGGGTCTGATACAGAGGTCTGACGGAGCTTGGGGGTCTGAACTGAAGTCTGAGGAGGAATGGGGGTCTGATCTGAGGTCTAAGAAGGAATGGGGGTCTGATACAGAGGTCTGACGGAGCTTGGGGGTTTGAACTGAAGTCTGAGGAGGAATGGGGGTCTGATCTGAGGTCTCAGAAGGAATGGGGGTCTGATCTGAGGTCTAAGAAGGAATGGGGGTCTGATACAGAGGTCTGACGGAGCTTGGGGGTCTGATCTGAGGTCTAAAGAAGGAATGGAGGTCTGATACAGAGGTCTGACGGAGCTTGGGGGTCTGATCTGAGGTCTAAGAAGGAATGGAGGTCTGATACAGAGGTCTGACGGAGCTTGGGGGTCTGATCTGAGGTCTAAGAAGGAATGGGGGTCTGATCTGAGGTCTAAGAAGGAATGGAGGTCTGATACAGAGGTCTGACGGAGCTTGGGGGTCTGATCTGAGGTCTAAGAAGGAATCGGGGTCTGATCTGAGGTCTAAGAAGGAATGGGGGTCTGATACAGAGGTCTGAAGGAGCTTGGGGGTCTGAACTGAAGTCTGAGGAGAAATGGGGGTATGATAGGGGTCCGATATGAGGTCAGATGAGCTAGGGATTCTATCTTAAGTGCATCCTATGGTCCGGTGCGTCTTATGGACTGAAAAATACGGTGGCTCCAGGTGCTGGATTGAAAAATGTAGAATATATTTTGTGGCTCAACCCCTTTAAAAGAAGGCACTTCTTCTCTAATAATATCTTCAGTACATTTTTTACATATGTTTTACGTAGATTTCAATTCACAGAAATGATTCCACATCTAACAGATTTCTGTATAGATTTTAGTTTCACAGCGGCATCCTCACCACTCTATACAAAACCAGAGAAAGAGAGAGACAAGTGTTAGTCACCGCACTCTCACTGCAGCACTGATGCCTGGCAGTACAGAAGGCGGCATGGAAAATGTAAGAGATGGGTGCATTTTACTGGGGGCATCACTTGCTCTGGGCACTGGGCTCAGAACATAGGACTTGAGGTTACACCTAGGTTGGCTTTAAGCCTGACAAACATACCTGCTGGCTGCGGGCCGTCCCTGATCAGACATAATACAGGACTGGCGGCCAGAATATGCCGTCTAACATCCTACAAGAAGCAATGGCCCCTAAGACGATCTGCAGTCTCACAGGCCTCCACCTCCTTCTGACGTTCTCCGGGACTTGTTAGCTCTCAGCGCTGGCTATTTAAATCTCTGAGTGTAAGGAATGGGGGGGGAGGGGAGCGTCACGATGAATGGGACTGTGAGCAATGCAATCCATCACACCAAGGTACAGCTCATTTGCAGGTGTGAGTAATGGGCTCACGGTGGCACCATGGCAGTCACTGTGTGCATACACTGCCGCGCTGCGTCAGATAGCTAATTATACACATGTATGCCACCGATGACCACGTGGCAAGTCTGTGTCACCTCGGCAGGTGCAAAAAAAAAAAGTAATTAGGGTTAACCCTTCTCCCGCTGCGTGAGGCGATAAACGGCCAGGATACATGTAATATCTGTTTCCAGCCAGTGGAATATGGCTGTATATGACATTGAGAACCTACTGCAAATGGGGCCCAACTCCCAACACCCCCACCGGTCGGCTGTTGGACGGGGTCACGGCGCTCAGGTGCCGCATTCTACTCACTCTGTGTCACCAAGTCCATCGGTCACATGGGCTTTCATCAGAATAACCATATTCAAATGAATTAGATTGGGCTGCAATACCAAGAACAGCCACTAAACAATGTATGGCGCTGCGGTATGAACAGTTCGCTTCAAACAGCTGATCAGAGTGGGTGCTAGAAGATGGATATAAGATCAGATATTGATAAGCCGTCCTGAGGATAAATCATCAATAAATCCAGGAAAACCCCTTTAACTCATCTGTCACCCTAGACTATCAGGGATGGTAAGGATCTTAATAACCAAACCACAAGTGACCCCATCACGAGCCTAGAGCACCCGGAATAAAATACCTAACCACAAAAATGTTATCATTCCCATACTTCCTGGGAGTACAATATTGATGACCTATCCTCAACATATGTCATCAATATGTGATCCACCATCCGCAGGGATCCAAATCCTGGCATCATTGCCGATCTGCTGTTTGAAGAGGCTGTGGTGCTCCAGTGAGCGCTGCAGCCTCCTCATAGTATACCAAGCACAGCGCCGTACGTTGTGTAGTGGACGTGCTTGGTATTACAACCCAGGCCTATTCAATGAATGGGACTGAGCTGCACATAGGACATGTGACATCACTGGCCTTAATAGAGGCTGCAGCACTCAATGGAGCCTTGCGGCCTCCTTCAATAGCTGATAAGCCAAGGTGCCGGGTGTAGGACCCCCACCAATCAGATATTGATTACCTATCCTGATGATCAATATTCTACTCCCAGAAAACCCCCTTTAACCCCTAAATTACCTGGGGTCACAAGGGAAATGTTTTCAGGACTCTTTTAAACCGGCCTTTCATTTCTGATACATTGATATTTCTACCACGCTGTCTAAGAAAAGAGAGTTCCTTACTCGCAGGTCAGCCTCCTTGCCCAAGATGTCGTACAACAATGCTCCCTTTGAGGTGATTTCAGATGCAAGTTGTCGGGCCATCTTCAAATCAGTAATCTGAAGAAAAAAGGTGACGTGCAGTGATAATTGTGACCAATAACACCCAAAGCCAACAGCAACAACATATCAAGGGGGGGGGACACAACAATGTGATGCAAATAAACTTAAAAGCTATGTACACCTTTGGGAGCAATGGTTTTTTTAAAAAATAATATTGCATTATACTCATTTTGAGCTAAAAATCATTTTTTTAATTGGTCTTTATTAAAAATTTTGAGCCCCTTTCTCTGTACAGCCTTGAGATTCTCTAATAGCAGGCTCTGTATTTTTACTGTGCTCTGTCAGGCAGCCCTTATATTTGACATCCTAAACACTCATTATAGCTCAGTTCTAATCTTACTGATAAGTAGTTATGACCCTTTAGTTAACCCTTTGTGACAGAACGGCTGACTATTTTTAATAAAGACCAATTGAAAAAATTATTTTTAGCCCAAAACGAGTAAAATTCAATCATTAAAAAATTGCCCCCAAAGGCATACATAGCCTTTAAAGGGTTTCTCCAATTTGTACAATCCCAGCTTGTTAGAAGGGTTCCTTGACAATAAACAGACCATAAAGGACCCTAATGCTGGGACCTCCAGTGATCACAGAGGTAACCTAGCAGCCAGTGTACAAATTCCCTGCAGCACCACCACAGGAGAAATTAGGTATTACATTCAAATGAGTGTGCAGGACGGGTCCTCCAGAGCAAGAGATGCTCTTTGCAACTGATCTCAACTCCAGGACCAATGTGATCACTGTTACACTTCACACTGTCATGACCCCCTCTCCACCCCAAAAGTAGTAACTAGAAAATCCAACAATACTCACTTTGGTTCCTAAGTCAAACTTGAAGGTGGTCGTGTCCTCATCCCCGATCTGAATGTTATCAATGCCTTTGGTTTTCATTGCATTGTACAACACGGTGGTGACCTTCAGCAGCTCCTTCACAGAGTAGCCGTCCGCCTGGTACAGCTTCTTTGTGTTCAGCTTGATGTGAGCTTTAGTGGCCTGAAAAAAGTGAGAGGAACTTCAATATGAGATTGTGGATGTCCGACATCAAGAACCCCCGCCGATCATTGGTTTGAGGAAGCCAAAGAACTTACCGGAGCTTCAGTGAGCGCTGTGGTCCCCTTGCAGCTTACCAAACACAGCTCTGTCCATTTGATATTGGCTGTGCTTGGTATCGCAGCTCAGCCCCATTCACTGAGGTGCGCCTAGGTCATGTGACCAATGAATGTGATGTCACATGGCCATGGCTCACGGAGCACCACAGCATCTTCGTACAGCTCATCAGCAGGGGTGCTTGGTGTCGGACCCCCACCATCTCATACTGATGATAGGCAATCAACATGAAAATCATATTTTAACATCTTGTCAAACACCATTTTAACATCTTGTCTGCCAGCAGCCACCACCAGGGGGAGCTCAGTAGCTTACTGCATACTAACTACACATTGTACTTAAAGGGGTTTTCCGGGATTTTACTACTGATGACCTGTCCTCAGGATAGGTCATCAGTATCTGATCGGTGGGGCCCGACACCCAGGACCCGTGCTGATCAGCTGTTTGAGAAGGCACCGGCGCGCCCGTGAGCACCGTGGCCTTCTCTCAACTTTTCCTAGGCCAGTGATGTCACGTTCATTGGTCACGTGGCCTAGGAGCACGATACTAATCACAGCCGCTGTACAATGTATGACGCTGTGCTTGGTGAGTGGGGAGAAGGTAGCTGCGCTCACAGGAGTGCTGATACCTTTTCAAACAGCTGATCGGCGGGGGTCACCCCCACCGATCAGATACTGATGACCTGGAAAAATCCTGGAAAACCCCTTTAATAACAATGCTTCCTCTAGTGGTCGCTGTGGGCAGCTAACATGCAATCTTTGTCTATGCAGGATGTGACGGGCAGTGGGTATGGTAAACTGTACACTTGGTTTGACTTTGGGCTAGTCCTAAGGGCGTTATCCTGGCAGTTCTCTGGTGTTCACCCTTGAACCCCTAAACATGGATCTGGCCTTTGCTGAGGGACCCACTAGGCCGACACCCGGTGCACTACTTGCAGTCGGTAAACAGGTAGGGGTCAGGGCAGGCAGAGTTTACGCAAATCCATGAAACTATCCAAGGTCAGGGCAGGCAGTACGGTAGATAGGCTTAGGTCAGGGCAGGCAGTACGGTAGATAGGCTTAGGTCAGGGCAGGCAGTACGGTAGATAGGCTTAGGTCAGGGCAGGCAGTACGGTAGATAGGCTTAGGTCAGGGCAGGCAGTACGGTAGGTAGTCAGGGCAGTACGGTGATAGGCTTAGGTCAGGGCAGGCAGTACGGTAGATAGGCTTAGGTCAGGGCAGGCAGTACGGTAGATAGGCTTAGGTCAGGGCAGGCAGTACGGTAGATAGGCTTAGGTCAGGGCAGGCAGTACGGTAGATAGGCTTAGGTCAGGGCAGGCAGTACGGTAGATAGGCTTAGGTCAGGGCAGGCAGTACGGTAGATAGGCTTAGGTCAGGGAAGGCAGCGGAGAATCAGAGTCAGTTAACAGGCAAAAGTTCGGTATACAGGCAGACCTTCACTAGTAAACTAGGAACCTAAGCTCAGGCACAGAGTGAGAGGGCAGAGCAGCATTTACAGCAGAAGCAGCCATGCAGCTGCACACAGAGCAAGGAGAGGAGGGGAGTGGTGGTGAAGTAAAAAAAATGGGAGTAGTAGCAGTTCAACAAAAAATGTTCCCAAAAAAGTAACAGGGTAGTAACGGACACGGACCACTGATGTAACACAGGGGATTTGGAGCTCTGTATCAGCCAAATAGATCTGAGACTGCTAGGCAGATATATTAAGAAGTAAGTACACATTAGTCATTCACTTTAAGGGAGACTCAAAATTAATAGGACCACCAGCAGTTACATCCTTACATCTAAAGCTGCTTTTTTTTTTTTTTTTTAATAAAAAAAAAAATACTAGAATCAAATGCAGAATTTTTAACCTGGTTCCTTTGATTTGCCTTAAGTGAACGTTTCGCCGGATGCGCAGAACATAATGTCATACGCACACGAAGAGAAGCCACAGGATCACCGCGTCCTCCTGATTAAAAGGTGCACGGGGCGAGAGACATCGCCAATTATTAGATTAATGAGACGTACGCTGCACCGGGAGACCCCAAACATCAAAACTAATCAGCTCATTTTTTTCCCCTTCGTAATTGCTCAGAAAGACTGTGATTAATTGATGTAGGGAGTCTATAGGGGAATATAGGGCCTACAACGGATTCCCTAGGAATATAACATACAAAACTGTAGATATAGCTTTGTATCTCGATCATCTGGTGATAGATTCATTATATGTGACCGGAGAATTTCTTTCCCATCTGTGCTGTGCTATGGATGTCAAAGGCCAACCTGCCACATAAGACTACAGGGTCTACATTAAAGCATGGGTGTATAATAGACATAAATACCCAAGATCAAAGAGTCTTCATACAACATACAAGTGACTATGGAGCAGAAAACCAGCTTCATGATGATGGACATGGCAGGCGATCTGCCCTGAGGTCACTATAATAGTCTAGAGAACACTTCTTCATACAGATGGTTCCAGGTCCACCATGAAGGCCAAAAACACTAAGTGGTGTGCACCATGAAATGGATCTTGACGTTTTCAATAAGGTGCTTTATCCGACCGGGATATTATAGTTCAAGTAACTATTATTCTTGTCATCAAGTCGATTCTCACTCAACCATATGGACTGTGTTTCTTCTAAAGGGTTAGTCCCACCTTGAGATCCATTGGTTGTCAGGTTATCCCCCATACATCTGACAGCTGAAAACTCCAGGAGAAATGAAGTATACATAGTAGTATGGTGCCCATTCAAATGAGTGATCAGGTTGGGTCCTCCAGATCTGGTTTATTGTGTGAACCTCTCTCTAACTCACCTCTATACTCTAAATGGACAAACTGACAAGGATGGTCCCTGATTGCTGTGATAGCGCCCCTCCATGCTTCTATCTTTCCCTGAAGGTGGCCGTGCAACTTAAATAGCTATCAGCCAAGCCCTAGTTTGCCCCAACCTCACCATACGCAAGCTCAGCCAAGCATACACGTGAACTTGTTTTAACGTGAATTTGACAATTTGAGAATAAATAGGCTTAAACAGGCTAAGTGATAAAAAATATGTAGTAAGTGTGATTAAACATATATAAACAGATAAATCGCATACAGAATAGTAAAATAATAAGTAATAATAATAAATAATAATCAATCACGTGGCCTGAAATACAATGCAAAAGAGGGGGGACTCCTGCCGCCATGTTGTAGCACACACTTAGCCTGTTTAAGCTTATTTATTCTTAAATTCACGTTAAAACAGTACTCCATATGGAGAGAGGAGTAAGTTGCGGGCAGTCAAATCTGGTGGACATTTTATTTCATCTTGTTAGTACAAAGAATTGGGCATGTTGAAATCCAACTGCCCGATCCTTTTTTTTTTCTCCCAACATCTTCTGTCAGGGGAGAGTCAGGAGGACACCACCATACACATTAAACGGCTAGTGAGTTCTTCCAAAATTGGCAGGTTTGGCTGACACTCATCTAAAGTGCATGCCCAGCTTAACCCTTTCAAAGAATTACTTGTCCAATGACCTGGGTCTTCCCTGATCATCTGTGCCTCACGTGGAAAAGCGACTTTCTCCATGCTGTCCGCAGAGAACAAGGAAGCAATATTTTTTCTGCTTCGTTTCTTTACTCTTCAGTTCCCTCATCCGTACAGAGTCTCAGTAAATACCATCTCCTTAGTTTTTAATGTTTTCATTACACTTGAAGGCTTTCCTAGATCTTTCATCCTTGATATGGATGTCTTTACTGCACATTTTTGACAGCTGGATCTTTCTCAGTACAGATAAAAGATCATTTTCACCATCAGCTCCCAAGTTATCTAAGCCTGCCAATCTTAAAGGAGTTTTCTGGGATGCAGTGGGCCCTGCAAACCCACCTTAATTACACAGTACACACCTGTAGGAGAAAGCCTGTAATATACTTAAAGAGGCTCTGTCAGCATGATCAACCCTATTAAACCAAGCATACTGCCTGGTAGAGCTCATCATGCGGTTTAAAACAATAACTTTCATTTGTCTGTACGCTAAACAGCTGCAGATATATTTTATGTTTTTAATCATATGCAAATGAACAAATTGGAGCACCAGAGGATGGGGCTGTATCCTTCGAGCACTGCTTTTGTAACACCCCTGTGCGCTGCCACTCCTGCCTCCCCTTGATTGACAGGGCTAGACATCAACATGCTGTGGCAGAGCTGTGTCGTAGCATGTACATATCATATCCACTACTTATTGTAGCCTTACCATATTGAGAACAGTGGATTTCTATGCTTAGAAAGCTAATATACATATTACTGCTTTATTCATAGGCACAACATATGATTTTAATGAAACATTAATATGCGTTAGCTTTCTAAGCATAGAAAACTCACAGTCCTCAATATGATAAGACTGTAACCTGGAGATCAGTTGTCAGCCTTGCATGTAGAGATCCAATGTTTGAATCTTGGGAGTGACTTTAAGATTTTTTAACCCATTTAACCCATAATGAAAGTCTATATCCTTATCATATTAAAAATAATGTTTTTTATGCTTAGAAAGCTAATACATACTGCTAGTTTCTTTATAATCATATATTGTGTCTGTGAATAAACTAGTAATACGTTTTATGATTTGTTTCTAAGCATAGAAAAACACTAATCTCAGGTTATAGCTTTTATATATAAGTCTATTGGAACTTGAACTTACGATCTCTACATGCAAGCCTTACCATAAAGGGAAGAATGTTTTTTTTCTATACTTAGAAAGCTAATACATATTGGATTCTTTATAATCATATATTGTGCCTGTAAATAAAGCAGTGATATGTATATTAGCTTTCTAAACATAGAAAACCAACTCCTTTCGTTATGGTAAAGCTACAGTATGTACTGTATATGATATGTACATGCTAGGACACAGCTCTAGGACACAACTCTGCCTTCAGCATGCCGATGTCTAGCCCTGTCAAAGAACGGGAGGAGGAGCATGCAGAGCACAGGGGTGTTACAAAAGCAGTGCTCCAAAGATTCATCCCGGCCCCCTGGTGCTCCAATATGATCATTAGCATATGACTAAGAATGCAGAAATCTCTGCAGCTGTTTAGCATACAGAGAAAAGAAAGGCATCATTTTAATCAGTAGAATGGGCCCTACCAGGAAGTATGCCTGGTTTAATAGGGTTGATCATGCTGACAGGGCCTCTTGAACGTTTCAGAAGGATCGTCCAGTCACGTAACGCTCCTGTCCTGAAAATTCAGCTTCTGCTGATGTCACTTGCTTTACCAGATTTCTGACTTGGGCTATGGACGTGACGTCACTTTCTCTGTGTACGGAGCAGAACTATTCCTCTACCTGGTGCATGTGCAAACTCCTAAATCTAACTCATCTGCTCATGCAACAGGGAGAGGCCAACCGAATGAGCTCCATTTTTGGTGCCACATGAAAAAAGTGATCAGCTAACAAAACAAGCGTTCGCTCATCTGAAGGGTGATCTGGGTGAGCTTGTCTAGAGGATGATTTGGGTGAGCTCATCTGGAGGGAGATCTAGGTGAGACTGACCTGTTTGAAGGTGAGCTGGTCTGGAGGGAGATCTAGGTGAGGGCGAACTAGGTGAGGGCGGCTTGTCTGGAGGGTGACCTAGGTGAGCTCATCTGGAGGAAGATCTAGGTGAGGGAGAGCTCATCTGGAGGTATACCTGGGTGAGGGTGAGCTCGTCTGGAGGAAGATCTAGGCGAGGGTGAAGTAGGTGAGGGCGAGCTCCTCTGGAGGGTGACCTAGGTGAGCTCATCTGGAGGAGGATCTAGGTGAGGGAGAGCTCATCTGGAGGTATACCTGGGTGATGCTGAGCTCGTCTGGAGGGAGAGCTGGGTGAGGGTGAAATAGGTGAGGGCGAGCTCATCTGGAGGTCGACCTGGGTGAGGGTGAGCTTGTCTCATCTGGAGGGTCATCTGCGGCATGTTTACACAGGACAATGATTGGGAACCAGGCATGTTTCGATCATCATCTTTACTAAAAGGCTGCAGTACCACAGCTCGGCTCGTCCGGCTGCACAGATCTGTAGGATTTTATATACCATGGCAGCAATTGTCGTTAATTATAAGCAATTGCTTTGGCTCGCTAACATGAGGTGATCATGAGATTATTGAAATTATTGCATCGATCACAGTAATATCGTACCAGGACCCCCTCCACCCCCCGCTGCAGACTAACAGATATTGTCACCAAGAGATGACAGCTCTACTGTCCCCAATCTAAACACCTCCCTAAAGGAGTGACGATTGCAGTGGTGTAACTAAAAATGACTGAGCCCCAAAGCAAATTTTTGGGAAACTTCTTCAAAAAACCCTCAATCCTGTCGCTAGTCGAGATCGCTCTCTCAGACAAGGCCCAGCAGCCGCTCCGTCGGTTTCCTACAGTGTAATGGTATATAATGTCATTGTATTATACCGTTGAGGGGGCGCTGACAGTAAAATGTTTTAGTTCTCCTCCTGCGTGGGCCATTTCTGAGTTCGGGCCCCAAAGCATCCGCCTCCCCTATAGCTACGCCCCTGGTGGTATGATTTCTTATTGCTGACGTGTGGCGGTTTTTCTTATTTTTTTTATCCCAGGCTTCATTACTGTAACAATCACTTCTGTGTCATATTGCAGAACTACAGGCATTGAAGTGAATGGGAGCCTATCCTGAGGATAGATCATCAATATGTAGAGCCTGTAATAGCCCTTTAAAGGGGTATTCCCATCATAGACAATGGGGACATATTGCTAGGATATGCCCCCCCCCATAGTCTGATAGGTGCGGGTCCCAGAGGAGGTATATCGAGAATGGAGCGTGGAGCGCTGTGCCTGGAGGACCCCGGGTTTCCTGGGGTCCGGCCACCACCAGGCGCAGCTCCCATAGAAATAAATAGGATCACACCACGCATGCGCAGCCACCGCTCCCATTCATTTCTATGGAGCTGACAGAAATAGCCAAACCAGCGTTCAGCTATTTTCGGTGGCCCCATAGAAATGAATGGAGGGCGGCTGCGCATGCGTAGTTTTCCCAGCTCCGTTCTGGATATAGGTGCGGGTCCTATCAGACAATGGGAGCATATCCTAGCGATATGCCCCCATTGTCTGAGATGGGAATACCCCTTTAAATAAAGAGTATGGGTATTCCCAAATCACAACAGCCCCCCCCCCCCCCAAAGCCCATCCCACCTGGATGAAGTGGTCAGAGGTGATTGGGACTAAAAAAACAGCGTAGAATGGCTTACTTGGCGTTTTACAAAGTCCTGAACACCTTTACACGCCGCATCCAGGTGATAGTCGGGGATCTCGGAGGTTAGAGCCACATCTTTCAGACATTTGTGCCAGATCCTGCCCTAAAGGACTGCTCTGGAAAAAGCCATTTAAAGGAGCACTCCGATATGAAATTGTCTTTTTACGGTAATACATTACGGTGCTGTTATTACCTTTTTGTCTTCGATCGTGAAAGATCACGGTTTCCATCTGGACCATTGAGTCATATGATCCAATGATGACCCCCATGGGATTGGTGTCTCCAATTTTAAAAAGGCCTCCAGGCATGACCCACTTTCAGCTACACCCCCCTCCCTTCCCACGCTATCCTGATGTCACTTTGTAGTGTGGGAACATACGAAGGAAAGCTTAATCTTCCAGCAGGAGAGGAAGAAGATGCTCCAGAGGTGGCCGCCGAACGGGAACATGGAAGCAACGCTGGAAATGGGCCGTAGATGTTATTGAGAAGAATGAATCGCGCGAGAACCAGGGTGTAATGTACTCAAGAGGCCAAAAATGTAGTAATTGACTACAATCTCATTCCTGTAACCTTCTGTCACACAAAGATAAACCGAGGAACCAGTGGAAATATAAAGCAAGGCGGTCGACTTGGCAATTAATCACTCCTATGTGACAGGAGGGAGTCTGGTCCCTTTACGTCAATCAATCGGGAGAGCTTGTGCGCCGTAGATAAGAGGCTCTTCTCCTCGAGCGCTGAAGTGTTCTTGTGGAACAAAATTTAAAGGGGTTTTCAGATGACCTATCCTCTGGAACCCGGGACTCCCACCGATCAGCTGTCTGAGAAGGCACCGATGCTCCTGTGAGCGCCAAGGCCTTCTCTCTTTTTCCTAGGCCATTCATATGTCACGTATCCATTGAAGTGAATGGGGCTGAGCGCAATACCAATTAAAGCCACTATACAATGTACGGCGCTGTGCTATGTAAGCTGAGAGAAGGCCGTGGCGCTCCTGCAAGTGTCGGCACCTTCTCATACAGCTGATCGTCAAGGGTCCTGGGTGTTGGACCCCCACCGATCAGATACTGGTGACCTAACCAGAGAAGAGAGGAGAGATTCACCAGTTTATTTATGCCAGCTGTCTGGGATAAACATATTGAGCAAGTAAAGTGGGTGGGGAAGAGTGCCTCGTTTTCGTTTTTATTCAAAAAATTCCTCCAGAAAAAAAACCTGTGGAATAGTCAAAAATCGTATTGCTATGAGGCTCCATAATATCTGTGTAAGCTCCTGGTGGCAATGCGGGTAGACAATGTGAAGGAGCTGCAGTGCTGAGGCCCCCTTAAGTCTTAAAGGGGTTGTCCCACGAAAAATATTCTACAGTTTTCAAACCAGCCCCTGGATCTGAATACTTTAGTAATTGGATGTAATAAAAAATTTAGAATAGCCACTGATTTATCCAATAAAATGTATCTGTATAGCGCCACCTGCTGTTTGTTTTTTCTTATTTCTTTGACCTACTCACTGAGATGGCCGCACATGCTCAGTTTCATCCATCAGCTGCCTCCTGAGCTGTGATAGGGAGGGCATGGACACGCCTCCTGAGCTGTGATAGGGAGAGCATGGACACGCCTCCTGAGCTGTGATAGGGAGAGCATGGACACGCCTCCTGAGCTGTGATAGGGAGAGCATGGACACGCCTCCTGAGCTGTGATAGGTGGAGCATGGACACACCCCCTGAGCTGCAACAGAAAAGACACTCCCCTTGAGCTGTCAGCTTGATATAAATCTAGCAGAGCAATGAATGAGGAGATCTCTGGATCCATGTGAGGTACAGGGCTGGTTCTAGCTTTATTAGAAAGGTATTGTCATATACTGTATGATGCCTGATTTTTATTTTTTACATTAGTCATGGGAGAACCCCTTTAAGACCCCCACTGATCAATCAGATGGCAAATGCTGTAGATCTATAGTATACTAAGAGACAGCGACCACGCATCAGTTACTTCTTCACCAAAGAACTGAAGTAAATCAAGCATCTTGTTATTTCAGTGTATAGACATCGCTCAATCATCCATATGTTCTTATCAAGCGACGATGAAATCCACACTGAGCTAATTGCTTGGATGCAATCTCAGACATGAGGAGCTTCGATTCCCTGTGGCACCATTTATAGACTGGTAAAGCTGGTCAATAGTTGGCCTTGGGATCAAACAGTAGGGAAGGTGAATCCCTGCAGCAATCAGAATAATGGCTCTCATCTACATTCATGGCATTATATAAGCACAGATAACGTATATTGACCTGAACACACGTGATCAAAGTCCCGAAAAGCAATGTGGTCCAACATCTCAGGGTTCATGACGAAAGTCTCCGTTGTGTACATGCAGCCCACCCATGAGGGAGCAATACGTACACAGGGTGCTATCTGGGGGGCATCAGTTTTACAATGCAGAAAAGTCATATAAATAAGACTTACATAAGAGATGAGGGCACAAAGTAAAATCTATTACAATCAGACCAGAGTGTGGCAATAACCTTACCATGAACTGTGCGACCGCCTTAATGAAGAAAACTCTGTCCTGCTCTGTGTCCACATCCACGGGTAAGGTCATGTTAGGCTCATACCTGCATAGGAGACAATATAGGCAAAGTAATGTCAACAAGTAGGTTACCTAAATATCCACATCTAGCTCTGAGTAACTTTATAAATGCCTCATATTACTTATTACATATATACTTATGCTGAATTTTATACTCCAGAGCTGCACTCACTATTCTGCTGGTGCAGTCACTGTGTACATACATTACTTATCCTGTACTGATCCTGAGTTACATCCTGTATTATACTCCAGAGCTGCACTCACTATTCTGCTGGTGCAGTCACTGTGTACATACATTACTTATCCTGTACTGATCCTGAGTTACATCCTGTATTATACTCCAGAGCTGCACTCACTATTCTGCTCGTGCAGTCACTGTGTACATGCATACATTACTTATTCCTGTACTGATCCTGAGTTACATCCTGTATTATACTCCAGAGCTGCACTCACTATTCTGCTGGTGCAGTCACTGTGTACATACATTACTTATCCTGTACTGATCCTGAGTTACATCCTGTATTATACTCCAGAGCTGCACTCACTATTCTGCTGGTGCAGTCACTGTGTACATACATTACTTATCCTGTACTGATCCTGAGTTACATCCTGTATTATACTCCAGAGCTGCACTCACTATTCTGCTGGTGCAGTCACTGTGTATATACATTACTTATCCTGTACTGATCCTGAGTTACATCTTGTATTATACTCCAGAGCTGCACTCACTATTCTGCTGGTGCAGTCACTGTGTACATACATTACTTATCCTGTACTGATCCTGAGTTACATCTTGTATTATACTCCAGAGCTGCACTCACTATTCAGCTGGTGCAGTCACTGTGTACATACATTACTTATCCTGTACTGATCCCAGCAGGGATACATCCCCAAATGCAAATAGGTTGTGCAGCCTGGGAGATATCATCTCAGAAGGCTGCAGTATAGAGAGTGCAGCTCCGGATACTCAGGATTGTGCTGATGGAGTATGATATACTGACTGGTTACCACTTCCGCCACGACAGGTGAAAAAAAGAGGCTGTGAAACTGCATTTATTCATAAGCAGATTCTCATCGCATCTGAAAAGCAGAAGATTTAACCCAATGACAGTTTCAATAACTCCGGTGACGGAAATCAGAAGTAAGAAGAGGGAAGTGACTGACGCCGTTTCCAGTTTCTCACAAGAAACCTAAAAGTGAATAATTACAGATCCATTTATAGAAAACCTCATTGATGCCTTAGCGGGAGATCGTCCTGACGTGACTGCTCCCCCTTCTCTAACGGCGGCTCATCCCCCATCCAACTGCACACGTCTGACAGTCTGGTTGCTAAGAAAACACTGCCTAACAACCGTGCACACGACATATGGATGCAGAAGGCAGACGGAAGTCTTCATTTGTCCAACTCTCGGCCGTACCATGCAATGCATTGAAGTCCATAGGGCCGCAAAAAATGCGGATGCAACAAGGCCGGTATCCGTATTTTACGGCTCTGCAATTTGCAGACCGCAAAATCCATGCGCTCTTAGGCTAGTTTCACACTAGCGTTACTACGGATCCGGCGGGTGAAGGGGCCCGCCGAATCCATAGTGATAATACAACCTTGTGGATCCGTAATGAATGGATCCGGTTGTATTATCTTTAACCCCTTCACCCCCGGAGGTTTTTTCGTTTATGCATTTTTGTTTTGCGCTCCCTGCCTTCAAACAGCCATAACTGTTTTATTTTTCTGTTCACATAGCTGTATGAGGGCTTGTTTTTTGCGGGACAAGTTGTACTTTCCAACGCCTCCATTTAATATTGCATACGGTGTATTGGGAAGCGGGAAAAAAATTCCAAATCAGGTGAAATTGAAAAACGCTATTCCGCTACAGTTCTACGGGTTTCTTATTTACAGCGTTCGATGTGCATTAAAACTGACCCGTTACTTTCATTCTACAGGTCAGTACGAATCCGGTGATACCTAATATGTATAGTTTTTCCTGCGTTTTGATGGTGATAAAATAATTAGAAAGTTGCCCCTTTTTTTTTTTTTTTTTTTTTTGTCATATCTTGACCCCTATAACTTTTTGGTATTTATGTGTACGGAGCTGTATGGGGGCTCATTTTTTGCGGAGCGATCTGAAGTTTTTATTGATACCATTCTGGGGTGTGTATGACTTTTTGATCACTTTTTATTTATTTTTTTTTAGAAAAATAAAAGCGACGAAAAACGGCAAATTGCCATTTGGACGCTTTTTTCCGCCACACAATTCGCCGTATTGGAATTTTTTTTATATATTTTAAAAGTACGGGCGTTTTTGGTCACGGTGATACCCATGATGTCTATATTTATTGTTATTTAGGTATTTATTTTTTCATTATACGGAAAGGGGGGTGATTTGAACTTTTATATATTTTTTATTTTTTATATATTTTTTAACATTTTTTAAAAAATTTTCTGACTATTTTAAAGCTCAAATATGAGCTGATATATTGTGTTTTGTTTTTTTTCTTTATGAGCAATCAGGGATTTACTAGATGGAGTTAAATCCCATAATTGCTCATTTCTTATCCTGGCCTGCCATCTAGTGGCCAGAATAAGAATTGCAGTTTGAAAACTGTAATCCTCACCAGCGAGGATTACAGTTTTCATATGGTGTACAGACACCCCGATTGGCCACTCGGGGCATCTGTACACCACCCGAAAGTGTACGCTTCCGGGTTCAGACGCATCCTGATGCCATGATCACGGCATCAGAAGGCCCTAGAAGACGCCGCCAATGGCGGTAAGTAGCGGCAAGTCTCTGCTGTTAGAAACAGCAGAGACTTGCCGGCCATGACGCCCGCCGCACCCGCGAGCGGGCGTCATGTCACCGCACCAGCGCCGTACATGTACGGCGCTGGTCGGGAAGGGGTTAACATCTTTTAAACGGATCCGGAATTAACTCCATTGAAAGTCAATAGAGGACGGATCCGTTTACCATTGTGTCACACCAAACGGATCCGTCCCCATTGACTTGCATTGGGGGGTCATTCCGGATCCGTCTTGGTGCAGATACCTGGACCGGAGAGCAGCATGCAAAGCTACAAAGTTACCAACATTTGTGTTGGTGAATTTAATTCCTTCCCGCACGACACGCCCAAAAACTAATCCAGAACACCCACTTATGGGCGTGGTTTACATACGCTCTAACCATAGCTTTTAAGGACCTTCAATGATGTCATGACCATGTGATCAGTCACATGGTTTAGGAGGAGACAGGCTGTTTGTGTGATCCTAACCATGTGACTGATCACATGGTCATGACATCATTGAAGGTCCTTAAAAGCTATGGTGAATGGAGTGTTTCTTCTCTGCCTGGTCCTGTCAATCAACAGAGCCTCTAGGAGCAGGGGTAACGCCCCTTGCACCTAGAGGCCTTATTAGCATAAAATAAAAGTTCATTTTATATAAAAATGGGGGCACCAGTAAATAAAACAGATATATATTTGGAATCAGGTGACATTAGCACATCTCTAATGTCAGCCTGATTCATACCGAAAAAACTGGTGACAGAAACCCTTTAAGCCACATCCTTACCAGTGAGATAAGAATTTAGCTATAACCAGTGTTTATAAGGTCAGAGATAAGGAGCCGTCAGACACCACAGTGAATACAGACAGCCTGCTGCTAGAGAATCTCAAGGCTGTACAGAGAAAAGGGCTCAACATTTTTAATAAAGACCAACTGAAATAATGATTTTTAGTACAAAATTAATACAATACAATAATAAAAAAAAATTGCAAGTAGCCTTAAAATATCTGATTTTCGGGGGTGTGACAATCTGCCCCCCTTCCCCACCACCACCAATCAGATGCTCTCCAGCGGCTCTGGAAATCAGCGCTGAACTGCAGCGCCATCCATTGTGTAGTGGGGGGAGCTGGTTACTGCAGCGCTGCTCCCACTGACCCGTCCACTACACAATGGATAGAGCTGTGTAGTACCAGCAACGACTGCGGCTGATTGGCGGGAGTTGCAGGGTGTCAGACCCCCACCAATCTGATACTGATGGCCTATCAATATAAAAAATGCTGAAAAACCCCTTTAAGGCTGAACTGTGATTGGCTGCTAAGTAATACATGTATATCTTGTACCTTTTCACCAACCAAATAAGAACTTCGGAGACCAGAGAAAAGTTTGGGCTACGGAAATTCTCCATGGAGATGAGGCGAGGGTAGCCGAGCGCCCGCATCATTTCTGTGAAATCTGAGGAAAGAGGACAAAATGCATAGATGACATGCGTGCTTCAATTAACTTTATTTACAATGCACTGGAGAACGCTGATAAATACACAATGCAGAACTCCTTGAAGCCCCTCCTATCAGAACCGGTCTGGTCATGGGTGCAATGGAGGGGAATCATTTATCCCCCCGGCCTTGAAAATCCATCGGCAGAATCCAGGCTGTGTCAGAGTCTGATTCCATCATCACTGCCCGTCTCTTACTCCTTCTCGGATGGCGAGCGCCGTAATACTAGTGTACGGAGGAATCGCTTTTCATGCACTTGCCTAACAGAGTCCTCTGAAGACTCGTCCTCTATAATGCACTCGTTATAATGAGAGGGAGGAATTCATTTATGTAAACCGCAGAACGTTCTCTCCATGTGGAAAATATTTAAAGTGCTTTTTCTCCACTGCACCAGCCTCCGATGTGCGGTACATCAGCCATAATTATCACCCTGAAGAATTATCTATACACTTAACTTCCTCCATTCAAGGACCTCAATAATAACGCACAAGGCTGTTATGCAATGCAGTAACTGCCTCCCCTCCACTATAAAAATCATAATCCCAAAGCAAAGGGTGCTGTCATGGGGGCCTGCAGCCATGTCATACACTACAGCTGTGGAGATGATTGAAATGCGATGTCATGGGAGCCTGCAGCCATGTTATATACTACATCTGTGGAGATGATTGAAATGCGATGTCATGGGAGCCTGCAGCCATGTTATATACTACATCTGTGGAGGAGATGATTGATGGGTGATGTCATAGGGGCCCGAAGCCATTTCATATACTACAGCTGTGGAGGAGATTATTGAAGGGCGATAACATGGGAGCCTGTAGCATAAGAGCCTGTGGAGGAATTACTGAATAGTGCTGTCATGGGGGCCTGCAGCCATGTCATACACTACAGCTGTAGAGAAGATGATTGATGGATGATGTCATGGAGGCCCGAAGCGATGTCATATACCACAGCTGTGGAAGAGATTATTAGAGGGAGATGTCATGGGGCCTGCAACCATGTTATAAACTACAGCAGTGGAGGAAATGACTGAAAGGCAATTTAATGGGGGTCCGTAGCCATGTCACACACAACAGCTGTGGAAGAGATGATTGAAGGGCGATGTCATGGGGGCCTACAGCTGTGGAGGAGATTATTGAAGGGCGATAACATGGGAGCCTGTAGCATAAGAGCCTGTTAGCATGCGAGCCTGTGGAGGAATTACTGAATGGTGCTGTCATGGGGGCCTGCAGCCATGTCATACACTACAGCTGTAGAGAAGATGATTGATGGATGATGTCATGGAGGCCCGAAGCGATGTCATATACCACAGCTGTGGAAGAGATTATTAGAGGGAGATGTCATGGGGCCTGCAAACCATGTTATAAACTACAGCAGTGGAGGAAATGACTGAAGGGCAATTTAATGGGGGCCCATAGCCATGTCATACACAACAGCAGTGGAAGAGATGATTGAAGGGCGATGTCATGGGGGCCTGCAGCCATGTCATACACTACAGCTGTGGAGGAGATGATTGAAGGGCGATGTCATGGGGGCCTGCAGCCATGTCATACACTATAGCTGTGAAGGGAGATGTCAAGGGGGCCTGCAGCCCTGTCATATACTACAGCTGTGGAGAAGATGATTGAAGGGCGATGTCATGGGGGCCTTCAGACATGTCATATACTACAGCTGTGGAGGGAGATGTCGGGGGGGGGGGGTTGGGTGTTCCAGTCATGTCATATACTACATCTATGGAAGAGATGATTGAAGGGCGATGTCATGGGGGGCCCGCAACTACATCATACACTACAGCTGTGGAGGGAGATGTCATGGGTGCCTGCAGCCATGTCATACACTACAGCTGTGGAGTAGATGATTGATGGGTGCAGTCATGGGGGCCCGCAGCCATGTCATACACTACAGCTGTGGAGTAGATGATTGATGGGTGCCGTCATGGGGGCCCGCAGCCATGTCATACACTACAGCTGTGGAGTAGATGATTGATGGGTGCTGTCATGGGGGCCCGCAGCCATGTCATACACTACAGCTGTGGAGGAGATTATAAAGACATGGTGCTGACACTATTATGATCGGTCATTATACGACACTACTTTTTTATTATTGGCTTGTAGAAAACGCTGTGCACATATCTGAGAAGGCATTTTCTAGTCACTCAACATTTTTTTTCAGACTTTTTTTTCCCCATCATGTACACCGCTGAGGCCAGTGAATGACCGTGGTGGTCCACATGACAACAGACTGGATGTCACAGTTCCGTTCCACAAAGGACTAGTAGTGGCAGGTATGGGCCCCTCAGCCCTCGAACATGCTGCTTGGAAGAGGTGGCTGACTTTTTCTTTAATGATCTGGCTCTTAAAGGGGACGTCCAGAATTTTTACCAAGCAAAGGCGCACCAGGGACTATTTTAGGGCATTTGAAGGGCACTGTGTTCTGTGTCTTACTATGGGAAACATGGGCGACAATGACAACGCTAATGTGACAAACCTGTGCTGTATAAAGAGCTCCTGGTAATGCATGGCCACCAAGAGAGAGACTGATGGATATGTCTTATATGGGGGCAGCAACTTCAGACACCCTAGCTGTTGAGGAACTACAACTCCCAGCATACACACTAGAAGGTGTGCATGCTGGGGGTGGGGGTCGTAGTTTCACAGCAGGAAAAAAAGACCAATCACAAAATAGGAGTCATCTCAGGCAAACAGGTCAGGTCCATATCAACCAATCAGATTGCGGCTTTCATCATGCAAGGCAGAGAGCAGGGATCTGATTGGCGGCTCCGCCACTGAAGCCTTTTAAACGATAAACATCATCAGAGCGCTCTCCTGTGACTTCATCCACACTCAGCGTTATATCTGAGGATGGGGTGAATTATCACTATAGAGCGGGGCTAGAAAGAAAAGAGGATAAGACGCAGCTCTTACTCCTTAGATCCCGGTAAGACATGGTGCCGTGTCCCGCTTCACGATAAGATGACTGCAGCGACTAGGCCGTTACCAGGTGGAGGCGTTTCGCTGCCATGACAACTAATGCGGGTACGGATGCTCTTTCAGACCAGAAAGCAGTGGCGCGAAGACTAGAGCATGCGCATTATACATTTTTTTATTTCTTTATGCTGGTGAAATTTGGTCGCTTGCAAGCGGGGATGCAGGAACTGAGTTTAAAGCCAAAAATTCAGCAGTGCCCCGATAACAATGCCCGCAACAGTTCCTAATAAAAAAAAAAAAAAAAGCTTGTGTGCATCCCGTCTGTGTGGTTATTTTTCTGCATTATTCATGTACTGTGACATCACTGGGTTTATTATCTCTGTATTGTGATATCACTGTGTTTATTATCTCTGTACTGTGACATCACTGTGCTTATTATCCCTGTACTGTGACATCACTGTGCTTATTATCCCTGTACTGTGACATCACTGTGTTTATTATCCCTGTACTGTGACATCACTGTGTTTATTATCTCTGTACTGTGACATCACAGTGTTTATTATCTCTGTACTGTGACATCAATGTGTTTATTATCTCTGTACTGTGACATCACTATGTTTATTATCCCTGTACTGTGACATCACTGTGTTTATTATCCCCGTACTGTGACATCACTGTGTTTATTATCCCTGTACTGTGACATCACTGTGTTTATTATCTCTGTACTGTGACATCAATGTGTTTTATTATCTCTGTACTGTGACATCACTATGTTTATTATCCTGTACTGTGACATCACTGTGTTTATTATCCCTGTACTGTGACATCACTGTGTTTATTATCTCTGTACTGTGACATCAATGTGTTTATTATCTCTGTACTGTGACATCACTGTGTTTATTATCCCTGTACTGTGACATCACTGTGTTTATTATCCCTGTACTGTGACATCACATCACTGTGTTTATTATCTCTGTACTGTGACATCGCTGTGTTTATTATCCCTGTACTCTGACATCACTGTGTTTATTATCTCTGTACTGTGACATCACTGTGTTTATTATTCCTGTACTCTGACATCACTGTGCTTATTATCCCCGTACTGTGACATCACTGTGTTTTTTTTTATCCCTGTACTGTGACATCACTGTGTTTATTATCTCTGTACTGTGACATCACCCTGTTTTATTATCCCTGTACTGTGACATCGCTGTGTTTTTATTATCTCTGTACTGTGACATTACTGTGCTTATTATCCCCTGTACTGTGACATCACTGTGTTTATTATCTCTGTACTATGACATCACTGTGTTTATTATCTCTGTACTGTGACATTACTGTGCTTATTATCCCTGTACTGTGACATCACTGTGTTTATTATCCCTGTACTGTGACATCACTGTGTTTATATATCTCTGTACTGTGACATCACTGTGTTTATTATGTTGTATTATCCCTGTACTGTGACATCGCTGTGTTTTATTATCTCTGTACTGTGACATCACTGTGCTTATTATCCCTGTACTGTGACATCACTGTGTTTATTATCTCTGTACTGTGACATCACTGTGTTTATTATCCCTGTACTGTGACATCACTGTGTTTATTATCCATGTACTGTGACATCACTGTGTTTATTATCTCTGTACTGTGACATCACTGTGTTTATTATCCCTATACTCTGACATCACTGTGTTTATTATCTCTGTACTGTGACATCACTGTGTTTATTATCCATGTACTGTGACATCACTGTGTTTATTATCTCTGTACTGTGACATCACTGTGTTTATTATCCCTATACTCTGACATCACTGTGCTTATTATCCCCATACTGTGACATCATTGTGTTTATTATGTCTGTACTGTGATATCACTGTGTTTATTATCCCTGTACTGTGACATCACTGTGTTTATTATCTCTGTACTGTGACATCACTGTGTTTATTATCTCTGTCGCTGCCCTTAGAGAGCATACTTACCAACCTTCTAGCTGATACATATAAGTTCGCCCCCCAAATGTACCCAAGAACGCCCACTTATGAGCAGAATTTACATAAGCCCCACCCATTTTCATCCAAGGACAGACCAAATCTTCCACAACGGTCTCAAAAAATTAAGGACACTCCCTCCAAATTTGGGACTGTTGGCGACTATGAGAGTGAAGAACTACCGGCTGCATGTAATTCCACGTCTGCCCTGTCGTGGCCGCTGGAGGACACAGGAGGTTGGTGAGACCGCCTAACTTTGCGATCCATGAGGTGTAATAATGCCCCCATCACCTCCTGTTCACCTCAGGTGGTCTCGTTCTTCATACAGAGCGCATCCACCGCAATCAGACATCAGGTGCTGTGCGCTCACAGTCATCAAAGGTGTTTTGTTCAAGGCCAAAATATAAGCGGTAATAAACATATTCCATTCACCGTTTGTTTGCGAGAGAAACTTCTAAATCATTTATTCTTTGAGAGTCAAGGCTACAGAAGTGAGGTGAGACACTGTCTACACAGCCTGCGCCTCGAGAGAGAAGACATCTACATACACAGCTGTAAAATCCTAACAAGTCACATTATTCAGCTTAAAGAATAACCTTATAAATACTTTTCACCATTTACTGTATTATTTATTATCCGGATTCTGCAGGCTTCAGAGCTGAAATTTCTCAGCCCGCTCTAGTGCTTGGCATTATAATAAGTGTGGCCTTCACACCAGTACAGTCTTGTAGAAAAACAACTTTCCCAATGCATTAAAGAAACTGTTAGGGGGCAGAATAGTGAGTGCAGCTCTGGAGTATAATACAGGATAAAACTCAGGATCAGTACAGGATAAGTAATGTATGTACACAGTGACTGCACCAGCAGAATAGTGAGTGCAGCTCTGAAGTATAATACTGGATGGAACTCAGGATCAGTATAGGGTACGTAATGTATGTACACAGTGACTGTACCAGCAGAATAGTGAGTGCAGCTCTGGAGTATAATACAGGATGTAACTCAGGATCAGTACAGGATAAGTAATGTATGTAAACAGTGACCCCACCAGCAGAATAGTGAGTGTAGCTCTGGAGTATAATATAGGATGGAACTCAGGATCAGTACAGGATAAGTAATGTATGTACACAGTGACCCCACCAGCAGAATAGTGAGTGCAGCTCTGGAGTATAATACAGGATGTAACTCAGGATCAGTACAGGATAAGTAATGTATGTGCACAGTGACCCCACCAGCAGAATAGTGAGTGCAGCTCTGGAGTATAATATAGGATGGAACTCAGGATCAGTACAGGATAAGTAATGTAATGTATGTACACAGTGACTGCACCAGCAGAATAGTGAGTGCAGCTCTGGAGTATAATACAGGATAAGTAATGTATGTACACAGTGACTTCACTAGCAGAATAGTGAGTGCAGCTCTGGAGTATAATACAGGATAAGTAATGTATGTACACAGTGACTTCACTAGCAGAATAGTGAGTGCAGCTCTGGAGTATAATACAGGATAAAACTCAGGATCAGTACAGGATAAGTAATGTATGTACACAGTGACTCCACCAGCAGAATAGTGAGTGCAGCTCTGGAGTATAATACAGGATGTAACTCAGGATCAGTACATGATAAGTAATGTATGTAAACAGTGACTGCACCAGCAGAATAGTGAGTGCAGCTCTGGAGTATAATACAGGATGGAACTCAGGATCAGTACAGGATAAGTAATGTAATTGACTACACCAGCAGAATAGTGAGTGCAGCTCTGGAGTATAATACAGGATGTAACTTAGGATCAGTACAGGATAAGTAATGTAATGTATGTACACAGTGACTCCACCAGCAGAATAGTGAGTGCAGCTCTGGAGTATAATACAGGATGTAACTTAGGATCAGTACAGGATAAGTAATGTAATGTATATACACAGTGACTGCACCAGCAGAATAGTGAGTGCAGCTCTGGAGTATAATACAGGATGTAGCTCAGGATCGGTACAGGACATAATTGCTGTACTTTGTAATGGTACTCGATAGACTAAGGTCCACTCCACACTTGTGATAAAACAGGGCATGTGACTGCTCTGCAAGGCTGGGGCATATTATGCATCAATTATGTCATTCGTCCCCCGTGATAATCAGGTCGCCTTCTGGCATCGCATGTTGAAAAGTGATGTCAGGATGGTGCCATGGGGTATCAGGGAATAATCCAAAAAGGGGTTTTACAGACCAGACAGCCCTTGTATTGTTTGTCATCTCATGTAAGCGCTGCGGAAAGACACACTAAGATGCATTATGTTCGCATGCAGACTCCATGCGATATAGATGGGGCCAGAAAGCCTTGCCTTTGGCGTAAAGTCATCAGTCCATTAAAATTATGCAAAGTGTTCTCAATGTAACAGCGACGTCAGGGATGTAGCCAGAGGGCACTGAGCTGGCAGGAGACCCAGTCTGTGCCACTTATCTCAGGGCTACCATAATGATGTTGACAAGAGGCACCCTGGGGGGGTAGGGGGTCTGTATATATCATCTTCCTGTAAGTCCTAATAAACGGTCCAAGGATGCCAGTGTCAAGTACAGTCTCCTCATTACTAGTCGTCTAGAATCTATTGAAGAATACGTACAGCTGGGAAACAACCTGGATTCTGCCCATACATACAGAGGCATCTCAATTAATTAGAATATCATCAAAAAGTTGTTGTTTTCAGTAATTCAGTTAAAAAAGTGACCCCCATATATTATATAGAGTCATTACAAACAGACAGAAATTTTTCAAGTGTTTCTTTCGGTTAATTTTGCTGATTATGGCTTTCAGCCAAGGAAAACCCAAAATTCATTATCTCAGAAAATTAGAATATTATATTAGACCAACTGTAATTTTTTTTTTTAAACACAGAAATGTTGGTCAAATGAAAAGTATGTCCAGTAAATGCACTCAGTACTTGATCGGGGCTCCTTTTGCATGAATGACTGCATCAATGCGGCGTTGCATGTGGACGATCAGCCTGTGGACCTGCAGAGGTGTTATGGACGCCCAGGTTGCTTTGATAGCCGCCTTCAGCTCGTCTGCATTGTTGGCTCTGGTGTCTCTCATAGATTCTCTATGGAGTTAAGGTCAAGCGAGTTTGCTGGCCGATCAAGCGCAGTGATACTGTGGTTATTACACCAGGTATCGGTACTTTTGGCAGTGTGGACAGGTGCCAAGTCCTGCTGGAAAATAAAAATTCCATCTCCAAAAAGCTTGTCGGCAGAGGGAAGCATGAAGGGCTCTAACATCTCCCGGTAGACGGCTGCACTGACTTTGGTCTTGATAAAACACAGTGGACCTACCCCAGCAGATGACATGGCTCCCCAAACCATCACTGGTTGTGGAAACCTCACACTAGACCTCAAGCAGCTTGGACTGAGGGCCTCTCCACTCTTCCTCCAGACTTTGGGACCTTGATTTCCTTTCATCTGAGAACACCTCTGACCACTGAGAACAGTCCAGTTCTTTTTCTCCTTGGCCCAGGTAAGACCCTTCTGGCATTGTCTATTGGTCATGAGTGGCTTGACACATGGAATGTAAAACTGTCATTCTTCTGGATCTCTCTGCAGCATCTGACACAGTAGACCATAAACTCCTCCTCACCATGCTCCACTCGATTGGTCTTAAAGACACTGCTCTCTCTTGGTTCTCTTCTATCTCTCTGGCCGCTCCTTTAGTGTATCCTTCGCTGGCTCTTCTTCTTCTCCTCTCCCTCTTGATGTTGGCGTTCCTCAGGGCTCAGTACTAGGTTCTCTACTCTTCTCCCTCTATACAGCCCCCATTGGACAGACTATCAGTAGATTCGGCTTTCAGTACCATCTCTATGCTGACGACACCCAACTATACACTTCATCCCCCGAAATCTCCCCTGCTTTACTCCAAAACACCAGTAATTGTCTGGCAGCTGTGTCTAACATCATGTCCTCTCTGTATCTAAAACTAAACCTCTCCAAAACTGAACTTCTTGTCTTTCCCCCATCTACTAACCCACCTAATCTTGATATTTCAATGTTGGTCTGTGGTACTATCATAACTCCGGTGCAACGTGCCCGCTGTCTCGGGGCAACTTTTGACTCTGATCTTTCCTTTGTTCCCCATATTCAAACACTTACACGCTCTTGTCGTCTGCACCTCAAGACATTGCTAGAATCCGCCCTTTTCTTATGGTGGAAACGGCAAAAACTCTTGTTGTTGCCTTGATTCACTCTTGTCTTGACTACTGCAACACATTACTAATCGGTCTCCCTCTCTCTAAACTCTCCCCCCTTCAGTCTGTCCTAAATGCTGCAGCCAGGCTCATCTATCTGTCCTCCCGTTACAGTGATGCTACTATTCTATGCCAGTCACTTCACTGGTTGCCCATCCACCACAGAATACAGTTCAAACTTCTCACCCTCACCCACAAAGCTCTCCACAGTGCTGCCCCTCCATACATCTCTTCCCTCATCTCCGTCTACCACCCTACTCGGCTCTCCGTTCTGTATGCCCTTCACACGAGCGGAGACTCGCATGTCTCCCGCAACGCATCTACACTCTTCCCTCATCTCCGTCTACCACCCTACTCGTGCTCTCCGTTCTGTTAGTGACCTAAGATTAATATCCTTCATAATTCGTACCTCTCACTCCCGTCTTCAAGACTTTTCTCGAGCTGCACCTACTCTCTGGAATGCTCTGCCCCTGAATATTAGGTCAATTCACAACTTCCCTACCTTCAAACGTGCCCTAAAGACACATCTTTTCAGGCAGGCTTATCAAGCTTCCTAAAATGACCTTTCCCCAACTAATCCACTCCCCCACCCGGGACCGGTTTTAGACAAAACGTGGCCCTGGGCAAAATCAAAAAAGTGGGGCCCCAAATATTGTAATAATGTACTAAAAACACAGTTACGTTCTGTCGATTCCGGCAATCCCTCACAGATTTACACCCCATGAAGTCCTCACACAGTTCTTCACCCTCATGACCCCAGAATACACCACATGCCCCCTCCCTTCACAGCAATGAGTTCCCCTCACTCACAGCATCTGAGAGTGTTAAAAACCGGAAGCGTGGGATTCCTCTTCAGGCGCACTTTCCCCCAGCGGAGATTGGGGAAAGCACCCTGTCAAAATAAGCTAGCCTGTACTAGCTTCCAGGCTTATTGTTGGTATACCCAGTTCAGGCCACGAATGGCGCACTGAAATGTGATATAGTGATTCTATACAGACTAAGGGCTCAGACACCCCACGAACGTGTGCCGGCCGTAGAGCCCGTGTGCGCGGGCCGCATACGGCGGGTCCGACAATAAACGGCACCGTCGTGGTGTAGCCAGCATTCCCCGGATTCCGGACCCATTCACTTCCAATGGTTGCGATCCCGGGAGATGCGGAGCGGAGGCACGGATCTGAACAGACCACGGAAGCACTACGGTGTGCTTCCGTGGTGTTCTGGCCATCCTCCACGCAACCGACAAAAAAGTAGCGCAAGCACTACTTTTTTGCGGTGCGGACCCTCGGATGCGGATCGCGGACCCCATTCAAGTGAATGGGTCTACGATCCGCATGCGGTGGCCTCACGGTCAGTGCCTGTGCATTGCAGACCGCAGTTTGCGGCCCGCAGCACGGGCACGGCCGGCACACATGAGGCCTAATAGAGCAATTTACTGTTGATGAGTTGTGGTCCACTTGGGGGACTTAAGAAAAAGTAAAAAAAAGTTTTGAAAACACCTTAAAAATTTTAAAATCACCCCCATTCCCCCCCCCAAAAAAAAAACAAAAAAACCAAAATAAAAATAGCATTATGGGTATCGGCGCATGCAAAAATGTGAAATTCACGTTTTTTTTCATCACTTTATCTCCCAAGAAAATTGTTCAAGTCATACACTTAAAAAGTGTTCAAGTCATACACACCCCAAAATAGTACTGTCAAAAATGACAGATCGCCTCGCAAAAAATGAGCCCCCAGACAAAAGTTATGAGGGTCAAAATATCGCGATAATTTTTTAAGAAGTGAGTCCTAATGAACGGGTTCTTCTAGGGTTGCCACCTTTCCCAACAAAAAATACTGGTTACACAAGTTAAAAAAGTTGGTGTGAGTTAAAACGGGTGTTATTTGATCATATTTTATGTTTTGGCCAAATTTTTTTGGGGGAAATAAAGTCAAACATTTCATTGTTGGGGACACCCTATGTATTTAAGTTTTATTTGACCTCTATTTTTAGAATGTTCCTATGGGGATTTGAACTCCCAACCATCTACACTAAAGGTAAGAACCTTACCCACTGTGCTATAAAGCTCAATGCTAAGTCACTGTTGAAAAACCTCATAGAGGCTTCTCTTGTATTAAAAACCTCATAGAACATAGAACATTGCCCTGTTTGCTCCCCCCAATGCCTGCCCTGCCCCCACCAACTCCTCTGGCCTGAACTCGATCCTCTAATAGTCCCGAAGCAGATTGGCCGGCACCACACAGCGAGCAGGGCTAGTGTTTCAGTTGTATATTAGCCAGTTGTTTTTGTATTGTACAAGAACCCTATGATTTTGTAAAGCGCTGCGGAATAAATATTATTATTATTATTTTTTTATTTTGGTAAGGGACCAGGACGACTGATTCTTTCATGTACACAGATCAGTCGTCCTGGTCCCTTTGTAGAGAAACAGCCCCAAAGCATGATGTCGCCACCCCCATGCTTCACAGTAGGTATGGTGTTCTTTGATTGCATTCACTCTCCTCCAAACACGAGTTGTGTTTTTACCAAACAGTTCTACTTTGGTTGCATCTGAGCATATGACATTCTCCCAATACTCTTCTGGAACATCCAAATGCTCTCTAGCAAACTTCAGATGGGCCCGGATATGTACTGGCTTAAAGGGATTCTGTCACCACCATTTTGCATATTAAGTTATTTATACCACTGGATTTCTCTTATCATAAGGATCCCCAAATGGTTATTGTTATAGGGCCTAGATGAAGATTTGTGGTGTAAAAATCCTTTTTTATCTACTGTCAATCACTTACATTAAGGGGCCCAAGGGGAGTTGACCATGGTTGCTGGAGCCTGGGCTCGGCGATTCCGTTGGAGCCCCGGACCGCCCACCTAATAAATATTTACTTCACTGAGTGAAGCTCCGACGCGGCAATTGATGTACTGCGCCTGCGCAGCCCCGGACGGCACACCTAATTAATATTCACTTCACTGAGTCAGTGAAGCTCCGACGCGGCACTGCGCCTGCGCGGGATTACAGCCGCCGCCGGAGCTTCACTGACTCAGTGAAGTGAATATTAATTAGGTGTGCCGTCCGGGGCTGCGCAGGCGCAGTACATCAATTGCCGCGTCGGAGCTTCACTCAGTGAAGTGAATATTAATTAGGTGGGCGGTCCGGGGCTCCAACGGAATCGCCGAGCCCGGGCTCCAGCAACCATGGTCAACTCCCCTTGGGCCCCTTAATGTAAGTGATTGACAGTAGATAAAAAAGGATTTTTACACCACAAATCTTCATCTGGGCCCTATAACAATAACCATTTGGGGATCCTTATGATAAGAGAAATCCAGTGGTATAAATAACTTAATATGCAAAATGGTGGTGACAGAATCCCTTTAAGCAGGAGGACACGTCTGGCACTGCAGGATCTGAGTCCCTGGCGGCGTAGTGTGTTACTGACGGTAGCCTTTGTTACGTTGGTCCCAGCTTTCTGCAGGTCATTCACTAGGTCCCCCCCATGTGGTTCTGGGATTTTAGCTCACAGTTCTTGTAATCATTTTGACCCCACGGGGTGAGATCTTGCATGGAGCCCCTGATGGAGGGAGATTATCAGTGGTCTTGTATGTCTTCCATTTTCTAATTATTGCTCCCACAGTTGATTTCTTCACACCAAGCTGCTTGCCTATTGCAGATTCAGTCTTCCCAGCCTGGTGCAGGTCTACAATTTTGTTTCTGGTGTCCTTCAACAGCTCTTTGGTCTTCACCATAGTGGACAGTGTGACTGTTTGAGGTTGTGGACAGGTGTCTTTTATACTGATAAGTTCAAACAGGAGCCATTACTACAGGTAAAGAGTGGAGAACAGAGGAGCCTCTTATAGAAGAAGTTACAAGTCTGTGAGAGACAGAAATCCTGCTTGTTTGTAGGTGACCAAATACTTATTTTCCACCATAATTTGCAAATAAATTCTTTAAAAATCAGACAATGTGATTTTCTGGATTTGTTTTCTCATTTTGTCTCTCATAGTTGAGGTCTACCTATGATGTCAATTACAGGCCGACCTCATCTTTCTAAGTGGGAGAAGTTGCACAATTGGTGGCTGACTAAATACTTTTTTCCCCTCTGTATAGAGGTAGTGATACTGACCATTTTTGTAATTTATTTTAATTACTGAAATCATACATTTCTCTTAGAAAAACAGCTCTAAAGCGACCCATTTTCAGCCTTAGCAACGCTCTTCTGTCTTCTGTTTACATAACAGTGGAGACTTGCTAACGCTGACTGTGTTATGTAAACAGAAAACAGAGGAGCGTTGCTAAGGCTCAAAATGGGTCGCTTTAGAGCTGTTTTTCTAAGAGAAATGTATGATTTCAGTAATTAAAGTATATTACAAAAATGGTCAGTATCACTGCCCCTATACATTACAAAAATAAAAAAAAGAATGACAGTTACACTTTAAAAGTACTTTTTCTCTAGAATAGAGCAACGGATTGCTAAGTGAAAGGTATTATTATATTCAGCTAAGCTAGTGCTACAAGGTATTGTGTCTGGTTTAACAGTTGAACATATTCCCTTTAAGCAGACTCCCGTGTTTGGGTCCTGCTGTAGTTGGTTAGCTGTGGTTTTATGAAGAAGTAAGTCATCCTGAGTCTTGATCATTAGTTTATGCTGTCCCCAGATAGGATAGCCTGAACCTATAGATATATAACATGAGCCTAACCTAATATCAGTTCTTGGCGATGCATGGCATGCCATTCATTTCTCCACACCACCATCAACTTCTCTGTTCTTAGATGGACAGCAGACATTTTTTTTTAAAATATGGAAATATTTTTACTTTTATAATTCGCACCCCAGAGTGCTTCTTTAATTGCCCAGTGGTGCAACTAGCATAGTTTTGCACAGTTGACAGGAGATGTTCTGCAGGTGGCATCTTTCGGGATGTTTATATCAGTGACCTTCACGGTGGCGTCCCCTGGGTTTTAATAAATGTTCATCATCGGAGCTCACAGTTGCCTGGATACTCTTGCGTTTACCTCTGTCTGCCATACGACCCATAACAGGTTAAATCGAGATGAGACAGTGAAGTGCCAGGAATCAGATGTTCTCTGTAGACATCACATGGAGAGGACGTGGAGAACAGCTTGAAGAAAATCTGTCAGTTCCCTGCTATATGATTATATACAATCCCCTATTCTGATACACAGCAATGACCACTTATATCTTGAAATATCTATCTTTAAAGGGTTTCTGTCACCATTTTTTTCGGTATGAATCAGGCTGACATTAGAGATGTGCTAATGTCACCTGATTCCAAATATATATCTGTTTTATTTACTGGTGCCCCTATTTTTATATAAAATGAACTTTTATTTTATGCTAATAAGGCCTCTAGGTGCAAGGGGCGTTACCCCTGCTCCTAGAGGCTCTGTTGATTGACAGGACCAGGCAGAGAAGAAACACTCCATTCACCATAGCTTGCAAGGACCTTCAATGATGTCATGACCATGTGATCAGTCACATGGTTAGGATCACACAAACAGCCTGTCTCCTCCTAAACCATGTGACTGATCACATGGTCATGACATCATTGAAGGTCCTTGCAAGCTATGGTTTCTTCTCTGCCTGGTCCTGTCAATCAACAGAGCCTCTACGAGCAGGGGTAACGCCCCTTGCACCTAGAGGCCTTATTAGCATAAAATAAAAGTTCATTTTATATAAAAATGGGGGCACCAGTAAATAAAACAGATATTTATTTGGAATCAGGTGACATTAGCACATCTCTAATGTCAGCCTGATTCATACCAAAAAAACTGGTGACAGAAACCCTTTAAAAGCTACGTGCACATTTGAGGGCATTTTTAATTGTTGCATTAATTTTGACTAAAATTTTTTTTCAATTTATTAAAATTTTGGATCCTCTTTCTCTGTACAGCCTTGAGATTCTCTAGTAGCAGGATGTGAATTTTCACTCTGTTCCATCAGGCAGCTCAGCTGATGGCTAATTTCTGATCTCTGCCCACTATAACTTTACTTTTATCTTACTGATAAGAATGTGGTTTAAAGGGTTTGTCTCAGTTCGACCACAAGCCAGCCGGGAAACAGCAGAGCTTGCTGTGCTACTCTGTTTCTGTAGCATTCATGCACAGCAACGGGACAACACCTTTAAATAAGTGTTTTTGAGCTATTAGTAATTAAAGGGGTTGTCCCATGAAAAATATTATACAGTTTTCAAACCAGCACCTTGATCTGAATACTTTTGTAATTGCATGTAATTAAAACTTTAGTACAGCCACTAAGTTATTCAATAAAATGAACCTGTATAGTGCCACCTGCTGTTTGTTAAGGGTTACTAAATGACCAGCACAAAGTCAAAGTAGGATTCACAGAGCTAGACAAACTGTTAACCCTTTGTGACAGAAAGGCTCAATATTTGTAATAAAGACCAACTGAAAAAAAAATGATTTTGTACCTACATCATTCATAGGGAGAGACAGGGAGGCAGTACTATCTGTACCTACATAATTGACAGAGAGAGACAGGGAGGCAGTACTATCTGTATCTACATAATTTACAGAGAGAGACAGGGAGGCAGTACTATCTGTATCTATATCATTTACAGGGAGAGACAGGGAGGCAGTACTATCTGTACTGACATCATTTACAGGTAGAGACAGGGAGGCAGTACTATCTGTATCTACATAATTTACAGAGAGAGACAGGGAGGCAGTACTATCTGTATCTACATCATTTACAGGGAGAGACAGGGAGGCAGTACTATCTGTACCTACATCATTTACAGATAGAGACAGGGAGGCAGTACTATCTGTACCTACATCATTGACAGAGAGAGATAGGGAGGCAGTACTATCTGTACCTACATAATTTACAGGTAGAGACAGGGAGGCAGTACTATCTGTACCTACATCATTGACAGAGAGAGACAGGGAGGCAGTACTATCTGTACCTACATCATTTACAGGGAGAGACAGGGAGGCAGTACTATCTGTACCTACATCATTCATAGGGAGAGACAGGGAGGCAGTACTATCTGTACCTACATCATTGACAGAGAGAGACAGGGAGGCAGTACTATCTGTGCCGACATAATTTATAGGGAGAGACATGGAGGCAGTACTATCTGTACCTACATCATTGACAGAGAGAGACAGGGAGGTAGTACTATCTGTATCTACATAATTTACAGAGAGAGACATAGAGGCAATAATATCTGTATATACATCATTTAAAGATGGAGACAGGGAGGCAGTACTATATTTACCTAAATCATTTACATGGAGAGACAGAGAGGCAGTACTATCTGTACTTACATCATTTACATGGAGATACACGGAGGCAGTACTATCTGTACCTACATCATTTACATGGAGAGACAGAAAGGCAGTACTATCTGTACCTACATCATTTACATGGAGAGACAGAAAGGCAGTACTATCTGTACCTACATCACTTAAAGAGAGAGACAGGGAGGCAGTACTATCTGTACCTCCATCATTTACAGGGAGATACAGGGAAGTAGTACTATCTGTAACTACATCATTTACAGGGAGAGACAGGGAGGCAGTACTATCTGTACCTACATCATTTACAGGGAGAGACAGGGAGGCAGTACTATCTGTATCTACATCATTTTCAGGGACAGACAGGGAGGCAGTACTATCTGTATCTACATCATTTTCAGGGACAGACAGGGAGGCAGTACTATTTGTACTGAATATCAGGAAGAGCTAGAGGTGCCACCAGACGATAGAAGAGGGTGGAATACCAATCCAAATGTAATTATCACAAGTAAGTGATGCTGTATACAAGGCATGCAGAATGCATGATTCTGTAGCTCTTACGTTGTATATTTCGTGGGTGTTATTTACCTCACACATTTCATTTCAAGTATTACTTTCCCTTGAAATAACTTTCATCATGTTCAGTGGCAGGATATCGACCGTCTCCCAGAAAACTGAACATTTCTTGGAGAGCATTGATTATCATATTGGTGGGCAAATATGTCAGGGATGCTCCTCAACTGCGCTGTCATAGGAAAAAAAATATTAGTGTTAAGCGTTAATTTTGAAAATTAGTGTTAATTTTGCGTGCGCTAATTCTTACGCATTGCGTTAGATAATGCGTTCGCATTTTGTACGCTAACTGGTACGTGTTTTTGTTCGATAATGCGTACGCTTTTTTGTTCGCTAATTCGTACGCATTTTATATGCTAATTCGTACGCACTTTCATTCGCTAATTCGTTTGCATTTTATACACTAATTTGAACGCATTTTATACGCTAATTCATACGCATTTTTGTATACTAATTCGTACGCATTTTTGTACACTAATTCGTACGCATTTTAGGTTGCAAATTCGTACGCTAATTCGTACGCATTTTATACGCTGATCGTACGCTAATTCATGCGCTAACTCATACGCAAATTTGTACGCTAATCCATACGCAAATCATACGCTAATCCATACACAAACTCATACGCTAATCCATACACAAATTCATATGCAAATCCGTACATAAATCCATACGCAAATCCGTACGCAATTCATACGCAATTCGCGCGCAAATACGTACGCAATTCCGTACGCAATTCCGTACGCAATTCGGACGCAATTCGGGCGCAATTCCGGATGCAATTCGTACGCACATTCGTACGCCATTCATACGCAAATTCGTACGCATATATTCGTACGCATATATTCGTACGCGTATATTTGCGTATGAATTAGCTTATGAATTTGCGTACTAATTAGGACTTCGTACGCACATTCGTACGCTAATTCATACACAAATTCATACGCAAATTCGTACGCAACTTCGTACGCTAATTCATACACAAATTCGTATGCAAATTCATACGCAAATTCATACGTATGCTAATTTGTAGGCAAATTCGTAGCTTTTCACTGCAGTTAAAATGACCTTAAAGAATATATAAACTGATGCAATCATTTTTATTGCTCCAGTGCATTTACTATAAGAAATGAAGCCACTTTGCTAATAGCCTTAAAGGGTTTTCTGAGATTTTAATACTGATTACCTATCCTCTGAATAGGTCATCAGTATCTGATCAGTGGGGGTCCGACACCCGGGACTCCCAACAATCAGCTGTTTGAGAAGGCATCACCTCTCATATTAGCAGCGCAGACTTCCCTAGGCTTTTCCTAGAGTGGTCATTAGTATTAAAATCTCAGAAAGCCCCTTTAATTAAAAATACCTAAAAATACCCTACCGTTTTGCGTATACAGCTCTTGTGCAGATCTAAGTGTCTCCATGTAAACTGACCAGAATCCTGGCTTGCAGATCTCACTTACGCTTAACATAGTGTTAAGCATGATTTTTGTCAGAAATGATTATTTAAGGCAAATATATCTCTTCTACGTTATGATGAAATATTCTGTCTTTGGCACAGGAGATTTGGGCCACAGGTGTCCAAAAGTCCTAGTAAAATTGTGTCCTGCCCTCCTCAAGTTCAGCGAGTGACACCATCACATCTCCACAGAAACGTGGAGAGTCAGATGTGTCACCCATTCCTTGCATATCTGGTTACTAGGCAACGGCCTCTACATCAATGAAGGGTGCCAGTGAAGAATTAACCATTGGATGGGGCAGATATAAGAAAACTGTCTAGTTTTGTTTTTTGGTTTTTTTTTTTGCTTGTTTGTTTTGATGGGTTTTGTGGTATTTGCTCCAGATGTTACTTAGAAGTCTATGGGAAATATTTTAAAAAAAATGTGTTTTTTTGTAGGGGCTTTTTTCAATTCTTTTTTTTTAGTCACTGGCTTTTCTTTTTTTCAAATCACAGCCGTGCTCTGACCATTTTTCCTCCCTCACTGGTATTTTTCACCTTTCTATCTCCTTTTCTCCTATGGACCTCCATTCTTTTCTTCAGTATGTATTGTCTATTTTAATGGCGTTTTTGCATGTAGGATTTTGTACCAATGTTTTACTTTTAAACCATATGCAAATGAACAGTTAAGTGCACCAAGGTCGGGCCCAAGCCACTCTGTGCACACTTCTATTTCCTCTGCCAGCCCCTACCTCTGTAGTGCCCTGGAGCAGAGGTACTTTGAAGTCTGAACATTTGTGGACATTTTGTCCCTGTTATCCCTATGCAAAGTCATCAACTCCTTACTTTATTTCACTTCAAAGGGTTAAATTGCATTGACTTATAATGTTTAATGCTTTTTGACTGCATTTTATATGTATGTTGTGATATATATCTTGTTTGTTTGCACTGGGTTTACATGGCATCGTAGAAAGGGTTAATGAACACTGAGAGACTTTTGGGACTTTCTAGCTAATAATGAGAAGCTGTTAATTTTCCACAGCTACCATAAGATTTCAAGAAGAACATGTTTTGGAGGGGGAAAAAACAGACTTGTTTACCACCAAAACCAGACAGACTGACCTTTTGAATGTCTGGTTTAGCTCTGTTATTATGACTGAAAACCTGTTTTTGTCTGGAAAAAACCCTGTGACTTTGCCATTGAGCATCATTGAAACTCTGATGCAAGTCTATGAGAGACGGAAAGTGTAACATTGTATTTGTTTGTGCTGAGTTTCTCCACCCCTCCCAATAGAAGGTTTTAGAGACTATATATAAGGAGAGCAGTCAGAGCCCCTAGTGTTCTGCAGTTAGGTATCAGGTGAGCAGAAGAAGAAGACGGGGATGGGGATGTTGTGCCACAGACCAAGGGTTGCCAGCCCTGTGACCAAGGAGCCAGCCGGACTACTGAGCCACAGACGGTGGGTCTCCAGCCTTTAGCCAGGGTACCAGCCTTCTGAGAGAGACAGCAATAGCTAGCTCAGGCCTTTCCTCATTATCAAACCCTTCTTCTGCCAGGGAGGAGACTGGAGAAACCAGCCCTATGCCTCGCCTATATTGTTTTGCACCTGAATTCCCCCAGTAATGAAGCACCCTAGTTTACTGCAGACCGTGACTCACTGGACTTCTTTCCCATTGGGGAGAGCAGCAACATGTGGTGACATCTTGATGGTGTCGGGGGACCCAATGTAGAGTTGGGGCCACCCCAAACCCTGCCACTGCACCTCTCCTTCTTGATAGGGGCAGGGAAAGTGACTGCAGGAACCTAGCTCTGGCAGGAAGGAACTGGCAGATGAAGCAGGAGGATCAAGGGTGCACAAGGTGGACAGGTCCCGCCCTCGATGCACTTAACTGCTAAATTACATATGAATTAAAAGTACTTTTTCTCTAGAATGAAGCAACGGATCGCTAGGTGAAAAGTATCATTGCATTCAGCTGAGCTAGCCCTACACTAAGTTAGGTTTATTAGTGAATTTTCTGGTGACACGATCCCTTATTAACCCTTTGATGTGACTACAGGCAAGGTCTGTACAAGCTACGTTTCCATGAAGCTACGTCCTCAAGTGCTCTAGATCACATTCATTATAACTATCTATAGCGGAGGACGTCATGTTCCCACTTCACAGTGAACCTCGACCAGATGATTTATTGCCTAGTGGGACATAAAAAGGAAAATAGTCTCTATACCATTGAGTAAATGACCCGCATCTGGGAGGCAATACTCAGCCATACTCCCTGGGACAGATTGTCCTCGAGAGACAGATGCTTATATGTGAATATAGCAAGAGGTGCTCAACCAAACACAATGCCAGTAATTGGCTGGGACTGTAGAGGACTACGGGTCAATGGCTGTAAGACCTATATTATTGTGTTATCTTCATGTATTCCTTATTGGGACTGTAGAGGGCATTTCAATCCAGAACTGAACATTGTGCTGCAGCGTCACCCTGGCTATAGACATTACAATGCAGGTGACTGTCTGGAGCAGAGATCTCCGACCAGGGGTGCACCTAGCCTTTCTGTGCCTGAGGCAAAAACTGAAGCGGCCCCCCTCCTTTCCCCCAATGCCAAATTCTTAACCTAACCCCTTTGCCACAATGAAAGCGCTCATTGCCCATGGCCCTTCCGCTGCCCCCCCCTCTTGTCCCTTCCTGGTGCTGTCTGAGGTGATCTCCTCACCTGGCCTCATTGGTGGTCCATCCCTGTCTCCAACCTGTTGCTCTTCAACTGCTGTAGCACTACAACTCCTAGCATGGTGGCCAGGCTTCTAACTGGTGACCAGGTTTTGCTGCGGATTGGCACCCTTTGCAATGCAGCGAATACGTGTTATATGAACAAATGTAAAGCATGCCTGTTAAAGGGGTTTTTCAGGACTTAGATACTGAAGACCTTTCCTCCGACACCTTGCATCCTCCGATCATGTGACAGACAACATGGCCGCGATTGGTTACCGCAGCATTCAAGTGAAAGGAAGCTAAGCTGCAGTAAACTAGCACCGTAGCCTTCTGGTCCTGGAAAACCCCTTTAAAGGTACAGCATGCTTTTTTTGCAGATTTTTGGTCTGAATATTACCATACGGAACCATATAACACAATGAAGACTGAGTTACTTTAAAGGAGTTATTCCATGATTAAAAGGGGTTGTCCCATGAAAAATATTCTACAGTTTTCAAACCAGCCCCTGGATCTGAATACTTTTGTAATTGGATCTAATTAAAATGTAGTATAACCACTGAGTTATTCAATAAAATGTATCTGTATAGAGCCACCTGCTGTTTTTTTTTCTTATCTCTTTGTCCTACTCACTGAGATGGCCGCACATGCTCAGTTCCATCCTTCAACTGCCTCCTGAGCTGTGATAGGGAGAGCTGAGACACGCCCCCTGAGCTGTGATAGGGAGAGCTGAGACACGCCTCCTGAGCTGTGATAGGGAGAGTATGGACACAACCCCTGTGCTGTGATAGGGAGAGCTGAGACACGCCCCCTGAGCTGTGATAGGGAGAGCATGGACAGAACCCCTGTGCTGTGATAGGAAGAGAGCTCCAGCAGAAAGGACACTCAAAACAAAACATTCCCCTTGATATAAATCTAGCAGAGCAGCGATTGTGGAGATTTTTGGATCCATGTGAGGTACAGGCCTGGTTTCTAGCTTTCTTAGAAAGAGATTGTCATTTACTGTACCATGTCTTTCAAAGAATTGATGTTTTTAATATAAAAAAATTAAAAACATCATATACTGCATGACAATCTCTTTTAACAAAACCAGAACCAGCCCTGTACCTCCATTCATTGCTCCAATTTTTCTGATAAATTTTCTTCAGGATGGCAGCTCAGTAGGTGTGTCCTTACTGCTGCAACTTTCTATCACAGCTCAGGGGACATGTCCTTTCTCAGGGGCATGTCCTTTCTGCAGCAGCTCTCTCCTTGTAACTGTCACAGCTTCTAACAGCAGATACGGTTGGTGGCAGTTGAAGGATAGAACGGAGCATGTGCGACCACCTCAGTAAGATGGACAGAGAAATAAGCAAATGAACAAACAGCAGGTGGCGCTTTACATAGCCATTTTATTGATAGGCTTTACAAAATTTTTAATTACATACAGTTACAAAAGTGTTTAGATCTTGGTGCTGGTTTGGAAAATGTAGATTTTTTTTTTTGTGAGACACGCTTATTCACACATCTGTGACTCACAGGCTTGTGCTGTCCGTGTTCTCCATGTATCCACTGATTTTTAATATGCGTGTTCATACATTTTTGGTTTTTCACTAACAGCTGCTGGATAGATCAGAAAAAAAACATAGCTCCATTTTTCTGAAAACAGCGCCACCAAGATGAACAGGTTGTGTGAGGTATTGCAACCTAGTCCAATTCACTTCAATGGAGCTGAGCTCCAGACATAGACACAACATACTGAGAGGTACAGCGCAGTTTCAGGAAGAAAGACAGCAGCCATGTTTTTCTAGTCCTAGACAATCCTATTTGGAGAAAGACAGTTGATTTTTGTTGCCCACTCCCTTTTACGCTACATTCACACGTCCGTTTAAAACATCCGCAATCTATCCGCATCCGTTCTGCAATTGCGGACGTTTTTTGCGGATATTTTGCGGATCCATTCATTTCAATGGGTCCTGATAATCTGCGGACATTGCACCGTATGTTGTCCGCATCCGTTAATCTGTTCCGTTCCGTTTTGCGGATCCGCAAACAGAAATCCTCCTGTCCTACTTTTCTCCCGAATTGCGGTCCGTAGCACAATGAAAGTCTATGGATCCGCAAAAAATGCGAAAGACATGCGGAAAGGCATCCGCATGTCATCCGTATTTGCGGATTCCGTTCCAGGAGGGGTGAAAAAAAAGATGTTATTCATCCTTCCGTTTTTTGCGGATCCGCAAAAAACGGATGACATATGGATACATCCTTTCCGTTTTTTACGGAAAAACGGAACGGATGTCCTGGAAAAACGGAGGTTTTTGCGGAACAACGGATCCGCAAAAAACTGACCGTTTTCCAGGATGTGCACACATACGGACGTGTGAATGTAGCCTTAGTGTGGCCCTAGGCAGAGGACTACTCTGCCTTCCCCTCATTCCAGCCATTAGACAAGCAAAATTAGCATTTGTGACTACTCCCAATCAAAAATTTTAATTCAGCTTCTGATTACATAGACTCCTTCACGTTTGAGGAATGGAGGATGAAGGTTAGGCTACATTCACACGTCCGTTTAAAACATCCGCAATCTATCCGCATCCATTCCGCAATTGCGGACGGTTTTTGCGGATATTTTGCGGATCCATTCATTTCAATGGGTCCTGATAATCTGCGGACATTGCACCGTATGTTGTCCGCATCTGTTAATCTGTTCCGTTCCGTTTTGCGGATCCGCAAACAGAAATCCTCCTGTCCTACTTTTCTCCCGAATTGCGGTCCGTAGCACAATGAAAGTCTATGGATCCGCAAAAAATGTGGAAGACATGCGGAAAGGCATCCGCATGTCATCCGTATTTGCGGATTCCGTTTCAGGAGGGGTGAAAAAAAAAAGATGTTATTCATCCTTCCGTTTTTTGCGGATCCGCAAAAAACGGATGACATATGGATACATCCTTTCCTTTTTTACGGAAAAACGGAACGGATGTCCTGGAAAAACGGAGCATTTTGCGAAACAACGGATCCGCAAAAAACTGACCGTTTTCCAGGATGTGCACACATACGGACGTGTGAATGTAGCCTTATACTTGACCTAAAAAGCTGTCCTCTTCCATGTCCTGGTATCATGGCTATTCCTCTCACTTCAGCAGAACCTGTCGGAAGTAAGAGCCGCCATGAGATCAGGAGTCTTGTTGTATTATAATTGATTGTATTAGCAGAGACCAGCGTAGATGATGGACAGGAGATCAGATAGGACAGGACATAAAGGGGGTAGAGGAGAAGATATTAATGGCTGAAGCCGAGGTATCACAGGGACCTGTCAGAGGAGATAGAGATCTGATTGAATAAAGGAGAAAAACGTGTAGAGCTGAATCCGTGAATGTTATTTATAATAGAGCGCACAGAACGTGACAGTTGTCAGGAGGTGTCAGGATGTCTATTATATGTGTACTGGATCTATATAGTGTTGTCTCTGTGCTGGGTACAATATAGTAAAGGAACGTGGATCTGTTTCCTGTTCTTCCATTATATATAGATATCATTACGCTATACAAGAGATTGGTGCACAGTAGATGCCCACAGCAACCAATTAGATTGCAGCTCTCATTTTTACGGGGTCTTTGGGAACATGAAAGAAGAGATCTGATTGGTTTGAAAGGCCAAACACAACATAGGTTCGGCCACAGATACCTCCTCAGGGGGATGTTCACCTGGGAAAGATTTGCTGCCGTGGATCTGTGCGCGGCAAGTCTGCAGCATTGTACGGTATTTTAAGAAATCTCATTGACACACTTGTGAAAAAAAATCTGTACCTTAGGGTCTGATACAGTAATGGGACCCATAGATCCAGCAGAAGACAACCCCATTTGGAGGTGACCACTTGCCACCAGGGTCTAGATGTAAAGTAAAAATGATTAGACTTTATTAAAGGGGTGTTCTGATACTTTTATATTGATGAGCATAGGTAATCAATATCAGATTGCAGAAGCTACAGCACTTCATAATCGGGCACAGTTCCATAAACCTGTAGAGGCCGTGCCTGGTTACAGCAGCTCAGCTGCATACAAATGAATGGGGACAGCTGCTATAACCAGAAACGGCCACTGCAAGCGTACGGAGCTGTGCTCAGTTCCGGTGAGTTGCGGCCCCTGCAATTAGCTGATCAGCAGGGTGCCGAAGTCAGACCACCACCAATCTGGTATTGATCACCTATCCTTAAAATATGAAAGTAGCGGAGAACTTCTTTAAAGGGGTGGTCTCACCTCCGACATTAGAGGCATATCGCTATGGCCCACCTCTGGGACCCCCACCTATCTCTAGAATGGTGCTCCCAAAGTAAACAGGAGCTCAGCTATTTCTGGCAGCTCCATAGGCATAAATAGAGAGGTGGCAGCGCCTGCGCAGTGCGCTCTCCATTCTTTTCTATGGGACTTCCCAAAAAAGCCGAGCGCGAACAGGTGCACTTTGGGAGCCCCATTCTAGAGATAGGTGCAGGTCCCAGAGGTGGGACCGGCACCTATCTGACATTGGTGGCATGTCCTAGCGATATGCCACCGATGTTGGAGTTGAGATAGCCCCTTTAATGATATGTTCTGTTTGCAATGATGACAAATGCGGCTAAAAGTGAAGGCACTGTATACACAGGGGTGGGATTCAAATTTCTGCTCACAAATATATCCCACACTGTACCCCCTAAATACATAACATAGATGCTCCACACAGTACCCCTGAAGTTCCAGACATTTGTTTCCCAAGTACCTGAGTACATGAAAGCTACTGTGAGAAAACAATGTGTTGATTTCTATGAGAGAGTGTGGTGAGCATGCTCACTGTGCAGGGAGAGGGAGGAGGGAGGTGACGCTGAACTGTCAACATCACCTATTGTCAGTGTTGTGTCCCTATGTTAACTGCACCCAGTTTTACAAGAGATTTATTTTATTTATTTTACTCACTTATAGATGTGCTAACTTTCATTGTAATCCCATCCCATTTATGATAATGAGATGACTGCTGACCATACTCACAGTGTACACAACACTGGATGATAGATTCATTTTAAAGTGACAGTCATACCCCTGAACGTGTATGTATATCTGCACCTATTTGGGTGACAGGGGGCACCGTATTTTTGACTAGATTATTAGACATGGTGCATGCTCCTCATTTTCTATTCTACATATATTTTGTACTTAGACTTTGTAGCTTTTATATCTCCAGACAGTGTGGAACTATAACTCCCATCATGAACATAGCTTTCAACCAGCTTTGAGCACAAGGTTGAAGGATGACTAAGCTTCTACCTCTCCATGTATGATGGAACTACAGCTCCCAGCAGATGTTTAACCTACTGTAGATGCAGGTGTTTATGTCCGAGAAATCCTAAGAAAGGGGGGAAAAAATTCAAGGCTGAAGGAACATAGGTGGTGATACAGACACAAGGAGGATGAGAGGAGGAGTAGGCAGAGGAGGGGTTTCAGGGAGGGATGCACAGTATAGGGGGGCGCAGATGGGAATCCTTGCCAGAGACATCGCTAAGCAGGAGTTCAAGAGCAGGAAAGTAAATGGGTCTGTAGAGAAGGAAGCCTTAGACTTGGAGGATAAAGACTTCTGCATGTGAAACCAGCTGCACATTATCAGGCACCTGCTGGGGGAATGACCTGGGCACTGGGCTGGCTGCATTTGTCTATTCCTTTCTATGCCAGGTAAGCCACAGTGCCAGCTAATAGGATGGCATTCTACTAATATCTAGCTGTAGGTCACCTTTCTGCATTGCTGCAAGAGGGGAAATGTCTAATTCTATAGAATTCAGGTGCAAATGCAACAAGCCCCCATATATCATGTATGTCGGAGTTTAGGAAGCTGATCTATAGGGGGCTGTTTGCTGGGTCCTGGCAATGCGTCTTACCTTTCGTTATAAGCTGAGGAAAGAAAACCATTAGTGACCATCAGTTATCCAGTGCGGGGTCTCTGTCAAACAGCTCCTTGAATCTCAGCTTCCTAGATTTCAGAAGAGGGATCCTGCAGCGAAAATTTTTAGATGTTTTGAGTGGAGAGGGGTTCAATTGGCAAAATGCAATTTGTGGTGGAATTTATCATACGGGGTGAATTTTTGAAATCATTTCTTTTTGAGAGTGCGTCAGTGTAATTAGCGTTAAGTGGCACGTTTTTGGCGCACCTTTAAAGTTAACGCTTTTGTCTACAGATGTTGCTCCAGGACTACAAGTGCGCCTTTTTTGCGCCTTTTTGGGGATACATCTTATTAACATAGCTAATCATGCCCACTTTTACAGCCACTTCTGCAAATTTCCAAAATGTGTAACTTTTTTTTTTTTCCCCTGGAATCCTGCTGGAAATTAAATTACTCATTCCACCACAATGTGTTTTACATAGGACTGCAGGTAAACTTACTACATTCTCCAACCCCCGGAGAAACCTGTCAGGACTGGATCCCTTCATTTTTGTGGTTAGAATGGGTTCCTGTTACCAGATCCCTGCCAATCACACCTAGCTGATGTGACCGGTTGATGTGACGAGCTTACAGCTGGAAACACGGATACAGACGACAAACTTTGTCCTGCTACTCCATTATTTTGCATTATATTCCTTCGGTATTACCATATATTATTATATTTTCAGCATTGTCATAGGATGTATCAATTTGTGAGGTGGCGAAAATGGAGCAAAATGGTCCGTTATATACCATTTCTTCTTCATGCAAGAATGGCGCACACGTAGGGTGGTATTTTGCAGTAACAAATTGTGCATTTTTATTAGTCACGCGGCACGCCCCCATTTCTTGTCAGTTTTCAAATTTGTCAAGGTGGCCAGTAAATGTGTCCAGGTTTACCCGAAGAACGATGAAATACCTACCAACATTGCAGTTGTTAAATTCCGGACAGATAGGCTCTGCCCTGGAGTACCCCAAATAGTGTGGGGCCCCCTGTTTGTGGGTGGGGTCTATATAAGCCCCAGCGATTTTCCTGTCGAGGACTGCTAGAATTTGCAGGGAAGGACCCTGTAAATTTGGGACTGCTGGCAACTGCGCAATGGCACAGTCCCACCGTATGTCATAGATCTGTTTCTGGGAAAGCTGGGTGACAACTTAAGTGGCCTAATATAGGACTAATATCCTATAAAACTCCCACATGGAATGTCACTCAGCTTTTCTAAACTCCTGGATGGTAGGTCTGCCTGGTAAATCAGATGTATTAGAATTAAGGGGAAGGGGCAGAATTGCTGTTCAAGATATTGGATGCCAACACCTGTAATGGCAACCATATTGGTTGTCACCCAGCTTTCCTAGGAACAGCTAAGAAGGGCAGGTTTATGAAACTGTCTAAAAAAACAAAGCCTTTGTTGCCCTTAGCAACCAATCACAGCGCAGCTTTCATGTTTCAAAAGCAGAATAGAGAATGAAAGCTGCGCTGTGATTGGTTGCTATGGGCAACAAAGGCCCTGTCCATTTTAAAGACAATTTCATAAGCCTCCAGTCTTTTGTTCATTTGAGATTCAGAACACAAGATTTTTTTCTGCACAAGTGGGGAAATCAATAGCCGTGATTGTAGTGGTTGTCATTGTCCCATAATTCTCTACGTTCCTGGCTCAGAAAGAGTTAGGGCTCGTTCACATCACCGTTAGGGCTTCCGTTCAGGCTTTCCGTTATAACATCGTTATAACGGAAAGAAACGGAATCCCTAGGACGGACATCAAAACGGACACCTTTAAGAGGCATTCCGTTTTGATCCGTCATAATAGAAGCCTATGGCCCTGCATAACGGATCCGTCTGGATGCCGTTATGCTGGACGGAAAACAAAGTCCTGTCGACAGGACTTTGTTTTCCGTCCAGCATAACGGCATCCAGACGGATCCGTTATGCAGGGCCATAGGCTTCTATTATGACGGATCAAAACGGAATGCCTCTTAAAGGTGTCCGTTTTGATGTCCGTCCTAGGGATTCCGTTTCTTTCCGTTATAACGATGTTATAACGGAAAGCCTGAACGGAAGCCCTAACGGTGATGTGAATGCACCCTTAACCAGATGACAGCATGAATTATTTATTGCATGTTCAGATGCGATGCACAGAACAGGACAATACTATAGTGATAGTCTTCTACTTAACAGGGGAGATTTATCAAAACTGGTGTAATAGAAAACTGGTTTAGTGGCCCAAAACAACCAATCAGATTCCACCTTTCATTTTCCAAAGGAGATCTGAAAAATGAAAGGTGGAATCTGATTGGTTGCTATGGGCAACTAAGCCAGTTCTATTTTACACAAGTTTTGAAAAAACTTCCCCAAAGTGTTTAGGGGGCACAAATTTAAAGACAGCACCAATAGCATTATTTTATTAAAACATTTTCCTTAACCCTTTTAGGACAAGTCAATTTTTTATTTAGCCTTTTTTTCACTTTCTACATTACAAAAGACACAACTTTTTGAATTCTTTGCTCACATAGCCATATGGGGGCTGATAGTTTGTGAGTCAAGTTGCATTTTTTAATGTCACCATTCAATTTACCATGTCTAGTATTGAAAAATGAGAAAAAAAAATTGGGGGGAAAAATCCACAATTCCAACAAGGTTTTCTAGTTTTTTGATATTATGGCGTTCACTATGTGCTAAAAATAGGATGATGTTCTTATTCTGCAGATCAATTCGATTACAACGATACCGAATTTGTATAGTTTTTATTTTGTTTTACTGCTCTAAAAAATACATTTTCTTTGCATCGCCCACAACTTTTTTATATTTCTGTCTACAGAGCTGTATGAGGGCTTGTTTGTTTTGCATGGTGAACTGCATTGGTACTGATTCGGGCTATGTACGACTTTTTGAACATGACCAAAATGTGGTGAATCATGGATTTTTTATTTTTTTCCGTTACCGCTTTCACCATGCAGGAAATATCTTTTTATTTTAACAGTTTGCCCATTTTGGGATGTGGCGATGGCAGTTGTATTTATTTTTTTGTTTCGTTTTTTATGTAAAAAATTAGGAAAGCGGGGGTGAGTTGTACAGTCATGGCCAAAAGTTTTGAGAATGATACAAATATTAATCTTTACAAAGTCTACTGCTTCAGTTTTTATAATGGCAATTTGCATATACTCCAGAATGTTATAAAGAGTGATCAGCTTAACAGCAATTACTTGCAAAGTCAATATTTGCCTAGAAAATGAACTTTATCCCACAAACACATTTCAACATCATTGCAGCCCTGCCTTAAAAGGACCAGCTAACATCGTTTCAGTGATTGCTCCATTAACACAGGTGTGGGTGTTGATGAGGACAGGGCTGGAGATCAATCTGTCATGATTAAGTAAGAATGACACCACTGGACACTTTAAAAGGAGGCTGGTGCTTGGCATCATTGTTTCTCTTCTGTTAACCATGGTTATCTCTAAAGAAACACGTGCAGTCATCATTGCACTGCACAAAAATGGCCTAACACGGAAGAGTATCGCAGCTAGAAAGATTGCACCTCAGTCAACAATCTATCGCATCATTAATAATTTCAAGGAGAGAGGTTCCATTGTTGCCAAAAAGGCTCCAGGTCGCCCAAGATAGACCAGCAAGCGCCAGGACCGTCTCTTAAAAGTGTTTCAGCTGCGGGATCGGGCTACCAGCAGTGCAGAGCTTGCTCAGGAATGGCAGCAGGCAGGTGTGAGTGCATCTGCACGCACTGTGAGGCGGAGACTCTTGGAGCAAGGCCTGGTCTCAAGGAAGGCAGCAAAGAAGCCACTTCTCTCCAGAAAAAAACATCAGGGACAGACTGATATTCTGCAAAAGGTACAGGGAGTGGACTGCTGAGGACTGGGGTAAAGTCATTTTCTCTGATGAATCCCCTTTTCGATTGTTTGGGACATCTGGAAAACAGCTTATTCGGAGAAGAAGAGGTGAACGCTACCACCAGTCTTGTCTCATGCCAACTGTAAAGCATCCTGAAACCATTCATGTGTGGGGTTGCTTCTCAGCCAAGGGAATCGGCTCTCTCACAGTCTTGCCTAAAAACACAGCCATGAATAAAGAATGGTACCAGAATGTCCTCCGAGAGCAACTTCTCCCAACCGTCCAAGAGCAGTTTGGCGATCAACAATGCCTTTTCCAGCATGATGGAGCACCTTGCCATAAAGCAAAGGTGATAACTAAATGGCTCAGGGAACAAAACATAGAGATTTTGGGTCCATGGCCTGGAAACTCCCCAGATCTTAATCCCATTGAGAACTTGTGGTCAATCATCAAGAGACGGGTGGACAAACAAAAACCTACAAATTCTGACAAAATGCAAGCATTGATTGTGCAAGAATGGACTGCTATCAGTCAGGATTTGGTCCAGAAGTTGATTGAGAGCATGCCAGGGAGAATTGCAGAGGTCCTGAAGAAGAAGGGTCAACACTGCAAATATTGACTTGCTGCATTAACTCATTCTAACTGTCAATATAAGCTTTTGTTACTCATAATATGATTGCAATTATATTTCTGTATGTGATAAAAAAATCTGACAAACAGACATAAAAACCAGAGGGCAGCAGATCATGTGAAAATATAATATTTGTGTCATTCTCAAAACTTTTGGCCATGACTGTATTATAGATTTTTGTGGGTTTTTTTTATTTTTTTAATTTACTTTTTACACTGTAATTTTTAGTCCCCTTAGAGGACTTGTACATGCGATCTTCTAATCGTTTATCCCATAGACTGCAAAGGCAGGACCGGTTTTAGACAAAACGTGGCCCTGGGCAAAATCAAAAGTGGGGCCCCAAATATTGTAATAATGTACTAACAACACAGTTACGTTCTGTCGATTCCAGCAATCCCTCACAGATTTACACCCCATAAAGCTCCTCACACAGTTCTTCACTCTCATGACCCCAGAATACACAACATGCCCCCTCCCTTCACAGCAATGAGTTCCCCTCACTCACGGCATCTGAGAGTGTTAAAAACCGGAAGCGTGGGATTCCTCTTCAGGCGCACTTTCCCCCAGCGGAGATTGGGGAAAGCACCCTGTTCTATAAATAAGTGGCAGCCTGTACTAGGCTTCCAGGCTCATTGTTGGTATATCCCAGTTCAGGCCACTAGATGGCAGCACTGAACTGTGATATAGTGATTTCTATACAGACTAATAGAGCAATTTACTGATGATGAGTTGTTGTCCACTTGGGGGACTTAAGAAAAAGTAAGAAAAAAAAAAAAAGTTTTGAAAACACCTTAAAAATTAAAATCACCCACATTGCCCGCCCCCCCCCCAAAAAAAACACTGAATAAAAATAGCATTATGGGTATTGGCGCATGCGAAAACGCGAAACTCACGGTTCATCACTTTATCTCCCAAGAAAATTTAATAAAAAGTGATCAAGTCATGCACACCCCAAAATAGTACTGTCAAAAATGACAGATCGCCCCGCAAAAAATGAGCCCCCAGACATCTCCATAGAAATAGCTATAAAAAAGTTATGAGGGTCAATATATTGCGATAATTTTTTAAGAAGTGAGCCCTAATGAACGGGTGCTGCTAGGGTTGCCACCTTTCCCAACAAAAAATACTAGTTACACAAGTTGGTGTGGGTTAATATGGGTGTTATTTGATCATATTTTATGTTTTTTTTTGGGGGGGAAATAAAGTCAAACATTTCATTGTTGGGGACACCCTATGTATTTAAGTTTTATTTGGCCTCTATTTTTAGAATGTTCCTATGGGGATTTGAACTCCCAAGCATCTAAACTATAGGCAAGAACCTTAACCACTGGGCTATAAAGCTCAATGCTAAGTCACTGTTGAAAAACCTTATAGAGGTTTCTCTTGTTTTAAAAAACCTCATACAAGTTTCTATGGTATTATAGAAGAGAAACTTCTATGAGGTTTTTCCACCACCTACTTAACACTGAGCTCTATAGCCCAGTGGTTAAGGTTCCTGCCGGTAACGTAGAAGGTTGTGAGTTCAATTCCCCACAGAAACAGTTCAACAGTAGAGTCAAAATTAGACTTATTTATACATAGTGTGTCCCCAAGCATAGTGACCATGCTTGGAAGCACCACCTTTCATATTGGTAACACTAACTCCATATATGGACACATCCATATATGAGAGCAGTCTAAGCTGGAAAATTCCCCACTCCCGACTGAACACACTGCCATCGGGACTGAAGCAGGGGGTCCCTTAGAGCAGTGATGCAACTCCCACCATGCCCTTCTGTAGCTGTAGGCTGCCTGGGCATGATGGGAGTTGTAGTTTTGCAACAGCTGGAGGCACACTGGTTGAAAATCACTGCCTTAGAGGATGGGGGCCTGGGCAATTGCCCAGTTTGCCCCCCCTAACGCCGGCCCTGTGCAAAGGAACGGGACTCTGACAGCCTGCCTGAGAACCCACACAACCAATTGGAGGACAGAGGGAGCCCCCTCACGTACATGTACAGCATGATGCATTAAGGGGTTAAAGGGAATTCCTACAACGCCCAGTTATTCCCTATCCACGGGATAGGTGATTAGTGTCCAAATGCTGGGTCCCCTACCAATCATAAATGCACCTCCAGTCGCATTTAACTGCTGCATTTCCATTCAACTCCATGGGACTGTCAGGCCCACCATTCTTGGGGGATAAATATTGGTTTTGCGACACCCCCTTTAAAAGGTGTAAAGACTTTAGTAACCAACATTCTGTTGCTCCACTGCATCGACAACACAAAATGAAGCAACTTTGCAAAGAGTCTTAATTAAGAATCTCCTACCGTTTTGTGTCACCAGCTCCAATGCAGAGCTAAGCATCTCCATGGTTACCAACTACAAACAAACTGTGTGTAGTCAGATCCTGCAGTCCCAAGTTAATTTCTTCCAGTTGTCGTTTGATGAATATGAAGAAGGGGCTGAGCGAGGGGAGTAACAAGACTGCAGGAGCAGACGATTTAAAGAGGACTTTCCACCACTCCTGACATGCCTGTTTTAATAGCTCCATGCATTCCCCATGTAATAACAAGTCTGGACCACCTATTCTTATGTCTGTATGTTGTGCCGTTCCTTTATTATTTGCACTAGAAGTTATGAATGAATTGCTATTTGTCTTCAGTAAGGGAACAGAGGGGAGGTAACCAGTTGGGGGTGTGTACCTGCACAGGATGACTCTAGCCAATCAGGGCTGCCATGTTCAGACTGTGCAGGGACACACCCCCAACTGGTTACCTCCCCTCTGTTCCCTTACTGAAGACAAATAGCAATTCATTCATAACTTCTAGTGCAAATAATAAAGGAATGGCACAACATACAGACATAAGAATAGATGTTCCAGAATTGTTAGTATGCGGGGAATGCATGAAGCTATTAAAATAGGCATGTCAGGAGAGGTGAAAGGTCCTCTTTAAGATTTGCTTGTATGTAATCTGTAGTCATGGAGAAATAGGCATGCATAATGGCTGCATACACCAAACGCGGTAGACGTTTATTTGATAAAAGAAATTTATATATATATAATTTTTTCTAATTTTTTTTTTTATGCTTCATTTTGTACATTTAGATGCAATGGGATACAGAAATGGTAGCAGACGTTTACATACCCTTTCAATTTCAGTGATTGAAATCAAGGAGGAATGCATTTTTTCCCTTTTCATTAGCCGTAGTGCTGCATTTATGCATGAATGCTACAGACATCCATAAATAAATGATTTCCGCTCTTTAATGGCCCTTGGCATGTTTTTTTTCTGTTCCTTTTGCAGCCCTAATGTTGTTTATGTTTGTGAATATTGTATATGAGAGATTATGGGATGGAGGCGGGGGCATACCGGTAGCTATCATTCATAAAGCCATATACCAAAGAAGATCGGGATCCACCACCTAATTACAACAGCAGCATAAGTAGCAATAATAAAAGGTATGCATAATAGCGCTGTATATCAGGAAACCCACATTATAGAAAAAAAAAGACAACGCCATATTGTTATTCCCCACAATAAAGTTCATGCACCTGGGGCGGTGTTGTGTATCTTTCCAATAACCTTACCCACTTGTCTATCCATCTTCACAATTCCCGTATCCCTGAGACTTCCCCATGCTCTATTTTCTGCACATGGTGCTATAATTGACAGCTTGAAGATACCTGGAGCTACTTAATAGAGACGTTGGGGCTGACCCCAGGAGGAGTGATAAATACAAGGTCTGAACAGTGACAGCTAGATAACAATGAGTATTATTACCGGTGAACCCGCCACACCATATTAGTCATTCATAGCCATGACAGTCATTCCAATGAATGATCCTCTTATATGTCATGGATTCTGTATGTGGCAATGCTTCTAGAGGAGAATACCTCCATAATACATCATCTGTTGGGAATGTCTCCTATTCTGAATACCTCAAAAAGAATACAGAGGTAGAAAGTTATAGACCACTGGCCACGGTTTTAAAGGGTTTCTGTCACCAGTTTTTTCGGTATGAATCAGGCTGACATTAGAGATGTGCTAATGTCACCTGATTCCAAATATATTTCTGTTTTATTTACTGGTGCCCCTATTTTTATATAAAATGAACTTTTATTTTATGCTAATAAGGCCTCTAGGTGCAAGGGGCGTTACCCCTGCTCCTAGAGGCTCTGTTGATTGACAGGACCAGGCAGAGAAGAAACACTCCATTCACCATAGCTTGCAAGGACCTTCAATGATGTCATGACCATGTGATCAGTCACATGGTTAGGATCACACAAACAGCCTGTCTCCTCCTAAACCATGTGACTGATCACATGGTCATGACATCATTGAAGGTCAATGGACAGTGCAGAATAGCCAAAATAACATTTGAAACTGTTAGCTACCCGACCCACCAAACCCTCATCCATCCTTGGACTGCACATCCATAGATATTTGATGGTCCACTCAACTTCTTAAAGGGGTTGTCTCATCGCAGACAAACCTTTTAAGCAGCTGATCATCCCAAATCAGGTTCCTGACTAATATCACCCTTGTTAATGCTATGTGCCTATTGACTGTGGAAAACGCCAGCATTATCTTTATTATCACATGTATAGTATCTTGCTTTGTTTTGTATGATGCACCATTTAATGTGCCTTTTGCCATTGTGAGATGCCGGCGTAATAATAAGTGATTGTTTGCAACGCTTTGGGCAAATCAGTCTGTTTTCGTGCCATGAATAAGATGTGTATTGTGAGTAGTAATGTCACAGGTGGCCTTTGAAATTGGGATGACACCCATGGGAGCCATGTACCCTCAGATAGAATGTAGATGTATGCTATAAATATGTATGTGTGAAACAGAACTGTAATTGATCTACACTGCACTGTGTATCATTGCCATGTGCCTATAAGGAAGGGGTTAATTGGCATGCAGGCTGCAATGCTGGGCTGAATCATGGGTCTGCCTTTGGGTCACGCTTATGACGTCCCCACGCTCTTTAGCACATTCCAGTAGTGGAAAAGTAGAGGTCAGAGGGACCTTGTAGAGAATGTGGAGAGGGCAGAGAACCTTGCAGCTGCTGGTAGTTAGCTAGCAAGTGGGGGTTAGTGACACTCGCAAATTGGTGCACTGCCCTAGGGACCTAGATAGAGGTTGGAGCAACGAAACCCGCAGCAGAAGGAAGCGTTAAGCAAGGGAAGCCGACCATAGCTCGTCCTAGTCCATGTACCTGTGATAAGTCAGATTGCCCCAGAGAGGAACTGCTAAGTAGAGGGTGGCGTATTTTACTGTGCTAAGTTGAGGCAGGCAGCAAGTGCAGATAGCTGTGTCTTGCCTGAGGGCTGTGGTTGTCTGTATGTGCTGCAAGGAGAGGAGCCGCAGCTTGTTGTTATGCCTGGATAGAGTGTGCACCACATGGAGAGTATATGCAGTACCCCAGACCAGGGGCAGTCTGTAAATGGTTTGTTATTCAAAGTATTGGATTGTTATGTAATATATTATGTTATGTATTATGTCCAGTATAGCTATGTATGGATGGCAAAGCCAGGGTTAACAATTCTGGCTCAGCCCTTGCAAGAGGTTGGGTGGGGATCCAGGGTCCTTTCCCAGCTCAGCTAGATTTTGTGGAGAGTTTGGAGGAGAGCGGAAGCTGTTGCCTTATGAAACTTCCTCTTTTTAGGCCCAAAAAGCTACAGATCTAAAGAAGGAGTATGATAAAGGAGAACACTTCAGAACTTGGGTGAGCATAGGAGTCAGTAAAGTACCCTGCTACCAAAGGCTGCTAAGACTTTACTGCTGTGAGAGACAGTGTTAAGACACCCTTTGCACCTGAACACGACCTGGCCAGATGTTCATTCAAAACCCTGTATCCCTCAGTGGACACTACAGCCATTATTGCCAAGGTACTATTGCCTGCCATATGTTCTGCTGGAAGAGACTTTAGCAAGATAGAGAGGGAAGAGGGCCATAACTCCCATCCAAACGTATGTCGATTCCTTTCACTGCATTGGCCCTACGGAGTCACCTGTCCAGTCACTGGCCAAAAAGATCCTTCATAAGGACTGACCCCCTTACAAGCTCATTTCCAACTGATCATATCTACTACAGGGCAGCCATTCAGATGACCATGGATCTTGTAGGAGTGCAAGGCACCGGATCCTTTGACTAGTTCCCCCCTCTCTTGTTTGGTAATGTTAATGGTGTTCATGGAAAGGTAGGGACCTGAGCAGGTTGATTTCACCCATGGACAAGGGTAATGGAAAGTACCAGAAATAGGACCATCTCTCATCAGGCCTCATAGCTCCATTAGAAGCTTACTCTGTTGGACATTCACTGTTATGGTGGTGGTCAAGTCAATGAAAAAACATGAAAACCCATTTTTTTGTACTGAAGTTGGCCAGACACTTTGTCAAAGCCGGTCTGATATACAAAACCACCTGGCGATCAGCAGCTATCTCTGGAGGAAGTTGCAGCCAGCTATACATTTTCCCTGCAGTGGCCACTACAGGTGAAATGTGGTATGACAGTGCAGCCGTTCAAGTGGATGGACTATAATACCAGAAGGGCTCCATCTCTCAGACACAATTTTCACACAGAAGCACGAGTATTGTGACGGTTCTACCACTGGGACCTGTCATTTCTTGGTTGTCTGGGAGGGCCAATAGACTGGCCCAGAAGCTAAGCTTTTGTAAGTGAATTGACACTCCCTCTTTTTCCCCCGATTAGAGAAGGGAAAACTCCCATTCAGTCAAGAACACTCTGTTACCTGAGGCAAAGATCTCAACTTACCTCATGGATAGTGCACTTCCGGCCAGGAGTGTAGCTAAAGGCTCATAGGCCCTGGTGCAAGAGTTCAGCTTGGGCCCCCCTTCCCTTAGTGCTCAGCTTGGGCCCCCTCAGGCTCCTGGGCCAGGTAGGGACTGCTACCTCTGCACCCCCTATAGCTACGCCCCTGCTTCTGGCCCTTGGCAACAGCATTAATGTTCATTAGTTTGGTCAAACCGTTCACTGTGTATTCACACATTAGTGGTTTTCCACAGACCTTGGGTCTGTGGTGACACCATGGACACATGCCCTATTTTTGTTCCTGACTACGGATCCCTCTTGCACATTATAGTCTATGGGTCTGTGAAAATCACGGACACCACACAGATGTTTGGTCCATGGTTTTCATAGATCGTTGCTAGATCATGCTCTGGAAATTAATTTTCAGCCTAACAGTGTCTGCGGATCACGGATGACATATGAAGGACAAAAAACAGAAGCACGGACCAAACACAGATTCTTCGCCAACATCTCAACAGATGAACCATAGACCATCTTGTCATGGATGTCATCACAGACGTGTGACGTGTTATTTCTGTGTTAAACACTGACAGCCAACCCAGAATATGTATTCAAGTAACTATTCTAGAATTCAACCTCCTGCATGAGAGACGTTCATGAATTAATCATAACAATAATTGAGGTTACATGTCTGTTCTGGATTTTCATTTATGAGAGTCCTGCTCCTGGAGTAGGAGAGATTGTGTAATACGTGATCAGTCAGGGCTCTTCTGAGAATTATCCGCACACAAATGCATCTTTAGATTGTAATCTTATTAATTAAGGGCAAAGTGAAATTACAGGTTAATAACTTGTCTGGTAATAATTATTTAGTTTGTATTTTTTTCATATGTATAGAAAAGTAGTTGTAGTCCACGAAAAGCTCTGCAGGTTTATATGTAGTACGTTAGAGTCCATGAAAAGCTCTGCGGGTTTATATGTAGTATGTTAGAGTCCATGAAAAGCTCTGTGGGTTTATATGTAGTACGTTAGAGTCCATGAAAAGCTCTGCAGGTTTATATGTGTAGTACGTTAGAGTCCATGAAAAGCTCTGCGGGTTTATATGTAGTACGTTAGAGTCCATAAAAAGCTCTGTGGGTTTATATGTAGTACGTTAGAGTCCATGAAAAGCTCTGCGGGTTTATATGTAGTACGTTAGAGTCCATGAAAAGCTCTGCGGGTTTATATGTAGTACGTTAGAGTCCATGAAAAGCTCTGCGGGTTTATATGTAGTACGTTAGAGTCCATGAAAAGCTCTGTGGGTTTATATGTAGTACGTTAGAGTCCATAAAAAGCTCTGTGGGTTTATATGTAGTACGTTAGAGTCCATGAAAAGCTCTGCGGGTTTATATGTAGTACGTTAGAGTCCATGAAAAGCTCTGCGGGTTTTTATGTAGTACGTTAGAGTCCATGAAAAGCTCTGTGGTTTTATATGTAGTACGTTAGAGTCCATACAATGCTCTGCAGGTCTATATGTAGTACGTTATAGTTCATGAAAAGCTCTGCGGGTTTATATGTAGTACGTTAGAGTCCATACAATGCTCTGCAGGTCTATATGTAGTACGTTATAGTTCATGAAAAGCTCTGCGGGTTTATATGTAGTACGTTAGAGTCCATAAAAGCTCTGCAGGTTTATATGTAGTACGTTAGAGTCCATGAAAAGCTCTGTGGTTTTATATGTAGTACGTTAGAGTCCATGAAAAGTTCTGCAGGTTTATATGTAGTAAGTTAGAGTCCATGAAAAGCTCTGCAGGTTGATATGTAGTAAGTTAGAGTCCATGAAAAGCTCTGCAGGTTTATATGTAGTATGTTAGAGTCCATGAAAAGCTCTGCAGGTTTATATGTAGTATGTTAGAGTCCATGAAAAGCTCTGCAGGTTTATATGTAGTACGTTAGAGTCCATACAATGCTCTGCAGGTTTATATGTAGTACGTTATAGTTCATTCAGTGCTTTGCAGGTCTATATGTAGTATGTTATAGTCCACCCAATGCTGTACAGATCTATAAATAGTATATTATAGTCATGCAATGCTCTGTAGCTCTATATGTAGTACGTTATAGCCCTCGCAATGCTGTGCAGGTTTATATGTAGTACGTTATAGACCACGCAATGCTCTGCAGATCTATATGTAGTACACTATAGTCCTTGCAGTGTTGTGAAGGTCTCTATGTAGTATGTTATAGTCATGCAGTGCTCTGAAGGTCTGTATGTAGTACATTATAGCCCATGCAATGCTGTGCAGGTCTGTATGTAGTACGCTATAGTCCATGTAATGGTCTGCAGGTCTATATGTAGTACGTTATAGTCCATGCAATGCTCTGCAGGTCTATATGTAGTACGTTATAGTCCATGCAGTGCTCTGCAGGTCTATATGTAGAACGTTATAGTCCATGCAGTGCTCTGCAGGTCTATATGTAGTACGTTATAGTCCATGCAATGCTCTTCAGGTCTATATGTAGTACGTTATAGTCCATGCAATGCTCTGCAGGTCTATAAGTAGAACGTTATAGTCCATGCAGTGCTCTGCAGGTCTATATGTAGTATGTTATAGTCCATGCAGTGCTCTGCAGGTCTATATGTAGTATGTTATAGTCCATGCAGTGCTCTGCAGGTCTATATGTAGAACGTTATAGTCCATGCAGTGCTCTGCAGGTCTATATGTAGTACGTTATAGTCCATGCAGTGCTCTGCAGGTCTATAAGTAGAACGTTATAGTCTATGCAGTGCTCTGCAGGTCTATATGTAGTATGTTATAGTCCATGCAGTGCTCTGCAGGTCTATATGTAGTACGTTATAGTCCATGCAATGCTCTGCAGGTCTATATGTAGTACGTTATAGTCCATGCAGTGCTCTGCAGGTCTATATGTAGTATGTTATAGTCCATGCAGTGCTCTGCAGGTCTATATGTAGTACGTTATGGTCCATGCAATGCTCTGCAGGTCTATATGTAGTACGTTATAGTCCATGCAGTGCTCTGCAGGTCTATAAGTAGAACGTTATAGTCTATGCAGTGCTCTGCAGGTCTATAAGTAGTGTGTTATAGTCTATGCAGTGCTCTGCAGGTCTATAAGTAGAACGTTATAGTCTATGCAATGCTCTGCAGGTCTATAAGTAGAACGTTATAGTCTATGCAGTGCTCTGCAGGTCTATAAGTAGTATGTTATAGTCTATGCAGTGCTCTGCAGGTCTATAAGTAGAACGTTATAGTCTATGCAGTGCTCTGCAGGTCTATAAGTAGAATGTTATAGTCCATGCAGTGCTCTGCAGGTCTATATGTAGTATGTTATAGTCCATGCAGTGCTCTGCAGGTCTATATGTAGTACGTTATAGTCCATGCAATGCTCTGCAGGTCTATATGTAGTACGTTATAGTCCATGCAGTGCTCTGCAGGTCTATAAGTAGAACGTTATAGTCTATGCAATGCTCTGCAGGTCTATAAGTAGTATGTTATAGTCTATGCAGTGCTCTGCAGGTCTATAAGTAGAACGTTATAGTCTATGCAATGCTCTGCAGGTCTATAAGTAGAACGTTATAGTCTATGCAGTGCTCTGCAGGTCTATAAGTAGAACGTTATAGTCTATGCAGTGCTCTGCAGGTCTATAAGTAGAACGTTATAGTCTATGCAGTGCTCTGCAGGTCTATATGTAGAACGTTATAGTCCATGCAGTGCTCTGCAGGTCTATATGTAGTACGTTATAGTCCATGCAATGCTCGGCAGATCCAGTTTGCAGCGATGTTACTGATATTTTAAAGATGTCTGATACCTTTTTTTCTCTTTTGCTGCCGCAGCTGGATGAGGCCCTCTCCTCTGCTCTCCTTCCTCAGCCTCTGCGCCCTCTGTCACTCACAGGTAAGAGATAAGGTGATTGTGCTCTTTACCGAGGGCTCTGCTCTGCCACAGTAATGATTTCCCTGGGGCCCTCCAGCCACTGAAACCACTGGACCTGGAGGAGGCGACACTTGTTTCATTTTCTTCCTTCAGTACATTTTACACCTAGAGATTGTGTAGAAAATGTTAAAATGATTATAAATGTTCCCATTCCTTCCGGATGTATAAGGTGAGGAGCCGACAATGTAAGTGCGCTTTACTCTAGACAGGCACGGCAGGTAATATTCTGGGGTATCCATAATTTTATTTTCCATCTACATGAGATACTAATGATGAAGCATCTTCTCTTAGATCTCTGTGTTGTGCCGTTCCTCCGTTATTCTTACTAGAAATTCATAGATAAATTGACAACTGGGCGTTTCAAGTTGGGCGTATGTCCCTACAGTGTCCAATGAAAGTGTTAGACTGAAGGGTAGTGTCTGATTGTCAAGTTCTTCATTAATTTCCAGGTGGAATAATACAGGAATGTCAGAATGCAGCGTTATAAGAAAAGATGTTTCAGAAATATTATTTCATGGGGAATACAAGTATTTATTAAAGTCATATCAGGAGAGGGAACAGAACCTCATTCATGTAAATATGGGGATATAAAAATGTTTTTTTCATATAGCACTCCGCATCCCCTCTTCCTGTCACATCGCCATCTATTTAATCATAAAATTCTGACTGTCTGCATCTGCCACCAGAGGGCGCTCCTATTTAATTCAATAATTTGTCAGTTTGCAACTCCCTCTAGTGGTGACATAGAGCAAGTCTCATTCTGGTGGATCTGTCCCATTTACGTATTACATGGTAGACCTTTTATACCAGGGATCAGCAACCTCCGGCTGTTCTACAACTACAACTCCCAGAATCCTTCTTTCACTTCTGAGGGAGTTACAAGAACCGCCCAATAAGTTTCCACGCTGGGAGTTGTAGTTTCACAGCACCTGGAGTGCCAAAGGTTGCGTGCTGATTACTGTTTTATAAGATGACCAGAATGCAATACTGTATTTCTCCTGTAGTGGGCGCCGTAGGAAAAATGTACAGCCAGCCAGAGCTTCCCTAGTAATTGAATGATCGCCTGGACAAATAGGGTTCCTCTGGATTCTAGATATTGATGAACTATCGTCATGATAGGTCATCCATATCTGATTGTGGGGATCCGACACCCTGCACTGCCACCTATGTTTTCATCTGATAGTGATAGTGGATGGAGCTGGAAGCCAAAGGCTCTGTCCACTACAGTATGTAGGAGCCGTGCCGCTGTACTGCACCTCAACTCCCATTCATTTATACATATGCTGCAGTAGCCACTGCTCAGCAGTTGGGGCATTTGTCTCCCGATAGAAACTGTACATCCCCTTTAAGCTTTATTTCTATAAGACTGGACAACCCCTTTTAAAGGGATTATCTTTTTATTTTTTGAAATTGTATTACAATTAATTTTTTTAACCGTAACGGGGGAGCGCTGTGCTCCGTGGTCTAATTATGTTTTGAGCAATTCCTGGATCATGTCCCATACATAGGACACTTGATCCTAGCCTGGTTTCATCCCACCGTGTTCGTGGGTTGCTCCTGCGCAGTCAGACAGCCTCGGGCGTAGACAACTCACAGCACCCAAGGCTAACTGGCTGCGCAGACGCAACCCCAGTACATTGTGGGTTCAAACCATGTTGGGATCACATGCCCTAGGTACAGCACATTAGCCCGGGAAGACGATGGAGTGTAAAGTAAAAATATTTATCATATATCAGATTTATAAAAAAGAAATTACCGGATAACCCCATTAATGGAGAAGTAAACTGCTGGGTTACGCTATAAATATATGTACGATACATTACGTGCCAGTCGTTCCTCTGCTTGGCAAAGATTAGTAGAGAACCTATTGGTAGACAGCTGGTCGTATGTGCGTAGGCAGTGAGCTTGGCGTGTCATATTGATCAAGGCAAAGCAAGAAGTAGATCAGGTAGATGGGATGACACGAAACGTCTATCTCTTTGTGCCTTCCTTCCATTAAGCGCTATTTCATGGACTGGAGAACATGTTGGTTTATTCTCCCCAGGGAGCTGCTATTCTCGAGAAGCAGTAGGAGGACAGAAATCATGAAAACAGCTAAAATAGAGAAATAAAAGAAAGTACATTATGTCTAAAATAATTAAAGAGGTTCTTTGGGAATGAATGGGAGCAGGATTGGTTGCCTCCACTTGCAGAGCTGCCTACACTGCTCTACAATGGATGGCAATGATAAGATCCTGCCTATGATATGCCATCATGGCTGAGCAGCCTGACAGGAACGTTCACCAATGTGTAGTATATGCAAGTACCAGAGCATAAATCTACCTGACCTGCGAAGATGGGAATCATGGGTGGAGACAGACAATAAAGGGCCCCTAGCGAGAGAAGTGCATGGACCTCTTGCTCTCCATTATCTAATTTTCGGCAGGCACATTGATCTTCGTGGCACACTTTCCTTAGGGGTATCCACACTTTTGGGCAATTTCTGTGTTCTAATTGTGAGCAATGGGGATCATGTGTTCAGCCCACTACATGGAGGGTACTTGGGGCCTCCATCACCTTCCTGTCAACAAAGTTCTTCTAATCCAGTTGGGTCTTTATACAGAACTGATGGCCCAAGGGAACCTCTAGGTCCATACCCCGCCATTCACCCTTTATATAGGTAGTATATATGTATGTATGTAAGTCCTGAGGTCCCACCTATATAGAATCTATTAGATAGTCAAAAGTAGTGAACTTTCCATGCTACAGATATTGATGACCCATCCTCTGTGTAGTGGTCATGTTGGGGGTATTACAGCACAGCTCCCATTCAAGTGAGTGGGCGCTGAGCTGCAGTACCCGGCATGGCCACTACACAACGTATGGAGCCTTCTGCTTCCAGCTGCGGCCACTGTATTGATCCAGTGCAGTGGCTGCAAAAGCAGCTGAACGGTGGGGGGTACTGGGTATCAGACCCCCACCAGTATGATGCTGATGACCTTTCCTGAGGATAGGTCATCCATATCTGTAGCACGGAGAACCCCGGGCTATGAAAAAATCCTGCTAAACTACACTGCGCAGGACTGCAGCCGACCAATTTTTTTTCTATTTGGTATAGGTTAAGACCATTGAAGTTGTCAGCTCCTAGGCAGAACACCCACTTTAATAGGGTTTTCCAATGTCAACATTTATGACATATTACTAGGATGCCACAAATGTCAGGTCCTAATACCAATTCTGGGACCCCGTCCTACCTCAAGAATGGGGTGCCCAAAGTGAAGGAGAATGGGCGGTGTCTTCTAAATTCACTGCTATTCACCCTTTTTCACTGCTATTTTTTTGGAACACCCGTAGACGTGAATGGAGGATGACCAAGCATGTGCGGCTGCCCTCCCATCACTTCAGGGGGCCCCGTTCTGGAGATAGGAGGGGGTCCCAGAGCTGGGATTTGAATCATTCAGACATTTCTGGCCTATCCTAGCAATAGGCCATAAATGTTGAGATGGGACAACCCTTTTAAGTTATTATTCCTGTGGTCCAAAAGGACCACACCAACAGCCCCCATGGTGTCACGAAGCCATGTCTATTATAGGCCTCGGCCTATAACTTGGAATGTGCTTGGCATTATTTTGATAGCTGACATGAAATGAAGTAATTAGCCTCATTAGAAGAGCTAACTTTTACCAGTTTAATTATACTTGATTGTCATGTGATTGAACAACTGTGATTTTCAGCGACCTGCGGCGAAGGCACAATTAATTCAAGACGAGCTTTCTATAATTACATTTATTAATCCTAATGACCTTCCTCTCCAACACAATCTCTTCTTATATGATTTCCGATAAGGATAATAGGAAGGTTGATTTAGGTCTATAAATATCAGATTGGTCCCGGCTGCATCTTCCTTCCTTCCTTCCTTCCTTCCTTCCTTCCTTCCTTCCTTCCTTCCTTCCTTCCTTCCTTCCCACCTTCCTCTCTTCGTCTCACTTATTTTCCCCTTATTCTCTCTTTCCACTGCTCCATTCCTTTCTATGGGACTTCGGAAATAACCGAGTACAGCTGTCATCCCATAGAATCAGGGATACCCGACCTGAGGCCCTCCAGCCGTTGCAAAGCTACAACTCCCAGCATACCTGGACAGCCTACACAGCTATTAAGGCATGCTGGGAGTTGTAGTTTTGTAACAGCTGGAGGGCTGCAGGTTGAGCATCCATGATCTAAATCATTGCTCAGGTTCTCACTTGTTTCCTTCTCTTTGGTGTTTGCAGAGCGTTGCAGGAAAAGTTCTGGAGAAAACGATAGAAGAATGGATAAGATATAAGGACGACTGCTACAAATGGATGACAAGCACGCCGCATCCTCAAGGTCACCACCTCCATTATCTCTGTCAATGGCACCATAGCAGTTGTCATTAAAGGGGTTCTCCAAAATTAGGAACCCCTTTTGTTATGGCCAGGAAGAGTGCAGGGATTAAAAAAATAGACTTTCCTGCTACAGGTGCTCCTGTTCCAGCACTGAGCTCCCTCCTACTCCTCTTCAGGTCCCCGCTGGACTGGAAGTGTAATGTGCTATCTACATGTAAGTCAATGCTGCCAGCCAACAGTCTAGGTGGTAACATGTGTAGGCATGGCACATGACCACTGCCACTACCAAGTCCTGCAGCACACTTCCAGTCCAGCGGGGACCAGAAGAGGAGGGAGCTTAATGGGGCTATGCATCAGTTCCCCACCCACAAAGAAGGATTGGCCATAGACTTTACAGGGAAATTTCCCAGTGGGCCGATTTGCAAGGGGGCCACCAGCCAGGTACATAAAGATCTGATGCTCTCTGCATTATTTAATGTAGGATCATCAGGCACTTATGCACCTGGCAGGGTGGCTTCAGGTGCCCTCCTCAATCCAACTGTATTACTGCCCTCAGGACAATGATACAGTTTCATACACTGGTGTGGGCGGTAGTATTTTGTGCTGCACTGTGGTATTTGGTTCTGCTGAGGTGGTATTTTGTGCTGCACTGTGGTATTGGGTTCTGCTGAGGGGGTATTTTGTGCTGCACTGTGGTATTTGGTTCTGCTGAGGGGGTATTTTGTGCTGCACTGTGGTATTTGGTTCTGCTGAGGGGGTATTTTGTGCTGCACTGTGGTATTTGGTTCTGCTGAGGTGGTATTTTGTGCTGCACTGTGGTATTTAGTTCTGCTGGGGCAGTATTTTGTGCTGCACTGTGGTATTTGGTTCTGCTGAGGCGGTATTTTGTGCTGCACTGTATTTGGTTCTGCTGAGGGGGTATTTTGTGCTGCACTGTGGTATTTGGTTCTGCTGAGGGGGTATTTTGTGCTGCACTGTGATATTTGGTTCTGCTGGGGCAGTATTTTGTGCTGCACTGTGATATTTGGTTGTCCTGAGGCAGTATTCTGTGCTGCACTGTGATATTTGGTTGTCCTGAGGCAGTATTCTGTGCTGCACTGTGGTATTTGGTTCTGCTGGGGCAGTATTTTGTGCTGCACTGTGGTATTTGGTTCTGCTGGGGCAGTATTTTGTGCAGCACTGTGGTATCACAATGTGTTATCCCACCTTCTGTCAATTTGGACCCACCTACAGCATGGGGCCACTTTCAGGTTTTTTTTTCCAGGGCCACTTTAAGTTTCCAGTACGCCCCTGCCCACCCGTGGGTGTCTGGGGGCGACGCTGTGCATGGAAAACACAAGGAGACGCATAACTAACCTACACTGCTCACCTTCATTCTCAAGGTCAGCCTTCATGATCATAAAGTGATTATCCCTAACAATCTGCAATCTGCTGTCACCTGACAACACAGGACTACCCCTTTAAATTAACAATTTGGTTGCTAGGGGTTACACTGTTTAACAACCACAGTATTATCAATGGGTTTGTCAGGTCAAGCAATACCAAGAGGAGTGGACTTTGACTGTATGATACGTCTGTGAGGCACCGCTTTTTCCCTGAGAGTGGTGTTTCTAGGGGTGAATCCCTCTGACATCGGTGGTCCTGCCACCATTTTTTTCCATTGTTATGGAATCCATAGATAGAAAAAAGTTAAGGAGACTGTCTAAAAGAAAAACTGTCTTAGTTGCCCCTAGCAACCAATCACAGCGCAGCTTTCATTTTTCAAGAGCTGTATAACAGATGAAAGCTGCACTGTGATTGGCTGCAGAAATCTCCCCCACTAAGGGCATGTATGGGCCTGTAAAAATATATGGACGCTGTATTTATTTTATACCTCATAGATCGGCCATGTCCATGAGCCCGAAACAATCAATGCAATCTGTGCATTATGCATAAGATCCAGGTCACCAGTATTATGCATAGTCCTTGACATACATGAAGAGGCAGCAGAAAATGTCACCTAATGTGCTAATGGAAGGGATTTCTAAGAATCACTGGTGTGAGGCCATAGAGGGGTCATGCGCGAGTGTTAGTATTATACATTAAGAAGCATTTCTGACTAATGCATACCGCATAAATCACAATAAATAGAAGCCATTGAGCCCCCAGCATCCGTCCGACGGGTTCCTTCCTAAGTTATATCTGTTTCACGGAAAGCTGGGTGGCAGCCAATATGGGCGTCATTACAACAAGAAGTCAAATCCGAATATCACATCTGGCCATGATGCCATATCTGCATACGGTAACAGGCGTGCCCACATACTATTTGTTTTTAGTCCTAGCGGGCTCCGGGAGAAAGGGAAATCCGACGTAATGGTCGAATTTGCGAATATGCCGCAGTGTAACTAGGCATTTTCCATTCTGAAGCCTGGGAAAGCTGGATGACAACTATGGGAGCTATAAAAGCAGCCACACAGCTTTCCAAGAACTAGATATAGTATTTTTGCAAATTTGGAGCCACCTTCTTCTAGTCCAGAGCTCCAAATCCACTGCATAGATATAGTACTAGATGATGACATCCCGTCTGCCTGCAGCCACCACTAGGGGGAGCTTACTGCATACTTCTATACCAGTTTCCGGAGAACCCCTTTAAATGGAAGAACTTTTAATTAAAAAATTAAAGTCACCGTTGGCCTCACCCACTTTATCTAACTTCTGTGTCAGTAAAGTAGGACAGGTGCGTCATAAATATGGCGCTCACTCTGGCCACCATATTTCTCAATGTATTCACAACAGACAGCTGACCTAAATACACGGATAAATCTCCTGCTTCCCATCTATTACAAAGCTGGCTGCCTGCAACCACCACTAGGGGGAGCTCAGTGCATAGGAACCTGACTGAAATGACTGAAATGACTTCATTGACTGAAATGGAAGCTGCAATCAACCGTTTGTACTGAGCTCCCCCTAGTGGTGGCTGCATGAAAATAAAATGAACTCCCCCTAGTGGTGGCAATAGGCAGTCAGCATGTTAGGTAGGTCTGTGCAGGGGATTTGGTCCAGTGTATCAGAAAAATAAAGCTCAGACCGCTATAAGAATATATTATGAAATGAATCAGCACAGAATTTTGCATGTAAAAAGATCATAAATGATAAACTATGGAGATTATATTTTTTTTATTTTATTTCCAGTTTTATTGTAGTTTTGCAGTAAATTTGTAGAAGCCTTCATCAGTCGCACATAGTTTCCTGTGTCCCATTGCTGCAGGGCAGGTGAACTTCCAATTTCCAGAGAAGGGCCTCTGACCGGAAAGCCTTTTGACATTTGACCCGGTGTCCAGCACAAGGAAATAACTCTTCCTATAGCATCTGTCTTCATGTTTACAATATGTGTGATTGCAGGAAGTGACACAGAGCTCGCAATCGATTTTCCCATAGCAGCTGTATTCACTTATAGGATAGTCTTATTCAGAAAACCTATGGGAACAGTGCAGCCTATGGACTAGACAGCCCAGCAAGCGTACATGTAGCCCCTCTATACTGTATAGTCATAGGGGGTCATTTATTAATAACGGCGTTTTAGACGCTGGTCTTAATAACCCCTGCACTGGCAGTGGATCCACCGAAATTATGTAGAGGCGCCGGCGCATCCACAGCCGATCTGCGCTTAAAACAGGCATAGAAAATGATAAATGAGATGGGCATGGTGGCCCGTCCCCTTTCTCACCCCCCTTGGAGAAAAGTCGCAGATTGTGGTGCAAAGATTGCGACACGTATATACTGGCGTATATCAGTTAGTAAATGACCCCCATAGTGTTTTGCTATGTGTGTAAGGCTGTATATAGTCCCATCAGGGGCGTACACAGATCTCATGGGGCCCCATAGTACGGGTCCCCTCCTACCCAGGCCAGTTTCCTTGTATTATTTAAGTATTTTAAGTAATGTTATTTTATTAATTCCTGGAGAACTCCTTTAAGTGAAAAAAAAAAATTTAATAATAAAAAGAAAACTAATAAAATGTCACCCTCAACCTCACCCACTTTATCCGACTTCTATGTCAGTAAAGTAGAATTGCTCACTCTGACCACCATATTACTGAATGTATTCATACCAGAAAGCGGGACTCAATACATCTCCTGCTTTCCTTCTAATTAAAAATCTGGCTGCCGTTAGCCACCACTAGGGGGAGCTCACTGTATGGGAATTTATGCAGTTACCATTGACTGAAATGGAAGCTGCAATCATCACTTTGTACTGAGATCCCCCTAGTGGTGGCTGCATGAAAATGAGGTGTTTTTTTTTTTTACATCGGAAAGAAAAGAAGAAGTTTAGCGTCAAGCCGCCTACCCCGGGCCCTGTAGCAGTAATGTGGTCTTCCGCCACTGAAGGTACACCACTGGTTCCCATGTAGTCTGGATCCCCGTAGGACCACCAGACGATCTGGGTTACCCATTAAACACATTCAGTGGGTGTCCCACTAACTGAGAAAACGTGGACACCAGTCTGAATGGAGAAGTAGCTGAGTGGGCATGCTCAGCTGTGTCCACGTCACCCACTTACCATACTGGAGAGTGACTGCCACCTGCCTGCCAGGAATGGGTGAGCGGACACCCTAAGGGGTTCGGCTAAATGCTGATTTTGGACGTGACACCTGTCGTGCGCCCTATGTTGCAGTGTTGCAGGGCACCCATAGAAATGAATGGGACTAGTACGTTTGCTGCAACTGCATCCCCAGAATCTCATAAAATACAACACTGCTAGATTTTTTAAGTTGCGGCAAATGTGCGAGTCGCACAGTGACCCCATTCATTTCTATCGCTGCCCTGCTACCAGGGGTGCCCCTAGCCTTTCTGCTGCCTGAGGCGAAAACTGAAATGGCGCCCCTCCCTCCCCAATGCCAATTTGTAAACCTAACCCCTTTGCCACAATGAAAGTGATTATTGCCCATGGCCCTTCCGCTGCCCTCCTCTTGCCCCTTCCTGGTGCTGCCTGAGGCAATCGCCTCACCTGGCCTCATTAGTGGTGCACCCCTGCCTACTACACTGCGATAGTTGGGCGTGTAACATGTGTCACGCCCAAAAATCGCTGAGTAGCCGAACGCTAATTCTCTGGGTTCCTATGGATATCTTTTTGACATTCTTGATTTTCACTTCTCTCTTGCTAGGTCTGCATTGCAACCGCACTTTTGACATGTATGCCTGCTGGCCAGATGGCACACCCGGAATGGTCGCCAGCGTGTCTTGTCCTTATTATCTTCCTTGGTTCCAGAAAGGTAATTGTCTGTCATTACTGATGTCGTAGACTGCTTTGTATCAGTTCTTTAGATACTAGTCAGACCCTTGAGGCAGGAGGCACTGCAGGCCTCATGAAGTCATGAAGGGCACTAGCTCTGGGGGGAACTCCTTCAGACAGCGTAAATTATAAAACAGACATTACTATGAGCAGATTCAATAAGGGGTCGGGGAAGGCTGTAAATGTACGAGAACAGACTTTATTTTGCAGTTATTAGTCTATGATAATGAAGTGTTGTCTTGGAAATTCCCCGGCGGTAAAGGTAATGATGTAGTGGATGTACTGATGGTAATTTACAGGTAATATTTAGGATGTAGGGGCTCCAGGGAGGTCTCCAGCTAGAACACAGCCGTATAAATGGAATATAGAGCTTCTTGTGCCCTCTGGTGGTGATTATGAGAAATGCAACCTTAAAAATTGGCTTGGCAGCCACAAGTAGCATTTTTGCTGCGTTCTGGCAGCTCAGATATTACATTGAAGTTAAATCCCCCAAAGAGGAATGTCAGATTTTTGATTGTTTTAAAAAGGCAATATAGCAATATGTTTTTCAATGGAATCAGGTCCATAATTTGGTCTTTGCAGTTTTTAAAGGGGTATTCCCATCCAAAACTTTTATAGCAGAAATGTCTGGTAGATGTAGGTTCTATTTCTAGGACCTACACCTGTTTCTAGAACGGGACCCCGACCCTGTCTCACCTAGATGCAGAGGACAGAGGTGGTCGGCCCCATTTACTGAGTTGTATTTCTCTGCACAGCACCGGGAGCAGCGTTGCACAGGGAAAGATGCCAAGGATATAAGATAAGAGGAGCATTTGGGCTGTCATGTGGATATTCTTAGCTTCGTACTGGATATGTACCTATGATCCGTATGAATGCTTTCTGTGTCTTGGCAGTTAAAAATGGACAGGTATCACGACTCTGTGGGCTAGACGGCCACTGGGTGACAATCAATGGGACACAACCCTGGAGGAACTCATCACAGTGTGAAGACGAGGAGGAGATGGAGATGATGGAGGAAGAGGTGAATCCATCATTATATGACATACAAGTACTGGATATAGAAATATAGTGGGTAGCCGCCGTGGAAACTATGGATTGAAGATATTCCTTTGCTTTCCACCACTAGGGGGAGCTCACTGCAGACTGGGGTATTACTGAGTTCAATGTATAACGCATTAGATCCTTAGCATTAATACTTTATGTCTATGTCTTCTTAGGTGGGGACAAAGGATTTGCTGCTGAGTTTCAGAGCTCTGTACACTGTGGGTTATTCTGTGTCATTGATGGCCCTCCTGTCATCCCTACTGATCCTTACCATGTGTAGGTAAATATCTCTTCTGGTTACACGCACCTCCAGCCAAGCACTCTGCTGAGGTTACCCTGGGCACTTTTATATTACCCTTCTGTATACTATACCATTCTTGCCAAGTCTGGCCCTGCATTGTTATGGGGGTCAGGGATAGACATAGAGTATAGCAGAATTCAAATGGGGCCCCCCCACTGGCGGTGGCTCATGTCACCATAATGTGTCCTGATCAGAGACTGGTGGTTTATTTCCTCCTAAATTAATTAAGGCATGAAGGATGGGCACCCTGGTTTGGACCCCTTCCCCCATAGCAGCCACCTTGGCAGCCTTCGCCCATCATGGGGGGTCATTAATTGTTTTATGAAACCCATTGAACTCAAGTCAGTGTAGATCTGTGACATAAATGGTTTTCCATCTTTAGGTAGGTGACCCTTACAGGATGTCCACGTGTCTCTTAAAGGGGTTATCCCACGAATAATGTAAAAAATGAAAATCAGACATCATATAGTACATGACAACCTCTTTCTAACAAAGCTAGAACCAGCCCTGTACCTCACATGGATCCACAGATCTCTCCATTCATTGCTCTTCTAGATTTATATCAAGCTGGCAGCTCAAGGGGAGTGTCTTTTCTGCTGCAGCTCAGGAGGCGTGTCCATGCTCTCCCTATCACAGCTCAAGAGGCGTGTCCATGCTCTCCCTATCACAGCTCAGGAGGCGTGTCCATGCTCTTCCTATCACAGCTCAGGAGGCGTGTCCATGCTCTCCCTATCACAGCTCAGGAGGCAGTTGAAAGATGAAACAGAGCAAGTGCGGCCTTCTCAGTGTGCAGGTCAAAGAAATAAGAAATTAAGTGTCACTATACAGATACACTTTATTGAATAACTCAGTAGCTATACAGAATTTTTAATTACATGCAATTACAAAAGTATTCAGATCCAGGTGCTGATTTGAAAACTGTAGAATATTTTTCGTGGGACAACCCCTTTAAATTGCTGAGTCTATACACCCTATGACATTAGAGGTGTAGCTACGTGGGAGGCAGGGGTTGTGGTGGGGCATGGACTTTGTGTCTGAGAAGGCTCAAAGGCCATATTAAAAGACCACTATAGGTACTGAAGGTTTGAGGACCCTGGTAAAGACTTGAAGAAAGGGTCTTCAAGTTGGATGACATGACGTCAGTCCTAACAAAATGTCTTCTGGATCTCTCCAAGCCTTCCCCACAACCTAACATACAGAATGGAGTGGTCAACGTTGTCTCTGGATGTAGACCATGACTTCTTCTAACCTGCATTCACCAAAGACTCGGCAGGTTCCTGCTCATTACTAGACAAGTCCTTGTATTGTTCCAGGAAACTGCGCTGCACCAGGAATTACATCCATGCTAACCTGTTCTTCTCCTTTGCCCTGCGTGGAATATCAGTCATTGTGAAGGACGTTTTACTGGAGAAGAGATGGGGCATGCAGATCATTGAGGTGACAGACTGGGAGCTCCTCATCAGCAATAAGGTAAGAGAGGGTATACAACCATCCACCGTTATGCCTTGTACGTTCAGAAGTTCTTTAAAAGGGGTTTTTAATGAATGGCAAAAAAGTTGGGATTGTCCATCCTGGACTGGAGATTGGACCACCAATGATCACTTGTTGGTTTTCAGTAACTACAGATACACATCACCCTATCATTGTCTCACTCCAAAGAAAACCAATTAACCTTCAATTAACCCTAGTCTATCAATATTTGATCATATCCAGGAGTCACTGGTCCTTGGAAATGCCTCTAGTGCCACCTATAGGTGACTTTGCTGTAAGTCAGAGTCCAACCCTTCATAGGCTATGGACATGGGTCCGTCTCTCTACTTTCCTAACAGCTCATAAACGCTCAATTAAATCCTTAATGACTTTGGAATATATCCGTCATGGTCGGGTGCCACTTCTTTCATCATGATAGACATATCTGTCTTGACGATCTGACATGATATAGTGGTGGGAGCCACTAGCTAGCTCTCATCCTAGCAGTTTAACCCTTTAGACCATCGCATCTCAGTGGTTGACAGAGGTAGTGAAACTCTTCTGTCTGGCCATTGGCACCCTGGCCTAATAAAGGACCCCAGGCCTGCCATCAGTCAAAAAAAATTGCTTTTAAAGAGCCTTGAAACATGAGTTATCAGCCAAACCAGGGTCACTCGTCTGTAGACAGTTTCAGCCTTGTTGCTCCTGGATCTGGGTTCCATTTGACAGTTCCCTGTGTGTTATTATTATATCTTATACAGGCCGCCATTGGATGTCGCACGGCGCAGGTGATAATGCAGTACTGCATTCTGGCCAATCATTACTGGTTTGTGGTGGAGGCGGTCTACCTATACAAGCTGCTCATCGGTGCGGTCTTCTCCGAGAAGAACAATTACACCCTCTACCTGTATCTTGGATGGGGTAAGTGAATGATCTAGTCAGAACACCATGAACCTTGCAGTTGTAAGCCCTCTAGACGGTCACTATGGACATTTATGCCCATAGGTTGGATGCCTCTTCATTTAGACATATGCGTTTTCCATTACTTTGCAGGGACGCCGGTTTTATTTGTAGTCCCTTGGATGACGCTGAAGTATCTCAAGGAGAACAAAGAGTGAGTGGCGATGCCATACTATGATGACCAGCGTCTTCTTGTTGATTTGGCATCTTTTATTTTACCTCAGATGAGATGCCTTCATACTTTCATCTTTCTGATTGGTTCTAGATGCTGGGCCCTAAATGACAACATGGCCTACTGGTGGATTATCCGGATCCCCATCCTGCTGGCCTCGGTGGTGAGAACTGACATTTGTGTTACGTTCCAGCCACTGGTTTAATGACCGAAACGTACAGCATCACATAAGACTGTGATGCTGAAAACTCAGATCATAAGACCTGCGGTTGGGAATTTAATCTGGACGTTATAGTAGGCCCACAATATGGCCGCCTAAATGAAACCTAGTACATCCTGCAGTAGATGATTGGTTTATATGTCTCACCGATGCTCCTGACCTCACCTGTCTTTCCTCCTCCTCAGATTAACCTTGTGATCTTTATGAGGATCTTGAAAATGATTTTGTCTAAGCTGAGGGCCAACCAGAAAGGTTTTGCGGACTACAAACTGAGGTGAGAGTAAATTATGGCCTGTATTCACCCCCCAGAGGTCCTTTCACCCTGACAACTTAAAGGGGTTTTCTGGAAGTAAATTATTGATGACCCGTTCTCAGGATAAGTCATCAATATCAGATCAGTGGGGGTCCGACTTCCAGAACCCCTGCCGATCAGCTGTTTGAAGAGGCTGTGACACTACGGTGAGCTCTGTGGCCCCTTCCTAGGCCTGTGACATCACGGTCATCGGTCACATGACCTATGTGCAGCTCAGTCTCATTCAAGTGAATGGAGCTGAGCTGTAATACCGAGCACGATCCGTGAAAACCACGGATGGCATCTGTGTTGTCTCCGTGGTCTTCACGGACCCACTGACTATCACGTGCGTGAGGGATCTATAATCACGGACAAAAATAGGGCATGCTTCCGTGGTGCTACCACTGTCCGTAGAAAACCACGTGAGCGGTCCATGCTTCACTGACGTGTGAAAGAGGACGAACATGATTAGGAGGATGTTTGCTGTGACCCAGATGTCCATCATGATCCAGGAGGAGTGGGTTAGTGAATGGAACTAGCAGCTCTGGTTACATACTACCTGTAATTGACATACATGGCAGAAAAAGATGAATTAAAGTTTTTACGAAAAGGGAAAGAGGTAAATAAATGTTAATGATGGTAAAAACGGCGCCCATGGAAAGATCCACGGATGGGCTAACACTGGAAAAGGATTTGAAGACATCACTAGTATTCTGGGGCTCGCACAGTTGTCCTCCAGTTGACCACTACATACATGTGATATGATGCTTAGACCTCAGGCTGCTTATTCACAAATGTGCTTCTGTCTCTGTAGACTGGCTAAGGCGACGCTGACTCTCATCCCGCTATTTGGAATCCACGAGGTAGTGTTCATCTTTGCCACGGATGAGCAGACATCCGGGATCCTTCGGTATATCAAGGTCTTCTTTAACCTCTTTTTCAGCTCCTTCCAGGTAAGAAAATCACAGGGACATTTGGAAAGGACTGGTTCTCCTTGTGGAGATCCAGCCTCTGTAAGGAGTCTTAAAGAGGACCTTTCACCACTCCTGACATGCCTGTTTTATTAGCTCCATGCATTCCCTATGCAAGAACAATTCTGGAACATCTATTCTAATGGATCTATGTTATCCCATTCCTTTATTATTTCTACTAGAGGTTATGAATGAATTACTATTAGCCTTCAGTAAGGGTACAGAGGGGAGGTAACCAGTTGGGGGTGTGTCCCTGCACAGTCTCAACATGGCAGCACTGATTGGATAGAGTGAGTCTGTGCAGGTACACCCCCCCAACTGGTTACCTCCCCTCTGTACCCTTACTGAAGGCTAATAGCAATTCATTAATAACTTATAGCAGGAATAATAAAGGAATGACACAACACAGAGCCATAAGAATAGATGTTCCAGAATTGTTATTATATGGGAAATGTATGAAGCTATTAAAACGGCATGTCAGGAGTGGTGACAGGTCCTCTTTAAAGACAATGCAAATTAGCTCTGCTAATTTGCATGACTATGGGGAGAAACTATGGATTCTTTGCTGCTTAATATAACTAATTAATATAACCTTAAAGAGGACCTCTCCCCTCTCCTGACATGCCTGTTTTAATAGCTTCATGCATTCCCCATGTAATAACAATTCTGGAACATCTATTCTTATGTCTGTATGTTGTACCATTCCTTTATTATTTCTACTAGAAGTTATGAATGAACTGTTAGCAGTCTGCAGTAAGGGTACAGAGGGGAGGTAACCAATTGGGGGTGTGTCCTGCACAGTCTCAATCTACATAACAAATTGCCCTGTGGTGTGGATTTTTAGTCCGGAGCATGTTAAGTCATGCTGCGGATTTCCCGTTTGTAATGGATAAGATGAAATCCACACATAATGCATGCCACCGCAAATACGTCCAGTGTGCATGTACCCTAAAAGTTACAGACCCACATTTTTTTTATAGACTATATCAATTTCGTACAGTTCTTTTAAAACCATTTTTCCTTCTACCTTTATTAAGGAGACATTAAATGTTCTCCCCCATCTCACCTGAGGACTGTAAAAATCCATCCAACCATTTTTAACTCCTGTTGTCATGTCTTACAGGGTTTCCTCGTGGCGGTATTATACTGTTTTGCCAATAAAGAGGTAAGTATATACGGTAGGTTGGTACCGACACCAAGGTTTTATCTCCATTCATTATATCAGCAGCCTCGGTTCTGCCCCAGCCAGTTTTGGTCTTAAGGGCACAGCATTTTTCTTTTCAGTTTTTTCATTCAAAGTTCAAAGGTCTTGTGTTTTGCAGGAAAAGTTGTAGTTTTGAATATATATATATCTTAAAACTCCAGCAATTGATCCATGAATTTGTTTTATTTTACTATCTTCATGATGCCACTGAAAATCAGTTTCATTCACCTTAATGGGACTTGCAGAAATCCATGTGCTTGCTGCCCCATTCAATTAAATGGGACTGATTTTCAGTCGTGGAATTTTCTGCCACGTGTGACGGCACCCTAATGCTTTAGGCCTCATGCATGCATGAACGGATTTTGTTTCCGTGTCCGCTCTGTTTTTTTTTTTTTTCCGGATAGGATGTGGACCCATTCATTTCAATGGGTCCGCAAAAAATGCGGACAGCACACCGTGTGCTGTCCCGCATCCGTATGTCCGTTCTGTAGCCCCGCAAAAAATATAGAGCATGTCCTATTGTCCGTTTTGCGGACAAGGATAGGCATTGTTACAATGGATCCACAAAAATAAAAAAATGGATGCAACACTTCATCTGTATTTTTTGCGTATCATAAAATACATATGGTCTAGTCTGCATGTAGCCTTATTCACACAGTCAGTGTTTTGGTCAGTGATTTCCATCAGTGATTTTGAGCCAAAACCAGGAGCAGATCTTTCCCTTAGGCCTCTTTCACACGAACGTTGTTTTTGCGGGCTCCGATCCGCATTTTTCACATGAAAAATGCGGACCCATTCATTTCTATGGGCCCGCAAAAAATGCGGACAGCACACCGTGTGCTGTCCGCATCCGTTGCTCCGTTCCGTGGCCCGCAAAAAAAAATAGAGCATGTCCTATTCTTGTCCGTTTTGCGGACAAGGATAGGCAATGTTACAGTGGATCCGCAAAAAATACGGATGCCATCCGTTTTTTTTGCGGACCGCAAAACACAACGTTCGTGTGAAAGAGGCCTTATGCCTCATTTCTGTCGAGGGTCCAATCCTGGTTTTGGCTCACAATCACTGATGGAAATCACTGACCAAACACTGATATGTGAATGAGGCTTAACATTGATAAACATCCTATCAGCCTTGGGGTCATTCTTACGGATCAGGGACAGTATCGGCATACACCTGCTAGGTTCATCCATGATCTACATATTAAAGAGCATCTGTCAGCAGTTCTGTACCTATGACACTGGCTGACCTGTTACATGTGCACTTGGCGGCTGAAGACATCTGTGTTGGTCCCATGTTCATATGTGCGAGCATTACTGAGAAAAATGTTTTTATATATGCAAATGAGCCTCTAGGATCAACAAGGGCGTTACCATTACACCTAGAGGCTCTGCTCTCTCTGCAACTGCCGCGCCCTCTCCACTTTGAGTGATAGGACCAGGCAGTAAAAACATCATCACACTTGCCACGGTCAATCAAAGTAGAGAGGAGGCAGCAGTTGCAGAGAGAACGGAGCCTCTAGGTGTAGCAGCAACGCCCCTGTGGCACCTAGAGGCTCATTTGCATATATAAAAACTTCATTTTTCTCAGCAATGCGGACACATATGAACATGGGACCAACACAGATGTCTTCAGCTGCCAACTGCACATGTAACAGGTCAGCCAGCGTCATAGGTACAAAACTGCTGACAGATGCCCTTTAAGGAGGTTCTCCTGGCCTTAGGCCATCAGTGTTTGGTAAGTGGGGGTCCAGCAATCAGCAGCATGAAGGGGCTGGAGTGTCACGTCACCTTGTGTACACAGAGACAGTGCTGCACTTGCGGCTGTGCCTGGGGCTGCCCCTGCACTTGCGGCTGTGCCTGGGGCTGCCCATGAACTTGCGGCCGTGCCTGGGGCTGCAGCTCAGTCCCATTTTTTTGAATGGAACTGAGCTGCAGTAACAAACACAGCCACCCTGTGGCTTCTTCATTCTGCTGATCGCCATGAGGTCTGCATGACCCCTTTAAAAATAACACATGTATATATGGGTAAATTGAAGATCTTATTCTGCCCTCTTTATTCTCAGGTAAAGTATGAAATACAGAAAAAGTGGCAGATGTGGAAAATGGACGGCTCGTCTCTGCTGTGCCTGCACTGACCAAGATCTGGGTATACCATGAACTTGTACTGTGAGATAAAATACTAGACTTCAAGTAAAAGTCCTGACGTATCGGTGGCCCACAGGGAGTAAAGAAGAGTGTCCGGCGAGCCTTAGAAGAAAAGGACCCTCAAAATGGGGGGTGGAATCATAATGGAGATGTTGCCTATAGTTATCAATCAACTCATAACTTTGCCAACTGGGTTGGTTGCTGTAGGCGCCATCTTTGCCCCTCACCAGGTCTTTATTATATCATCACTTTGCCAAAGAAAAACGGAGGCGGCATATTTCAAAGTTTTATTAAAAGTACATAAAATTCCGGCTGAGCGTCATCGTTCCAGCCGACCTATTACATCCTTCTGTTAAAATGAGAATCATTGACGGGCGTCTAAACCACGATCGGTTCAACCCCTCCAATAAAATAAAAGGCTTCCCAGCGGCATCTTCGTCAAGAATGCATCAAAGTTTCACCTTCCCCCTCGCACCTTCTGCAAAAAGGGATCAGTAGAATATCACCAGGGATTGCAGTCTGCCTCCGACACCATCAGCCCGGAGAGGACACGGCCAGACCCTTCTGTGTGGTCATCCGAGCGGAGAAGGGCAGGGGGCAGCGCCATCTAGAATCGGAACATCTTCGGGGTGGAAAGTTTCACCCACCGTCTGAGGTATGATCAAAGAGTCACCTAGAAAGAGGGAAAAACACCGGCGTTATCAAATATTCAGGGGTAAAGACTTAAAGGGGTTGTCCTATGAAAAATATTCTACATTTTTCAAACCAGCACCTGGATCTGAATACTTTTGTAATTGCATGTAATTAAAATAAGATAATAGGGTTTATGTGTATAGCGGCACCTGCTGTTTGTTCTTTTCCTTTTTTCGCCGCCCACCTCAGAGGTGGTCGCACGCGCTCAGTTTAAATCTTGGAAGCTGTGAAGGTTATAGGGAAAAGCTGCAGCTGAAAGGACACCTTTCCCCCCCCCCCTTGAGCTGTGATGGGAAGAGAGCTGCAGCAGAATGGACACGCTCCTCTGCCTCCCCAGTCATATGGGGGACTCCATACTTGTGATTGATGGTGGTACTAGTAGGCGAGTAGTTTAAATCTTCAGACAACCCCTTTAAACCCCTAACTGGAACTCCAGCAGTGGGAAAAGTAGCTAACTGGAGGGGGGAGGGCTGCTTTAGATGCTGCTACCTCCTGAATGGTAGAAACTAGGAACATGCAACTGATCTTGTTTGAAAGCAGACATTCCAAGCTTTCAGACAATACCAAAAAAATGAGAGCAATATGTTCAGGACAGAGGAAGATATCACTGATAGAAATCCGGATGCTGTGAATGCAGCTGAAAATGAAAGTAAAAACAGGTTTCACTCGTGATTATTCCCGACTTGATTTCTAACAGTGATTTCTACTCTGTTTCTTTTCACACTGCCCGAGCTGGACTCAGGCAGAACCAGACAGTTAGGTGGTTAAAGTCGGGGGTTTTCTAACAACAGGCATTGTCTAAAACAGACATTCACTTTAAAGAGTCACTTTACTTTCACACAATTTCATTGTATTGAGAATGTTGTAAATAGAAAATTTCTAAATCCCTTCATTTAAAAAAAATGGGCCACCATCCACCCGAAAAAGCTATAAAGTCATGGCCACTAGAGGTCTAACTTCCACCTAAGTTGTTGTTCACTGCCTGTTGTCAGTCAAAATCCGTCCCTAGCAACAGAGATTTAGAAGTTGCCCGAGACGAAGTGGGGGCGTGCCAGAGCTAGCTAAGATTCTGAGCCTGATAAAACAACTGCTTCTACACTACATCTGAACACACTGGAGCGCCCTGTCTTTCTGTAAGTGTAATTTATCTCTAGAAGAAAACAAACATAGCAGAAAGTAAGGTAAGTGTGAGGTCACTGCATATAGTAGGCGTAGAAGGGTGATTCCCCCTGCTTCTGAGAGACATGCATCTAGCTTTGCAGCTGAAACAGGGAATAATATGGCTGAAAGAGATGTTAGGGAAGCCTATAACTGTTCCTTAACAGTTATGAGTGTACAAAGAAGCACAGCTATTATGCAAACTTTTTTTGAAAACTCTGGTAGTCTCAAGAGTGTGGCCCCAGATACTAGAGCGACTTTTCGTTCACTACCTGAGCATCTTCCTCTATTACTTACCATCGCTGTATACCACCCTTAAAGCCAATTATTGAAATTATCCTTTGTGCTGTACTAAGCTATCTACAGCCATTCTTTGGGGTGGCATGACACATCGATGACTGGCGGCTTCATGAGAACCGATAAAAGTCACACCAAATTCTCAGGATCAGCGCGGAGCCCAGTGGTCAGATTTGCACGATCAGTTAGTTATCCTCTAGCGCCATAACTTCAATACCAACAAGAAGTAACTAGCATATGCGACGTAAAGCATGGGATGACCGATGTGAAAGCAAACCCTGACTTCTCGTACCTGGTTCCTCAAGGATCAGGCCATTTATGTCTCCCCTTGTCTGAAGTTCTGATCTTCTCCAGGTTCTCCTGCAGCGCTCTCACTGCCTTCTCTGCAGGGACACAAATCATTTTCATCTGTACTCTGCTATGGGTAAAGCGTCTCTTATCCTGTCCATTACAATATGGCTTACCTAACACCACTGAGCTTTCCTCCAGAGATGTTGAAAGCTCCTGCACGCTCAGAGACTTCAGTGGGGCGGCATTACTTCCCTGAGGAGCTAACAAAAGAAGCCGGCACGTTACCACCAGAGATTCAGGTTACTCACATTATCCATCCGCCCCTCCAAATTAAATAAAGGCGTTATCCATTCTAAGCAATCCCTTCCCATATGCCAAAATAGAGCTGGTGAAAAGAGGTCTGCCGCTGTGGATGACTTAAAGGCTATGTACTAGAGATGAGCGAACGTGCTCGTAACGAGCACTGTAGCGCTTGGCTCCCCTGCGCTCGCATGGGCGCAGGCATCCGGATCCGTCCTCACCCGACGGATCCGGATGCCTGCGCCCATGCGAGGGCAGGGGAGCCGAGCGCTACAGTGCTCGTTACGAGCACGTTCGCTCATCTTACGATGTACATATTCGGAGGCAAATTTTTTTTATGATTGCATTTTACTCATTTTGGGCTAAAAATCATTTTTTCAATTGGTTTTTATTAAAAATAGTGAGCCGTTCTGTCACAAAGGATTAAAAGTTTGTCTAGCTGTGTGACTGGTACGTTTTACTTTCACTTTGAGCCTGTCAGATAAGCTGGCTGACTGAACAGAGAGAAGATTCAGATCCCTCCATTAGAGAATCTCAGCCCTGTACAGAAAAAAAGGCTCCATATTTGTAATAAAGACCAATTTAAAAAATTATTTTTAGCTCAAAATGAGTACAATACAATAATAAAAAAAATTGCCCCCGAAAGGTGTACATAGCCTTTAAAGAGGCTGTGTCATCCAGATCAAGTCTACCCTACAATAGAGACAAAAAAAACATACCTTTATTTCTCATGTAGGCAGTCCAGTTAGGCAGAAAAAACAACTTTTATAAATATGCTAATGAGGAATTTAAGCACCCAGAAGCGGGCTTATGCCTCCCAAGCACTGCTTCTGAGACGACCCCGTTCATTGCTAATCTGCACCTAATCACGCCCCCGTGTCTTTTGATTGACAGCGCTAGACCAATGAGATCCCGCGCCTGCGTACATATTTTCCGTTCTTCCAGGCTTGTGTGAATGTTTAGTGCGCACGCGCCGTCATGCACATACCTGGAAGGACGGAAAATATGTGCGCAGGCGCGGGATCTCATCGGTCCAGCGCTGCCAATCAAAAGACATGGGGACGTGATTAGGTGCAGACGGCCAGCATTAGCAGTGAACGGGGGCGTCGCAGAAGCAGTGCTCCTGAGGCATAAGCCCGCCTCCGAGTGCTCAAATTCCTCATTAGCATATTTATAAAAGTTGCTTTTTCTGCCTAACTGGACTGCCGACATGAGAAATAAAGGTATGTTTTTTGTCTCCATTATCGGCCCTACCAGTAAAACGTGCCATTGATGCTGCAGAAAGAACATGCCCCCAGAGCTGCATCAGAAAGGACTTGCCCACTTAGCTGCAGTAGAGAGCACACATCCCCTGAGCAGCCAGCCTAATGAGAATCTAGTAGAGAAATTGGGGAGATCCCTGGACCTATGTGCGGTACAGCGCTGGTCCTAGCTTTGTTATATAGGTATTGTCATGTACTATTGGATGGCGGATTTAACTTTTTTTTTTTTTTTTTACATTAAACACAGGATAATCCCTTTAATTTAAACAAGGAGTTGTTCAGATGGGACAACCCCATCAACAGCTGACATCCCGCACCTTTAAAAGGTATCACCATCTCATAAAGCAATGACATACGGCTACAATATGCTATCACGATGATCCTTGGGGGCGTGACCTCTGGGCGTCCCACCAGTGCAGTGAATGAAGGAGCTGCAGCACAGCATCCCCTTCTCGCCGGCTGTGCAGGGAGCTGCAGCCGACCCCATCCACAATGCTACAGTTCCCTGGACAGCAACTGACCCGAGCGCCGCTGTACAGGCCAAAACAGCAAAGGGGACGTCATGGTAATTCAGATCTGCAGCCCCTTCATTCTCAGGATCAGAGGTCAGACCCCCAGCGATCATAAAGTGATGTCATATCCTATGACATCATATTCTCGCTGCTCCCCGCCCAGCCTCTTACCTGCAGGCCTACAGGCAGGTGTCCTGGCAGCGTTAACTTTGCCCAGACGGAGTGACAGCTCTTCCTGGCAGCTCCTATGGTAAAGATGGAAAAAAACTGAGAACTGCCGTCCGAGCCCATTATGGCCGCATAGCATTTTAGTCCAGTACTGACTGCCGGGAGTACCTGAGTTGGGCGAGCCCCCGCTGTGCATCAGCAGCCAGGTTGCTAGTGGCTTCCAGCTGGCCGCGAAAGGCCCTCCATTTTGTCTCCTGCTCCATCAGGCAGCCCTCAGCCACAGCTCGGAGCTCTCTCTCCTGGTCCACCTGTCCTTTCAAGGTGTCCGTCTCCTCGCACTTCTGTGGAGGAAAGAGAAGTGATATAGACCGGTTACCTAGTACAGGGGATGTCGAGGAGGTCAGTACCAACAGCCCATACCTTATGAAGCTGTATGGCCAGTTCCTGCATCTCGGCTTCCAGACGATCTGCGTAGGCTTGTTCCAGCGCATCTCCTGGAGGGCGGGCAGAACTATGCCAGCGGGCAATGGCGGAGGTCATTTTTCGCTTTGGTCCAAATAAGCTACAAAATAAAACCGTCATATGGTGTCCAAGTAAGTGATATTAGAAGTTGCCACGTACATTATTCCTGCTAACACTTGGCTCAGCTGCTGCAGAACCTCTTTCGATGGGGTGGTAGGATTTTCATAGCTCAGTCACAGTATAGCTGGTATTTCCTCTACCTTTGTGCAGCCACAATGCCGCCACCCTCTGCCTTTCACTTACGTGATGCCCACTTCCCGCAGGTCGGTCTCAGTAAGGGTAAGGAAGATTCGGAGATTGACGTCCTGCTCCTGGAAGACGGACAGGTACTTGGAGCAGCCAATTTGCTCTAGAAGCTCTGCCAGGTCCTGAGGAGAGAATATACACCCCCTGAGAAGCATAGAGGTCAGAACAGGATTCAGACCCCGACCACGAGTATGTCAAGTGACCAGTCTACATCTTAAAAGGGTTCTCCGCTGCGGACAATCCCTGCTTGTTAGGAGGGACTGGGGACTACAAGATGACCACAAAGTGTCCCCATGCAGGGACCTCCACTGATTTGCTGTAATCTGCGGGGAAAACTAATAGTAAGTGCTCGATTTCCCTGCAGCGCCTCCCCAGGAGAGATTAAGCATTACGCAGTGATCACTGAAATCAATAGATTGCCTGTGTAATTCAGGACAAAACAGGTCCTCCAGAGCAGACGATCTTTGTAACTGTCCTTCACCCTGGCCAAGAGCTGAGGACCCTGGAGAGAGAAGACCCCCTTTATTAACCCAGGATGTATGAAAATACAGTGTACGGGCCGGCAGTCATGTCAAGTCAGGGGTAAGGCTACTTTCACACTAGCGTTTCTACCTTCCGTTATTGAGATCCATAATAAGGTCTCAATACCGAAAAAAAACGCTTCCATTTTGTCCCCAGTCATTGTCAATGGGGACAAAATGCAACTGAACAGAACGGAGCGCTCCTAAATGTATTCTGTTCTTTTCTCATACCGGAGAGCAGCATGCTACGGTTTTCTTTCCTTCATGACCCCCAATGCAAGTCAATGGGGATGAATCCGTTTTTTCTGACACAATCTCTCTTGGCTATGTTAAAGAGGACCTGTCCCCGCTCCTGACATGCCTGTTTTAATATCTTCATGCATTCCCCATGTAATAACAATTCTGGAGCATCTGTTCTTATGTCTCTATGTTGTGCCATTCCTTTATTATTTCTACTAGAAGTTATGAATGAATTAATAGCAGTCTGCAGTAAGGGTACAGAGGGGAGGTAACCAGTTGGGGAGGTGTGTCCCTGCACAGTCTGAACATGGCAGCACTGATTGGATAGAGTCAGACTGTGCAGGTACACACCCCCAACTGGTTACCTCCCCTCTGTACCCTTACTGCAGACTGCTAGAAATTCATTCATGACTTCTAGTAGAAATAATAAAGGAACGGCACAACATAGAGACATAAGAATAGATGGCTTACGAGGGAAATAGCCACATACAAAGTTTATATATTGTACCTTGGGCCCACTATACGGGGGGATGTTTGGTTCTGCCAGCGTGTTGGACGCCCTGCAGTGTGAGGGTCCAGGGCCAGTATGGGCGTCACCATTGCGCTGCCTCCCTTTGCCAAATGATTTGGTGTGTTTCCTGTTGGCGGTTTCTAATGCTGGATCCGAGTCCTAAAGAAGAAGATAAGTTTTGGCTTCAGGTCTTATGCACAAGACCGTATTGCTAGTTTGTCTTTTTTTACGTATCGGATGTGGACCTATTAGTTTCAATTGGGCTGCAAAAGATGCATACAGCACACCGTGTTCTGTCCGCATCCGAATGTCCGTTCGTTGGCCCCACAAAAAAGATAGAACATGTCCTACTTTTGTCCGTTTTGCAGACACGGATAGGACATTTCTAGAGGAGTTTGAAAAAAAAAAAAAAAAAGTGGTGGCATGCGCACGGCTAGTATCTGTGTTTTGCGGATCTGCAATTTGTAGCCTGTAAAGCGGATGTGGTCATGTGCACGGGGCCTAAGGCAACCCACTGGTTCAAGATAAAAAAAAAATTCACATGATCTCCTCTTCTGCCTTCCAAGATGGCTGCACCGCTTCTCGGGCTACCTGGTGTATACTGTGCCTTTCGTAGCCCAAGACACTTCCTGCTGCTCTCGGATTGGCCAGGACTGATCACGTGAACAGTGCTGGCCAATCCAAGAGCAGGGGTGGATAAGCAGGAAGTGTCTTGGGCTACTCCATAATCTGAGAAGCAGTGAGGCCATCTTGGAAGACAGTAGAGGAGCCTGAGAAATGATAGATCTGCAACTAAAATGATGAAAAGGAGGTCACCAGGTAAGTGTTCCCCAGGTAACGTGAATTTTTTTAAAACTTGAACTGGAGGGTCGCTTTAACAAGCTGTATGACAAAAAAAAAAAAGATTTTAATTTCATTAGAAGCTGCCGTTCTTGCGTCTGGTAAAAGGGTCTGCCAGAGAAGCACTAATGTCATACAACCATTTAAAGGGCATCTGTCAGCAGTTTTGTACCTATGACACTGGCTGACCTGTTACATGTGCACTTGGCAGCTGAAGACACCTGTGTTGTTCCCATGTTCATATGTGTCCACACTGCTGAGAAAAATGATGTTTTAATATATGCAAATGAGCTTCTAGGAGCAATGGGGGCGTTGTCATTACACCTACAGGCTCTGCTGTCTCTGCAACTAACACTCCCTCTACTCTTTGATTCACAGAGTCAGGCAGTAAAAATGCCATCATGCCTCGTCCTGTCAATCAAAGTGCAGAGGACGCGGCAGCTGCAGAGAGAGCAGAGCCTCTAGGTGTAATGGTAACGCGCCCGTTGCTCCTAGAGGCTCATTTGCATATATTAAAACATTTTTCTCAGCAATGAGGGCACATATGAACATGGGACCAACACAGATGCCTTCAGCTGCCAAGTGCACATGTAACAGGTCAGCCAGTGTCATAGGTACAAAACTGCTGACAGATGGCCTTTAAATGTTTTGAAGTCAATGGGAGTAGCGCTGCAGTGATAAGCTCAGTCCAATACAAAGTTGACGAAGCTGGAGCATCACCTGATCAGCATCAATGCATGGTGTCAGTCCCCCAACGTTCAACTACAGATGGCCTATCACTAAATATAAAGTGGGCAACACCTTTAAAAATTGCAGTGACGTCACATCACATCAGACATGCGTACCTCGTTGCTCTCCAGGGAGGCCTCGCTGCTCATGCCTGTGTTGATACAGATCCCCTCACTGCTGCTGCTTCGCTGTCTACCTGCGTACCCCTCCTCTGAAATACAGAAGATACCGTAAGTCATGTGACCGAGAACATCGGGGAGGTATCTTATGTGGCACCTACCTTTACTGCTGCCATTACTCTCCACGTCGCGCTCATTGATCGGGGAGGTGACATCACGATATCTTAGATCTTCTGGACCTCCAGTCTCATAGTCCACATCATTGAAGGTAACATAACCCTGAGGAGGGAGCTGACCGCCTAGTGTGAAGATGACAAGGGAACATGTATATATTATACATACTACAGGTCAATACAGGAGAAGACCATGTTTAGCCGAACTCACCATAGCTGGGCCCACCACCTGTTATCTTGGCCAAGGCTTGGGGACCATCATGAATACTGGGCCCTTTCGGTTTACGCTGGTGCCGTGGTCGGTGGGGAGCCGAGGAGGACTCGTCCGACGAGCTGAGATCTTCATGACGTGCTGAGAAACCATGAACACAGTGTAATGTAACCCAATTCTCAATGGCTGAGGAGGATCTTTAACATGGATCACATCTTACCCGATCCTCTGCTGTGAGTCCGAGACCCCTTGGCGCGATGGGAGTCCAACAGTGACACTATCCTAGAATGGCCATATCTGGCTGCCAACATGCGGGCAGTATCTCCATTGTGGTCCGTCTCAGTGAGTTTAACTCCCTTTGAAATAAATCAACATCACATGAATCAACCAGAAAAAAAAAGTCTGAAAAGGGATTTTTCAGGAATTAAAGGGGTTTTCCAGGATTTTACTAATGATGATGTATCCTCAGAATAGGTCATCATCAGTATCTGATCGATGGGGGTCCGACACCTGGGACCCCCGTGGATCAGTTTTTGGAAAGGCACCGGCGCTCCCATGAGCGCTGTGGCCTTCTCTTAGCTTTTCCCAGGCCAGTGACGTCACGTTCATTGGTCACGTGGCCTAGGAGCGGCTCAGCCCCATTCAAGTGAATGGGGCTGAGCGCAATACCAAGCACAACCACTATACAATATACGGCGCTGTGCTTGGTGAGCGAGGAGAAGGTAGCGGCACTCACAAGAGCGCCGGTACCTTCTCAAACAGCTGATCGGCAGGGTTCCCGGGTGTAGGACCCCCACCCCACCTATACAGTCATGGCCAAAAGTTTTGAGAATGACACAAATCTTCTATTTTCACATGATCTGCTGCCCTCTGGTTTTTATGTGTGTTTGTCAGATGTTTTTTATCACATACAGAAATATAATTGCAATCATATTATGAGTAACAAAAGCTTATATTGACAGTTAGAATGAGTTAATGCAGCAAGTCAATATTTGCAGTGTTGACCCTTCTTCTTCAGGACCTCTGCAATTCTCCCTGGCATGCTCTCAATCAACTTCTGGACCAAATCCTGACTGATCGCAGTCCATTCTTGCACAATCAATGCTTGCATTTTGTCAGAATTTGTAGGTTTTTATTTGTCCACCCGTCTCTTGATGATTGACCACAAGTTCTCAATGGGATTAAGATCTGGGGAGTTTCCAGGCCATGGACCCAAAATCTCTATGTTTTGTTCCCTGAGCCATTTAGTTATCACCTTTGCTTTATGGCAAGGTGCTCCATCATGCTGGAAAAGGCATTGTTGATCGCCAAACTGCTCCTGGACGGTTGGGAGAAGTTGCTCTCGGAGGACATTCTGGTACCATTCTTTATTCATGGCTGTGTTTTTAGGCAAGACTGTGAGAGAGCCGATTCCCTTGGCTGAGAAGCAACCCCACACATGAATGGTTTCAGGATGCTTTACAGTTGGCATGAGACAAGACTGGTGGTAGCGCTCACCTCGTCTTCTCCGAATAAGCTGTTTTCCAGATGTCCCAAACAATCGAAAAAGGGGATTCATCAGAGAAAATGACTTTCCCCCAGTCCTCAGCAGTCCACTCCCTGTACCTTTTGCAGAATATCAGTCTGTCCCTGATGTTTTTTCTGGAGAAGTGGCTTCTTTGCTGCCCTCCTTGAGACCAGGCCTTGCTCCAAGAGTCTCCGCCTCACAGTGCGTGCAGATGCACTCACACCTGCCTGCTGCCATTCCTGAGCAAGCTCTGCACTGCTGGTAGCCCGATCCCGCAGCTGAAACACTTTTAAGAGACGGTCCTGGCGCTTGCTGGTCTTTCTTGGGCGCCCTGGAGCCTTTTTGGCAACAATGGAACCTCTCTCCTTGAAGCGATAGATTGTTGACTGAGGTGCAATCTTTCTAGCTGCGATACTCTTCCCTGTTAGGCCATTTTTGTGCAGTGCAATGATGACTGCACGTGTTTCTTTAGAGATAACCATGGTTAACAGAAGAGAAACAATGATGCCAAGCACCAGCCTCCTTTTAAAGTGTCCAGTGGTGTCATTCTTACTTAATCATGACAGATTGATCTCCAGCCCTGTCCTCATCAACACCCACACCTGTGTTAATGGAGCAATCACTGAAACGATGTTAGCTGGTCCTTTTAAGGCAGGGCTGCAATGATGTTGAAATGTGTTTTGGGGGATAAAGGTCATTTTCTAGGCAAATATTGACTTTGCAAGTAATTGCTGTTAAGCTGATCACTCTTTATAACATTCTGGAGTATATGCAAATTGCCATTATAAAAACTGAAGCAGTAGACTTTGTAAAAATTAATATTTGTATCATTCTCAAAACTTTTGGCCATGACTGTACTGCTGACCTATCCTGAGAATAGGTCATCAGAAGCAAAATCCCAGAAAACCCCTTTAAAGGGGTTGTGCCATGAACGACTTTTCACTCTAAAGTGTATTTTCATCAATTATCTAGCTCCCAATCTTCCTTCGATTGTTTGTTTTTTTTCCTCAAATTTACCTCATTTGCAGTTTTCGCTTATCCCCCATGCTTGAATCCTACTTCCTGGTTTGCCATGTGTTTGCTGTCCCATCATGCCCATCAGTCTCCTGACATCAGCAGATCATGTGACACTAACCACGCCCCTTGTTCTTACCAATGACACATGGCTAGGACTATGTATTTTGCGGTCGGCAAAACCAGATCCGCAGAATAAGGATGACGTCCGTGTGCTGCCTCCATTTTTTTGCAGACCCATTGATTTCAATGGGTCCGTGGTTGGCATTTTGGAGCTAAGTATAGGAAATGTTCCATCCCGTTGAGGAACAGACATGATCCATGTGGTTTCTGCATCTGTATGTCCATTCCACGAAACATAGAACATGTTCAATACTTGGCCTCAAAATGTGGACCACGGACCCATTAAAGTCTCGTGCATGAGGCCTAAGGCAGTTTTGATAATTGGTAGTATTTGGGAAAACTAATATCTGATGGGCAGGATAGATTTATATTAGTGGCACAACCCCTTTAAGTATTTATGATCTCTCCTTGGATTAGGTCATCAGTATCTGATTATTGGTGGGCTTGGCTCTCAGCACTTCTGTCAATCAGCTCTGACGACTGCTGCAGCCTCTTCACAGTATACTGAACACAGCGCCGTCCATTGTACAGTGGCTGTTCTTGGTACTGCAGCTCAATCCCATTCACTTGAATGGCACAGAGCTGCACATAGGCCATGTGACCGATCAATGTAACGTCACTGGGCTAGGGAGAGGCCGCATCAAACAACTGACCGGCAGAGGGTGCCGGGAGGTAAACCACCACAATCATATATTGAGGAGGATAGGTCATCAATGTACATATTCTGGACAACCCCTTGGAGATGATTATTTTGGGGACTTACATGATTCAGTAAATGCTGCACTATGATCTCATGTCCAGATGCTGCCGCCTCCATTAGGGGAGTAAAACCATAAACCGGTTCCCTAGAAGGATTAAAGCAGTTTTCCAGTTAGGGGTCTGTTCACACACATGGAACCCCTCATTTCGGTGCAGTTAATGCCTCGTATATTTTTGCATATTACATCAGATTTAAAGAGGACCTTTCATGACTTTAAAAAAATGAATCTGCACTATCTACCTGATAGTGCGTCCCCCACTGATGCCAGCAGCGTGGTTTTCTTAGCAAATTGTCCCCCGGTGGCTTCACACGGGCCCCCCGTTCTTCGGTCCGGCTTTATGCTAATTAGAAGGCATCGGAACAGGGAGGAGGAGACTCCCTGTTCCTCAATGGGCGTTGCTTCTGCCCTGCTGTGAGCGCTGTCCAATCAGAGCGGACCGCTCACAGCAGGGCCGAAGGAGTTCAACCCTTCTAATTAGCATAAAGCCGGACCGAAGAACGGGGGGCCCGTGTGAAGCCACCGGGGGACAATTTGCTAAGAAAACCACGCTGCTGGCATCAGTGGGGGACGCACTATCAGGTAGATAGTGCAGATTCATTTTTTTAAAGTCATGAAAGGTCCTCTTTAAAGGGCATCTGTCAGCAGTTTTGTACCTATGACACTGGCTGACCTGTTACATGTGCGCTTGGCAGCTGAAGACATCTGTGTTGGTCCCATGTTCATATATGCCCACATTGCTGAGGAAAATGAGGTTTTAATATATGCAAATGAGTCTCTAGGAGAAACGGGGGCGTTACCATTACACTTAGAGGCTCTGCTCTCTCCGCAACTGCCGCACCCTCTGCACTTTGATTGACAGAACCAGGCGTGATAATGTTTTCACTGCTTGGTTCTGTCAATCTAAGTACAGGATAAGTAATGTAATGTATGTACACAGTGACTGCACCAGCAGAATAGTGAGTGCAGCTCTGCAGTATAATACAGGATGTAACTCAGGATCAGTACAGGATAAGTAATATAATGTATGTACACAGTGACTGCACCAGCAGAATAGTGAGTGCAGCTCTGGAGTATAATACAGGATGTAACTCAGGATCAGTACAGGATAAGTAATGTATGTACACAGTGACTGCACCAGCAGAATAGTGAGTGCAGCTCTGGAGTATAATACAGGATGTAACTCAGGATCAGTACAGGATAAGTAATGTAATGTATGTACACAGTGACTGCACCAGCAGAATAGTGAGTGCAGCTCTGGAGTATAATACAGGATGTAACTCAGGATCAGTAATGTAATGTATGTACACAGTGACTGCACCAGCAGAATAGTGAGTGCAGCTCTGGAGTATAATACAGGATGTAACTCAGGATCAGTACAGGATAAGTAATGTATGTACACAGTGACTGCACCAGCAGAATAGTGAGTGCAGCTCTGGAGTATAATACAGGATGTAACTCAGGATCAGTACAGGATAAGTAATGTAATGTATGTACACAGTGACTGCACCAGCAGAATAGTGAGTGCAGCTCTGGAGTATAATACAGGATGTAACTCAGGATCAGTACAGGATAAGTAATGTAATGTATGTACACAGTGACTGCACCAGCAGAATAGTGAGTGCAGCTCTGGAGTATAATACAGGATGTAACTCAGGATCAGTACAGGATAAGTAATGTAATGTATGTACACAGTGACTGCACCAGCAGAATAGTGAGTGCAGCTCTGGAGTATAATACAGTATATAACGCAAATAATCTTTAAAGGGAATCTGTCAGCTCCAAAACACACCCCAAACTAAGGTAAATCATCAGGTACAGGGCTCTAGTACAGAAAGCCCCATGACCATCTTGCACTCTTACTTTGCATCTGCGTTGGATCCATTTTCCAGCAGGAATTTCAGCATTCGCTGATGCCCGGCGCTGGTGCAGTGGAATAAGGCGGACCAGCCACGGGCATCTCTCGCCTCAATCTCAGCTCCTTGCTGCAATGATAAAACAGACACGTGAGAAGCATGAAAACTGCAATACCAGATGGGCGTAAACAAGGCGCTGCAACCCGCTGCCTGGGGATGGGAGCGATACCTGAATCAAGAAGTAAGCTGCACTTTCATTCCCACAGCTGGCTGCCAGCATAAGAGGGGTTTGCCCGCTGGGCGTTCTGCAATTCACATCCACCCCAGCCTCCAGCAGCAGGCTGACCACAGCATCATGGCCAATGTATGAGGCGTACATGAGCGCCGTCCATCCTCCTAGGTTGGGCTGATTCAGATCCACATCTCTCCTGTGCAGAGATAAAATAACATGCAGCATTAGTTACCAGGGGCACACAGCACGGACGGACCTCAACTGGGCAGTGAGGAGGGTTAAAGGGCATTCACACCCCTACAAAAAGTAAAACAGGACCAGTTAATACAACTCAAAGGGACATAATGGGGTCTCATCATAGACACTGGGGACGTGTCCCTTCATTAGCGAGGTCCTTAAGGATGGACCCCCAGCAATGAAAATGAGATTGAGAGTGCTGGGTTACTAAACGCCATCACCCTGGGCTATGTAGTCTTACCTGCGCACACAGCTCTGCACTACCTCATATTGACCAATAGAGGCTGCTGTGTGAAGGTCCAAGGACAACTCCTGTCCACCTGATGGTTCGCCATACCACATGGACAGACTGCAGCTCAGCATTTCCGTCTCACTGGCGTCATCACTGAGCTCCGCCATGTCCCCGACAATTATCACTACGTCCTGCAAGAAGTAAGGAGTCAATTTACACGAATCACAGAAATCATGGACCTCTCCTCCTCCTCCTAATACACAGACATCAGGACAGGGACCTCTCCTCCTCCTCCTCCTCCTCCTCCTAATACACAGACATCAGGACAGGGTCCTCTCCTCCTTCTAATACACAGACATCAGGACAGGGTCCTCTCCTTCTTCTAATACACAGACATCAGGACAGGGACCTCTCCTCCTCCTCCTCCTCCTCCTCCTAATACACAGACATCAGGACAGGGACCTCTCCTCCTCCTAATACACAGACATCAGGACAGGGACCTCTCCTCCTCCTAATACACAGACATCAGGACAGGGACCTCTCCTCCTCCTAATACACAGACATCAGGACACGGACCTCTCCTCCTCCTAATACACAGACATCAGGACACGGACCTCTCCTCCTCCTAATACACAGACATCAGGACACGGACCTCTCCTCCTCCTAATACACAGACATCAGGACACAGACCTCTCCTCCTCCTAATACACAGACATTAGGACACGTACCTCTCCTAATACACAGAGCAGTAGATAATACCTTTCCTCGCTCTCGGTGTGAACAGGCTGTATCCTCCCGGCTTTGGTCTACTCTTCTCGCTCAGGACTCTGGAATCTGTAGTCCTCTTCTAATAAGTAACTTCTAACTTGCGATTTTCTACTGACTACAATTCCCAGCGTGCTTTGCAACTTGAGCCACCCATTTGCTGAATGACAACAGAGTTAACCAATCACATTTTAGGATACATGAAGGGTGCCTGGTAAATCAGCCAATAGTCATGATGCACCTATGTTCTATCAGCTGTATAGTACAAGTAATAAATAAACACAAGTTTTCGTAATAGAAATTGCATAAAATGTTATGAAAAGTCAAGTAATTATCTGGTTGTATATTAGTGGCCCTTCTTGGGGCCCCCGGAAGTGACTGGCCTGTTACAAAACAGTGTAGTATAAATTCTGCTCTATCTATCTTTCCGGACCTCGAGAGGCGGAACCTAAACCGGTTGCCTAGGTGACAAAAAAGTGAGAGACGCAAAGGAACGTTATGGGTGTGACTATATCATGGACGTTGTTGATTGGTGAATCAGTAGGGAACACGTGATGGGCGTGGTTTGTAAACTGGAAGCCCCACCCTCTAACGAATCTAGGCGTGGTATCCTCTTGCACCTGTAGTTATTGAGCAGGTGGGCGTGTCCTGGTTAGGTGGGCGGGACAGTTCCCGGTTAGACAGTGGGAACGCGTTAGTTGACAGCCGGTTTTACGGTGGTGGTTGGTTGTAATGTTCAGAAGGAGCCGGAGGGGAAGCCGCTGGGATATAGGGATTAGGTGCAGGAGACGTACAGTTACAGCAGCCGCACCTGGGAGAGACTGTTCATGTAGACGTGGTTTCCATGGAAACAGGTACGCTGACAGGAGTATTGAGCTGATCTGTGACTACTGTGTATAGCCTAAATCTGCTGTTATGTGATCACATTCATGGTGTAAGGTAAGCAGAGACTTTTCTTGTATGTACTGAGTTACATACTCCAGAGCAGCACTCACTATTCTGCTGGTGCAGTCACTGTGTACATACATTACTCATCCTGTACTGATCCTGAGTTACATTCTATATTATACTCCAGAGCTGCACTCACTATTCTGCTGGTGCAGTCACTGTGTACATACATTACTTATCCTGTACTGATCCTGAGTTACATCCTGTATTATACTCCAGAGCTGCACTCACTATTCTGCTGGTGCAGTCACTGTCTACATACATTACTTATCCTGTACTGATCCTGAGTTACATCCTGTATTATACTCCAGAGCTGCACTCACTATTCTGCTGGTGCAGTCACTGTGTACATACATTACATTACTTATCCTGTACTGATCTTGAGTTACATCCTGTATTATACTCCAGAGCTGCACTCACTATTCTGCTGGTGGAGTCACTGTGTACTTACATTACATTACTTATCCTGTACTGATCCTGGTCGTGCATGGGTGGGAACTCTCCATTATACAGATACCTCTGAATGCTGTCACTCTAGGAGGATACACAGGGGCGTCTCACCCGCTTGCTGCACAGTATATATGTATACCTGTTACATGAGGCTCTTCTGCACACAGGTGAGACTCACAATATGGCCTCCAGTAGAAATCGTCAAGGCCCTCCATCCTCCGGATCTCATGAGTTGGAGCGGTTCCTTTCCTCGGTGATGGCGCCCTCCCTGGATTCTGACACGAGCTCCTTGGTGAGTTTCTTATGTAAGGGTTGGGGGTCTGGAGAAATTCCCGGATCGTGTCCCCCTCGATAGGATGAGGAGTCTTCCCTTCATTAAACACGGCCCTGTTTCCACAGTCTGACCTTGAGTTGGAGGAGGCGGAGATCTTCCAGAGGGACGACTGCCACCTGTCTGATGTGTCGGATGATGAGGGTGATGACTTTATAATTAAGGTGAGAAAGAGGGTGAAGGTAAGGCCACATTCACACTGCGTCCTGCAGGGTCCGTGCCCCTGGCCCATACATTAGACCAGGGATCAGCAACCTTCAGCTGTTCTGAAACTACAACTCCCAGAATCCTCCTTTCACTTCTGTGGGAGTTACAAGAGCAGCCAAGTAAGTGTGCATGCTGGGAGTTGTAGTTTCACAGCAGCTGGCGTGCTGAAGGTTGCTGATCCCTGCATTAGACATATACATAGGCCCCATTTACCCGAACGGAGAGTGACTTTTTGGCCTGGTGGACATCTGCTATGTGGACCTGCTAGTCCGCTGTGCAGTAACTTATACTGTGCCGTATACGTTTTTTTTTTTAACATGTATTCCTGTACAGTGACACGCACAGGAGGTTATTCGTCCGCAAATCCTTCAGATGCAGTACGGATTGACCCCAGAAGTGACCATTCAGTACTACTTTTTTATCATGGCCCCCAGGGGTACGCATTCTTTGGCACTCCAGCAGTTATGAAACTACAACTCCCAGCATGCTTCATTCTCACAACCGCTGGAGTGCCACAGGTTGCTGCCTGGTTTGTAGTCTGCCGTCATGTAAAATTTTGGGGGGCTTGACATGTCACTTCATTATGTGCGTGTTGTGCCACAGGATAGGTAAGTAACTGATTGGGGGGGGTCTGATCAGTGAAGACTGATCCCATGTTTCCGTCCTGAGCATGCGCCATGCCGCTCAATTCATTTTCTAGGCGAGTACAGCTCTTGGGTATTTCTAGCAGTTCCATAGAGAATGATTGAAGCGGAATGGCGCATGCTCAGCCCAATGCTTCAACAGGGTGGGAACATGGGACCCTTATGAGAATAAATGGGGGGTCCCAGCGGTCAGATCCTCCATGTTCAGTTGGTTATGTGGCTAGGTGATAACTTTTATACTTGGGATAACCCCTTTAACCCCCCAACTGTTTTGCCTGAGTCCAGCTCAGGCAGTGTGAAAAGTAGAGAACTGGAGGGGGAGGGCTGCTTTAGAAACATGCAACTGGTCTTGTTTAAAAGCTGACAGTCCAGGCTTTCATACAAGACCAAAATGACAGCTAAAGTCCAAGCAACAGAGGAGAAATCGCTGTTAGAAATTAAAACCTGTTTTTACTTTCATTTTCAGCTGCGTTCACAGCATCTCAATTTCTATCAGTGATATCTTCCTCTGTCCAGAACATATTGCTGTCGTTCTGGTATTGTCTGAAAGCCTGGTATGTCTGCTTTCAAACAAGACCAGTTGCATGTTTTCAGGAGGTACCATTCAGGAGGTAGCAGCATCTAAAGCAGCCCTCCCCCCTCCA